>BQKY01000013.1:0-600000 GCA_036244875.1 Rhodotorula paludigena
ACCCTAACCTAACCTAACCTAAGGACGCGAGCTGAAGAGAGGAGCCCAACGCACCAGCATGCGAGTGCGGGAACTCGTGCAGCACCGAGATCACGTAGCGATCGTCGCCCGGAACTGCGCGCGGCGGCGTCCAGATAACGACACCTTCGCACGCGCTGGCGAGTGTCATCGTGACGGCTGCGGGGCGCATCGGCAAGCCCGAACGGTCGACGCCGCAGACCGCGCCTGCGAGAGGCAGTGCGATATACCGACCGGCTACGTCGGAACGGGGCGCGTGACCGTGCAGCGGCACAAGCACTCGGAGGTGCTGGGCGCCCGAGAAAAGGCATCCGCCTCCGGCGACTGCGTCGTACGCGGCGACGCGATACTCGGTGAAGAGGCACGAGGCCTTAGCGTCGGACACAGTCTTGGCGTCGCCCGTGACCACGGCAAGGAGGTAGCCCGCCGACTTGGCGAGGGCGTTGAGGGAGCGCTTGGTGCCAGCTGCGTCGCGTCCGAGCCGCTCTGCTACGCCGGGGCGAGAGAGCGTGACGGACGGGTCGACGCCGAGCTCGACGAAGTAGCCAGTGTGCAGCACGACGTCGGCAGACGGCGAGACGGCGGGGGCAGGCGCGAAGCGGGCGGCGGTGAGGACGGCCGGCTCGGGTGTCGGGTGCTTCGCAGGCCAGGCGCCTTGCAGTCCAAGATGACGCTCGCGAGGCGACGCCTGAGACGCCTGCGAGTTGCCAGACGAGAGATTCGGGGACGAAGATAGCGAATCACTCTGGGTCGCGAAGGTCTTGCTGGCCATCGTGATGCTGCGAAGGGATTGCGGATTGAGAAGGCGAAGGAGGAGGGAGATGGAAGAGAGGGAAGGAAGAGCGCAAACGGCCGCGCCACCGGTGGTCAGCAGCATTCTCGACGATAAACAGACGGCAGATCTCAAACAAACAAACCGGGCCGCCCCGCGGAGGGGGGCACGGGCCTCGCTCCTGACGCGCGTCGCGCGCGACGGGCGCGACGGGCGCGTCGCGCGCGAAGGTGCGCGAATCTGGCGCAGGGCTTGAGCGCTCGCAGTCAGACAGAAGGAGCGGGAAAGCCGAACAGGAGGAAAGGAGACGACGCGGACAAAGTGGAAGAAGCAAAGCGAAGCGAAGCGCTGGTAATCCTGCGAGGGAGAGAACGATGTAGGTGCACAGTTGCAGAAGGAGTGGACTACTGGCGGCGCCAGTCGGGGATTGGGTGAGAGGGAGAGCGCGGGTACACGAGCAGAGGCGGAGACGGGGGGCGCGTCTGCGCGGGCGGACCGGCCGCTGACGGTGAGCGCCTCTTGGTCGGCAGAAGCGGCTTAACGGGGCTCGGTTCGTAGTCGCTGAATGGCTCAAGGTCGTCAAAGAGGTCGGCCGGCACAGTCAGAGGTCGGCGGCGCTTCGACGGCGTGCGAGAGCGAGATGCGGGGGGGAGGCCCGGGTCGGTGGCGCCGCTGGACGCTGGCAGAGTCCAGTCGTCACTGCCGAGGTCAATGTTGTCCAGTCTGTGCGAGGCGAGCCCGCCCGGGCTCAGCGTCACGCGTGACGGCGCGATGCGAACCGACTGAGGAAGTTTCGGCACTGTCGCGTCGTTCTTGAGAATGGGCTTAGGAGGGGACGGCGACGGCAACGGCAACGGCTTGCCGGGACGACCGTTGCGGGCGGGACGGTGGGCGGGAGCGGGGACGTGCGGCAGTCGGGGGGAGGTCGACGTGCTAAAGGGGCCCGCGTGCTTGTACGCCGGCGAGCGTGCGCCGTCGGACCCACTGCTGCACTCGGTCGCCGCCAGCTCATCGTCACTGTCACCGGACGGCAACGTCCAGTCGGCGTCTGGTCCTTCGACGTCGAGGAAGTCGAGACCCTTTTCGATCTGAGAAGGAGGATTCGTCCTCTCGCGGTCAGAGAGTGCGTCTCGAAGATGCGTAGAAAAGAGAGAGAGTGTGTGCGCGTACCAGGTTGCCGTATTCGCTGTCCCAATGCAGGCGTGGGGCGACACCGCCGTTGCTGAACGAGAGCTGTGACGGCAGCCGGACGGCAGCTGCGGCGGCTGCAAGCCACATCGGCTGGCATGAGCGAATGTCGGCAAGTTCCATGTGGACGTTTCGGTCGGGAATGTAGTGCCCGTGCAGCACGGTGAACGGCACTTGGCACGACGGAGTGAACGGGAGCTGGCGCAGGAACGACACGCAGCGCTCGCGTGATCCCAGCCCACAGGAAGCGCGTGCGAGCGTGACGTACCTGGGCCACGACGCAGACGACGGTGTGCAGGTCTCGGGCTTCGACAGGGTCTGCTTCGAGCTCCATGAGGAGAGTCTGCAGCCGTTCGAGGCGTCGGCGGGCGGCAGCACTCTCCTGCTCGGGGTCTGCGTCCGCTTGAAGCAACCTCGTGATCGCAAGGGGCGAAAATACGTCGCCGACGGTGATGGTGTGGAACTGCGGGCCGATGAGAACGACCTCGTACTCGAGGGACTCGCCCGGCGGCCCGAACGGATCGAGGAGGACAAGCGGCCACAGCGCATCCGAGTCAACGCCGTACCACGCGGCCTCGTCACAGCGTTGGCGCAGTTCCGGATTGCGATTCAACGCCGGCGAAGCAACGGCAGGGAGGACTCGGCGGGCCAAGAAGGCGCCGTCGCGCCCACCCTGGACATACGCGTCGCCCCACCTGGCGCCATCGAGTCCGTCGACGACGACGTCCTGGGCAAAGATCGGGTGATCCTTCGCGACGAGTCCGTCCGTTGCCGCCGCCCTGAAGGCGGCAACGTTCGCAAAGCCGACGACAGTCCCGAACTGTCGCCGTGCGATCGCAGGAAACGGGCCGTCCACAGTCGAGTTAGGCCAAGGGTAGGACTGAGGCTCAGGTCGGTCGAGCTTGCTCGGCGAGGTTGATTGCGTGAACTGAGGGCGGTCCGAGTCAGAGTCAGAAACTGCAGCCAAGCGGGTCGGGCAACGACGCCGCGGGAACGGTGCGCAGCGCACCATGACGCGGGTGCCCACCGTGAGCTCAAGCTCCGGGGCAGCGACGTGCCGGCTGCGGGTGAGGAGGTCCTCTTCGGGGCTGTCCGAGTCCCACTCGTCGTTAAGCGTGACATGGTCGGGCAGTGCAACGACAACGCTACGAAAGGACAGCTCAGACCAGCTGCGCGTCAAGTAAAGAGGGACACGCATGCGCACCGCGCCGTATAGGTCGCCGATCGGGACGTAGATGCACTCGACGGGATGTCGTCGGGGGGGAGGCGGGGGGCAGGATTGCACTCGGCCGTGCTGTAGAGGTTGTGTGCGTAGCCCTCGTTGAGCGTCGAACGCCACCGATTGTGCCTGTGGCAGGGGACGGGCGCACGTGAGCAGGCAGCGTGTGTAGCTGGGTAGTGAGACGCGAACGAACACTTGCAGGTACGAGCCCAGGCGCTTCGTGCTCCCGGCGGGAGAGGAGGAACAGAGGCTCTTCCACAGCTCAAACACTTCCGGCGGTAGGTTGTCACGACCTCGCGAGCGCAAGTGCTCTTGCAGGTCGCGGAAGACCGTGAGGGGTGCGGCAGGGTCCCGGAGCAACGACGCCGGCCGTTGCGGAGCTGCCGGGACTTGGGGATCAGCGGCCCGCTAACCGGATAGCGGAGAGAAGCAAGAATGAGGGGGGCGCACTGAGAGAAGACGGGCTGCCCTGAAGTTGGGCAAGGTCGGCAAGGTCGGCCGGGCTGCTCCGGAGGGCCGATCGGGTCGCAAATTCAGCCTGCGCAGGAAGCGCACCGTACACGCATCAGTGGTTGCGTCGTTGGCAAGCAGGAGGCGTGAAGGGAGCGCACAACCAGCTCGAACGAGCGCACGAACGATGGTGCGAGCCACGTTGGCGGGTCGAGGTGGAGTGCATCGGAACGCGTCGCAGTCGGTCTCTCGAGCAGGGTCACCCACTTGTCGTCGACTTTGAAAGCGCGGCGGGGCGTGTCGGCGCCGACGTGACGCGGGGGCGGAGGGGGCGCTTGCAGGTCGACCGAGGCAATGAACTGCACCTTGCGCAGACCGCCGTGCGTTTCGGCGTGGTTGGACAGGAGTCGGGCCAGGTAGCAGTCTACGTATTCGAGCTGGGCGGGAGCGAGGAGGTGCAAGCTGGAGAACTCGAAGCGGAGAGAGAGCAGAGAAGGGCGCAACCGTGAGCACCATTCCCCGGAAGCGGAGAGACGACGCAAGGACGAGCACGTACGAGTGGACAATGAGCACGTGGAGCTGTTGCAGCTTGCGATACTGAGCTGCAATGCCCTGGTCCTCGGCGGCGTCCGCAGCGAACTGCTTCACAGCCGCTTCCGGCGTCATGTCCCACCCGCGGATGCCGAGCGCGCATGCGATGGTTGGCACGCCCCACTTGCGGGCGGAGAGTGCGTCGCCGGCACAGCTGATGGCGACGACGGAGGTGGCAGACGAGAACGCGTCTCGAACGGAAAGCAGGACGGGGTCGACGACAGACCAGTGGTTGCCGCTGAGGCAGACGGAGGCGCGCGACTCGAGCACACCGCGAATCACATAGGTGGTCTGCAGGTCGCGATCTATCTCACTGTCGACGGTTGAGAGCGGGATGCGGATGGAGTGCGGATGCGGGCGGGAGCCTTCAAGGTACGCGGAGATGGTGCTCTTCGCGCGCGCCTCGGCGTATGGGCTCAGCGGCCACATGGAACCCGAGTTGGACAGCTAGGCGACCGCCAGCGATGACAACAAGCACTGAAAGCGAAGCCACTGAGGACGGACGTCGATGCCCGTCTGTCCGGCGGATTCCGGCGGAGCAAGCCACGAGAGAGGGTCGTGGACATTTCGGTCAGAAGCAGCAAGGTCGGTGACCTCGAAGGCGCTGAGCGCAGGAAGGATCGCGGATGGGAGCGTGACGGCGGCGGGGTCACGCAAAGTTGGCAACACCGCGGCTGACGAACCAAGTCCCACGAAGCAGCTTCTGACTTGCATGACGAGCGCTTTCCTCGCTTTCACAAGACTGGCTGCAAGGATTGCATTGCAGCTGCACGCCGCGCCGGTTACGTGGCGTCGCTCGACATGACGGTAGCGAGGGACTGCCACAGCTCAAGATCTGGGTTGGGGGAGGCGCGCCACGCACTGCCGGGGCCGAGGTCGACATGCACCGTGCCGTCGAGGAACGAGAAGTCGGAGGGGAGGACGGCGGATACGAGCCTGACCTGCAACGACGTCTCGTCCCGATCGCCGGTCAGCCAGTGCACGGCGACGAGTTGCGGATGGCGTGCGGGAACGACGAGGGGCGCGGCTAGGGGGATGGGGGGAGTAGTGAGGCCCCACTGCCATGCGGGCTCCGGACTGTCGAGGGCGATACGCCGGAGAGACGCGTGAGACGGAAGGGGCGACGTGCGCGGGAACAAGGAGTGCTTCTGGAAGGCTAGACCCAAGCGGAACGCGGTAGAAGTAGTAATGCCGGTATTGGTCCGGCCGTGCGTTGGGTACGTCGTGCTGCAACCGAGCGCATTGACGACGACGAGGAGCTCGAGTGCGGGACAGGCTTTGAGCAGGGCGTCAACGAGGTCCCAGCGCGAGAGCACGCCGACGGCGAGTGTTGTGACACGCGGAAACGTGCCCCCGGCCGCCGACACGGCGCCCGCGACCTCGAAACTGCCTCCGTCAGTCACGCACAGCGTCGTGAGCTGGCTGGCGAGGGTGGACAAGAGCGGCGCGACATCGGGCAGGTATACGGCGAACGGCGCAATGGTGAACCCAAACGACGCCATCTCGCGGCGCATGGACGCGTTGGACAGCGCGACGGCACTGTCGGAGTCGTCCGCGAAGTCGATGAGGTTGCGGACCGGCGCAAGCGCGAACTGCGCGATGCGGACCCCGGCCAGCGCGGGCGAGCCGGCAGCGACATTGGAGACGAGATCCGCGGCGGAGGACGCAAAGGGAACGACCCACAGGCCGCGCTCCGTCAAGCAGTGGGGACCGAGGCGGTCGGCGAGTCCCTTCAAGATCTGGGTTGAGATCACGGATTGGTGGACACGCCGGGTAGCCGCCTCGACGTCGCCGAGCCCACAAGTGAGGAGGGGAGCGAAGCGGCAGGCCGGGCAACAAGTGCACGAGCTGCCTTCCCAATGTTCTGGAGGGCAGTCGCACTCAGGCCAGCGCCCTTGGGGCGCAGTGGCGAGATTGGGATCGCAGAAGAGCGGCGGGCCGTGGACTTCGGGGCAGACGTTGAGGGTGCTGCAAGGACGAAGCTGCCGCACGGCTAGCTCGACGATCTCGGCGGGCAGTGCAGGCGGCATTGTGGTCGCACAAAACAAAAGCCAGGATGAGCACTCCACTCCAAGCAAGCAAACAGGCAGACAGGAGTGCCGACGGCGAGGGCCCGGACGGACCGGGAGGCCCATGCGGACGAGCGGGGCCTCGCCGATCAGCAGAGCCGGCTGTCAGAATCAGCAGCGGCGAGTACAACATGCGGCAAGACGGTCAGCAAGCGCAGCGATGCGAGGACGGGCAAGGGGAAACAAGCGAGAGCCCGAGGCGATCCAGTTCGAACTGAGCTCTCAGGGGGAAGCGACTCGGGTCACATCCTGTGGCACCGTTCCGCGACGACGTGGCGATATGCCCGAACGCTGCGGTGCATCACTCGACCTTGGATAACACGACTCGTCTACCAAAAGTCATCGTCACCGGAGAAGAACCGAACGTCCTGCTGATAGTGCTGACGGAAGAAACAGTCACCCTCTTCCTGGAGCTCTGACCACGTCGGAGAGGGGGGCCCTCCCGAGTTCTCGAGGTCGACAAGGGCAGCCTGAAACGCACGCGACGCGTCGGTGTCGGCGCGCCAGGCGCTGCCTGCTGCGAGCGATACCTGGACTGTGCCGACAGTCAGGTCGAACTGCGCTGGCGACGCCGCAAACGCCATGGTGCGCCACAGGTTGCTCACGGTCAAGTTGCGCCCCGGTCGGGCATGGTGGAGAGCAACAAGCCGAGGATGGCGCTCGGGATCGACGAGGGGAGTCGGGAGCGTGGAAGGGGCGGAAGGGTGCGCAGCGTCGCGCGCGCCTCGAAGGCTCCAACGCTCTACTGCGTCCGGGCAGTCGAGTACGATGCGCCTGAGTGCGAGGTGCTGCGGAAGAGGTGCGCGGCGGGGTGCAGGCGCAGCGGGAGGAAGGTCGAGGGGGCGAAGGGGACTGGGCGGAGCAGGAACCACGGGATGGGCGTTCCAGTGACACGCGTCAATGAGCACAAGCGTACCGAGGGCGGGACATGCGCTGACGAGGACGTCGACTCCGTCCCACCGCGAGAGGACGCCAACGACGAGCGTCGTTACGCAGGGAAACAAAGGACCTGCAGCCGCCACCGTTTCGACTGCGTCAAAGACGCCCGTGTCGCACACGCACAGCGTGGTGAGCTGGCGCGCGAGGACGGCGAGGAGGGGAACGACGTCGGGAAGGGGTAATGGGACGGGGACGCGCGCGGCAAACGACGCGGTGTGGTCGAAGTCGACCTGGTCGATCCCGAAGCACTCGCGGTAGACGACGGCGGCCAACTGCGCCACCCTGACGCCCAAGAGCTGGGGCCGAGCCGCAACGAGATCGATTGCCGGGCATGCGAAGGGAACCGCCCACAGGCGCGACCACACGGGCGGCGACGGAGGGTCCGGGTGGTTCGCGTCGAGGAAGATGGACGTGGCGAGCACAGCGAGATGCACGTTGCGGGTGGCCGCTTCGACCGTATTGTCGCCGCACGTGAGGAGCGGAGCGAAGCGGCAGGCTGGGCAGCACAAGCACGAGGCCTGCGCATCCGGCTGCAAGTCGGCGTCGTCGTCGTTCTTTCTGCAGATCGGGCACCAGCGACCCTGACGCAGCTGTGGCGAGAACACAGGATTGGACGTGAGGTCGCCAAAGATGGGCGGGGCGTGAACCTCTGAGCAGAGAAAGACAGTCCCGCACGGAGGCATTTGGCGCACAACGTGCTCGACAACCTCGGCAGGGAGCGCACGCGGCATGGTCGGTACAGCACAGAGCTGTCGAGCGCCGCAGTACGCAGAGAGATCCTCAGGGGAAACGGCCCGCGGACGGACCGGAGGGCCCGAGCGGTGGAGTACGCAAGGTCCACCCGGCGCGGTCCCAGGCCGCGAGGCATGTACACGACGGTAGGGTGCATTTTCCACCCTAACCCTGAGCAAGCAGCAAGGAAGCGACGACAAGGGAAGCGCCCGCGAGTGCGGTTCGAGCCGGACTTCCAGGGGGAATTTTGAACCGGGCTGGGCCCGCCCAGTACGACGCGAACTCGCCGCGAGGAGCTGTGCGCGCCAGTCGCTCGAAAAGGGTCAGACTGTTCGGCGCAGCCAGTACTTTGCAAGCAAGAGGATCCGCACACAGACCGAGCGAGGCCGGGACCGCGCGGTCGACGGACGCGTCCGCGCACACGCCTCGTCCGGCTTGCACCCCAACCATCATGTCGGCGTGGCTACCACCGCGAGCGCCAACGCACGCAGACCTTGAACACCTGGACGTTCTCGGAGACGTCTTTGCCGCGCCGCGCTCGAAGACGCAGGGCGCGGGGGTCGGACAGTCGAACGCGACGTCTGATGAAGACGCCGACTTTGTTGCAGAGGCCGACAGGCACGATGTGCACTCGTTATCCTGCACTCTCGACGACCTTGCAACGCGACGAGTCCCGCCGCAGCTCCACACTCAGTCAGGGTGCGAGTCAAAGCAGGCGCAAGTCGAGCGCGCTGACGGCGCGAGATGGCTCCACCCGGATCGGCACGCAACCATCAAGACTCTCGATGGGCACGACGTGGTGTACATCGTACGAGGTGCCGCCCGCGAGCAGCCGCGCGCCGACCGAGACCCGACCAGCAAGGTGCGAGCATGCGCGCGAAGGGTCCCCACCCGAGCTGGCTGACCGTTGCGTTTGTGCGCACTTTGCTAGCTTCCCGACTCGCCTACTGCAGTCGGTGCCGCAATGCAAGAATTCAGCCGCACGTATGGCCTCGGCGAAACGAAGGAGAGTGCGCGCCACTCGTCCAAGCCGCCGCATTCGACGCCCCATGTCGACGTCGGCTACTGGACGTTCTGGCACGACCGGGTGTTCCGCAAGGAGGAAGATCCGATGTACGGTTCGACCGAGCTGCGCAAGGCCCTGCGGTCCGCCGACTCGCTCACGTCGGCGACTGCGCTACTGCACACACTCGGCTACTTCATGGTCGCAGCGTGGTCTCTCCTCGTGCGCTTGCAGCCACGTGCTGCGAAGATCCTGCTCGAGTCGACGCTCTCGCGCGCGCACATCGACCCGGTGCGCTCTCTCGCGGTGCGCTGCCTCGCTGTTCCTCTCGACTCTCGGCAACGAAAGCCGATCGGTCGGAAAGATCTCGCTCATCTTTGCTTGTCCCGGCAGAACTGCCCGTTCTGGGTGTGGTCGGGCGTGGCGCTCTTGCGCAATGCCGAGGTTGACCCGCACTTTGACTCGAACGACGCTCGTTACGGCTGGATCGCGGAGACCGTCGCGGGCGACTTTTCCGGCGGCGAGATGTTCTTACCCCAGCTCGGAATAGTTGTACCGGTCCGGCCTGGCGATGTCCTGCTTATGCGATCTGGGCTGCTCGAGCACTGCGTGCTTCCGTGCACGGGTGCAGTCTCCTCACTCGATCACGATGCGTGAGGGCCGCCAGAGCTAACGCATCGTCACACTCGCAGGTGAGCGCTGCGCGGTGGTCGCATTCCGGCACGAGTCGACCATGGTGCACGCCAGCATGGGGGTACGTAGCTGCACTGTTGGGAACAAGGGGCCATCAGAGCTCACCGACTCGTGCCGCCTCCCCTCCCACAGCGCACGGCCGAAGTGCTCAAACAGTCGAAGACGTGGGAGTCGCCTCCTGACGACTCACCCGCGTACCACAAGGTGAGCCGGCTTGGAGGACTCTTTCTGCCGGACCGCGGAGCCTCACTGACGGTGGCGCCGCAGCTCGTCACCGAGCTACGCGGTCAGCTATCGGTCGACAGCTGGATGAAAACACGCCGAGCGGCCGCAAAGCTGAATGCAGTCGTTGGAACGGAGTAGCGGAGAGCCGGGACGCGAGCGCTGCTGGCCTAGGTGCGCGCAGCGGTTGTCTGTGAGCAAGGCGGTGATCTTTAGCAGAAATCCGGCCCTTTGAGAGTCACACGTAGCAAGCTTGAGCACGGCAAGCGCGAGAACAAGACGGGGTCCCGGACGCCAAAGAAGCAGGCGCCAGCACAGAACGGCCAGACACGCTCGCGACGGGGGTTGCCGGCGCGGAGAGGCACTCTAGCAAGCAGGACAAGCAAGTGCACGCCTGCAAGGGCGCGTCCGAGCGGGGGAGCGGCGGGACGACAAGCGAGGCGAGCGCCCCACCCAGCTTGCCTTCCGTCTCTTCGCTCGCCTTTGCACCATCTCGCTCGCATCGGCACAAGAACACCTCTCTCGCAGACACATCTACGCAAAGCACCACCCGACCCTCTTCCCGCGCGCGACCGAGCGCGACCCGTCCCGTCCGACGACCACCTCTCCCCGCAGCTTGCCGCGACCTCGCTCGCGCCAACGTCGACGCCATGGCACCCCGCTCGCCTGAAGACAGGTGCACCGAGTCGCCCATGGACCATGTGCGTGTGCTCTCTCTCTCTCCCGAAGGGCGTGAAGGCGCGAGCAAGGCGACGACCCGCGAGAGCTTCCGTGCTGACCCCGTCCTTTCGTCCTCTCTCGCCCTCGCATGCACCTGTCGACCTGTTGGCCTACCCGTATCGACGTTGTCGACGCCCGCAGAGTCAGGCGGCAGCCGCGCAGGGAACGCCGACCCCGTTCGCGCCTCAGCTGCCCACCCCGTCGACGTCGCACGCGTCCGGCAGCACCGCGGCGGCTAAGGCAGACGACGGCTCCGCAAAGGCAGCCAGCGGCGCTGCACCGTCGACCCCGTCGAAGCGGAGCGAGTCGCAGAGCAAGGATGTGACGGTACGTCGTGTAGATCATGCAGCTGCAGCGCACGAGCTGACGGCTCGATCCGCACTTCGCAGCTCGAGTCCCTTATCAAGACGCTCTCCGGCACCGCCCTGAGTTGCGTAACATTTGTGGGACCGCTTGACTCGTTCGACGACGTCGTCGAGCGCGCGGCCACCCGCCTCAAAAAGATCCTCAACGTCGACCTCGTCGGCCCCACCATGGCGTCGCTCTTCCGCTTGTACGAGGCGGCGACGGTGGTCCTGGCGGCTGCGATCAGATACGCCGGCGACGACGTCAAGGAGGCTTTTGAGGCGCACATCGCCGACGACGACGACCTCAAGAAGACGTACGACAAGTCGCTTGCGGCTGCGGACGACCTCTCCAACGCCGGTCGGCAGACGGCCCTCCTCGCGCCGGTCATCGGGCTCAAGAACCGCGCAGGGCGCGTGGTCGACGACCGGATTCCCGACGACAAGGTCAACCTGACGCTTCAACGTCGCGTTGTCGCCGCGCTGTACTGCGCGCGGGGCGCAGAGTCGAAGAAGGGCAGCGCCGTCACCAAGAGCCTGCGCGACGGCGTGGCACCGGAGGCCGGAATGAACCATCACGCCGGCCGCCCCTTCTCGCAGGAGGAGCAGAAGATGCGGTGGGAGGCGCTGATGGAGGGGGCGCGGTGGTGGAAGGCGAAGGCGGAGCGCGGCGTGGCGGGCGGCCAGGCAGTGCCCAAGTCGACGGTTGCCGCGAACCGCCTGCAGTCGATGACGCAAGCACTCCTCGAGTGGGACAAGCGCAACCCGAAGTGGGACTACGCCAAGGAGCTACCGCTCAAGGACATCATGAGTGCGTTTCATTCTTCCTCAAGGACTTGGGGCGTGAGGGCGTGGTAGCTGACGGACTACGGCCTTCGCACCCGCTACAGCGTCCAACCACCCGCACTACACCGCGACGCCGCCCATCGGCACGACGGTCACCGCAGCATCGGCCCTCGCGCCCGCCAGCCGCGTCGTCTCGAGCGAGGCGGGCGTCGATCCGCGCCTCGACGTCGTCGCAAAGCTCGGCGCCACGCCGAGCACCAGCGCGAGCGGAACAGGAGCGGCAAGGCCGAGCGGCGCCGAGGTCGACGCTTCGCCCGTACAAGGCAGCGCGCGCGAGGACGACGTCGTGCCCATGGACGACGACGACGAGGGCGTCTTGCCCCGCCAAGCTGCGAACGGCAAGCGCGACGCGAATGGCGGCGCTGCCGACAAGGCAGCCGCGACGGCCAAGGCTTCAGCGCCGCGCGTCGCCGCTGCCCAGATCCAGGGCGGCACGACGCCTGCATCGATGGACATCGATCGCGGCGAAGGCGAGGGCGAGGGCAAGAGCGAGGGCGAAGCCGAAGGCGAGGGCGAGCGCGGCAAGGAGCGGAGCAGCGTCGACAAGGGCAAGGCGCGTGCGCAGCCCGACATGGCCGACGAGGGCGGCAAGGCGCGAAGCACCACCGCCATCGACGCTGCTGGCAAAGCAGCGGGCCCGTCGGCCAAGGACCCGGGCAACTCGGTCGGCTTCGACCAGTCCGCGGCTCGCACGGGCGCGAGCGACGCGCTCAGCGTCGACGACGGCGCTGCACCTCGCGCGGGCGTGGACGCAGGCGCAGAGGAGGCGCCGATGGACGGGGACAGAGACGGAGCTGACGGCGGGAACATTGACGAGGAGAAGGGGCAGGCCGGAGACGGTGCGCAGCGCGGAGACGGGCTGCCGCCGCACGCGGGCCCTTCCGGCCAGCCGCACCCTTCGCCGCAGGTCAAGCGTGCACCGAAGGGAACGCCCAAGGCCGCGCATGAGCCGCGGGAGCAGCACGCGCGCGCCGTCAAGGCCAAGGCGAAGCCGCTCGGCTCGAACTCGGACAGCGAGGACGGAGACGACGAGGGCAGCGCCAACCGCAGGCGCAAGTCGACCAAGCGCAGCGGGCGCTCGTCGCGAGCACAGCTCCCGACCGCACACACGTCGACCGCCAAGAAGCGCGTGCGCGGCGGTAAGCCTCGCGCTCGGCCCGTTGCGGTGACGGTCGAGGGGCACGTCTTCCGCGACTTGACGCCGAAGCCGGGAACGAGCGGGAACGCGGCGCCTGGCGCGGGCGCGAACCGCAACGAGGAGGTCGCGCGCAACTGCATCGACAAGGCGCCCGGCCGAGCCTCACCTGCGCTCGTCGACCACGTCGCCCGCCACTTCCTTGAAGCGCGCACGCTCGAGCGCGCCGACGCCGGCGAAGACGACGACGACGACGACGAGGCTGTCGTCGACCCGCCTTCTGTCGGCCAGCTTACGGATGACGTCGTTGCGTACCTCGTCAAGCTCGAGCGGCCGCCGCACCAGCCGCGCAAGCTCAAGCGCCTGTCGGTGCGCAGCACGGTCGCGCTCGCCGCGAGCGCTGGCTACGGCAAGGTCCACCCTGTCACGGTCAGCATTGCCGTGTCGGCTGCGCTCTCGACAGCCGCGCTCGTCTCGACCGCGACCAAGGGCAAGACTTCGCCGTGGCGTGCATACAGCTTTGACTTGCTCGAGGGCGACACGGACGACGAGAGCGGCGACGACGGGGACCGCAGCGGCAGTGAGGACGGGAGCGCCGCGTCGGGCGACAGCGCAGGCGAGCGTAGCGACGAGCCGCCGGCGCGCAAGCGTCGCAGGGAGGAGAAGGACGACGACGAGGCGTCCGACGAACCAGATACCGACACGGCCGCCGATGCCAAGGACAAGGGCAAGGGCAAGGCGGTCGCTCCCGCCTCGGACGAAGACGTCGACATGGTCAAGCCGGACCCGGACGACGACCACACCGACTTTACGTCCTGGCCGTCCGACGTCGACATCACGCGCCGCACGTGGACTCCGCCGCCGTTCCGCCGCAAGGTGCGTGATGGTGACTCTCGCGCAGCAAGGACGGAGGACTGACAACGGCTCGATACAGGTCTTCCACCAGACGCCGACCCCGCGATTCGACCAAGTGCCCAACGCGCTGTTTGTGCAGGGCGGCAACGTCCAGACGCACGTCTCGGCCGCGCAAGCGGCGACCGGCAAGGTGTGGGAAGGGTGCCTTGACCCGATCCGCATTGACGGCGAGACCGTCAACCTCGGGCCGGTGTGGTCGATGAAAGGGATCTGGCAAGACGGTCCCTCGCTCGAGCGCGTCATGGAGCGGCTCGCAACGCGCCTGGGCGAAGGCTGGCTGAACGACGAGGCGATCCTCGTGCTCCTCAACGTCGCCAACCCGCTGCGCTCGCCCGTCATGCCCGCGCCGCCGCTGCCGCCCCCCTCCGTGCCGAACGCCTTTGTTCGGCGGCCTTGGGCGCCGCTCGACGCGTTTGCCTACAAGGCCGCGGTCGAACGCGCGCTGAAGGATGAGGGATACTCGGACGAGAGCTCCAACGCGGCGGGCGACAGCTCGACGTCGCTCGAGGCGCTCATGCGGCGGTTCCCGGGCAAGAGCCTGGCCATCGCGGCTGCCGAGGTCTACGACAAAAAGGAGCTCGTTGCCGCCCAAGCGTGGCTGTCGTTCCTGCGGAGCGCCGTGCGTTGATCTTTCGTTTCGCACGGCGCTGAGCGCTCCAGCTCACCCCATTCTTGTGGCGCCTCCAGGACCTCTTGATGATTGATGCCGACCGCGCATACCACGGGAGGTCGCCCTTCAAGCTCGGAGTCCAAGCCATCGGCACCGACAAGCGCGACAGCTTTGCGAAGAGCGAGCTCGAGCGGATCGAGAAGGACGACATCTACAAGCTCGGACGCTACGCCATGGTCCTCGGCACCGAGAACGGGACTCACTGGTTGAGCGTGGTTGTCGACCTCGAGAAGCACGAGATCGTCGTCGGCGACTCGCTCGGACCCGACCAGTGGAGGCTGGGCAGCGAGAGCGAAGCGCTCGCGCTCACACTCCTTGTGCGTGTCAGCCTCGAGTGCCTTCCCTGCACACAATCACTGACGCAGCAACGAGTATCCGCTTTTCAGAGCCTCCCGCGAGCTTTCGACCTCCGCGCCGCCGACCCGAAGGACCCGTACCAGGACAAGCGCCCGTGGACCTTCGTTCCGCTCGAGGTACGTTCCATCAAGAGACAGAGTCTGTGAGGACCAGACTGACTTACCTGGTCGGGAACGCGCGCAGATCCCGCGGCAGACGAATGGGAACGATTGCGGCCTCTACGCGGTGCGTGCAACGTGCCGACTTGCTTCTGGAGTTCTGCGCTGACACAGTACAACGCTCGGTACGACTGTGCAGACCGCTCTCGGCCGCGGCTACCAATTCGAGCCGCCCGCCCTCGACTGGCTCCTGGCGGAGAATCCCGGGCGATAGTGCGTCCTCGCAGCCGGTCGAGCCATCGTTACTCAGGCCGGATGGGCACTGACGGGAGTCCTGCACGGAAACAGCCTGCGCTCGAAGGGAATCGCGGAGATTTGGCGAGGCTGCGCGCTCGACTACGAGGAGTGGGAGGCGTCGCCGTGAGGTTGCCAAGCGTACTGGCTGTTTGTACAGTAGGAGATGTTGTACAGTAGGGGATGTTGTACAGTGCCAACCAGACTACCCTCGACCGTCTCTCGACTGCTGCGCGAGGGGACCTGAGAGAGCGAGGCAGGGTTGCCGAGGCAGGGCTTCAGACAAAGAGATTGCAGGGGAACATGTGCAGGCTGATTGACGTCCTACGTAGAGCAAGTGGCGCAGGGCTATCTACTGCAGACGAGGTGGAAGCCGGCGACGCTGCAACGCAGAGATTGCCATGCCAGCGTACACGTCTGCGCCGCAGACGGTGGTGCCGTCCGCAAAGACAACCGCGGCGGCTTGCAGCTGAGGGACTGCACCGAGCCGGCGAATTGCGCTGGCGAGGCCGGTCGAAGCTGTGCGGTTCGGCGGCGCCGGAGGAGGTGCGACGTCTTCAAGCGCAGCGAGGCCGTCCTGAAGGTCGGTCGGCCACGAGGTGGCGTCCGAGGCAAAGGGGACGAACTGATCGCCGGTGTGGCTCTGCGCGTTGCTGAGCGTCGGCGTGCGAGCGCAGGCGGAGCGAGCGCGCAGCATCATCCACGACAACTGCGAGACGAAGGGGAAGTCCGGGCAGGCAGACGCGCTGCGGGCAGAGTGCTGTGCGGCAATGCCGTGGCATTCATCGCAGCGGACCCAGCGCTGTTCAGCGCGAGAGAAACGCGTCAGTCGCAACTTGAGAAGGTCAAAACGGCAGGGGACAGACGAACCTCGTGCTCGATGCGCCGCTTAGCCAGCGCGAGCCAGTCGGACGGGGCGATGGCCGCGCCTGCAGAATGGGTACTGGGGAAAGCGCACGCGTTGCTGCCGAGGGGATGCTGCCAGTCGAGGTAAACGAGCGCGCAGGGGAGGCACGACGTGGCGGGACCGCTCTGCCCTCGAAAGTCGGGCACGAGCGCGTAGACGGCTTCCGCGAGTGCGTCGGTGCTCAGGACAAACTGACGAAGGCGGCGCGTTCCCTCGGCATGAACGGCTTGATGGAGCACGGCGGCCGTAGCGGGTTGGACGAAGGTCTTGAGACGGGGTCCCGAGGTCGAGCCATCCGCGATGACAGGAGGCGAGGAGCCGGCAGTGACAGAGGTAGCGATGCTGGACGAGCGGGCCGCAGCAGAAGCAAGCGGTGCTGAGCTGGGAGAGGAGTGCGGCAGTGACAGCAGCGAGTCGAGAATGCTGCAGGCTCCCACCACGTAGGTCAGCGTCACAGAGCTGATGGGACAAGCCCAAAGTAGGAGAAGCAGCGTACGCTGAAGAGTCAGGGTCGCGCTGTCGGCGGTGGCAGAGGTCGCAACGGGCTGCGCCGGGCTCGACGTCGCAGAGGGGCGGGTAGTGCATCGGTCGTCCGTCGAGGAAGGACGCAAGGACCGAGAGGCGGCAGGGCGCGTCGCTGCGCACGAGGTACTCATGGACAGCCTGGTCGTCTGCGGAGACGGGCGGCAGGAACGACGGGCGGGAGGCTGAGGGCACAACGATGGCAAACCCGCGCTCGGCTTGCGAGCGACGAGCCGCACGACCGATCTCTTGTGCAAAGTTGATGACGCTGTCAAGCGCAGTGCCGAGGTGGAGGGTGAATCGCACGTTGGGGCGGTCAACGCCCGTGCCGAACGAGTGCGGCGTGCAGAACTGCATGCTCGCGGGAGCGAGTCGGCTCAGTCGGCACAAGTGCAAGCAAAGGGTTCGAACATGAACGCACCATGATGGGCGAGCTACTGCCCGAGAACCACGCCTGCTCCGCAGCGGTGCGCACAGGCTCGGCCTCGCCACCGTGGTAGCAGCTCTTCGGCAGCGCCTCACCCGTGAGAGTCGCATACGCGTCGGCGAGAGCAGCAACCTCGCGCTGCGTTGAGACATACACGATACCGCGGACATCGTTCGCGTTGATCCCGGCAAAGGTCGCGGCGCGCACGGCGTCGACGAGGCGGGCTCGGGAGTCTACGTCAGACGCAGGCGGGGCAAGGACGACCACGTGGAGGTTGAGGCGAGTCGTGGGACTGCGGAAGACGTCGACAGAGCGGGTCGGGCCGGCCGGGAGGAACACGGGTTCGAGCGATGGCGGGACGGTGGCGCTGAGGTACGTCTTCGGGGCACCGATCGTGTCGAGCAGCGCGAAGAGGTTCGGCAGCGCGCCGCGGAACTTGGCGTGCGCATGCACGAGCTGCGGCTCGTCGACGGCGAGATGGACATCTCCGGCGCGCGTAGCGCGGTCGCTGACAAGGTGGACCCATGACGCAAAGTGGGGAGAGTCGGCGTGCTCGGGCGAGACGAGGACGATCCCGCAAGTGCTGGCGAGCGTGTGGGTGGTCCACGTTGCGACGAACGCTTGCGGGCGCGGCCCGCCTGGAATGCCGTCGACGGCGCCGCGCAGACTGCTGAGGACACTCTTGCGGAGTGCGATGGTCGAAACGACAAAGATGGTGAGGCGCTCGGGTCGGACGAGGGCGGGGATGAGGACGGCGTTGGTCTTGCCAGCGCCTGTGCGCTCTACGAGAGCACGCACAGCAGGCAGACCGGTGCTGGCGGCGTCGGAGCACAGAAGCGGGACGAGGTTGGCCTGGCTAGGGGTGCGCCACGACGCGTCCGGCCCGAACACGCTGCGGAGCGCAGCGAGCGGCGGCAGGACGTCCACCACCGGCGGGAGGTCAACGAGGCGGCCGTCGCGAGCTCCTCGGACGGCGTCGTTGTCGTCGACGCTGACGGTGGCGTTGTCGAGACCGTCGTCGGGATTGCCAGCGAGAGACCTTTCGCCCGCCCTCGCGGGGGGCCTTGCAGACCAGCTCGAGCGGATCAAGCCTTCGAGCTGGTTCCAGCGGTCCGAGAGTCGGCGCTGCTCTTGCGAGACGAGGGCAAAGACTTCGGCAGCTACGGTGCCCTGGTGCTGGAGGCGGTCAAGGAGCTGGACGACGGCGGACTGGGAAGCACTCTGGCGCGACGGCGGGCGGACGTCCTTCGAACCTCGCTGCGGCGTGTCCCAGCCAAGAGCTGCATGGTACGCGTCGGTGAGCTCGACAAGCTTCACCCAGTCCGAGTGCATGATGAAGCCGGGGCGGCTGTGGAAGAGCGCGGAGTGGAGGCGATCCTCCTGCGCGGCGTAGTGGATGTCGGCGACCTTGGTCGAGTGTCCGGCGGCGTAATCCGCAAGGAGGGTCGCGGGGCGGCTCGGGGCCGGATCCTCGGCAGCCCCCTCCTCCGCTTCAAGGTGAAGGATGCGAGTGGCGTCCTCCATCGCACCGGAGTTCTGGAGGACAGTGCGGAGCAGGCCGATGTTGCACTGCCGAAACACGCGGGCCGAGACGGTGTCGAGGCCGAACAGGGCGCCGAGGCCGCGAGCGAGCGCGCAGCGTGCGCGGTCGACGTCGACAGGCGTGTCGGTAAGCTGCAGCGACGCAGTTCCGGCAGACCGCGACGTCGGGCCGAGAGACGCAGTGACCCACAGCGACTGAAGATGCGCTTGCGCGAGCAGGTGGTAGCGTTGCGCGCGCGCCGGATCGTACTGCGCCTCTTGCTGGGCGAGAAGGGCGACGCGAGCCGCGAGCGGCTTGACGACGGCGAGGAACGGGTGGAAGACCTCGGCGAGGAAGTGCGGAAGCGGACGCGGGATCGGCGAGCCGCGTGCGGCCTTTGCGAGGTTCTTGCTGTACCACGGGACGAGCTGGATGCGGCCGTCGCGGTAGACGACCCCGCGGTGCGTGCTCTGGAGGTTGACGAGAGCGATGGAGAGGAACTCGGTGACCCGGTATGCGCCGGCGGCGGCGAAATAGGCGATTGGCATGAGCGCCTCGGTGAGGGAGTCGACCTTGCTCAGGAACCGCTCGAGCAAGCCCAGGTCGAGCTGCTGCGTGCCCTCAACCACAAGGTGGTCGACGACATGGGAGAAGGCAGCGTCGACGACGGCCGAGATCTGAGAGTCTCCACTCAGTGCGCTGTAGCCTGCCGCCGTCTCGGAGACGTCGTCGAACACGTCGGCGTGGCGCGGCAGTTCCGAGAGGTCGAACTGGTGGAGCAGGTCGGCGAGCTTTACGGCAGCGTCCTGCGAAGCCGCGACGGCGCACCGGGCAGCAGCGGCAAAGTCGAGCTTGTGCTTCTGGAAGTGAACAATGCGGAAGTCCGTGTGCGAGGTCGAGAATGACGGGAGCGGGCGGGTGTAGCTGATGCAGGTCGTGAGGAACCGCGACCAGTGCGTGATGGTGTGGAACGGGCCGGGGACTTGGTCGGAGAGGAGGACCTCTGCAGCCGCTTTGATCGCGCACGAGACGTCGTAGGCGTTGGACCGGTCGGCGGCGTCGCGAGGTTCGAAGCGGTGGCGGACTTCTGCTGCAACGGCGAGGCGCGCAGTGTACTTGAGCTTGGCGATGACCGGCGTTGCCTGCGCAAGGGGCGCAAACATGGCGACCTCCTTGGCACCGATCGAGCGCTGCTCGCTGCGGTGAAGCTGGGTGAAGACGACAAAGGCCGACACCACGTCGCCGCAGGAGCGCTCCGGATACTGCGCAGGACGGAGGTCGGGGTCAACGCCGCTGAGGAACAGGACGCGGACGACGTCCTGAATGGCGGCGACGAGGTGCGAAGGAGTGGGGAGCCTCGCAGCTGAGGAGCAGCAGAGCGTCAGCCTGCGAATCGTAGGAGAACACAGAGGAGAAGAGCAAGACGGACCAGATGGGCGCGCTTCAAGCCTTTCCGCGGCTGCAAGTTCGTCCTCGTTCTTGCTGCACTGCAGGCCATCCCCGGCGGCTCCAAACGCCTCGTCGTAGTCATCGTCGCCGTCGTCGTTGTCGAAATGGTGCGAGTCGTGCGAGTTGGCGGGACGTTGTCGCGCCGCCGCGGGCAACCCTGCGCCGGGAGGCGGGCGTGGGCCGACGAGCGACGGCACGGGGGTCCCGACCGTTTCGACGAGGTGCGCAACGGCGTCGCGGAGGAGAGGAGGGATGGTGATCTTGGCGGAGAGCGGGTGCTCGGGCGGGAGGCGAACGAGGTGTACGGCAAAGTGGACGAGCTCGGCGAGCGCGTCGGCGTAGTGATCGCGCGACGTCTCCTTTGTGAGCGGCTTCCACCGCGTCGAGTACGTGCCCGAGTGAGTCGCACGATCGAAGGCGACGAGGCAGTCTCGTGCGGATGGCTCGAGCTGGCGCACAAAGTGTTCGAGGTGACGGAACGCCGTGACTGTGGCTTTTCGGAGGATCTGAAACCACTGGTCGGCGGTCGAGGACGGCGGCGGGCGAACGAGCGAGCGCACGTCGGCGTCGAGGCCGGCAACGAGATCCGTCCAGTGAAGGGCCTCGAGAGGCGGGACGTGCACGGGCGCGATGTGGGCGAAGATGGGAGCTGGATCGCTCGCTGCGAGCGCAGTGGCCGTGAGCGCCGCCGCGCGAGCGTGGACAGCCGGCGCGTTGTCAGGGGTCGGGCTTGGCGAGAACGCAGGTGGCCTCAAGACCTCGACGAAGTACTGCTGGCTCCAAACTGGCCCAGGAACGGGCTGCCCAACAGCTGGCCGACGCTGGCGCCACGAAGTCTGGCACTTGTCGCAGGTGACGTGGCCCCTGCGAACAGAGCAGCAGACACCGACGTCTTCGATGGGGAGGCCGGGAAGCGGGAGACGCGAGTCGTGCAGATCGAGGCTGTGGAGCTCGTGTGCGGCGCAACCTCCGACCGCGTTGAGGATACTCTCGGCGTGCGCAAGAGCAGTCGGCGAGACATGGCTGGTGTACGAGTGCGTGAAGCGACTACTACGCGCGTGGGACGCGAGGAAATCGAGCGGCACGACAGCGTGGCACTCCCAGCAGACGAGGCACTGGGCAGCGCGGTTGAAGGCAATCTTGAACGCCTTGAGCTCGCCCGTGTCGTAGTCGAGAAGGTCGGGACGGTACACCTCTGCACATCAGCAAATGCGTCAGACTGCGGGCGAGCACGGACAGCGTGACCTGTTGGTAACTACTAACGACTGCTGGTGGTTGTCACTGGCGAATCCACGTCGTGATCGAGGCCGTCGCTGGCAGAGTCGAGCAAGTCCATGTCGGTGTCGGACCCTGACTCGGCGCCCGCCGCCATAGGCTCGTCGTCCGAGTGCTCCAGTCCAGCGGGAGCAACCTCCGTGTGCGGAACTGCAGGGGGCGCCTCGACGGCATCGCCCTGCTCGAGATCCAGAGCGCGAGCCTGCAAAGGCTGAGACGCCTCGAGGACGGGCTCTGAGAGGAGCAGAGCCTCGGGCACGATCTCGCTGCAAAAGAAAATATCAGGCTGCAGATTCTGGCGCAGGTGCGGTTGCGGACGCGCGTACCCTGAGCAGGCAGACTGCAGGTGTGAGTCGAGGGACGCAGCTGTCTGCGTCTCGAAGCCGCAGAGGCAGGTGAGGAGGGAGCACTCTATGTCGTCAGGCGAATGGGCGGCAGGTCTGCGGTGATAGATGCGCTGCTGGGCTGGCAGAGCCTTGCTCGGCAAAGGCGCGGTCGGCGACGCGTGGCACTGCTCGTGCCGTGTGAAGATCGTCTTGCGCCGCTTGCGCGAGCTTCTGAGCGTCGCTGCAGCGGCAGTGCAGTTGCATTCAAGCGTGAAGTGCATCGCTTGGCAACGGTAGGAGGCAGAAAACAGCACAGCGACGGTCTGCAGAAAGCGTCCGCCCCACACGGCAAGTCCGACAGATCGGTGAGCAGCGGGCGGACTGAGCGCTGGTGGGCCGTCTGGTGCGCGGTTAGGCTTGGCCCAAGCAGTGGTGCAAAAGAGAAATAGCAAAACAGCAGTGCGAGCACGAGAGCTAGGCTTACGAGTCCAGTCTGAACTGGACTCAGAGGGGGAATGCGCAGATGACGTCTCGCCGACATCTCTCCCGCGACGCTTGGTGCTTGCGCACTTGTGGATCAGCGTTAGCAACAGCTCAGCTGCGGAGTGCTCTTGATTTGAGAAACTGCGCACGCGCGTGCAAGATAACCGCACTGCATTGCTGGAAGGAAGGGCGACCTTCCCAACTTGCTACCGTCCCTCTGTGCTGCGTTGCTCCCGTGCCGGTCATCCGATTGTTGTTCAGCTGAACGCAGGCACTGTAACTGAAGCTGGTGCGGGCTGCTTGGGCCTCAGTCTCAGCAAGCGTCGATACCTCGCGAAGCAACTGCGCCAGAGTCACTCTTCGCATCTACAAACGTGCGCTTGGCAGCATTTGCAGTTGATGCGGCAGCACCACAAGCTCTGTTCAACTAAGCGCGGTGCAATGCACTGCAAAGGGTGTCGTTGGGCAGGAAGGCAGCGCTGAAACTCGTTGCCTGTCCCTCTCCCCTTTGGGCGGCACTTTTCCCTTGCTGCTTTGGAGCTGTGTCTATCGAGCGGCATTGCAAGCCAACCATCCGTGCACTTCCTGTCCGAGCTGCAACGAAGGCTTGTCAGTGTGCCACAACGCTGAGGCTTGCTGCACATGGCCAGGAAGACGCAAGAGCATGAAGCAGCCGGGCTCCCTCTCGAGCAAAAAGTGGAGCAAGCGCTGCAGTGGCACAGAGTTTGCCCACTGCTTCTACCAATACGAGTCGTTGCGCGGGCCCAAGGTTAGCCCGACGGCGACAGAGGCAGACAGAGAGTGCCGAGGTTCACCGTGCGTCCCTCGGCCGAGCTGCCTTGCCTGATCGTTCAGAGAAGGAGCAAGGGGATTTTCCTCTTGACACGAGACTCCAGCGTCCCACCGCCCTCGAAGGCGCCTCAGGATGCGTTTCTCGTGCCTTCTGCAACGGAACGGAACTCGGATGTGCGGCAGCACTGCAATTTGCGTGAGCGCGATCTGACGGTGTTTGCGCATGTCAAAACAAGTTGGGTGTGCTGAGCTGAAGGCCGAGTACAGCTGTGAGAGGCAGCGGCAGCGTCAACGCATTGACGAGCTGAGATTTGAGCGCTAAGGGGCGTCGCAACGCGGCATGGACAGCACCAAGTCAATCTTTGCAAGAGAAAACAGCGGAAACAAGACTTGAAAGAATGGAGGGTCCCGAGGTAAGGGGAAAATGCGGCACCTATCGAGATTCGACTTGTGCTCACAGCGACAGAGAGGTGGCTGGCGAAAGGGGGCACCGAGACCTGGCGAAACCAGCCCCGGCCTCCAACGGCGAGCGCCAGCTAGCGCCTGACACAGGGAGCGTTTGAGGTGTAGACAAGCGAGTAGGCAGCTGCGCAAGCTGGCGCTCGGCCTGGGAGGCGAGAACGAGAGGGTTCTGTGTCGGGGTGAGGAGGCTGTGCAAAATGAGGTCTTGATGCAATGCACAGGGAGCTTTGACGTGCCGCGTGGTGTCCTACATCTACGCCCTAGTGCAGGTGCACCGGTCAAAAGACTCCAAGGAGGCGAAGCAGACACTGGGCACCAACTGACTGGGAGGATATCTGTTCCATGCGGGCTTCCCACGGCAAGCGCCACCTAGCGCGTGCACCCACGCACTGATACAGATACGGTTAAGCTACAGGCCGGTTGACAATATGGCGCTCGACGAGGGAAGGGAGGACAAAGCAGCACAAGTTGGGCGTGCAAAGGCAGTCGACTTGGTTCACCAGACCTAGCTCACCAGACTGCTTCCTGTGAGCTCTCAGCCTGTAAAAACTCTACAGTAGACGGACGGCAGCCGCAAACGTCCCAAAGAGACAGATGGCAGACCACGCAAAGCAGAAAGAGAATTCCCTCAATCTTGCAACAACCATTGCTGCCTTCTCACAGCGAGCGCCACCTGGTGCCTTGCACGGCGTACTTTCGACGTGTATGTGAATCGGTAGGCAGCTGCGCTACCTGGCGCTCGGCATGGGAAGCGAGAACGAGAGGGTTCCGTATCGGGGTGAGGAGGCTGTGCAAAATGAGGTCTCGATGCAATGCACAGGGAGCCTTGACGTGCTGCGAGGTGTCCTATATCTATGCCCGAGTGCAGGTGCACGGGTCAAAACACTTCCAGAGGGCGAAGCAGACACTGGGCGCCAACTCAGTAGGAGAATGTCTGTTCAATGCGGGCTTCCCACGGCAAGCGCCACCTAGCGCGTGCACCCACGCACTGATACAGATACGGTTAAGCTACAGGCCGGTTGACAATATGGCGCTCGACGAGGGAAGGGAGGACAAAGCAGCACAAGTTGAGCATGCAAAGAAAGCCGGCTTAAACCACCAGAATCAACGCACCAGACTGCTTCCTGCGAGCGCCCAGCATGCACATGAGCTACATTAGTTGGACTGCAGCCTCAAAGAACCAAAAGAGACGGATGACGGAGCGTGACAGGCAGAGAGAGAACCACCTCAATCTTGCAAGGTCCATTGCTGCCTTCTCACAGCGAGCGCCAGCTAGCGCCTACAGCGCGCGCTCTTGACCACTTGTGGCCACCCACTGCGCATGCACAACCCTCGGGGCCAGCCCTTGAAGATGAGTTTGAGCGAGGCCTGAAATCAAGCCTCCCCCTGAGTGAGGCTGTGCAAAATGAACTCCCGCTACAGCACATTCTGAGGCTTGCTGCTTCTCACAGTGCTTGCTTGAGGGTTGTCTATGAGTTTGGCGCCAAGCAAGAAGCACCGAGTGCCGAGGCTGGGGAGAGATACAGCTTGGGAAATCTGACTTCTCCAGTCCCAGTCTCCCAAGCCGAGCGCCAGCTAGCGCCGCCAGGCAGCGCTTGTCAGATACTACAACAGTGCACCTGTGCAGGCGCTAGCTGGCGCTCGATGAGGGAGACGAGGGAGAGTGCTGCAAAGTTGGGGGGAAGGAGGCTGTGCAGTCTGTACTCGCCAGCTAAGCCTTTACCGCGGTGCTGCTTCTAGGTAGCTCTCCGCAACGTATGAATGAGCAACACTGCAGACTCAGATTGCAGGACGAGGAGGTGTGACAAGAGGGAAGCACCTCAGAAAGATGAAGCTGATTCTTGAGCTCCTCAGCGCCAGTGATCTAAGGCGAGCGCCACCTAGCGCCTGCGCCAGCGTACAGATGTGTGCTTCCAAAGACCACGCCTGCTGGCGCTAGGTGGCGCTCGGCCTGGAACAGCTACAGTGTGCAACAGAAGCTTGACCTCACAGCCTCAGAGTGCGCTCCTGCGTCCTCACGCAACTCTTTCGCTTTGCTGCTTTGAGAGTCTACGACAAACGTTGCACAAAGGCGTTCAGGTGCTTGGCAGACCGTCTGAGCGAGAGGGAAGAGTGCAGCAGCTCATCTGAGAAATGGAAAGCCAAAAGGGACCAGCGCCGGCTTCCTGAAGCGAGCGCCAGCTAGCGCTGCTGCACAGACCTTGATGAACCTTGTATCGAGCCCCTCCGGCTAGGCAGAAGATGGCGCTCGGCTTAAGACGCGAGGTAGAGGCCACTCAAGTTTCACTTCCCAGCTGTCAACCGCAAGTTCATCCTTTTCCTCTCGCTTGCGCGGGAAGCGCCTTTGTCCGCCTCGGTTTGAACATGTTGCCCAGCGCTTGCGCGCGTCCAATCACCGAAAGGTTGTGAATGCAGCGAGAGCCAGCGGGACCTGGGAGGGTCCCGGGCACTTGGAGCGCGAGCGCCACGCGACCTCTCGCTCTTTCGGGAAGCGACCGCGCTCGTTCGGTAGCTTGAGATTGCAGCTAGCGGACGTCGCTACAGAGGAGTGCGAGCGGAGCGAGCTGGAGGCAGGGTCCCGGATACCAACTTTTTCGACGCGTCGACACGCGCAAGTTGACATCGGCCAGGACTGTCCTGGCCACGGCGAAATAGTGCCTAGGTTGTGAATGCAGCGAGAGCCAGCGGGACCTGGGAGGGTCCCGGGCACTTGGAGCGCGAGCGCCACGCGACCTCTCGCTCTTTCGGGAAGCGACCGCGCTCGTTCGGTAGCTTGAGATTGCAGCTAGCGGACGTCGCTACAGACGAGTGCGAGCGGAGCGAGCTGGAGGCAGGGTCCCGGATACCAACTTTTTCGACGCGTCGACACGCGCAAGTTGACATCGGCCAGGACTGTCCTGGCCACGGCCAAATAGGGACTAGTTCGCCACGCTCTCGCTCTGCAAGGCGCTCCGGCCGCTCGCCGCGCCCTACGTCTGGCCCATCTTTTCGCCGCGTTTCCGCTTCCGCGGCCGCGGAGGCTGGGCGCCCACGCGCGACCCTCGCGCCGCATGCGCGCACGTCAAGGTGCTTGACCTCATCCAGTGCACCGTGGTCCCCGCCAACGCCGACCGCAGCGCCGCGGACAGCCCGGTCCGCCGCTACCTCCATCTGTGCGACAACGTCGAGACCGTCTTCAACCTTGGCAAGGTTCGCCGCCTCGACGCCGTCATCTCGCTCCCAACGTACTCGGAGCACAAGACGATGCCGGTCCTTCCTCCTTGCGTCAGCTCGCGTGCGTCACCTCTCTTGCTCCTTGTTTCCAACAGGCAAAACTGACCAAGCAACGTCGGCACTTGCAGTCGAGGTCCTGGTTGTCTCGGCCACCGGAGGTCGCCCAACGCTCGGCAGCGGTCCTTCGAGTGCTTGCCTCCCGACCGGCAGCCGCTTGCGCATGCTCTTCCTCGACTCGGTGCGCCTCGACTGCAGCTACATCCTCGAACTCCTCTCTCGCAAGGTCACGCCGGCGCTCGAGTACCTCGGCCTCGACCAGGTGATCACGCGGTGCGACGGCGGGCTGCACGGGTGCTCCGAGGACGCAGCCGGGTTCTCGCGCCTGCGCGGTGTCTTCTTGACGTCGCAGTGCGACCCGATCTGGGCCGACCTCGCCAGCGCTGCGCAGGCGGTCATCTTCGCCTACGACTACCGCCTCTCCCCTCCGATCAGCCTCAAGGGCGCGACACTGCCGTCGACGGTCGCGATCCGCTGGCCGTTGCCCCCCTTTGGTCTGTACGGCATCCAGCCGCCGGCGCTGCATGACCTGGCGAGGGCTATCGGCCCGCGCGTTAAGCTGCTCACAATTCCGGTGGAGCTTGAGAAGCAGGAGCATCCCAGGATGGCATCGGCGCTCAAGTTTCTCCGCAGCAGGGCGCAGAGGGTCGGCGCGACGGTCAAGGTGGAGACCTGCACGTGGAGAAGCCTCACTGCGGACCGCACGGACTTGCATGCCCTCTTTGCGCCTCTTGTGTAGCTCCGGGGACAGATTTGCGCTGAAATGCTGCTTGGTCGGAACACTCTTGGTTTGCGTGTGCCTGCAGGGGGCGACGGCACCCAAATGAGGACCGTTGGCGGGTGTGAAGCTTGAGACAGCTTGACTGAAGCTCGTATGACAGGGTCAGACGAGACGCAGCAAGCAACTCGCCGCCCAAACGAGGGCAGGAAATATCCCCGGGGACGATGACCTGACCGAGGAGGGGCCTCTGCTTGCTTGCACAGCGGCTCAAACGCTCGAAAGGTGGATATTTGCGAGGGTTTGCAAGAAAGCCGGTCGGCATAGGGTAGTACTCAGCGAGGGGCTTGAGCAAAGGGGGTCCCGAGAAGAGGCGGCGTGCGCCAGCGAGGTCAGCGAACGAGCGCAAGGTGCCGCGCGTGACCAATCGAGAGCACCCCGGTGAGCACCAAACACCCGGCACCTGGGCGCAATTTGCGGTGTGGCGTGGCGCAGAGCAGCAACGCGCTCCGCCCTGGGGAGTGGGGCGGTGCAGTGCGAGCGAGGCAACGTCAGCGGGGGCACGGGGCGGTAGCAGCGCCTTGAGAGAACATGTAAAAGGGCCTAGCGCTGGCTAAGCAGGCGCGCTCATGCAAGGCCGCTGCAGGAGAGCGCGCCAGGAGTAGTTGGCGAGGAGGAGGGCAGCTTGCGCCAGCAACGTCAGCAAACAAGCGCAAGGTGCCGCGCATGACCGCATGAGAGCCCATCTGTGGGCACCATGCACCCGGCACCTCAGCCCATTATGCGGTGTGGCGTGGCGCAGAGCAGCAAGACGCTCCGCCCTGGGGACTGGGGGGTGCAGTGCGAGCGAGGCAACGTCAGCGGGGGCACGGGGCGGTAGCAGCGCCTTGAGAGAACATGTAAAAGGGCCTAGCGCTGGCTAAGCAGGCGCGCTCATGCAAGGCCGCTGCAGGAGAGCGCGCCAGGAGTAGTTGGCGAGGAGGAGGGCAGCTTGCGCCAGCAACGTCAGCAAACAAGCGCAAGGTGCCGCGCATGACCGCTCAAAAGCCCATCTGTGGGCACCATGCACCCGGCACCTCAGCGCGATATGGAGTGTGGCGTGGCGCACAGCAGCAACACACTTCTCCCTGGGGACTGCGGGGGTGCAGAGCGGGCAAGGCAAGGTCAGCGAGGGCACGAGGTAGGGAGCAGCGCTTCAGGCAAGCATGTAAAGGGGCCTACGCCCAGCCAGGCAGGCGCGCTCGTGCAAGGACGGAGCAGGAGAGCGCGAGAGGAGGGGTGAGCAAGGCGGAGGGCAGCGTGCGCCAGCGAGGTCAGCAAAAGAGCGCAAGGTGCTGTGCGTGACCGCTCAAAAGCCCATCTGTGAGCACCGTGCACCCAGCACCTTGGCCCAATTTCCGGTGTGGCGTGGCGCACAGCGGCAAGACGCTTCGCCCTGGGGACTGCGGCGGTGCAGCGTGGGCGAAGCAAGCTCGGTGAGGGCACAATGCATGCAGCAGCGTCTCGGGCAAGCATGTGAAAGCAGCTAGAGCCAGCCAAGCAGGCGCGCTCATGCAAGGCTGGAGCAGGAGGGCGCGCGAGGAGTCATCGGCGAGGCGGAGGGCAGCCTGCGCCAGCGAGGTCCGCAAATGGGCGCAAGGTGCCGTATGTGACCGCTTGAGAGCCCATCTGTCCACACCGTGCACCCGGCACCTTGGCCCACTTTGCGGTGTGGCGTGGCGCACAGCAGCAACACACTTCTGCCTGGAGACTGGGGCGGTGCAGAGCGGGCGAGCCAGGGTCAGCAAGGGTCTGACGCAGGTAGCAGCGCCTTGAGCAAGCATGTCATGAGGCCTCAAGCCAACCAGGCAGGTGCTCTGACGCGAGGCTGCGGCAGGAGCGCATGCGAGGAGGGGGTCCCGAGGTGAGGGGCGGCGTGCGCCAGCGAGGTCAGCACACGAGCGCAAGGTGCCGCGCGTGACCGCTCGAGAGCACCCTGGTGAACACGGCGCACCCGGCACCTTGGCCCCGTTTGCGGGGTGGCGTGGCGCACAGCTGCCCCGTGGTGCAGCCCGGAGGGGTCGAGGCGGCGGCGGGCGCGACCTGGCGCACGCTGCGCCCTGAGCAGCTGGTGCCCACGAGATCTCGTCCCATGAAAGCCTGGCGCAGCCTCCAACCCCGCTTCAGGGACGCGACGCGAGCGGGAGGGGAGCCACCAGCTCGCGAGACCCCGCCGGAGGACCTGGTGGCGCTCCTCGCGCCCGCCCTCGCCCCCCGGGGAGGGCGCCGCCGCGCGTCCTGGGTGCACCGGAGTGCAAGCGACTGGGCAAACGCGACTCGGGCCCGCCGCGAGCGAGCGCCGACGCGCTCGACGCCGAAACGTGGTCCGGCCCCTCCCCTGAGGTCGGCGCCCTCCTTGGGAGGGGGTCCCGGGAATACCCGCTAGATCAGGTCAGCGTCGTGAGGAAGCGGAGAGGAAAAGTCCAGAAGACGCACTGAGCGCGCAGGACGCGCATAAAGATGGCAATCGCTGCCGCGTTAAGTGCGAGCGTCGTCGACTCGGGCGAATGGTCGAGCTCCTGGCGCCTCAGCTCGTGCTCGGGCGGATGGTCGAGCTCCTGGCGCCTCAGCTCGTGCTAGACCTTGTGGCCGACAACCTCGAGGCCGGCGCGCACGAACTGGGCGCCGTGCTACGCGGGCTGGCTCGAGAGCCACTTGTTGAGGTTGAGGTACTCGCGGCGGCTCGCAAGCGCGGCGAGGTCGAGCGCGAGGACGAACGGGCGCAGCTCGAGCACCTGATCGAGCGCCTTGAGGTCCTGCGCGATGTCGACGATGCGCGTGACGTTCATCTCGGACTCGACGTAGAAGTCGCGCAGGGCAGCAAAGGGGAACTGGCGGTCGACGTGGTGCAGGCGGAGGAAGACGAGCTGGTGCGCCTGGTGACCGGCGAGGAAGGTCGACAGGAAAGGCGCGACGAGCTTGCCGTGCATTGCGTTCCACGGTTTCTGCAAACCGCATCCACGAGACGCGGTCAGCTTGAATCCAGAAGGACGTGAGAGAAAAGCGCGCAAGGCACTTTGATCTGCGTCAACGCCATGAGCACCAGCTTCGGAATTGTCTTGCACCCGCGGTCGAGCAGCTCGTGGACCCTCGGCGCGAGCTCTCCCTGCTCGTTGGCCATGCGCACGAGCGTCTGCGCGAGATCGAGCGCGTTTCACGCGCTCGGCTGCACCTGCGCCTCAAACGCCGTGATCGTCGGGCCCGACGCCGTCGCGCCGTCGAGTGCGACGACTCAATGCACGGTTGTGAGTGCCGAGAGCGCGAACGGCGGCTCGGGCGCGGCGGCGGCGGAGCCCGCCTGCGATTCGAGCGGCGCCGAAGCGAGGAAGGCGAGGCGCTCGACGAGCGGGAACTGCAGGCCCGGGATGGCCCACGACACCCGCAGGCCGCGGAGTGGCGCTCGTGCCGCCCGGCGCCGCGACCAGCGCGTGCGGGTGCGGCGTGTTGGCGCGCGGGTTGTCCGGCGTGGGCTGCGGTCGCGGGCGGGAGCTGGAGGGCGGCAGCGAGCGCGCGGACCGCCAGAGGGCCCTCGGCGGGCGCGCGCAGCGGCGAGTCAAACCCGCGCACGACGTCGCCCCACCGTAGCGTCGGGTGTAGCACGTGCATGGCGCGAATCCGCGAGTCAACGTCGACGTCGCCGCCGGGGCAGCCGGCGTCGACCTTGCGCTGTGCGAGGCTGATCATGTCGAAGTGCTGCTGCGCGATGCGTATCTCGACGCCGTCGCCGTCGCCGCCGAGGCTGCCGGACTTTGCGAGGACGGCACGCGCGAGCTCGAGCGAGCACAGGACCGGGGCGAGCGCCTGGGCGCCGACCTCGGACCCGAGACGGCCATGCACAGCGGCGAGGACGACCGAGCGGCGGTCGTTGTCCGTCAGCGCCTGCCTGAGATTGGCTGACTCGGTCGGTGCGGGAGGTGCGTTGCCGAGGCAGATGTCGGAGAGGAGGATCGAGAGGAGGCGCGAGGTGGGGACGGGCGAGAGCTCGGCGAGGTCATGCACCGACTGGGCGGGCTTGCCGAGCTCGTCGAGCGCCGGGGGGAGGACCTGGCGGACGACCTTGACGGCATCGAGCCCGAGAGCGCGCTCGGCGCCGGTCGAGGGTGCGGACGACGAGGGGAAGAGGAGGGCGAGGAAAGCGGCGCAGAAGACGAGGCGCTCGAGCGGGGAGAGCTCGTCGAGGGGCGGGTGCGCGAGGAGAGTCGGGATAGAGAGCGGGTGCAGGACGTTGTCGGGCAGGGCAGGGCGCTCTGCGCCCTCGAGGACGGCGTTGCGGAAGCGCTGCAGAAGCTGCACCGGGACTTCCGATGGTCAGCGAGGACACAGGAGGACCCATGCGGGACAAGCGGAGGTGGTACGCACAAACAGAGCCACCTTGATGTCTCCGCCAAGCGCTAGACCCTCCGATTCGCCCGGAAGAGCTCGACACGGCAGCCGACGGTGATGAGGCGGTGCAGGAGGAAGTCGGGGCGGCGGCGTCGAGGGCGCGCCGGACTAGGCTGAGTCGACTCATACGGAGCTACTCAGGCACAAACAAGCAGCGACAACCCAGCAGAGCGAGAGCGAGAGGCGAGCAGAAGGGCAACCCGCGGCAACTTCTCCCATCTCTGCCAACGACGTCGACCCAGCACAGCATCGAGAGAGTCTGTGTGAGCCCGCAGCAAGTCACTATGGCCTTTACAAAGCCCGCACTGACGCGCGCGCCCTCTCCCCTGCTTCCCGCTCTGCTGTCTCTGCTTCATCGCTTTCGTCGCTCTCCCGTGCTCTCTCGCCTGCTCTCGACGCTTCAGCTGTCCTGGACGCACTGGTTAATTGGTGAACCGGCCTCTCTACGTCCTGCTCCGTGCTTCAGACACGCGTGGGTGGGTTGTCAGCGGCACCGAGTCCGAGGGGGGAACGCGAGGAGAGGTAACCAGGCCGCTCCGCAACCCCTCTGCCCGCGAGGCGAGGGAGGATATTTCGAGGACCGGAAGGAGTCTACAACATTTAGGAGGGTCCAGAGAAGGCGGGGCAGGAGGCCCGCCGGGGGCCATGGCACCTCGCACGCGAGCTCTGCCGCCGGCCCCACCCCAAACGGCGGTAGCGGAAGGGGCGGCATGAGCGTGGCTACGCAGCGACGCCGCCCAACCTTGGACTCTGTGCCCCTGACTCGGCTTTGGCCGTCGATCTTGACGAGACGGACCCTGCAGAGCCCGGCATCGGCCAGGGAGTGCCTCTTAGTAGCCGCACCAGTGCTGGACAGACAGACTCTCAATGACATGCTCCTTCAAGATTCAAGTAGACGCTCAAGATTGATGGATGTCTCTCTCTCTCTCTCTGTGCCGCTCAACGGCCGGTAAGGTGGGTTTTCCTTCTCTTTTCTCTTGCGGACCTTCTCTCCGCAGTCCTGCCGCACGACACGCTCGCACTGGGTACGTCCAGATCCATCCATGTCACTGTGTGGAACGCTGCTGACCTTGTGCGCTGACACAGCTGCCTTGGCTACCTCGGTCACCGCTCCAGGCCGCCCCGTTTGCTCGACATGCACTCCAACGCCCGCTTGCTGTGCTACTGTACCGCCGCTACATTGTCTACATGGTCAACTCAATCAACCGCCTGTACTGCATCATCTCGACGCGCGTCGTCTGCTGCTCGAGCGACTTGCGCGACGGGTCGACTTCGCTTTCACGACCTTTGCAAGCTCGCCAGTATACGCCCACACGCCCACACGCCCACACGCCCATACGCTCACACGCCTACACGCCTACACGCCTACACGCCCACACGCCATCACGACTTCACGACTGCACGCCCTCGCGCCTCTCACGCCCTCACGCCTTCGCGACTTCACCGGTAACAACAACGCTTCGACGCTCTGCAACCGCACGCCATGTAATACACGCTTTCAGCAACTACCACGCCGTTCCGGCCAGCAAGCACTTGCATCCTTGCCGCCCTACGCCTTGTTCTCGTCGTCCGCCTATGCCGCCGGGTTGAGAGAGTTCCGGTACGTTTTCGGATCTTTCAACTCTCCTACGCCGCTCAATGCACGTTACTTACGCCACTCCACCTCTTTGTGCACCGTCGACGCAGCAAAAGCGGACAAGAAAGCTCGAAAGGGAGAGATGTGACTGAGAGGGGCGGAAAGAAGTCTGAAAGTGGTGCGTTCCCTCTTCTGCTTCTTATACTGCGCACTATGAGCTCTGCTGACAGGTCTGCTGCACTCACAGCGCGCAAGACCCTGGAAAGCGGCCGGAAAGAAGCCAAAGTGGGTCTCTCGTTGCGACGTGCGTCTCGAGCTTTCATGCCACTCGCAGGTCCTGTCACTGACGCTCGGCGTTCTATACAGCTACAACAATCTGTCCGCGGTCTCTTGCGGCTGCAGGCTGACTCGTTACGCAGCCCGGAAGCACCGGAAAGTGCGCATCTGCTTCTCCTGAACTAATTGTCTGGATACCTTCTCCTTCTGTGTAGAACTACTGCGGGCGGTAGGAAAGGTGGTGGTGGTGGCGGGGAGGCGGTGGGGGGGAGGGGGGAGGAGTTAGCATCTAAAGGGGACTCCCTGTCATTTTTTTTGTAGGGCTAACTCCTGAACCGCTGGATCTGGAGACTTGTCGTTCTCAGGAGCGCTATCAGAGACTATAGCCAACTCAGGCCCCGACTTTGAGACGGGTAGCGGGTGTTTATGAGGAGATAGCGAGGACGCGGAAGCGACCAAGCCGAGGTCAAGTTGACAGTTTTTCTCTGCCCGGCACGCTTTCACAGTCGGCAGACGACTCAATCAAGACTTCTAGAAGCACGACCAGCGCAGGCAGAGGCCGTGTCAGCACTGGACAAGCAGAAAGGCGGATGAGAAGGCCAGAGCAGAGCAAAAGGCAGTGTGCCTGCTTCGTGCGGACCCGAAATGGCTTTAACTTGGTCGCCAAGCAGCAGCAGAGGAGCATGCTTTTGGCCTGGAAGTGCGCAATAGAGAAGACCCGGGAAGCCAAGGCAAGGAGAGGAAGCAGAGCAAAGCTCCAGCGCAGAAAAGGAATGACCTGATCAGCTGGATTGCTGACAGCCTGTCGGATGGAAGTCCGAGTCCCGGTAAGGATTCATTCCAGCATGAAGAGCCTTGAGGAGCTTGAAGACACGAGTTGAGGCGAAGCAATGCGAGCTGCTGACAGACGCGGCTGCAGACTGCGCCCAGACGGCAAGACCGGACTCAAGTCTCTGCTGGTGACCGCAAAGACTTGAAAGATCATTCGGAGCGTGTACAAGGCGCAAGGGATCCCCTTCAGGCAGACACAAAGAAGGACGCAGGATGCTAGACTCGAGGCGATCTGAGGCCTGCAGACCCGGCAGACCGTTGTGCTGGTCCACACAACAGCCAGCTAGAAGCAGGACAAGTAGTTGGTGGCGCGGCAGAATAGCGTGGCGGGTACGCACGGTAGAGGCAGCAAGTTGAGAAGGCTAGAGGCGCAGCCGCTTCTGGTGGGTCCCGCCCGTCCAACGGTTCGAACGGCTCAGAAACAAGACTGCAGCACCTCCTTGACCAGCAGTTGCCAGGTAAGCGGTTCGGACTTGCCCTACAGCAGCGAATATGGCACGTGATCCTTTGCTCAAGACCTCAAGACTCAGCTGTCCCGGCCCACGGCGGGTTGATGCATCGAAGCACCCAGAAAACAAGGCGTCTACTGTGGAGAAAGTGCAGTAGCGTCATGCTAGAGAGCAGCAAGGACCGGAAGCCGCGAGAACGAGAGACAGCGTGATCGTTGGCAGGTCGAGATGGCCGGAGCGCCATGCGGTCGCAACAAGTCCAGCTGTGCGAGCAAACAAACTGCCAAGCTTCTCACGGCTCAGCAGATCAGACGCGCAGAGCAGGAGATAGACTCTCGTTGAGTCGGTCATACGTAGCACACCTTGTTCCGATGATCCGAGCTTTGCAAGACGGTGGGATCAATTTCCGAATGGACTGGCGTCGCAGAGCGGAAGCTGAGTTGCGCCCACTTGCCAATCTCCCGCGTGTCGCAACAAAGTGCGCTGACACTGCTGAAGCTTTGTACTGAATTGAGTCGAGAGGGAAGCAGCAGTCCAAGGATGGCAGGGCGCAACGACGAGCGCTGAAAGGGGCAGTCAAGCGAGACAATTCCAGCGGGCACTTGGGAAGCCAAGCAGCATGGTTTCCGGCGTCTCCTGAATGCACATTCACAGCTAGGAAGCGGAAGCAGCGTAGCCAACGGCAAGACATCGGCCCAACTCGAGCGCGTGGCTTCATGAAGAGCGGCTCAAAGGCGGGCCCGGGCGTCACAGCATGGCTGCACAAGAAGACGGCGATATACGCATGCCCAGTCGAAGGCATGCGGCGGAGTCGAAGCGCGAGTCGAGCAAGGGCGAAGAGGTTGGAGTCGGAAAGGTGAGGGCGGCGGACCAGAGCTGTGGAAGCGCATGCAAGCTCAGCATGGCGGCGTACAGGGCCCAAGAGTTTGAATGCGCACCGGGGCGGAGGAGCGTGTGTCGCGAATGCCGGAGCGATGAGGAGAAGAGGCGGCACCGACGACAACCCGGATAGCGTGGGAGCGCGAATGCACGCGCAGCCGAGAGAGCGTAGACTAGCAAGCACTCGAAAGGGCCTACATGGCCGGCGAGCGACAAGGACGAGCGACAAGACGGGGACCAAGATCAGGAGCAACCTCCGACCGCTTCGCTTCGTTCCGCCTATCTCCGCAAACCTCGTCGCCGCAACGCCCTACCATCCGACATGTTTCTTTCGTTTCTGTTCTCCTCGCTTTTCCCCCACCTGCACAGACACTCTCCATCTGGTTGTCGTCCTCCCCGCTTCCGCATGGTTTCGCAGATTCCGTCTCTTTCCGTCCAGCAAACGAGCAGCACTCTTCAAATCCAGTCCAAGAGCCCGCAACCGCAAGAAGAAGAGCATACAACAATGCACTGCACTTTGTGTATCGCGTGACCCGAGCCAGTTCTACCCGTGAGACCGCTGTATCGCCCGCTATCACACCTCGCCCGGCCGGACGCGCGGTTTTGCCGGGTCTTCTGCCGGCGGAGCGAGGGTCGAGGGGCGGAAGAAGAACTCGTCGGCGGCATACGAGGCATAAGGGGTGCGGTCGGGCGCGACGGAGCGCGCGGCGACGAGCTTGTCGTGGTTGATGTCCTTGATGAGGGCATCTGTGGGAAGTGATACGGTCAGCAGGGCTCGATCAAGCGCATGGGAGGTGCTGGTCAACAGTGTAGCGGATGCAGCGGGCAAAAACGAGGCGCGGGACAGCGACGAGCGGAAGCGCAAATGGGTGGATCCGCTGTGCAGGGCTTCGGGGCCGAAGAGCTGCGCCGTCGGACGCAGAGGGACCCACGAGACTCGCTGCGCTCGCAACGAGGTCCATCTCGGGCTCGCTGCGCTCGCAGCAACAGCAAGCGCCGTACTCGTTCCACCACGTGCGAGCGAACAGGACGCACCGAGGCTCGAGTAGTTGTACTCGGGGCGGATGAAGCCGAGCATGACGACGCGGAGCTCCTTGCCGTAAAAGTCGGAAGGGTAGTCGTGCAGGATGTGGACCTCCTGCGTAGCGCGGCAAGAGTCAGCAAACGCACGCGGACGGAGCCAACCCACGCGAGACGCACGGCGGTGCGAGTGTCGTTGTTGTAGAACGGGTTCCAGCCGATGCTCATGACCATGGGGTGGACGCGGTCGTGGTCGTTCGGGCCGGTCGAGGGCGACGAGTCGGAGGGCGAGGGAAAGGCTGAGAGCGGGGCGTCGCGCGCAGCGGATGCGGGGTCGAGGACGCGGGCAAAGCCAAAGTAGACGCCGGTATTGAGCGTGTGGGCGTACGGCTCGATGCTCGAGTCGGGGAGGTTGGCTGCGACGCGACGAGCGACGAGGTGGGGGTTGCCGAGTCAGCGCGAGACGGCGGGCTAGCGCGGAGATTCGCACCAGAACGCACCTGTGGGGCATCCGAGGTCCTTTGAGCCCCTGCCGAAGCCGCGGGTGACCCAGCCGTCGAGGTAGACGGGGCACGGCGGTTGCGGGCCGGCGTCGTCGCCTGCGAGGTCGGGGCGCTCGAGGGCGGGGTCGTGCTCGAGGGGCTTTGTGCGCTTGATGAGCGAAGTGCCCGTCGACATGACTCGGCGCGCGCGAGAGAGAGACGTCGGCGAACCAAGCGATGACCGAGCAACCCGGAGGAGGGGCACTCGACTCTCGAGGAAAGAGGCGAGACACAGTGGAATGGCTTTGTTACACTGTACTGGGCACCAGCACGCCAGAAAGAACGCCCGCACGCGACGAGGCGGTGCACTCGTCGCTTCGAGCTCGACGAAGTCTCTCCGCTCCGGCTGCTCCCCCTCGCTCCTACCGCTGCCAGGAGCCTCGAAGAGCCCGCCATGGCCACGCTCGACGCTGCGTGGAGCAAGGTCCGCGCGCAGCAGCACTCGCAGGTGCCCAACATCCAGAAGCCCGCGCTCCTCCTCGTCGCCATCGAACAGACCCTCGGCGACCAAAACCGCAGCCCGGCAGCCTACTGGGTCGCGCTCCTCTCGACCCTGACCCAGCTCGCACAGGACCCGCAAGCCGCCACCCCGGGCGACAAGCGCCAGCTCCTCGAGGCCGCCCTCTACCTCGCCGCGACTCTCGTCCCCTTCCTCGACCCGCCCCAGCTCCGCGCAAAGCTCGACACCCTCCACGCCCTGCCCCCCTTGCTCGCCTCGTTCGCCGCCCACGCCCCCGCCCTCAAGTCCCTCGTCGCCCTCGCCCAGCACCTCGTCGTCGCCGCGCCCGCCCAGACCCTCGAGCGCGACCGCGACGGCTGCCGCGCCGTCTACGCCACCCTCCTTTCGCTCTGCGCCGACGCCCGTCCCAAGGTCCGCCGCCGCGCACAAGAAGCCGTCCACGCCGTCCTCGCCAACCCGCCGCCGCCTGCGACCGTGCACCCGTACGCGCTCGAGTCGGCCGCGTGGATCTGCGACAAGCTCGACGACGCCCTCCGCGCCGCCAAGCGTGGCGGTAAGAAGGACGCCGCGCACGCCGGCGCCGCTGCCGAGCACGGCGCAGACGAGAGCCGCGCCATCGCGCTCCTCACCTTTGTCCGCAACCTCGGCGCGAGCTGGCCCTCTTCCGTGCGTCCGCCGATTCTCGCCGTCTGTCCGCAACACTGACACGCATGCACGCACACGCAGGCGACGGCAACGCTCCTCCCGCTGCTCCTCTCGACCCTCACCCTCTCGTCCCAGCACCTCACCCTCTCGGCCCTCACCCTCCTCTCGCACCTTTTCTCGGCCGCACACGCCGCCGAGTCGCTCAGCGATGACCACGTCAAGCGCACGCTCGAGGCGCTTGTCAACGCGCGACCCAAGGTTGCCGAGGGCACCGAGCAGGGCGAGAAGCTCCTTGCGGGCTGGGTCGAGGGTGTCGGCGAGGGCATGGTCGCGCTCGCGCGGTCCGATGCCGACGCCGCACTCGCACGCCTCGCGACGCTCTTCCCCTCGACGCTTGGCCTGCTCGCCGCCGCGTCGACGCCCGCACTCCGCCTCGCCGTCGAGACCGCGTGCACGCTCATGATCCGGCACTGCGTCCCGGACGCCGAGATCCTCGCCGCCGGCTCGACCGTCAAGGGCGTGATCGAGCACGTCGAGCGCGCGCTCACGTCGGCGCGCTACGCCGCCCAGTCGCAGCCGCACGTCCTCGCGCTCGTCAAGGCGCTCTTCCTCCGCCTGCGCGTGCGCGACTCGGCAAACGGCGGCAAGTCCGCCGCGGCCCGCCTCCTCACCAAGGCCCTCGTCCTCGTCGGCAAGGCGCGCGAGGACTCGCGCTTCGAGTGGAAGAAGGAGGCCGACGCCGTCGTCGATGCCGCGATCAAGGTCCTCGGGCCCGAGATCGTCCTCGAGTACCTCCCGCTCAACCTCGCGCCGGAGCAGGGCGCGTCGCCCGCAAAGGCCCGCGCGTGGCTCTTGCCGCTGCTCAAGCCGGGCATCACCAACACCCGCCTCGGCCACTTCCGCGACACGTTTGTCCCGCTCTCGGCGAGCTTCTTCAACAAGGTCGAGGACGCCAAGGCCGGCGGCCGCGACATGGAGGCCAAGGTGTGGGACACGCTCGTCGGGCAGACGTGGGCGCTCCTCCCCGGCTACTGCGAGTACCCGATCGACCTCGTCGACGCGTTCGACACCGACTTTGTCTCGCTCCTCGCCAACGTCGTCTACACGCAGCCCGCGCTGCGCCCGAGCGTCTTCAAGGCGCTGTCGACGCTCCTCTCGACGACGCTCACGCTCGCCAACTCGTCGTCGCCGCCCGACCTCCTGCGCGACCAGTTCGGCCTGACGCCCGCCGACGGCCGCGCCTCGCTCAAGCACCTCGAGTCGCTCGCGCAGACGATCCTCAGCGTCGCGTTCAACGTGTACGGCAAGATGTCGCGCGGCGAGGGCGGCTACGTCCTCGAGACGGTCGGCGCGTGGCTCGCCATCCTCCCCGCCTCCGAACTCGAAGCGACGTACGACCGCGTGTCCAAGCTCGCGCTGCAGGCCCTCGAAGCGGCCTCGACGACGCCGCACGCCAAGGACGACGCGACGCTGCCGGCGAGCCACGCGCTCGTCGACATCCTCGTCACGCTCGTCCCGCACTGCCACGGGCAGCTCGCGCGCAGCCTGTTCGACTTTGCGCTCCAGGACGCCGTCCTCGCGAGTGGCGACGCCGCGGTGCAGAAGAAGGGCTACCGCATCCTCGCGCGCCTGTGCGAGGTCGACGGCAAGGCCGTGCTCCAGGGCCGCGAGGGCGACGTGATCGACCGCGTCGTCGAGGGCGCCGACAAGGTTGCCAACGGTGCTAAGCGGGTGCGTGGGACTCCAGCACTCGCCACGGCTACAGAACTGACTCGTGACCACTCTCGCAGGACCGCGTCTCGCTCCTCGCGGCGCTGATCCCGCTCATCCCCGCCGACTCGTTGCACATCGTCCCGTCGCTCATCCCCGAAGCCGTCCTCTCGACGAAAGAGTCGAACGGCGTGACGCGCGAGGCGGCGTACGCGCTCCTCGTCTCGATGGGCGAAAAGATGCGCGCCGGCGGGCGCATCAAGCGGCACCTGATCAAGGGCATGGAGGACTCGATGGAGGACGAGGTCGACGCGAGCGAAGAAGAGTTTGTCACGATGCTCAGTGCCGGCCTCGCCGCGACGAGCCCGCACATGATTGCCGCAACCATCGGCGCGCTCGGCCGTCTCGTCTGGGAGTTCCACGGTGCGCACCGACGCTTTGTCGCGCCGCAGAATCGGATAGCTCACCCTTCCATTGCACAGACACGCTCAAGGATTCGTACCTCAGCGAGCTCGTCGACACGATCGTCGTCTTCCTCACGTCGGCCAACCGCGAGATCGTCAAGGCCGGCCTCGGCTTTGTCAAGGTGGCCGTCGTCACGCTCCCCGCGGCACTCGTCACGCCCTCGCTCCCCGCCATGGTCCCCGCCCTCGTCAACTGGTCGCACGAGCACTCGAACCACTTCAAGGTCAAGATCCGGCACCTGCTTGAGCGCATGATCCGCAAGTACGGCTACGACGACGTCGAGCGGTACGTGCCCGAGGACGACAAGAAGCTCGTCAGCAACATCCGCAAGCGCCAGGCGCGCAGCAAGAAGAAGAAGGCCGCTGCGATGGATGTCGACGGCGAGCAGGACGAGGAGGACGAGGTGCGCTATCAACGCAGCCACTTTACGTCTCATTCGAGCTCACCCATGTTTGCGCGCATACACAGGCACCAAAGCCGCAGGTGGCGCAGCGCTCGGCATACGACGAGGTGCTGTACGGCTCCGACTCGGACGTCTCGGCCGCATCGGACGACGAGCAGGAGGGCGGACCCGTGCGCCACGCTCCGACGGGCGTCAAGAACCGCAAGTCGCAGATGCGCAAGGCCAAGAAGGATGAGCGCGAGGGCGGCGGGGCGTACATCCAGGAGGGCGAGAACGAGGTGCTCGACTTGCTCGACGACCGGATGATGAGCCGTATTTCTGGTGCGTTCGCTTTCGCTTCCGTCCAGTTCCTTCATACGCTGACCACTCTGCATGACAGCCGCCAAGCCCGCAGCAGCGTCAACATCGCGCAAGCCGCTCGACTCGCACTTCAAGACTGACGACTCGGGCAAGTACCGCTTCGAGGAGCCCGACTCGGACAAGGAGGACGGTCCTGCCGCCGCACCGGCACGCGCAGGCGGCGCCGGCATGGGCGACTACATCGAGGCGATGCATGGCGAGGACGGGCACACGCGCGATGCCAAGGGCAAGATCCGGTTCAACAAGTCGCAGGGCAAGCGCGGGCGCGGCAACGACGACGAGTTTGACCTCGAGGGCGACGTCGACCGCGACGTGCCCGTCACCGCGGGTCTCAAGGAGCTCGAGGTCAGCCGCAAGAAGAAGAAGCAGCGCAAGGAGGTCGAGCGCATCGGCGGCGACTTCAAGGCCAAGGTGCGACAATCTCTGTCGCTCGCACTCCTCTCGAGCCAACTGACCCGTCAACGCTTCCGCAGCGCGCCGGCGGTGATGTCAAGAAGGACGGCATGCAGCCGTACGCCTTCGTTCCGCTGCAGCAGGTCGCTGGCAAGAAGTCGAACCAGCGCGGTCCCAAGCTGGGCATCACCGGTCTCAAGCGTGCTGGCAAGAAGTAGTCGCTTCGGCTTCCGACTTTCCTTCTCGCCACTTCTCGCGGTTTCCCCTCTTCTATCCTCGCATCTCCGCTGTACCTCGCTCTCTACCCCGGTTGTACTCGTCGTTTTCGCAATCGCATTCCTGTCTATTTCGCACGATCTACAGTCTAATCTGTCTTCTGTCGCAGAGGCGTTGGCCGCTCGGAGCCGCTCCGCTGTCGTCAGCGGTTGCTTCGCGCCGTCTGCGATGAGTAGTGTCAGTCTTCAGTCCGAACAAGCAATCAGCATACGAGGCAACGCACCGGATACAGCCGCAAGTCGTGCAGGCGAGAAGAGTGCAGCGGCGAGAGGAAGTCGGGCTCGCGAGCGGGAAAGAGCCGTTTGATGCGCGGTTTCCACCAGCCTTTCGGCGCTAAGATGTGCGTCTTCAGCTGGTGCTCGCGCTGCGTTTGCACAAGGTCGAGCTCCGCAGTGGTGCTGAGGAGGAGGCTGGACGCACGTCGAGCGAAAGGTGAAAGGGCGGGAGCGGGACAGTCAGTCTCGCAAGCAAGCGGCAGACAGGAGAAAGCCCAGACGTACTCGCCGTTCTTCATGAGCACCCACTCGTCGTGCGCCTGCTCCGTCATTGGCTCGCTCGCAACGACGACATGCGGCGCATGCTCCTCGCGCGGCTTCTCGCCCAGGTCCCTCCCGCCGTCAGGGTGCTGTCGGTACCTCCTGTCAAGCGCCGACCCGCCGACGCTGGACCAGTACAAGCTTGGAGCTTCGCGCTCGGGCGGATGAGCAAAGCGGAGTGCAAGAAAGTCGGTCCCGGTGGAAATCGCGACGTTGAACGAGATCCAGCTGCGAGGGTGGCCGTGTGCGTCGACCCAGCCGCCTTGCGGCTCGCAGATAGAGATGAGCTCTGTGATGGTGCGGCGCAGGGCGGTCTCAAGCTCCCACATGTGGTAGTCGCGAAGCCAAGGGCCCTCCGGCTCCAGGTTGCTCAGAAACAACGCGACTGCCAATGTGCGCTGAATCAGATCGGTCAGACGGTAGTCGAGTGCGACTCCTGCTGCGGGCCAGGGTGAGACGTACACGCGTGCTCGCTATCCGTGTCGCCCTTGATGACATGGCGAGCGGCGGACGAGACGCGCTGGCGAATCTCATGGACATGCGTTGCGAACCCTGCAAAGCGCACAGAGTGAGCCGTGATCCGTTGTACAGGTCTCACTTCAGAGTCACTGACTCACCGCCGACACCGCCGTTGTGCATGAAGAGGAAGCGGCCAGCCTTGAAGGGATGGCAGTTCGCCTGCGAGTTCCTTCCAGCTGTCTGCCCACCCTTGCTGTGAGTGGGTCTCTACCTCACACTCAGGGAAGTGAAAGGGAAGTGCAAGCGTACAGCTGCGCGGATGTGGCCGAACTCGAGATGCTCTGGCAGATCTCGGCAAGGTTCTCGTCGCCTTCCGGGTCCTGCACGCTGCGGTAGACCGTAGGCGACAGCAGCTGTGTGTGCGCGTGTGCAATGCTACCATGTAATAGCGCGCCGTAGCGAGCTGGGACGGACGTGTACCAGCCGACGCCGAAGCCATCGACGTTCGTTTTGTGATTCGGGTTCGTCAGGTCGTCGGCAACATTGTACGGCGGCGGTACGTCGGGCAGGTAGTGATGATGAGCTTTCCATACGTGGTCAAGGCAAGGTGTCAGTTGACATCCTGGCAAGACGAAAGGCGGACAAACTCTGGCTGACGAGCGAATGCTCCGAACGCAGAATCTGCGAGTAGCGTCGGGCTCGTGAGAAGGAAGGGCAGTCAATGAAAAGAACGGCACGCACAACATCTGCAAGCAGGATCGGCTCGGTCGAGAAGTACGCGATCCAGCGACACATCGCACGCCCAGTGGACGAAGAGCGAAGCAGACGGTACGAGTCAGGCGGTCACGTAACCTACAAAGCCGCCCAGTGGGAAGTCCGCGGAGCTCATCACGCAATACTGGAGCAGAAGCACGGTCGGCGGACCCGACTCGGTGTGCGGACGAAGGACCACGCGGCTCGGGCCGAGAGGAGAGCCTAAGTAGCGTGAGCCTTTGGCCCTCGCTCGGAGCGGATCTCGAGAGGAACGAAGCGATTGTTCAGCACAACAGCCACCGCGAGCTTGAAGCACAGCTAGGAAGCATCCAACGCAGGCGTGAGAGGCAGTCCGCAAGCAGGAGGACGCCGCAAGAGCGGAGTCAGCACGCCATGGAAGGCGGTGAAGGACTTCGTGTGCGGCTCGGAGCATCGAGAAAGAGCCGTACAGCCCCTCGACCGGCCGCAGCCCGCTGCCTGCTCGTATCTCGAGGTCGAGGCAGACGGAGAGGAGCAGGTTCGCCTCGACCCGCACCGCCACCCTCGGCCCCGACGAGGGCTGCGAGGCTCAGACAGACTTGCAAGAGCTTCTCGTACACTCCAGCTGCCGCCTCGTCCACCTGGTCGCTCGTCGTCGCGCGCTGTCGAGGCGTCATCAGCTGTCGGCCCCACCTGGACCGCAGAGTCGCGTGCACACGGCTCAGGCGACGGGACACTGCGCAGTAGGGACGGAGCTGGAGCACAGGCAGCTAGCCAGCTACGCACGATGGACCCGAGCAACCCGGACGGCTCGGGCGCGCACCTTCCGTTCGGCGTCCTCCTCGCCGCATCGCTCTCGGCGGGCGGGTCGACCGTGCTGAGCATCGCCACCGTGTGGCTCCAGCTCAAGCACTACCACAAGCCCCGCCTCCAGCGCCTCGTCGTCCGCATCCTCGTCATGTCCGTCCCGAGCTTCCTCGTCGTCGCTCTCTTCGACCCACATTCACCGAATTGTGCATTGCCAGGGTTCCTATCTACTCAATCTCGTCGCTCATATCGCTCTACTCGCTCGATCTTGCCTTCTTCCTGGATGCCATCCGCGACGTCTACGAGGTTCGCTCCGTTTCGCTCCCGCCGGCTTCGTGACGCTAACCGCCTGTCTCGTCCCGCTCGACTCCAGGCCTTCGTCATCTAGTGCGTACATGCCACTCGTACTCAGGAGCTAGACCTGACCAAGCGGCTTGCCACCCTGCAGCTGCTTCTTTACTCTCCTCGTCGAGTACCTGTGCGTCTTGCTCCTTCGTCGGAGCACCTGTCATTCCGCGCTGACGACAGACTCACAGTGGCGGCGAGCGCTCTCTCCTAATCACCCTGCACGGCCGAGATCCCGTCCCGCATCCTTGGCCGGTCAAGTACTTTCTGCACCCGATGGATGCGAGCGATCCCTTTACCTTCCTCGGCCTCAAGCGCGGTGTCCTGCGTACGTCTCAACTCATAATCCGCTCCTGAACCAAGCTCACACTGCCCCTTTCGCAGAATACGTCCAACTCAAGCCGATCCTCGCCTTCTTGACGGTCGTCCTGAAAGCGACGGGCACCTACAAGGACGGCTCGCTCGCAAAAGATTCTGGCTACACCTATATCTCGATTGTGTACAACCTCTCGGTCTCGCTGTCGCTCTACTGCCTCGCCATGTTCTGGGTCGCGACGCACGACGACCTCAAGCCGTACCGCCCCATGCCCAAGTTCCTCTCGGTCAAGGGCATCATCTTCTTCTCGTTCTGGCAGGGATTCGGCGTCTCGATCCTGGTTGCGAGTGGTCTCTTGCGATCTGGTACGTTCTCATCTCGCCCATTCTGCCGTGTCGGTACTCAGCCAAACCTGCGCGCGCAGACCGCTACGAGACAGAGAAGCTCTCGCTCGCAGTGCAAGACACGCTCGTCTGCCTCGAGATGCCGCTCTTCGCCTTTCTCCATCTCTACGCCTTCTCCTGTGCGTGTGGACTCTGCCTGTTCGGACGAAATCCCGTTGACCTCGGCCCGCTCAGACACCGACTATGTCGACAAGAACCACGTCTACAGCGGCCGGCTGCCTGTCTGGCACGCCATGAAGGATGCGTTTGGGTGCGCATCTATCTTTAGCGCACTTCGCGTCCTCGCGTTCATCGTTCGTGTCTTTCTCACAGCTACAAAGATCTCTTCCTCGACTCGATGACGACTGTCCGCGGCACCGGCTTCTCTTACCGCACCTTCGAACCCGCCGCCGGCGCGCTGCACTCCGACGGCCTCGTGCGCGAGCGGCGAATCCGCGCCGGCCTGCGCTACTCGGCGTCGGGGCAGCGCAAGTACTGGCTGAACCAGCCAGGGCACGAGGAGGACGCGTTCGGGCGGCGGGGCGAGGGCATGCTCGGTGGAGGACTCGCGAGCCGCCCGATCCACGAGGTGCACCGCCGACTCGAGCGGCGGGCCGAGGCGCACGAGGGGTACGCGCCGCGCGCGCACGAGGAAGACGAGGGCGGCGTCGTGCACCTCGACCCGGAGTGGGCCGCGGCCGAGCGCGCGCGGAGCCAGGCGACGGGCAACGCGATCGGGCTGGGCTGGTGGGAAGGCGGGAGGCTGTACGACGAGATTGCCGACGAAGACGACGAGAGCGACGGCGAGGAGCTCGAGTTCCGCAATCCGCAGGACACTGAGGAGCGCGAGCTGGAGGGCATGTACCGCGAGGCGAGGCAGCTGGAGTACGGTGCGTCGTGTTTTGTCTAGTCTCCACTTCGAGCTCGACTGACTTCCCCACCCCTCCCGCAGGCGACTGGGCGTACCCTGTGGTCGATGCGTCGCGTGAGGCCGCACGAAGGCGCGTCCGCGACGAGGAGGACGCGATCCTCTCGGGACGGCTCTTCGGTCGGCGGGGCAAGCGGCCCAGGGCAGCTCATCGCCCTGGGTCGTACGGTGCTCTCGCCGAACGCGAGCCCGTTGTGCGCCCCGACTCGCCCGCTATCGAAGCCGAGATCGCCGCCGACGAAGCCGCCGACGTAGAGGGCGACGAGCGGCATGAGCGCAAGCACCAGCGATCAGCGAAGTCGGACCCGACCACCTCGGCGGATCACCCGGTTCCGGTCGGCACGTCACTCTTGCATGGAGCGCGTCATCTCTTGCACGCCGCGCTGCCCTTCTCGTCGACGTCATCCGCTGGCGACCCGCACAGCTCTGCCGCGCAGACCCGGCGGCACAAGAAGGCGGCGCAGAGGAAGCTGCCGCCGGACGCGGTCGATCTCGTCGTCGAGGACGTGCAGGCCGAGGAGGAGGAGCAGATTCGGCAGCGTCGGCGCGGCGAGCCGGGCAACAAGCGCACGCGCGTGTACCGCCTCGCCTACGTCCCGCCGGAGGACGATGCGGGCGGCAAACCCGCGCCGACGTCTCCGCTCAGCCCGGCGCATGTCGACAAGGGCGATCGGGTGCAGGATCCGGTGCCAGGGGAAGAGGCCACAGTCAAGGACGTGGTCGAGCGAGACGAGGCGGAGGATGGGCCGATCCCGGGCACCGGACAAGACGATGCCGAGCCTCGGCGGAAGGGCAAGCCGGAGCAGGACGAGGTCGTGCGTGTTACAGTGCAGGAGAGGGAGCAGCGGGCGCGGCAGGCGGGCATCGACGAGGGGACGCGCGAGGAGGAGCAGCGGCGGGCGGCGGCGCCCTTCCCGCGGGATCACGCCGTGCTACGCGAGGAGGACAACCCATGGCGGTAGGATTGGTGCTGCTTCGCGCCCTGTACGACTACTTTCGCGCACGCTCAACGCAGTGGAAAAGGCGAGACACGGCCGGCGAGGTCGGGCGAGCCGGAAGCCGAAGCGCGTGTCTGCGTCCTCGCGCAACCTCTGGTCCTCGCGCATTGCAGGAGCGAGCATGCTCCGCGCTGGTGTGCTCTGCCCAGCTCGCAGACACTTGCACCCCGCACTGCCCGTCTCCAAGCGCTTGCTCTCGACGTCCCGCCCTGTCCTCGTGTCGGTGCATCAACTCGGCGACAAGATGCCCCCGCTGCAAACGCCCGCCTGGGCCGACTGGCGCATGAACGTGCCCAGCGCGACGCCGCCCGACTCGCGCATGCTGCGCAACCAGGGCGAGGACAAGCTGCCCCGCCTCCCCGTCCCGAAGCTCGAAGACACGCTCGCCCGCCTCGAACGCTCGTGCGAGCCTCTCGTGCAGGACGACGCACAACGCAGGGAGCTCCACCGCAAGGTTCAGTCGTTTGGCCGGTCGGGAGGAGTCGGCGCCAAGCTCCAGCAGCTCCTCGAGCGCAAGCGCGACGAGCCAGGCGTGCGGAACTGGCTTGCGCGCGACTGGGATGAGCAGGTCCGTTGTTTGCGTAGCAAGGGGCAGGCGCGGAAGCTGACCTTGCCCACTCTCGGCCCATCCTCCTCCTCCAATCGCGCACCCCGACCTTTCCGCAGGCGTACATGGCTTACCGCGACTCAGTCGTCGTCAACGTTTCGTACTACTTCGGTGTGCGTCGACCAGCAGTCTGACCTCACTTGACTTGTCCCGCTCACCTTTGCCTCCCGCAGTTTGACCGCTTCCCTCAGGCTCCCGCCAACAGCGCCAACCCTCCCGCCGCCGACCCTGCCTTTGTTGCAGCTTCCATCGTCAAGACGGCGCTCGAGTTCCGTAGACTCGTCGTCAAGGGCCTGCTCGAGCCCGAGCTGAATAATCCGCGCAATCCCGACGACGGCGAGCAGTGCATGGAGTCGTACAAGTGGATGTGGAACGCGTGCCGCATCCCGGCCTCGCCTGCCGACTATGCCATCAAGACGCGTGAGGACGACCCCGCCGCGCAGTACTTTGTCGTCGCCAAGCGCAACCGCTTCTACCACGTCCCGTTCGCCGATGCGAACGGCGAGGAGTACAGTGTCGACGCGATTCGCAAGGCGGTCCAGCAGGTCATCGAAGCGGCCGAGGGCGAGCGAGACGCCGCGCCGCCCGTCGGCATCATGACGGGCATCCACCGCGACCGCTGGGCCGAGGCGCACGGTCACCTCGTCTCTTCCTCTCCGACCAACGTGGCGACTCTCCGCTCGATCCACCACGCCGCGTTCCTCGTCTGCCTTGACGAGGCTGAACCGCAGCCGTGGTCGGGCACGCGCGAGCTCGAGCAGTGGAGTAAGGTGCTGTGGACCGGAGGGCCCGAGGGCGGGAACCGCTGGTGGGACAAGCCGTTGCAGTGGATTGTCTACCGCAACGGAGAGGTCGGGTGCATCGGCGAACACTCGTGCATGGACGGTGCGCAACGCTTGAGCTCTCTGAGCGTGCGACAGAACCCACACTGAGCGAGTTGTCCCTACAGGCACGCCGACGGCCCGCCTGAACGACTTCCTCACCAAGCGCATTCTCACGGGAGAGTCTGTGTCCTCTTCATCGGTGTCATCTGCCACTCCGGCCATCAAGCCCCTCCCGTTCGAGCTGGACTCGACGTCGCAGCAGCACATCGCCGATGCCGAAAAGGAGTTTGCCGCGCACATCGAGCCGTACGACGTGCACTACACAATGTACAAGCGGTACGGAAAGGAAGGGATCAAGAAGATGAAGACGAGTCCCGACGGTTGGTGCGTCTTGACTTCGTGACCCTGCTACTTCGCGCTGCTCACGCTCTCTCGGATGCAGGTGCCAGATGCTCTTCCAGATCGCCTACTACTTGACTGTGCGCTTATTTGGCGCTTGCCGACAGAGGGACCGGCAGCTAATAGTTGCTCGCACAGTTTGGACGCCCGTGTGCGACGTACGAGGCGGCACAGACCCGGCGATTCCAGCTCGGCCGCACCGAGACGGTCCGCATCCTCACGCCAGAGTCACTCGCATTCGTGCGCGCGCTCGTCGACCCGTCGTCGTCCGTCTCGACAGCGGACAAGCTCGCGCTCTTCCGCGCCGCAATCGCGCACCACGGCAAGGACATGAAGCTTGCATCTTCCGGATCGGGCATCGACCGGCACCTGTTCGGCCTCAAGATGCTCGCGGCCACGAGCAGCGAGCTCACGGATGCCGAGCGGAAGGAGGTGCTCGAGGGCGACGGGCTGTTTGCCGACCCGGTCGTCAAGGAGAGCGGGACGTGGCGCATGAGCACAAGTCAAGTGTACATCCGCCACGCACCGGTGTACGGCTGGGGTCCAGTCGTCGAAGGCGGTGTCGGCCTGCCGTACATGATTCGTGCGTGCTCGTTTGCATCGCTTTCGATGCGACTAAACCGAGGAGCTCACCTTGCTTGCGCATTTGCAGACCCGCACGAGCTCCAGCTGTCGGTCTCGTGCCAGCGCGGTGTCCCGGGCGCCGAATTTATCAAGAACTTTGAGCGGGCCGCCGACATGCTCATGGACCTGCACGAGGAGGCGTCGCGGGAGCAGGCGCATGTGTGAATAGACGGCGGCGCTTTTCTCTGTGCTGTAGACTCTGTTCGTTGTGAAGTGCTTTGTTGACTCAGCGGAACCGTTTCAATCTAGCACGAGAGCTTGCTGTGTTTGCCGACGCGGAACCACCTCGCTTCCGCTCGATAGCATCACTCGCCCGACTCGCTCTGCGTTCGCTGTTACTCGTTCACGGTCTCGAAAGGCTTTCAGGAGCTCTCGGTGCTCGGCAACGGGCACACCCCCTGCTCGTCGAGCTTGCCCGACCTCATCAGTCCTTGCCCCACTTCGGCAGCTCATGCTTCGCCCGTGACAGCGTCCAGGTGCGAGCAAGTTCACTGGATGGCGCTTAATCAGGCTCTCTGACAGGCTTATGGCATCCCGCAGTCCCCACGGTGCCCGCATGGCACGAGCTCCTCCTCCCGACTCGCTGTCATTCCTCCCGGCGAGCCCGACACGGCAAAGCCTGCGAGCGCGCAGCCCGCACCCGCCGCTCGTGCGCATCCCTAGCTCGCACAGCGTGGCAGGCAACGCCGCCTATTCCGCCGCACCGCCCCCTCTCCCTCCGCTTGACAAGCGGATTCTCCCCTTCTCGAGCTCGCATGCGGCAAATCGACCGCGGTGGCCGCGACGAAGACCTCGAATCGCTGCTTTCTTGACCCTAGTCGCCGTCGTCCTGCTCGCCCTCTTCTACTTCTCGACCCCCGTCACCGACTTCCTCTTCCTCGCGCGCTTCAAGCTGCGCGACCTCGCCTTCGACCAGCGATGGTCGTCGCCAATCCTTCTGCTGGTGGGCTTGCGTACTTCGCCTTGTCAACTGCGGAAAAAGCCGCTGCTTTTCGTTCGCGGCGAAGGACAGGCGGCGCTCGTCTGGGAGACGAACGGGTGTCGCGAAGGCGCACAAGCGTGGACCGCTCGGTTCGGGTTCGCCACAGCGCGGCACGGCGCGCACGGAGCGCTCGGTCGAGCGAACGGCAAGGACAGGCAGGCGCAGTGGCGCTCGCTCGACGTGCAGAGAACGGTCGTGCAGGAGGAGACCGCCGAGCAGGGCGGACGGATCGTCCACACGGCACACCTGGACGGTCTACTAGGCGGCGAGCTGTACCAGTACGAGCTGGCGCTCACGGCGCTCCCGAGTCGGCGCACGAGCACGCTCGTCCGACACGCCTTTCCGTGGCTCGGCGCCGAGGTCTCGCACGAGGACCGGCCGACGACGCTGCACATCGCATGTATTGCCGACAACCAGTACAACTTGCGCGTCTTCCGCCGCGTGCTCGTCCGCCTGCTCTCGTTCGCCTCGTCGTTGCCCACCTCGCGCTACTTCCCCACCTCTGCCCTCCCGCGCGCCTTCACCCTCCCGTCCCTTTCCCACCACTCGCCGCTCAAGCGGCCTCACCTCCTCCTGCACGCCGGCGACGCGGTGCAGAACCCGCACTCGCTCGCACAGTGGCAGACCGACGTCTGGGACCCGCTCACGCGCGGGCTCGGCGCGCGTTGGCCCGCGGGGCAGAAGACGCCCGTTCTGCTCGCGCGCGGGAACCATGACTGGGACGAGACGGGGTCGAACGTCTACACGGGCGGAGGCGGGCTCAGGCGCGATTGGTCCGCGGGGCGGTTCGAGCGCGACGACCCGCTCGCGAGGAGGGGGACGTACTATGCATTTTCGCCGCACGCGAGGATGCGAGTCGTCGTGCTCGACTCGAACTTGCCGAGCGAGGACGAGCAGCTCGAGCAGGAGCGGTGGCTCGAGTGGGAGGTTGCGCGCGCCGAGTGGACGGGCGCGAGCTTCAAGGTCGCTGTGGTGCACACGGCGCCGTTCATCGAGTGGTGGGACACCGAGGCGTGGACCGAGGGTCGCGAGTCCGAGTGGTACGTACTGCTTGTACCGCTGGCAGGGCGAACCCAGCTACACGCATCGCACGCGCAGGTCTTCCTACGTCCGCGCACGGCTCGTCCCGCTCCTGTCGCGCGCTAAGTGCGCGCTGGTCCTCTCGGGCCACTCGCACGCCTACACGCGCGGTTTCCTCCCCACCTCACTCGTCTCGGCCTTCTCTTCCGCGCCCAACTCGTCGGCGGTCCCTCCCGCCGCCCTGTCGTCCGCGCGCGCCCGCGCCTCCAGCCGCGCGAGCGACGAAGCTGGGATGCTCCTCGTGACGTTTGGCGGCGCGGGCGGGACACTCGACGACGAACGCGTCGAGGACTGGGGGTTCATGCGCCGGTCGATCAGCGGGCGGTACCACGCGGGGTGGATTGCGGCTTCCTTTGCGGGTGCGGGAGGAGTGGAACCGCCTGCGGCTGCGGCCGTGGACGAGGCGCGGGAGAAGGAAGTGTTCCGCGTGCACGGGGACGAGGCGAGGTGCGACGAGGAGAGGGGGAAGAAGCGCGCGAGAGATGTGCTCGAGTGGCGCGCGGTGGGGCTCGAGGGCGGCGAGCTGGACCGGTGGTACCTCGTCGCCGACTCGTGTGTGTGAACCCTGCGGCGATTGCACGCGTTTCTGCGCGACACGTTGAAGCGAGTCCGGAGAGGAGGCGCGCCGTCGTCACGCTCCCGCAAGCCCCCAGCCCGCTCGACCACGGCCCAGAGCGCAGGATGTGGCTGACAGACTCGCAGAGTGAGCCCACCCACGCCCTCTCTGCCTCGCCGGACGCGCCTGCTGACGAGTGCGACTTCGTCGCGTGCACCAGAAATCGGCGTAGGTCGACGCCGCTCCTCCTCGCCTTTGAGCGCTCTGATGGGGCTGGATGGACTGCCAGTGGCTCAAGAAGCTGCATGCCGGTCTCTCTGCCCAGCCACGACTCGTCCAGAGCGAGACTCACCCCGCTGACCTCGTGTTGCCCTCGCCTCGACCATGCTCCGCCTCGCCTGCGCTGCACGACCCGCTAAACAGGTCGGCCTGACGTCTTTTGGCGCCTTCTTCATGTTCCTCGGCGTCCTCATGTTCTTTGACGGGCCCCTGATCGCATTGGGCAACGTGCGTCTCGCTCTCCTCTATCTGCTCCGCCTAAGTTGACATTGCCGCCTGCGTGCAGATCTTGTTCGTGAGCGGGCTGCCGCTCATCATCGGGCCGCGCAAGACGTTCTACTTCTTTGCGCGCAAAAACAAGCTGCGAGGGAGTGCGTCTGCTCGTTCGTGTTACTGCCGGCGCTCCACTGCGGCAGGTCCGGTCCTTCGCAGGACTGGCCGGCGTCGCAGTGAGTCGGGCAGACGGATCCTGCGCTGACGATGGCGTTGGATCTGCGCAGGCTTCGCCTTCCTCGCCGGCATCCTCCTCGTCTTCCTCAAATACCCCTTCTTTGGCGTCCTCATCGAGACGTTCGGCTTCCTCAACCTCTTTGGGTGCGTCACTCTCAGCATGCATTGTCTCGCAGGTGGCCTTGAACGAACAGGGCGCCACCACCTTTGATTGACGTGCTGACCTGCACGCTTCTGCCCCTCGCAGCGACTTCTTCCCCGTCGTCCTGTCGTTCATGCGACAACTGCCCGTCATCGGGCACTTTTTGAGCGCACCAGGCGTGCGACAGGTGCGTTCGCCTCTGCTGACAGGCCGTGCCATGGGGCATTGTCTGCTGTTCCCCTCGTCGGGCCTCTCTGTGCATTGTGAAGGAGAATGCTCACGCTCTCGGTCGCTGGCGCACAGGTGACGGACCGGATATGTGGGGTGCGGAAACAGTCGCCGGTATGAGGGAGCGGTGCCGAGATCGAGGGCCAAGGGGTAGAGGCTGAGGAGGAGGGAAGGGCGTCTCGGATACGGTCGCGCGCAGTCTTTTCGTTCACATTGCCCCACCTGCATTCATAGCGTACTAGTCATCTCTCATAGCTGGCAAGGAGAATCAGTGCCGTTGCTCGCAAGAGGTTTGGGCGTTGAGTGCTCGCGCTCCTTCACTCTCTGTACTTTCTCTGTGCAAGCAATGTCGTGGCAGAGTGCGTCCAGTCTGCGCACGTACACGCACGCACCCGCACTGACTCGCCCTCCCTGTCCCTCGCTCGCTCTCGCCGTCGTCCCCACTCCTCGTCATCGCTGCTCCCGCCCCGTCTGCGCCCGTGCGCCGTGCGAGCGAGCGCAGCCTACGTCGACAGCAACCTCGTGGGCTCGGGCAAGGTCTCGCGCGCCGCAATCCTCGGCCAGCAAGGCGGCGTCTGGGCCTCCTCGGCCGGCTACGACGTGAGCCGCCGTCTCTCCCCTCGTGCGCCCCTGGGCGCGCTGTGGGACCGGCCAGAGCTGCTACAACGACCATACTGACCCCTGGACCCCACCCGCGAACAGCTCGCGCCCGAAGAGCAGTCTGCCATCCTCGCCTCGTTCTCCGACGCCGCATCCGCACAGGCCAACGGCGTCCGCGCGCGCGGGCAAAAGTACCTCTGCATCCGCGCAGACGACCGCTCCGTCTACGGCAAGAAGCAGGTGCGCTCGCTTGACGTGATCCCGCTGCGGAACGCGCTCCCCTCGAGACAAACTGGCGCTGACCGCTTGAACGTCGACGATGTTGCACAGGCCGACGGCATCATCTGCGTCAAGACGACTCAGGCGGTACTCGTCGCCGAGTACGAGGCGCCCATCCTCGCCGGCGAGGCGACCAAGGTCGTCGAGGTGCGTCTCTACGATCTGCTTCTCTCGCAGACAGGCAGTAGCTCGCATCTGCTGTCGTCTGTTTGGTAGCACTTCTCAGGCCTCACGAACTTACCCCAATTCGATGCTCCGCAGGAACTCGCCGACTACCTCATCGGTGTCGGCTACTAGACGCCTTCCGCCTCTCGACCCCTCCTTTCCACCCTGTTCGTTTCCCTCCCAGCACCTGCACATCCGTTCTGCCTCCGTCTTCAGTACCCACACGACTCCCCCTTGAGACTCGCCCGACACGGTGCGACCTCCGTTGAGGTCGGAACTGTCCTTCTCCTGCCACTTTCGCGTCGAGCCCGCAAGTTGGGCTCGCGCTGATTCTGCAAATCATCGAAGCATGAGATGTGGTTGCAGCTCAAGCAGCGCTCTGATTCTTCCGAGCTTACCGCGTCCGGCCGCTCAAGGCGCCCTCCGCTCGACCTCAGGTCAGGGCTTCCGTCTTCTCCGTCGGCGGCATACTCGCGCGTTAGCCAGCTGTCGTGCTCGATTGTCGAACGCGCGCTGAGAGTAGTGCAGCAGCCGGCGGTCCAAGCGCTGCCCCTCTTGCGCCCCTCGCTGCCCTCGGCGTCGACACCGAGCACCTAGTCTCCTGTCTGTCTACGTCGCTCAACCCCGCCCACGCTTGCTCGCCGCGCCTCTCTCTCCGTGCACTCGCTGCTTTCGAGCCTGCTAACCCCGCTGCCCGCGTTCACGTGCAGCTCTGAATCGCACGCTTTGCTCTCGCTCGCCTGCGCAACCTGCCGTGCTGCGGATCACCCGTCCAGCTCTCGCCCCGCATGCACGCCGGCGGTACTGTGGGCTCCCCCGCCACATACGACGAGCCCTCTCCCACCCCGTCCGCTCCGACGTCGCGCCCCTCCTCGCCCGCCTCGTCCAAGGCGTCTTCCTCGCCCTTCTCGATCCGGTCCTCGCGCCTCCTCTCCACCCTCCAGCCGCTCCCAGCGCTCCAGCCGCTCGCAGCGCTCCACTCGAGCGAGAACGGACCGCGCGCTAGCCCGCTGCCGGACCTGTTTGCCGCGAGCGAGTACGCCCAGCGCGCAGAGGGCGAGACGCTCTTCGGTCCGCCGCCGCGGTCGCCGCTCGCTCCCTCGTCAACAGCGATACCGAGGGCTCCACCGCCAGAGCTTGAGCAGGAAGAGGTGGCGCGGCGGCGATTGAGGGAGAAGTACGCGCTCGGGAGGGAGCAGGAGGAGCGGTGGGAACGGGTCGTGAGGAAGGCTTGGGGAGGTGAAGGTGCGTTTCTTACGTCTTCCTGTCTTGTTCAACTCAAAACTAACTCAACCATCTGCACAGCATCTGAAGCTGGCGATGTGCCACTCGAAAACGGCGCCGCAAGCGTGGCTATAGCTGAGCCAGCCGGTTCGCTCCCGGCGTCTCCGCCTTCGACGCCCCGTTCCAGCCGTCGCAGTCGTGCAGCGCCAGACTCGCCCGGCGCTCAGTCTCAGTCCAGCTACAGCAGCCAGCAGCGATACCGCTCACATGCCAAAGCGCACTTCGCCGCAGCGACAACCACTCCGCTCGACTCGCCGCTTGTGCGCTCGACGGCGCCTCCGTCGCCGTACTCGGGCGCATACCGAAGTCGCGCCCCGTCCCTTCACTTCTCGTCCCCGCCACGCTCACCGGGTGGAGCGTACGGCAGCAGCGTGCGCACTGGCTCGCCAGGCGTGTCGCCTTCCGCGTCGCCTCCGCCCTCCGCTGCTCGTCCACCGGCGGACCGCACTCTCACGCCCATGCCATCCCCGCCCCCGGATGTCCCGCCCTCCGCATTCCCGAATGCGTCGCACACGCGCCCCGCGCTGTTCCGCACGCTCGGGTGGGACTACCTCCCCTCGCGCTCGGCAGTGCGGTCCCTCCGCGGCCCGACGGTCGACGGCGAGCTGAGCGACCTCGAGCGCGAGTGGGTCGAGCGGAGCAGGCGCGTGCCGGACGATGGAGGGCTGCACGACTGGTGGGGAAACCCGGTCGAGACTCGCGGGAGCTGGGGAAGAGCGGTGCTTAGTGCGTGCAGCTCGTCCTCTTTCCGCTCTAGCATTCTTGACTGCAAAGCTGATACGGATCTTGGCGCGACACAGGCCCCATTGTCACGGAGACGGAACCATCGCACTCGTCGCCTGCGCTTTCGGTTCAGTCGTCGCTGCTCTCGCCTCGCTCGAATCGCTCGAGGGGCTCTCGACAGGCGCTCTCCGTCCCGGTCGAGACGACGGCGGATCGCGAGACCCCCACCGCGGCTACGAGGCGGTTGAGCACTAGCGCTTCGCACGCCTCGTCGCGAGTCGCGCTGTCCGCGTCGGCCTCGGCATCTCCTTCGCAGCCGCTGAACGAGAGGAACGACGAGTACGAAGAGTCGCTCTGCGCCCGCGACTTCGCCGACGACCGAGCGCTCGCAAGATCGAGCAGTTTGGATGTTTCACAGGACGAATCCGACGGGGCGACCTGGCGGCGGAGCGAGATGGACACGGCCCAGGCAAGTTCGTCGCTCTCCGACACGTCGAGGCTCGGCACCTCGTCGCGATCGCAGCTGTGGGACTCGCAAGGCGGCGCGTCGGCCCCTCCTCGCTCCGACGGGACGCTGCAATCTTTGACCCACAACCCAGCGTCGAACGATGTCAGCAAATTCGCCTCGCCTGGACGTAGCATGCGCGAAGGATCGAAACCCCACCAATACGACTCTTCCGCGACCATTGGCGATTCGAGCGTCTTTCCGCCAGGCTCGCCGATGTACTCGCCCGAAATGTTCGCCTCACCCGCGCGGAACGAGTTCGTCCCGTACGCGCAGTCTTCTCCAACTCGCACTTCAGGCTTTCAATCGCCCTCGAACGGTCTCGTCTCGGTCAGCGACGGCACGACGGCCGAACAGCCTATCTCGTCCCTCTCCTCCATCCCGCCCCGATCCGCCAGAGGGCATCGCTCGCCCAGCCGAAGCGGAACTTCGAGCTCTGCCTTGAAAGTCTCGGCCGGTCTTTCCGACTGTACTATGGCATCCGAGAAGTCGAAGGCTGTTCCGCCATACCCGTCTCGCTCGCCGCACGACATGCCCACATCGCCGCTCTCGCGCTCATCGCGGATCTCGACCTCAATTCTGCCGTCGACGCTCGATCCTGTGCCAGGTGGATGGCCTAGTCCGACTAGGAGTGCCACGCCGTCGGCCGCTGCGATCCCGTTTGGAACGAGTGTCGTCTCGCTCGCACGGGACGGGACGAGCGCATCGTCGACACCGCGTCCGACTGCTCGCACGCGCTCGACGACGCCGAGTCGCATGCCACACGACAAAGGCAACGAGATCTCGCGGTGGGTGCAGGGCGTGAGCGGCTCGCCATCGCGAACGAGCACGTCGATTCGCGAAGGCGAAGGCGGATCGTCGGACTTCTTAGCCACGACATCCTCCCGACGAACGGGATCGAGCGCCCCGCCTGTCGCTTCCGTCGACTACTCGCCCAATTCAGCCCACTCACCGACGGTGTCGGCTACGACCAGGGCGAAGGCGACCAACTCATCGGAGAACGCACTCTCGACACCGCTCCGACCGTCGTTCCTCGGCTCCGGCTCCAGTGAAGGACTGCCCACCGCCACGATCGACACGAGCGTGTCGCCTTCGTCTGTGCGGCGCCAGGCCTCCTTTGCAGTCGCCTCGTCCGCCTCGCCCGTCCCGCCAAATTCTGCAAGCTACCGCTCACCCGCCGGCGCCGGTCCGCAGTCACCTCTTTCGCCAACACGCTTCAGCGCTTCTTCAGCAAGGACGCCGTCCGATAGCTATGTCTCGGCCGTCGAGGTCAGCGAGGCCGAGGCGCCGACGACGTCGAAAGAGCCGTCTACTTCGTACGGCAACATGGGCGACTCGATCGAGACGCTACGCTCGCCGCCCTCCTCTCATCCCATCTTCCGCAGCCCTAGTATCGTGTCAACCACGCACTTTGCCGACTCGAGCTTGCGGGACGGCGATCCGCGCCTGTCAAATCGCAGCACTCCCTTCGACTCGCCTGTCTCGCCATCTTTGCCCTCGAGGGCCGGAGCGAGGCCTTCGATGGCGGCAGGAGCGACGGGTCTGTCGCTCACGTCAATCGCGTCGCTACCGACCGCTCCCGATGGCTCGTCGACAGTCGACCTTCCCAATCCTGCCAATTTGCCTCGTCCGCCCTCCTTTTCACAAGATACCGGCCATTCAGGCTGGTCCATCGGCACGAACGGACCCGACCTGCACGGCGTCGGTGGCCAACTCTCGCTCGATTCGCTTGCGCCGTCGCTCAAGTCGCCTCCGCTCGCCGGCCGCATCCCCTCGCCGCCGAGCTCGCCTGCCGCACTCGACTCGGCTAGCGCATTCGCGCAGCGTTACCCTCCGCCATCGCCGTTTCCCGCCTACGCTCTCGACGAGCCAATCTCTACGTTTGACTCGCCTGTGCAGAACGGCGATTCGTTCCCATCACCTTCGGCAGCCCCGTCCCCCTCGTCTTATTCGGAGAGCCGCACAGCGTCGCATACCCATTCGAAAAGTACCTCGCACAGCAGACGCCCGCTCGCCAAGCCGTGGCGGCGTGGCGCCTTCCCGGTCCCGCAGCTGAGCGAAGAGGAGAAGGCGGCGCGGCGGGCTCTGCGCAAGGCGGGCGTGAGCTCCGAGGCGGGCTTGTCGTTCGAGGAGAGCAAGGCAGGCTTTCGCAGGAAGGCGTGGGCGCAGATGCAGGCTGTGCGTGATCCTTTTGCTCGCTCGTGCAGTGCTGTGCCAGAACTGACGGCTGCACGTCGCGCAGTTCGAGCAGGAGCGCCTCCGCATATTCGAGATGCTCGGCGACCCAGTCTCGGAGCGCGACGTGCCCGTGCTGAATGCGCTTGCCAAGCTGCACTTGAGCACGATGCTCCCGTCGGCGCGCGAGACCGGCGTCGAGTACTTGCTCGACTCGCTGCAGCTCAGTGCGCCATGACATACCTCCACTTTCTGTACCATGCTGACAAAGGTCGCTGCAGATGAAGCACAGCCGGACATGGCTCACCTGCTTGCTTTCGAGCTCGAAAACCGCGACCTTGACCAGGCGATCCACTGGCAGTGCGTCGACCTCTTGCCCCTATCTGGGCTGTGCACTGATAGAGTATCACTCGCAGTCAACTCGCCGTGCACTACGGCCCGGAGAATCCCGAGCACCATGTCGCGCTCGGCCACGCCCTGGTCCGCGCAGGTCAAGTTGACGCCGCTTCACACGTCTTCGAAGGGCTATCGCGCGGCTTCCCCGCCGAGCCCTACGAAGCGATCGGGCTGTACGAGCTCGCTCGACTGTACCAGGACCTCGACACACCCGAAGACCGCTCGCGTGCGCGGGAGGCGTATGAGGCCGCGCTTGAGTCGCTCAAGACGCTGCGGCTCGTCGAGCCCGAGTTCCGCTTTGGTGCGAGATGGGACGAGCTGGACGCGGTGGAAAGCGCCGTGCTCGAGGGAATGCAGGAGGTTATGGAAGGGAGGAAGAGCAAGACGGTTTCGCCGTTTCGCAGCGGGGTGCGTTCCGCTTCTTTCGTTCCCACTTTACGCCTGACTAAATGGCGCCACCACAGTACTCGACACCTCACCCGCTCTCTCGCGCCGTTTCACCGTCTCGGAGCCGTCCAATGCCCTCCGCGTCGCCTTCCCGGTCCCGCCATGCCACTTCCGCCGGTCCACCGCCTCGTCAGCCCAAGTCGCCTCTCCGCAAGGTCCGCGCCCCCTCGCAGGAGCAGCAAGCGCAATCACTCCAGCAAGCTCAGTACGCTGACCTGCCCTTCTCGCCGCCGCTCGAGCCGCTCCACTCGCCGTCGCTCGACCCGTCGCTGAACGAGGCCGTTCCGCGTAAGGGCGTCTCGTCCCCGCCAAGAAGCCCGCCGAAGAAGCACCGGCGCAGGGTGCGTGTCGCGCTTTCGCAATCCATCTCGGAGCGACTAAAGAGCTGGTGCCCCGCAGGTCGACCCCGAAACGGCGCGCACGCTCGACGTGATCCTCTCCGGCCTGCGGCGCCTCTCGCGCTCGTCCGACGCGGCCTCGCTCGCCGCCTCGACGCGCGCCCTCGCCGAGCAGATCGAAGCGACGCACGCGGCGCTCGAGGAGATCGCGCGCGGCGAGGCGGGCAGGTCGGACGAGCTGAGGAGGAGCTTGGAGGAGGTTGGGCGCGAGCTGGGGACGCTGCCGGAGAGGCTGGTGTCGACCGCAAAGCGTGCGCACCGATTCACTCGGATCAGAAATGCAGGCGCAGCGGCTGACAAGAGCGATAGGCCGCAGTCGTCGCCGCCCGTCCGCCTGGTGTTGCGGCGCCGCCAGACTCGCGCGATCCGCTCAATGCGGCGATGGAAATGCTGGAGCGGGCAAAGCGACTGGCGCAGTAGTGATCCTACGGCAATGTACAGGTCATGATCCGCCTCTTGTCAGTCAAAGCGCCGAGAGAGCAGCAAGAGCGGCAAATGGGAAGGCCGAGCCGCTCTCTCGGCGACGTCTTCAGCGTCGTCCTGCTCTACTCGACGCTCGCAGCTCCGTGCTGCCTCTCGAAAGCACCCAGGCGCAGACGTGGCCGCTGAACGAGGCAGCGCGAGTGGCATTGCGTCCTCCCAGAACGAGTGCCCCTACTTGCTCCCCGCCCAGTCCTCGGGGTACGCGCGCGGCTCGTGGTTGTATGCCGTGAGGAACTGCTCGAGCGCAGCCTTGCCGGCGGGGTCTTCGCTCTTGCTGCAAGAGGACGTGTATCAGCACGACGCGCCGCTTTGCAGCAGACGCGAGAACGAACGCACCCGACCTCGTCGCGCAGGACGCGCATAAGGAGCGCCTCCTTCTCCATCTCGAGCTCCATCTCGCGCTTCTGGAGCGCCTCGAGCTCGTTGGCAAGCTCGTCGTGCTCGCGGAGCAAGAAGGCCGCCTTGGCTTTGGCGAGCGCGTGCGCGACAAAGTACGGGCTCAGGTCCTGGTGCAGCTGCATCGCCGCGAGCTCGTCCGGCGCAAAGACGAGCTCGTCGTCGTCGGCGCCGCCTTCGCCTCCTGCGCCGCCAGCCGGCGGAGCGTACGCCGAGTCGTCGTCCATCCCGAAACCCGAGTCGTCGCTCCCCGCACGCGCGCGCTTCTTGCCCTTGCCCTTCTTGCCCGTCGCAGCGGGCGGCGCACCGTCCTCGCCGGCGGCGGCGGACCCGGGCGGCTTGCGGCCGGCGACAATCTTGTCGCCGTGCTGCACGCGCATGTGCTTCTGGAGCGCGTCGGTGCGCGTGAACGACTTGTCGCACTCTGCAGTCGCGGCGGGGGTCAGTCGGGTGTTCCGTTTCCGTCGACCAAAAGAGCGGGAAAACAAAAAAAGAGGCGGCAAAACGCACCGGCCCGCGGACACGTGAAAGGTTTCTCGCCCGTGTGGCTGCGCAAGTGGGCGACGAGGGCAAACTTGCTTCCCTGCGTCTTTCCGCGGCGCGGGCACCCGTTCCACATGCAGATGTAGCTCGCGGCGGCCGAGCCGCGCGCTTTGGGCGCGGGCGCCTCGGGCGGGAAGGCGTGCACTGCCGGTGGCGGGAAGCTGTCTTCAGTCAGAGAGCGAGAAGGCAGGGGAAAGCGAGGGCGGCGACGACGCACCGTTGTGGACATGCTCGACGAGGGGCTCGATCTCCCAGAACTCGGCACCGCACGGGCCCCACTCGCAGCGCTGGAGCTGGAGCTGGCGCGGGTCGAACCCGTACGTCTTTGGGCCTGCTGCTGCCGCACCGCGGCGACGAGGGGTCGGGTCGAGCTCGTCTTCGTCCGAGTCGACGGCGCCGTCCCCGCCGGCGTCCATGGCGTCGTCCTCGTCAGACGAGGACGACAGCATGAACGAGGACGCAGCAGAGCCGGAGCGGGCGCGCGAGGCGCGGCGCGAGGGCGTGGGCGAGGGCGAGAGGGCCGAGAGGGACGAGGCGGGCGAGGCGGAGCGGGTGCGCGAGCGGGTCGCGAGGCCCGGTGCGGCTGCGGCCGAGGTCGAGGCGGTGGCCATGGCTGCGCGGGCGGTGTCTGTGGGTGGAAGGGGGCCAAGGTCAGCAGCAAGTCGTTTACGCCGCGGTGTGCGAAAGGGGCGGCGTCGCTGCACATGTTCCGGCAGCGGCAGCGCAGGGGGATGCTCCACTACAGTCACGATGCCTCACACGGCCGTCTCGCGTTGCGACGAGCAGCGAGGAAGGCCTCATCAGCGAGTCGCGCCAAGGTGCCGACGAACCCGCTCACAGCGGCGCAAGCGAGGCCATGCAGCGCGCCAAGGAGGACGTAGAGCTCCAGCACGCCGCTCGAGCACACTCGCAGACCACGGTATGCGTGTGTCGCGCGCGTGGGCCAAGGTGCCCCGGCTTGTCGTCGCTCGGGTGGGCGCAGTACAGCTGCGCAGGGGCGAGAGAAGCGTGTGCACACCTTGACGATCGTGTCCGGTGTTGCTGCGACTGGCTGAACCTGTCGCGCAGTCTGGTGCGCGTGAAGTCGATGCGAGTGGGGGTGGTCGCGGCGAGACGCAGACGGAGGTGTCGACCGGAAGGAGCGCGGTCTGGTCGGTCGATGGGAGAGAGGCTGGCTTGTGTGCTCGCTAGGGACCAGTCTCGCAGTACACAAGGAGGGCGCGGGTTGCAAGGGAAGGAAGAGAGGCTCAGACGCGAGCAGCACCGCCCACAGCACACGCCCGCCAGACCCGCTCGACGACCCGCGCAAGAGTCCAGGCCAGCTCGACGAGCCAGCCACGGACCCGTGCACTGGACGACAAGCCGGAATGGGAGGGAGTGCTGCCGGCGAGGGCAGCTGCTGTTTCTACGACAAGGAGACGACGGAAACGCGCAGCCACAGTGCCGTTCTACGGGGGGATCTTCGTTGCCTCTATGTACCTTCTGTATGTGTGTGCAGGCCACCGCCCCTCGGCTGCCAGGACGCGCTCGAGCCCCGTGCACTGCTGCCGCGACAAGGACGAGTTGTGCGCCACGGGGTGCAGAGACCCTCTGATTTGGCTTAGTTCTGGAGATCGGTCACTGCAGTGGGTGCTCGAGCGAGTCCTGCTTGTAGTGCAGCGAGTATGCGGGTGGGCGCGCGAGTTGTAGTGAGTAGTAGCGAGCAGACGTAGGAGCAGCTGCAAGTGCTCGCTCTGCACCCCTCGCACCCCAACCATGGGTGAGTGCTGTCCAGAGCGAGTACAAGCACCACACTGACCCACCCCGCACCCCAGACGACGCGCTCACGTCTGCGCTCGACCTCGTGCGCCGGCTCCCGCCCTCGGCCGTCGCGCACACGCTCGACCGCCTCGCCGCCGCCCTCCCCGACTGCGCAGACGACCTCGCAGCCAGCGTAGACGTGCCCCTCGCAGTCCGCACCGACACCTCCCACCGCGACTACCTCGTGCGGACCCCCGTCTCTCCCCTCTTCCTCTGACGACCCGAGGTGGGGGTCTCCCCAAACTGACCCACTTGAACGCAGGCCTGCGACTACAACCGCGACGGCGACTCGTACCGCTCGCCCTACACCAACGAGTACGACCCCCCGCTCGCAGACGGCACCACCCCGAGCCCGCCCCTCCGCCAGCTCGAACTCGCCATGAACGACGCCTTCAACGTCTACCGCGACCTGTCCGTCCGCGTCTCTCTCTCTCTTTGGAGCGCGCACGCTGCGGCGAGAGCGACGCTCGCGCGAAAGTCACGCGGCGACGAGCTTTCGCGATGACACAAGGCGGCCCACCAACACCTCGAAACCCTGCTGACCTGCTCGCACACCGCCCGCCGCAGGTACTACGAAGGCGGCGTCTCGTCCGTCTACCTGTGGGACACGGACGAGGGCTTTGCCGGCGTCGTCCTCATCAAAAAGAGTGCGTCTTCTTCGCGCACCGTCTCCCTCGCTCCTCCTTCTGCTGCGCGGCTTCAGCGACGCAGTCGATGCCCCTCTGCGCGTAGTCGCGCATCATGCGCGTGTCTGCGTAGATACGGGAAAAGGGACTTCGTTCGCTGATGACAATCGTCGCACGCAGCTTCCGACGCAGGCTCGTCGACCTCGTCCTGGGATTCTGGTGCGTCGAGTATCCACACATGCACCGCCCCGAGCGACCCCCTGACTCGCGTTCGATGCTTGTCGTGTCCCGCATCGCGCGCAGTCCACGTCTTTGAATCCTCGTCCTCGCTCCCGTCCACCTCGTCCTCGTCTTCCTCGACCGCGAGCCGCACCTCGTCGCACTACAAGCTCACCTCGACCGTCATGCTGCACCTCGAGAAGCCCTTGCGGAAGGAGGAGAAGGAGCAGCGGGAGAGCGCCGGCGCGGAGGGAGCGCGGACCGAGGAGGGCGAGGTGGCGCTTGGTGGGAGCATGACGAGGCAGGTGCGTCTGCGCGGGCGCGCGCGTCTCTGTTGCTCTTCGGCTGCAGCACGTCCCTCCGTGCTGCTCGGAGAGCTCTTCGAACGCGATCGTGCCCCCGCTGATGCGCCGCTGCCCCGTCCCTCCCTTGACCCCACCTTTCCCGCACGCACGCCACGCACAGCACGAGCTCACGTGCGCGCTCGACCCCTCTTCGGCGACGACGCTCGCGCAGAGCCACCTCGCCAACGTCGGGCGGCTCGTCGAGGACATGGAGCTCAAGCTGCGCAACCTCCTCGGCGAAGTCTACTTTTCGAGTCAGTGCCGCTTCCTTTCTCCCCCCTCCGCGCCTCGTCCTCCTTCTCGTGGGAGACAGAGGGCTGACTGCATGCGCGCGTACTCGCGCAGAGACGAAGGACGTGCTCGGCGCGCTGCGGAGCCAGGGCGGGTTGGAGCAGCAGAACCGCCAGCGCGCGCTCCAGGGCGAACTCGTCGGGCTCCTCAAGGGGCGCAAGGTCGCCGCGTAGCCTTCTTTTCTCTTTCGTTCTTCGTTGTGCGCGAGCAAGCGTTTGTATGCTTAGTTGGATGGGGCGTTGGGCTCGTGCGTGGCACGGTGGAAGAGAGAGAGAGCGGTGCGCATGTCTGGGGAGAGGCAAGATGAGCGTGGGGACGCAGTTGCTCTCTCCAGCACAGCATCGAGCCTGCGAGATACTCCCGACACGCTCGAAGGAGGTCGTCAAGCTCGCACAAGAGCCGCGGGTGCACGTGCGCGAAAGGGCGAGATGATCGTGACGAGGGTGCTTGCGCTTCCGCGTGCGCCTGGCCTCCACCCGAATGTCTCTGCTGCGTGCTCGCCTTGGCTCTTGTCGCTTCCCTTGCTCGCTGCGCTGCGCTGCTCTTGCTCCCTGCTGTGCCGGCGCTCTGGTCCGTCTCGTGAGCGCCATGCTCGTCGCTCTCGCCTGCGTCGTCGCCGTGTTGGCGCAGCCTCTACTCGCATCGCCGACCTCGCTCCGCCTCTCGAAGCGCGATGACCAGCCCGGGCTGCAGAGCTCGAGCGCTCTCGTCGAACGCCAGGTGCAAGGGATCGAGGCGCTCCTGAACCGGACCGCGCTCCTCAGGTGCGCATCCTCCTCGTCATTTGGCGACTCTCGTGCGTCGAGACCGCCTCGCTGAATCCACCTCGCGCGCCTCCTCGCAGCTGGGAGACGGGCGCGCACCTCGAGGCGCTCGTCGAGTTCCACTCCCCCTCGCTCTCGCCCTTCTCGTCCGAGTCCGACTGGAGCGAGCTCACCCCTCGCGACGCCGCCTTCCTCCCTCCCGGCCTCCTCTCGCGCGTCGGGCAGATCATGGGCAACGCGAGCGAGAGCGGCGGGCCGCAGCTCATGCAGGACGGGAGCGCCGCCGACCCGGCGAGCGTCGGCCCGTTTGTCGTCCTCGCCAACTTCACGCTCGACAACGACGGGAGCGAGCTCGTGCAGGGCGTCGGGCGGGGCGAGATCGAGGCGGCGGTGCAGCGACAGGTCGACGTGCTGCTGCAGGGCACGCCGAAGACGGCGGACGGGGCCATCAGCCACCGGACCGAGGACGTCGAGCTGTGGTCCGACTTTGTCTGTGCGTGAGAGCCACTGTGTTCCCCTTGCTGGTCAGACTCCAACGGTCGAATGGCACTGACGCCTCCTTGATCGCTCTTTCGCCGCGCGTTCCGACATGCGCCCCTCGCAGACATGGTCCCGCCCTTCTTCGCCTACCTCGGCGCCCTCACGCAGAACCGCACGCTCCTCCAGGCGGCCTACGACCAGTGCAGGCTCTACCGAGAGCACCTGCGGGTGTCGAGCGGGGACGAGGCGGGCCTGTGGAGGCACATCGACAACCGCTTCGAGGGCGGAGGGGACATGCGCGACGATGGACTGTGGGCGACAGGTGCGCTCCGCTCGCCTCCCTTCTAGTGGGGCTTTTGTCCACCGCGCACTCGAGTCGCGCCTCTTCGCCGAGACGGTCGTGCGCAGGAAACACAGCAGCTGACTGCTTTCCGCGCTCGCAGGCAACGGCTGGGCCGCTCAAGGCATGCTCCGGGTCCTCGCCTCGTTCGCGAACCAGGATGACGACGACCTGCAGAACGCATTCGAGAGCCAGGCGCGCGACCTCGGAGACTGGGTGAAGGAGATTGTCGAGCGCACGTGGGAGATGCCCAGAGTGCGTCTGCCTGCATCATGCTCTGCTCCTCTGTTATCCGCTGCCTGGATACAGAGGCGCTGATGGAAGCGTGGTGTCCTTCTGCGCAGCGCTCTGGCCTACTGTACAACTACCTCAACGACACTTCTTCGTTTGCGGACGCTTCCGGGTCTGCCATCCTCGCCTCGGCGACGTACCGACTCGCGTACGTAGCGCGCGAGTTTGACGGCCTCTCGTCCTCGGCGCCGTCGTCGTCGTCGCTTTCGGCCGCCGAACGCATGTACCGCACGTTGATCACGTCGGACGGGCGGCACCTCTCGAACCCGCAGGGCGTGCTGCGCCCCGTCGTCGACCCGATGAGCTTTGATTTGCAGCTCGACAACGTGCGCGCGGACGGGAGCGGGAGCGTGAGCCCCGAGGGCGAGGCGTTCGTCCTCCTGCTCGAGAGCGCGCGGAGGGACTACCTCGCGAACGGGGGCGACGTGCCCGACGTGTCGGCCGACTCGGGCGCAGATCGTGCCGGTGCCGCTTCGAGCTTGGTCGGGGTCCTTGCGGCGGTGGCCGTCCTGCTCTTTGCCTGAGGGGATCCCTTCCGTTCCGCGTCGACCACGTTGTGTTTGTAGCCTGCCCTGTTCTCGCCTTTCCCGCCCTGACTTATCGCGTACGATACACGGTGACTCTAGATTCTCTGTATATGGCCGTTAGACTCCCTTGTGCTGCAACTCGTATCTCGTTCCTCTTCACTTGCACCGCCTCTCTCCCTCGCTCTCGCTTCGTTTTGCCATTTGCTCTCCCGCGAGTTGGCTCGTGCGATGGACCCCTCGCGCCCGCTGTCGCCGCAGCAGCACGCTGCGCTCGAGCAGCTGAGCGCCATCACTGCGCGGTCGGCCGATCCCGCCTCGCCCGAGGGCCGCACGAGCGTCGAGCTCCTCGAGCGCAGCGGGTGGAACGTCGAGGTGCATTCTCTCCCGTGTGGATGCTCTCTCGGGGCTGCATGGCGTGTGTCCAGTCTGCCCGACGCTGTGGACGACGACTCGAGACGAGGTGGGGGCGGGTCGACGTGTGGGAGCGATGCGAGCGAGCAAAGCGCCCGGCGAGGCTCTGCGGGCTACAGGCGAGTCCTGCGAGGCTGCAGGAGGACTCTCGGTTGCCGCACAGCTGCCTACGAGCCACTTCAGCTGCACTCCTCGCACTGCGACGGCGGAGTCCACCTCGACTGCACTTGCACGAGCAGCTACGAGCCAGAGCATCGTGCCCAGCTGTGACTTACTTCCGACTCTGTGTCACAGACCGCCATCTCGCGCATCTTCGACGGCGGACCCGCCGCATCCACCTCGACGTCCTCTCCGGCTCGCCATGCCTACCCGCCCGCACACGACGACAACACCGGCGTCGACGCGAATCTGTTGCCCTCGGCAAGCGCTACCAGGCGGAGGAGTGCCAACACTACGGGCGGTCTCGGGACAGGCGCAGTCGGGCTCTACTACCTGCGGCAGGTGCGTTCCAGCGACGGGCTCGTGCGACCCGCACGATTGAGTCCTGACCCCGTGTCGCAGACCCTTGCGGTCCCTATCTCGATCCTTTCCATACCCGCCTCGATCCTCTACAACCTCGGCGCGATCCTTCTTGGCCTCATCGCCCGCCTCTTGCGCCTCCGTGGTCCTTCGACTGTATCTCTCCGGCCGCGCAATCCGTTTGCGCCCGGTGGTGCACTCGGCGGAGGCTCCCGCACGATCCTGTCGCCCGCCGCAGCCGCGGAGCAGTGGGTCAGGTCGGTCGAGGAAGTGACCGGTCTTCCGCGGCGAGACGAGCGCGCATCCGCCCATGGTGCTTCGTCCAGCGCAGCCCATGCTGGCCCATCGTCCTCGGGCCTCTCCGCGCGCCGCACTTCGGCGCCAGCCCCGCCTGGGACGGGCAAGCGCCTCCCGCGCTTCCACATCGGGTCGTACGAGTCGGCGCTGCGAGTCGCGCGCGACGAGCTGCGCATCCTCATGGTCGTGCTCACGAGCGAGGAGAACGAGCGCGACGAGCGTTTCAAGCGCGAGGTGCTGTGCGACGAGGAGGTGAACCGCGCGATCGAGGAGGGAGACGTGCTCGTGTGGGGCGGCGATGTCAGCGAGCGGGATGCTTACCAGGGTGCGTGCTCTGCTCCCGTCCATCCAAGTCCTTGTAACTCATTCTTGCAAATCGCAGCCGGCCAGACGCTCGCTTACGTCGCGCTCCCCTTCATCGCCTTTATCGCCTCGCAACCCTCGACCGTCCCTCCCGGCGCGTCCGTCAACCCGGCCACCGCGTCGACCGCTTCACCCCGCCTGCGCCTCCTCTCGCGCCTCGAGCCCGCGCCCTCGGCCCCGCTCACCGCCGCGTCCCTGCACGCCCACCTTCAGACGGCCGTGTTCCCGCGCGCCAGGCCGTACCTCGCGCGCCTCGCGCAGCAGCAGCAGCAGCGCGAGGCGGACCGCGCCGCGCGGGACGAGGCCGAGCGGCGCGTGGCCGAGAACGCGCGCAGGGACGAGGAGCGCGTGCTGGCGGTAAGGCGGCGCGCGCAGGAGCAGGAGCGCGCCGAGGCGGCGCGGAGGGAGAAGGAGGCGCGCGAAGAGCGCGAGCGCAGGGAGCGCGAGCGGGTCGCGGCGAGGGCGAGGGCGTGGCGCGTGCGGCGGAGGGACGAGCTTGCGCGCTCGAAGGAGGGCGAGGACGTGCGCGTCGCGGTCCGGCTCGGGAACGGCAAGCGGGTCGTGCGCGGCTTTGGCGCGGCCGAGGGGACCGAGGCGGTCTACGCGTGGGTCGAGTGCGAGCTCGGGCAGGAGGACGATGCTCGCTGCGGCAGCGGGGGCGAGGTCGACTTGCCCGAGGGGTACGAGCAGCACTTCCACTTCCGCCTCGCGACGACCTTTCCTCGCCAGGTCATCCCGCTCCCTTCGCACCTCGCATCGCCGTCGACCGCGGACGTCGCCGCCACTGCGTCCAGCTCGAGCGTGACGGTCGGCAAGGCCTTCGAGGGCCTGGGCAAGCTAGTCAACCTCGTCGTCGACGGGCTCGAGGAGCGCAGGCGGATGAGCATGAGCAGCCGGGAGGAGGAAGACAGCGAGGAGGAGGAGGAGGAGGACTGAGTAGGCCGTATCGTTCGCATGTGCAGGTTGCACCTCAGCTTCTTGCTCCTCTCGCATCGACGTCTAGCGAAGTCACGCACATCGGAGAGTGAGATAATGCCAACTTCTGATTTTTGGTTGCACGCGCTGCTAGCAGGTCCAGTGATCACTATACAACGTCTGGGGGGGTGTCACGACTCATTGATGAAAGGATGAGTGAAGGAGCTCAGAGCTTGCTCTTGGTCTTGTAGGCGTTCTCCGCCGCGGTCACGATCTCGGTGAACTCGGGCTTGAGCGACGCGCCTGCGAGCGTTGGCAAAGGCAGAGTCAGTTTCGAGTTTCTCGTGGGTCCTGCGAAAGCTTCCGGAGCTCTCGGGCCGTTCTGGGAGGGAAAAGCCACGTACCGCCGACGAGAGCGCCGTCGCTGAGGGCAGGAAGCAGCCGTCAGTATGAGATGGTCACATTGGGCATGGCAGGACAGCCGATGGTGCAGCGAAAAGGGACGCAGGGCGTACATGTCCGGCTGGTTGCCTGTAGTGCGAATGCGAGGTCAGCATTCTCCGTCAGGCGGTCAAGAAGGCAGGGTGGAAGACGCACAGAGCTCCTGCGCGTTCTTGGCAGCGACCGAACCGCCGTAGACTGCGCGCGAGAAACCAAGTCAGGTCGCCTTCGCTTGACCCCGAAACAAAGTCGCGCGACGCACTGATGCGGGTCTCGTCGGCAACCTTCTGCGAGACGCGCTTCGCGATAAACTCGCGGATGTAGTTGTGCGTGTCCTGCGCCTGCTCGGGCGTCGCGACCTTGCCGGTGCCGATGGCCCAGACTGCGAGGCGCGCGCAAGGGACAGCAACTCGGTCAGCGCTTGCTGCAGCCAACAGCAGTCGGGACGCGCGGTGACGCACCAGGCTCGTACGCGACGACAATGTGCTTCCAGTCGTCCTCGGCGATGACCTTGGCGAGGGCCTCGGTCTGGCGCGCGACGACCTCCTCCGTCTTGTTCGACTCGCGCTCCTCGAGCGTCTCGCCGATGCAGAAGATGACCGAGATACCCGACTTGATCGCCGCGGCGGTCTGCGAGATGCGGAGATGTAGAGGTGAGCCGCCAGGTTTCGAGGAGTGAACCGCTCGCACATGCGGGGGCGCAAGGTGTCCGCGCCGAGAGAGCGAGGCAACTCACCTTCTCAGCAACGAGCTCGTCCGACTCGTGGAAGAGCGTGCGGCGCTCCGAGTGACCGAGGATGACCCACTCGAGGCCAATGTCCTTGAGCTGGTGGAGCCTGTTTCGCCACGCCACAGTTCAGCACTCCACTTGGCGCTTGCGATCGGAAGATAGAGAACGCACGAGATCTCGCCGGTGTAGGCGCCGGCGGGGAGCTGGTGGGCGTTCTGCGCGGCAACCTTGATGCCCTTGCGCGCGAGCTCCTTGAGGGGGAGGAGGTAGAGCGCGGGAGGGGCGATGACGACCTCTGCGAGCGCGGTCGTTCATCAGACACCGAACGGTGCGTGCGTGCACGAGCGTGCACGAGCGTGCGCTCGTGACGAATCAGGCAGAATGAGGGATGGACAGGCGGACGCACCGGCAGACTCGACGTCGAGCTCAGCCTCGTTGAACTGGTTGACGAGCTTGGTGAGGTTGGCGAGGTCGCCGTTCACTGTGCGTGAGGAAACAACCGCATCAGTCTCGTCCATGCACAAACCGATCGACTGAGACTGAAGAGACGGCCTCGTGACGCACTCTTGAAGTTGCCGCCGACAAAGAGCTTGCGAACCATGTTTGCTAGAGTTTAGTGTGGTCTGTAGGTTGTAGGTGAAGGGCTGTTTGGGGCGAAAGGGTGACGGCAATTGAGAAATGCGGGATGTCGGCGGAGGAGATGGATGTAGCACAGGGAGTAACGATCACGGTCAGTTGCGCTCGGCCAGAATGGCACAATGGAGCAAGGTGACGCACCGGGAGGAGGATGGAGCGGATCAGAGCGAGGATCGTCGAGATGGAGACGAGCGACGAGGGTAGCCGGAGAGGTGACGGTCAGCGATCTCGCTACCATCCACGCTAGAGCTCCTGTGAGTCCTGCTGGGGCCCTCGGCAGCCACCTTGATCCCCCTAGAGTCATGTCCAATCCACCCCGCTGCGTTGATCGCCCTGCGGCGAGACCCCCTGCATCGCCCGACCGGGGCTCGCAGACTCGTCGTCGCAGCGCCGTTCGAGCCCGTTCGACTCGGCGAGGAGGTTGTCCAGATGCGTCCAGTGGCAGTGCAGCAGCTCACGGGGTAGAAAGTGCGGGTGCGAGAGTGTCGAAGGACGCAGACGTCGGGTCCGGTCCTCGTCGGGTCGGTCGCTCTCGTCCCGCGGCGTCGTCCTCTCTGCCGATCCTGCTCTGTCTCGCATGAGCTGGCACAGGCAGTACTGCAGCCCGCACAGCTGCCACGCCTCGCTGCAGCCTGCGCTCACCGCCGTGCCCCCGCTTCTCCCCGCGCTCTCGTCCCGCATCGTCATCGTCTGCAAAGATTCCTTCGACCGCACACTGTCACAGGGAGGCGGGTGCTTTGCGCTCGAGGCTTCAGAGACGAGCAGGGACCCGCTTCGACGCAGGTGTTGCGCTGCTCCCGCTTCGTGCTCGCTGACTCTCCGCCCCATTTGTCCATCCCGCTTCGCCGTCGCACTCATTCAGCTTCTTCCGCTCGGATACCTTGATTTGCTCGGCACTTTCCATGCTCCTCCCCGTTCGCGTCTGAGCTGTCATCGCTCGGATCGGTGCGATCACGCTTGACCCGCTTCCGCCTCCCGCAGTACAGCACCATACCCTGCCTGCGCTGTGCGCGTGCTCCCTGCTGACGCGTCGCGCCTCGCAAGCTAAATCCCTTGCGCTCGACTCGAGGTAGCAAGAGCAGCCGAGCGAGCGGTCCGCCTCACGACAGGCTCCGGCTCTCGCGGGACCCTGCAGGACTCTCGATGGCGAACCCGCTCCGCCTTGAAGTCCTGCGGCGCACTGAGCTGTTGTATGTTCCTTGCGCTCGATGCTCGTTGACAAAGACAGCTCGCGTTCGGCGGCGGGAGAGCGCGACTCTGCGGTCGACGCTGCCTGCAGCCGGCCGGCTCGACCTCGGTGCATTCGAGCCTTCGCACTGTCTCTCAGACGAGGAGCCAGATTTCGGGGTTCGGCTCGGCTGCATTGAGCAGACGCTGTGCCGCGCGTTCTGCACGCCACCTTGTCGCTCCGGTCGACTGCAGATCCGGGCGATCCCCCTGACGACCGCTCTTCCTTGCTTCGCTCTTCCCTCTCCCTCCTCTCCTCTAGGTCCTCCGTCCAGCAGCGCCTTGATCGTGCTCCGGAACACCACTGCGAGCATCTCTATGGACTTCACCGCGCCGCTTGGGCCCGGAGCGGCACCGCACAGACCTTTGCCTCCTCTCCTGCTCGTCGAGTGTGCCGTCTCGCTTCTCTCCCGCAGGCCGGAGTAGGCTGACATGCTCCCACTTCGCTTGATCCAGTCACTTGGCGTCCATCTACCCCGCTCCGGACCCGCTCGCCGCCGCCGTTCGCTCGCACAATGCGCCGCTCTTCCTCGCACCTGCTCCATCATCCGTCTCGCCCGTCATGCATCGCCAGAACGCGCACTATCCGTTTTATCCGACACCGGAGAATACTGCACACCAGATGCGACACGGGTGCGGTCCCGCCTTCACGCCCGGCTTGGGCGTATCGCTCTTCGCCTCGGTCGCCTCACCGCGCTTCGAAGTCGGCGGCATCGGGGCAGGAGTTGGGCTCACGCCAGCAAGCGTCGATTGGCAAGGGCAGCAGGAGCGAGCCGGCATCTACGGCTGGGCGAACGACGCGCTTTGGACGAGCGAGTCAGCTCCGGGTGAGTGCGAAAGGTGCGCTTCCCTCGTTTGCGAGACCCTCACTACGCTGGCTCGCTGACATGGGCTACTGGTAGGAACCCGAACACGCTCGCCGACTACCTTCCGTCGCCCGAGTCGCTCGTCTGGCAGCCTGGCGTCGCCTCTTCGCCCTCGCCCTTCGCGCCTCCTCCGCTCATCTACCCATTCACGCCTCTCTCGCCCGGCTTCTCCGCCTCTCCGTTCCCTGCCCTCTCCGCTGGCGGCTTCATCCCCATGGAACCGCATCATCCGACGATGCCCCAACTCGACGTGCACCGTCAGCCAGCCCTCGTCAACGAGCCCGTCACGGCCGGATTCTCTCGACTCGACAGGGATCGCTTCGAGTACTGGCTTGACGGCGCACACGTGGATCGCGACGCGAACACGATTGGGAGGGCGGTACCGGGGCACGCGCTGCAGCTTGAGAAGGTCAGCGGCGGATCGACGGTCCCGCCGCTTCCCTTTCCCGCCGACCCGCTGCATCCGCACGTCGAGCCCGTCTGGTCGTTCCACGACTCGGAGCGCCCCTCGTCGCCTCTCGCGCCGGCAGTCACGCTCGGTCCCGAGACGTCCGCATCGAGCGTCTCCTCCTCTGGCGGCGGGTCAGGCGCCAAAAAGCGTTCGACGAGCGCGCAGCGACGCCTGCAGTCGCTCTCGAGGCAGCCGGAGAAGCGCCCGGCGTCGAACAAGCCGAGCGGTTGGAACAGTTTGAGCGAGTTTTGGGCGCCGTGGGAGAAGACGGCGAGCGTTTTGGACGCCGAAGGGAAAGAGTGCGTGCTGTCGTTCCAGTCCTTCGCCGTTCGCAATTGCTCATAGGGTGCCGACACAGGCTAGCCATCGAGACGGCCATCACGACGCCGTCGTCATTTTACCACGACGAGTCGGCCTCGTCGTGGCTCACCTATCGGCGCAACAACCTTTCGACGACGCTTTCGCTCACGCTCCCTTCTTCCTTCCAGCTCGACAAGCTCTACGTCGCCCGTCCGGGCGCGGAACCTCCGAGGCCAGCTCCCATCTCGCACCTCGTCGCGTCGCTCTCGGCCGCAAAGCTCGCTGCGCCGCACGACCCAGTCGAGCTGAGCCAGTACGCATTGAACGCGCGCAAGCTTGCCTCGGCAAAGCCGGTCAAGCCGCAGCGCCTCTCGCGCTCGGCCTCTGTGGCTACATCGACCAAGTCGTCGCCGAGCGAAACGTCGGCAAGCGACGCCGCATCGCAATCATCCCCCTTCTCGTCTTCGGCCTCGCACGTCCCGCACACCACCTCGACTCCTCCCGCTGCGCCTTCGAGCGCCCGCTCGCGATCCGCGCCCGCAGTCTCGCTCAGCACGACCTTTGCGCGCATTCAGTTCCGCCACTCGACGCACAACAAGCGGCTCAACGCCTCTGCGGCGTGGAGCGCGGCGCACGGTCCCCACAGCGCGGGTGCGGTTGAGCCGGACGAGCGCTTTGTCTTGCGCTGCACGGTGTGGGCGGTGCTCGAGCCGGACGAGGGGGAGGAGGAGGGCGAGCAGAAGGTTGAGCTTGGCGCGTGGAGCAGCGCGCCGATCGTGGTGAGGGGTAGGAGCCCGGGGAACTTTGGGGACGGCGGGAGGAGGAGGACGCCGCAGCGAAAGAGCGGCGAGGAGCGCCGGGGGAAGAGGGGACGAAGGAGCCGCCGCGATGCGGAGGAGGAGGACGACATCGCTGTTGTGGACGACGACAGCGACTCGTCGAGCGAAAACGAAGACTCGCCGACGCGCAAGTCGCGGTGCGACGACGACGACGACGAGGACGCGCCTTCGTCGAAGCGCCGTCGCATCGAGTACACCTCGTCTCAGCTCGACGCACTCATCGCCAACGCCGGTCCGCAGCGCCTGACTCGTGGTCGTGCTGCCGCGGCTCTCGAGCACGCGCAAGTCGACGACCCGCCAGCAGTCGACCGCTCGCACGACCTCGTCGTCTGAGTCGCCCGAGCCGGAACCGCCTATCATACTCACACAGCATCGCCTGGCATTACTCGACCTTGTATCCTGCCGCTGCATTCGCATTGCATCTTCGCATCATTCGTCCGTGCGCGAGGACCGCGCCGGAGAGCACTGGCCCGACCCGGCCGAGGAGGCTCAGCCTTCGTCAAAGTCTCGGCAATCGCTCGCTGGTCCCCTCTTCACTTTCCAGCGCCCTGCAAGACTGTTTGCTGGCTTGAATGCTCCGCTACAACCTGCTGGACCCGCGCAAGTGGCTATCGTGGCCCCGCATGCTCGTCTCTCCGCACCGGCAGGGCATGCCGAACGCGGAGGGGTCGATGCGGGCCTCGTCTCGGCTGGGAGGGAAAAGTCAACCTCGCGTGCCACACAGCTGCCTGCTCCCGAGCGCGGCTTCTTCCTGCTCTGCACCACCTCGCTGCACGTGTGCTTCCCCGGCGCGAGCTAAGCTCGCCCTCTGCTCACGCTTCAGCGCCGCCAGCTCGGACTCCGACGCTTGCCGCGCTTTCTCTCGCCGAACTTCGCGCCATCTTCGCCGCCTCTGCGCCCCAGCACAGCACCGCCTCGCATGGCGCCCGACAACACCGAGATCACGTCGCTGCCGGCGACGGAGGTCGACCTCGAGAAGCACATCAAGGTTGAGCCCGCACCCGAGGGCGCGATATACAGCGGCGCGCATGGAGGGCTCGAGGGTGGTGTGCAGCGGTGCGCCTGACTTCTCTGCAAGTGTTTTGCATGTGACAAGCTGATACGTATCGCTCGCGCTTGTAGCAAGCTCAAGGGGCGGCACCTGCAGGTGCGTCCGACGGTGATGTTGGCTCGAGGTGGCGGTGCTGCTTGCTGACTGTGTCTGTCGCCCGTCTTACGCTATGCCCGAATGCAGATGATTGCCCTGGGCGGTACAATTGGTGAGCCACGTCGGTGAAGCTACTCACTCGGGGCCATGCTGATCTTCTCTGTACCTGCCAGGAACCGGTCTCTTCGTCGGTGCTGGCTCTGCGCTTGCAACTGCCGGTGCCGCAGGCATCTTCATGGGCTACACCATCATGGGCTGTACGCAGGCGCTCGTTACATTGTGCAGAGCGTCGCATGCTCACCCTTTCCTCGTGTCGCAGTCGTCGTCTACTCCATGATGATCGCTCTCGGCGAGCTCACGACTCAGTACCCTGTTCGTGGTGCCTTCGTGCACCACGCGACCCGATTCCTTGATCCGTCGGTTGGCTTCGCGCTCGGCTGGTGCGGATTGCTGCTCGGATCGCCTCTCCAGTATCGCGCTTTCTGACCTTTGAGCTGGCTTGTCCGCCTCCTCTCAATAACAGGAACTACTGGTATTCGTGGGCTATCACGATCCCTACCGAGGTAGGCAAGGTTCGTCGCGAACATGTGGACATAAGGCTGACAGCCGGTTTTGCAGATCGTCGCCGCAGCTCTCGTTCTCAACTACTGGAATGGCGCGCAACAAGTGAACGTCGCGGTGTGGATCACGGTCTTCCTCATCGTGATTACCAGCATCAATTTCATCGGCGTCAAGGCTTTCGGTGAAGCCGAGTTCTGGTGCTTCGTTCTCTCGTTTTCCCTCTTCCATCGAACTATTGAGCTGACCAACTCTCCTCAGGTTCTCGCTCATCAAGATCATCACTTTGCTTGGCTTGATCATTCTCGGCATCATCATCACCGCTGGCGGTGTGCCGGGCACCGAGCCCATCGGCTTCCGCTGTGCGTTCACGCCGATCTTTTGCTCCGCTGCTCTTCATGCTGAACACCTGGCGTTCCGCTACAGACTGGAACGAGACCCCTTTCCAACAGCTGAACGGCATCGCGGGCGCCAAGGGCCGCTTCCTCTCCTTCTGGACTGGTACGCCAGCTTCTTGAAGTCCTCCCGTTCATCCTTCGCCTGATGCGCTTGTCCTCGCAGTCTTCTTGCAGGCCTCCTTCTCGTTCCTCGGTACTGAGATCGTCGCTCTCACCGCTGCCGAGGCTGAGAACCCGCGCCGGTTCGTCCTTCTCAGCTCAACATCCACTCGCTTCCGCTCACGCCTTGCTTCCCTGCAGCAACGTCCCGAAGGCCATCAAGCGCGTTTTCTTCCGCATTCTTTTCTTCTGTAAGTCTTTCTTGCCATGTTGCCCGCAGAAGTCGGAGTTGACGTGCCGGACCGCACAGACATGGCCGGCGTCTTCGTCATCTCGCTCATCGTCTCGCCGAACGAGGAACGCCTTGTCAACGGTGGTGACGATGCAGGAGCTTCTCCCTGGGTCATTGGCATCGAGCGCGCCGGCATCCACGCGCTGCCGTCCATCATCAACGCCGTCATCCTCATCGCCGCTTTTTCGGCCGGAAACTCGGACCTGTGCGTCCTTTTCCTCTAGCTCCATCTCAGCACGAGTCAACAGAAACGTTTCGAACTAACACACGATGCTCTCGACAGCTACGCTGCCTCGCGTACGCTCTATGGTCTGGCATGCGACGGCCAGGCGCCGCGCATCTTCGCCAAGTGCACCAAGAACGGCCTACCCATCTACGCCGTCGGTGTCACTGCTCTATGGGGTGTCCTTGCCTACATCAACATCGACACTACCGGCGAGGAAGCGTTCAACTACCTCGGTACGGGCGGATTCGCTCGTCCCTTCCTCGGGAAGTCGCCTGGTACTGACCCTGCTCACTCTGCAGTCGCCATCTCCTCGGTATCTGGCCTTATCAACTGGGCGTGTATCACCCTATCGTACCTACGCTTCTACTACGGCATGCGGCGGCAAGGACTTGACCGGAACGACCTCGCATACAAGGCGCCGTTCCAACCCTATGCTTCCTACTTCGGTCTCTTCATGACGATCATCATCATCCTGTTCAACTCGTACACTGTCTTCCTCGACGGCGAATGTGCGTACTGTCGGCCGCGCTGGGCAAGAGGGCGTTGCTGACCTTCGCACGTTCTGCCGCAGGGGATGTCGGGACCTTCCTCACCGGCTACATCGTCATTCCCTTCTTCTTCTTCCTCATGGTCGTCTACAAGGTGCGCAGTAACTCTCGCTCTCCTGTTCGATCCGAAGCTGACTCGGTTGTCCGCGCAGTTGTGGACCAAGTGCAAGTTCGTGCGCCTCGACGCGATGGACTTCGAGTCGGGCCGCCGGGTGCTGGATCAGCTCGAAGAGGAGGAGCGCGACAAGGTGCCTACAACTTGGTACGGCAAGCTGTACGAGTGGATCTTCTAGAGCGGCGGGCGGTAGAGTGCATTGCAGGACCTTCTCAATCGTTTTACCGCGCGTCTTCTTCGCCTCACTCTCGCTTGCTCCTGGTGAACACTGCTTGCAGGGATGAGTGAACGGCCGACGATTGGGTCCGTCGCGCAGGTCTTCAGCGTGCTCCTGGGACTCAAGCCGACGGAAAGGAGGGTCTGGCCATCGTGGCAACATCAGGCGTTGCGCAAGAGGCTGCCTCAACCTTACAGTCAAGGTTACAGGAAGAGAACCACGACAAAGACGCCTACGGAATTCGGCCGTCTCATTCAAGGGCCAGCTGAAGTTAAGGCCGCTGGCACGCCCGCGTGACCAAAGGAGACGCACGGGTAAGACAAGGAGTCGGTCAGTCTGCCGAGGACTGTGTGGAACCTTTCATTCCGAAAAAGCCGAGCGCTGAGCTGTTGATCAGAACGCAACGCACGGCGCCAGTGTTGAAGTCGCACAAGCCGAAGCGAAAAGACGGAAACCGACTTCGTCTTTTGCGACCACGCAGCAACGGACCGCTCGCAGTGTCTGAAGACGGTATCAGACTGAAGCGGGCGAACGAATGAGAGGCTGAAGCGGCGTCTGCGGTGGTTGCCACCAACTCGGCTCCGACGAGCAAACGCGTGAAGACGAGCTTCTGCAGAGCAAACGCGCGAAGACGCGCTTCTGCAAAGGCTCGATGCATTCCCTTCTCCAAAAGCGACCACATCGAAGCAACCGCGCGTGACTGCATCGGTGCGAAGCGACGCTAGGAGTAGTCAAAGCCTCCGCATGTGAGGGCAAACACAAGCTGCTCTCCGAACCCCGCGTTGAGACAAGGCTTCATCAAATTGCGGATGCGAAAGGTGCAGTACAGAGCAAGTCCTACCGGGCAAAGGCGTTGCGCGAAAGATATTCGTCTCGGATGACTAGCGCAGAGAAGACAGCACCGTCCGGCGGCGCACATGAGGCCGGGCCGTGGAGAGTCGAGGAGTCCTGTACACGCGGGTCAACGAAGTGGGAACCCACAGACAGTGAACAAAGACGCACTTGGAGAAGGTGAGCTCTTCCGTCGCTTCGCCCTTTGCTTCGAGCACGCCCGTATCGTCCGTCTCTTCATCGCTCCGTTGCTCCGACGGTGTGCCGACGCCTTCGAGACGCCGCATCGCCGCATTGAACTGGCCCTGTCGGCGAGTTGTGGCACTGTCGCCAAGGAAGCCCGTATCGACGACCTTCTTCGGGCTCTTGGACGCGACTTTGCCTCGCATGCCGCGCCATTTGCTCGATAAGCGCGGCGGTAGAGCGGTAAAGGGCGAGTCCTCCTTTTGCGGCTGCACCGACGACGACGCTGACTGCGAAAGCGCGGCGACCATGCGGTTGACCGACTTCGGTCCGAGCGTCTTGCGCGGGACGGTAGCGGCTTTTGAGGGCTTGGCGGGAACGACAAAAGGCGCAATCGCTTCGACTTCGGCGTGCTCGGACTCGATCGGCGAGTCGACGATTGGTGACGGAATACGAATGGGCGAAGGAGGCGTCGGCGGATCGTCAAAGGCGGAGGGAATGAACGAGTCCATGCGTAGGAGGTGAGCGGGCGAAGGGAACCGGTTCTGCGAGTAGAAGAGGAATTCGAGAATGGCGTGATAGGTGCGAGGGAGCAGGAAGTCTGCGAAACAAGGCGTGTCAGCGTGAGCGGCATGAGCCGCGCAGAATTGCAACGCACGCTCGAGCACCTCGCGCGAGAAGTCGGTATCGGGCCAGAGCGCCCGACTGCGCTTGATCTCCGTTTCGGCTTCGTACGCAAATCGGTAGCCCGTTGCCTCCAAGTTCGTCTCGGCCGTGAACTCGAAGTCGTCCTCGTCGTCCGGCACCTCGAGCTCAATGACGCGCGCGCTCTGCCCGAGCTCGGAAAGAACGACTTCGACCGCCGACGAGTCCAAGGACGGGCTGCGCGGCAGGACTTGCGGCGACGGCGGCGGCTCGGCAGCCGGCGAAAGCAGCCGGAAGCGGTCGCTGACGCTTTGGAGGCGAGGAGGCGACTCCTCCTCTTCTTCGGCGATCAAACTCGGCAGCCTCGTCGATTGGCGCGATGTGCGACGTGCATGAGGGCCGCGCAGAGCGCCAGCACCGTCGACAAGCGACTCGAGCGGCGCGTTTTCGTCGAGAGGGCTCCTTCCCGAGTCCGAGGATGAAGGTGGCGGCGTGTCGAGAGGAACGGCGCTGTCAGCTCCTGCTACCAATGTAGGAATTGAGTGTGAGTGCGCCAGATCTGGAACGCGAAATGAAGCGGAACGGAAAGAGACGCACGATTCCTCGAGTCGATCAAAGCCTCTCCAACAGCCTGCCCGGGCCAATCTCCAGTCGCGCCTTGCGCCTTGACGGGAGGCGGAAAGCGGAAGGCCGGCTGGTCTGGAGGCGGCAGCTGCCGGGTAAGCATGGGGATGCGGCGATGTTGCGGCGCCGGACACGGTGAGCTCGTTAGGGACGAGATGCTGAGGTTTGTTGAGCGGCTGCTGATGGCGAGCGACATGCTCGTCGCCTCCTTGTCCGCCGAGTCGTGCTCGGACGAGAGGCTCGACTGCGCTGAGAGGGGTCGGGCGCGGTGACTCGGGCGCCGGGTCGGGAAGCGATCCTGCGAGTAGCGTGCGAGGCTTTGGCGAAGAGGACGCCCGGAGAGCGGAAGGGGCGTAGGCGACGCCATGAGCGAGAACTGGCTTTCGGCGGAGCCCTCCTCGGACGACGAGATGATGCTGCTCGTTCGAAGGTGATTGAGGAGGAAGGCGGTCTCCCGGGCGCGTGCGAGGGCGTCTTCGGGTGACTCAGGTGGAGACGGACCATGTACGAGGGCGGCCAGTGAGACTTGCTCGTCGACTCGGTCGAACATCTTGTCGCCGTGCTACAAGCGGGGCGAGGATCAGTCGACAGGATCGCCTGGAAAACTGAAGGATACGTACTGAAGGTCGGCCGAGTGCCAATGCATCGCGCAGGCTGTCGCGCTCCTCGTCGCGCGTTGGCTCCTCCTCGACTTCGCGGAGCTGGAAGGCGAGCAGCGTAGCCGAAGCCGGCGGTGGGAACGCTTGGAGCGTCGCCGACACCGTCGGAGACGTGACTGACGGTTCGGGGCCGGTGAGCATGCTTCGCAACGCTGCTGCAGCAGTCGAGAAGTGGCCTTCAAAGGTCGAGCCCGTCGCATCGAAGTTGGCCGTCAAGCCGCCGAATTCGCTGAAGCCGGCTGTCGTATGTTCGCCGACGACTGCGAGGAAGCCGCTTGTTGGCTTTTCCGATGCGACGGACGAGCCAATGACCATTTCGTCGTCGCTGTCACTACTGGCGCTGTTGCTCGAGGAGCCGGCGAGCTCGTCCGCGAAGCCGTGCGCGCCCATGCTAGCCGACTCGATGTAGACGGGCGGTACGTCGACCTCAGAAATGTGATCGTTGACGGCGTTGATGAGCTGCTTGAGGTCATGCGGAACGTCGCTCACGCTCGACCGCAGCGATTCGATGGAGTCGGAATGCGGGAGCTGGCCTCGCAAAGACGCCGAAAGGTCCGACACTTGGTGCGCGACGTGATGGCGTGCCGAGAAGGATTCGTCGCACACAGTCGCCGTCTGCAGCTCGCTCGTCTCCTCGAGACCGGAAAGGAGGTCGGCGAGGTCCGTTGTGGCACCGCGAACGTTGGCCGTGGGACCTGCTCGCAAAAGTCAGTTTGAGAGAGGATCGTATACGTCTGTGAGACGTACCAAACGTCTGCCGCGTGTCCTCCATGAGGATGATCTGCTCCGGTCCCATCGCGCGCTTCTTCGGGCTGTCGCGGCTTCTAGCGCTCTGCGGGCTGTCCTCCTGCGGAACGGGAAGCCCGCGCTCGTTCTTCTCGGGCGAGCTACCGGCCGGCAGCGACGGCAGGAGGTCGCGGAAGCGGGCCGGAGAAGGCGAGCGGAATGGTGAAGCGCATCGGCGCGACTCCTCGTCCGAAGACGAGAGAAAGGAAGGCGAAGTGTGCTCGACCGGCGAGAGGCTGGAATCCGACGAGTCGAACGAGTCGGGCCTGCTAGGTCTGTCGAGGTAGGCCGAGGCCGGGTAGATCGGTGCGGCAGGCAGAAGCGCCGAGGGGGACGACGTCGCGAGGGGGACCGATTCGTGAGGAGCCTTCGGCCAGCTGGACGCCTCGTGCATCGAGGCAAGCAGTAGCGGCTTGCCACCGACAGGAGCGCTCGCCTTCGGCCGGACGCGCGGAGCCGTCGAACGGATGGCGCGAGCATCGATTGCGGCCGCGCGAGACTTGACGGCGGGAATGCGGTGACCGTAGAACGTCGTGTCGTCGGAAGACTCGAGATTTTTGGACGGGCGAGGCGGACGCGCAGGTGCCGAAGGATGGGAGAAGAGCGTAGCGAGCGGACTGCGTGACGGAGGGTGTGCGGTCACGTCGGGCGAGCCTACGAGCAAACGCATCGTTAGCCACGGTTGAAAGGACAAAAGCCGAATTGGATTTACCCGCCGGCGGTACGCGCACTGTCTCCGCGCGCTGCACCACGGCGCCTGTCTCGAAGAGCGCCTTCTTCGCCGCGACGTTCTTGCCCTTGACGACACGGCTGATTCGGCTAGCCCAACCCTTCTTGTCGGCGACCGAGACGGGCGCCGAGCCATCCGACGAGCTCGTCACGCCCGAGAAGCGCTTGTCGAGGTGGGCGGACGCGAGGCCGTCGCTTGCAGAGATCGAGACGGGGCGCGAGATGAGAGACGGCGAGACCTGACCGGAAGAACGAGTGCGGATCGAGCTGCGCTTGTTGCTAGCTGCGTCGGTCGAGTCGCGCTTGATGGTCGAGCGGAAGAAACCGAGGCGAGACGGCTTGCGATGCGGTGCAGGCGCCGAGTCGCTGGCTGTTGTGGCGGACGACGAGGGAGCGTACGAGCTGATGCTCGTCGAAGGTCGGTGCCCGCTCGCGTAGCTGCTTGACGGAGGCAGGCGGGTCGAGGTGGTCGAAGCTGATGGCGCCTTCGACGGACCAGAGGCGCCGCTGCTGTCGTCGCTCGCGCCTCCACCGATACCGCTGAAGAGATTGGCGAGGCTCGTCTTGCGCTTGACGCCCTTGTTGCGCGTGCTGCCCGACTTGCCGACCCTGGCCTTGAGCGTCTTGAGCCCGCTCGTCGAGGCCTGGCTGAAGGTACGAGCCCGATCTTTAAACCGCGGACGCCGCTTGTCGTTCACGGCGCCCCCGTCGAAAGAAACGATGTGAACGAGGGAGTCGCCCGACGAGCCGGAGAACTTGGACGGCGGTCCGGCGGTCGGAACTGGGAGGTGCGAGAAGCGGAGCGGGAGGGTGCCGTAGTGTCGGTGCGGCGGGGGCGAGGCGGGCCGAGCAATCGAGCCGCTTTGCCTGACGACCGTTCCCTGCGTCGACAGCAGGTCGGCTGCCGATGCAGCGCGGCGAGGAGCAGCGGGCCTGGGCGGGGAGGGCGACTTGACGATGCGACGCGGCGAGGAGATGACGGGGCCGTTGAATGTGGGCGTCGCCGTGTGACTTTCGGCGCGCGGAGGGCTGAGGAGGATGTCGGTGGGGATCGACTGCGTCTTGCGCAGGAGGCGCTTGGGGCTGAATCGCTGCAGCGTGCTGCGCGTCTCGACGCTCTGTAGCTGCGGGTCCCCTTCGTGCGTAGACGCAGCCTCGACGAGATCCTCGACTAAGTAGCTGCGTGCCACCTGCCGCTCGCGCCAGCTCAAGCGCGATCGGCGCCTCTCGCGCTCGCGCTCGATCTCGCTTGCGCGCAAGACTTCCTCGGCGCGCAGGAGGGACGAGCGAGTCGTCTTGTCGACGTCGATGTCGATGTCGCGCAGCACAGTCGATCGGCGACGCTGCGCGTGCGGGTAGGCGTAGGCCGAGGATGTCGCCGAGGCGGACGAGGCGATCGAGGCGGCGGAAAGTGTCGATGCGACCGATAGAGGGCGTTCGCGCGCAGAAAAGGAGGAGCGAGACTGCGTGATCGGATCGTTGGGCTGGCCGTAGAATCGTGAAAGGGTCGTGTTGAAGGACGTGGACGAAGAGCGAGATGGGATGGAGAGCATGTCGTGAAAGGCCGTCGGAGTCGTGAAAGGCGTGCAAGGGTCGTGAAGGTCGTGCTCGGCGCGTGTGCGCCTAGCTGGGACGGAGTGCGGGACGTGTCGACTCGAGGTTGGTGGTCGCGAGGATAAGGGAGGGACGGGAAGAGGGAGGGCACAGAGGCCCAGGCGAGGCGAGCGACGCCGCGTATTACCGCAGCGTCACTGCACTCTAAGATTCGCGTTCTGCTGAGCTTGGCCAGGCTCGCACCTGCCATGGTTCCTCGGTCAGTCCGCGAGGATGAGACTGAAGGAACGGAGAGAAGAGGACTCGCCCAACGGTGCTGCACGCGCGCGTTAGCTGGACTCTTATACCTGCAGCAAGTACGATGGTCGTCTCGAGCCCGACAGACGGCAGAACGAGAGCGAGACGGACGCGAGGACGAGCAAACAGACGGCGCGTCGACCGAATCGAGCGGAGACGAGGTCAAAGCGTTGAGCGGGGACAGGAGACGGAGACACAGTCCAGCAGGGAGCTCGGCTACCCTCTCTGCTCCTGTGCGGCCCTTGGCAAGTTCTTTGTTGCGCCAGCATTTCATCGCATCTCGAGCGATGAAGGCATGGTAAACCCGCCTCGTTGAGCCGCAGGCATGCGAGCACCCGGGCTATATAAGAGTGGAACGAAACCATTCGCTGCAAGGCCTTGTGTACTCGCGTCCTGCTGTTCCGCCGTTTCCGGAACGATGAGGAGTGTGGAAGCAGCGCGTGTCGTTTCGGATGCAATATTGGCGGGTGCATCGATAGCGAATCGCCTGCGCACTGACTGTGTATGCCGCAGAGCCGCAAGCGCGGCCAGGTCAAGCGCATGACGAGGGGGAGAATGGCGGTCACAAGGTCCGGGCGATTGCCGACGAGACGCGAGACGCCCCTTCGCCTCCGACTCTTCCCTCTTGCTCCTTTGCCTGGCCTGCTGTTCAACGAGCGTCTACGTGAGGCTGCTCGGCACTGGCTAGCTCGGCTTCGTCGCCCTGACTCTCGCGCTTCGTCCTCAGGATCTCATGCCTCTCGAAGCCACCCTGAACTGCGATGCTGGCGAGTCTTTCGCGCAATTCACCATTGTGCGTGCTCTGCGTGACCGCAGAGGCGAGGCTTACTGATTGCCCGGAGATGGTGCGAGCAGGGAGATGACGAGAACCTGTTCCCGCTCGTTTCGCTCGTGAATGCGGCGTGCGGGTTTCACGGGTCTGACCCAGACATCATGCGCAAGACTGTTGCGCTTGCAAAGACGCACGGGGTCGGAATCGGCGCGCATCCTTCGCTTCCCGGTGCGTCATGCTCGCTAGAAACAAATTGGACCTCTCTCATGCCTCCTTTTCCCTCAGACTTGCAGGGCTTTGGGCGGCGCGTCATGCACCTCCCTCCCGACACGTTCTATAACACCATCTTGTACCAGGTCGGCGCTTTGAGTGCTTTCCTGAAGCTCGAGGGTCTTTCCTTCTCTCACCTCAAGGTGGATTTTCGCCCTTCTGCTGCTCGCAAACTGCTACTGATTGCCCTTACTATCCCCGTGCACAGCCGCACGGTCAGATGTACATCATGAGCAGCCGGGACCTCGACCTTGCGCGGCAAAGCGCGAAAGTAGCCAAGCTGTACGGCGTTCCGCTTCTCGGATTGCCTGGATCGGCACACCAGGAGGCCTGCCAGCTCGAAGGCGCCGACTTCATCCCTGAGTGGTACGTCGACGTGCTCTACGGAGATGAGGGGCAGCTCCTCGGTCCTCCTTCCGCTGCCCTCCGCGACAAGGTCACGCCCGATGATGTCTACAAACGGGTATGCTTCTTGCTCTCATTCTGCTTCCGTTGCCCGTGGACACTATTCTCACCTGTTGATTGCGTTGGCAGACGCGCCGCATGATCGAGACGTCAACCTGGGTTTCGAAGTCGGGCAAGACTGAACACCGCTTCCCAGACGGCACGACCAAGGTCTCGGTCTGCGTCCACGGCGATTTTCCGGGTGCAGTAGACGTTGCTTCGGCTGTCAAGCGGGCAATTGAGGACGTGCGGAACGGGGTGTCAGCGTAGACAGCAGGGGAACACCCGTGTGCATACCTTCCTTCCTCAGGTCATCTGCTCTCATGCTTCACAAACGTGCATTGCGTTCTGCTCTCTTTTCGAAAGCTCGGTAAGCCCGCGGATGCATAGCGAAGACTGCCTAACTCGCACAGCGTTCCCCCTGCCACTTGGCGCGGCTGTTGCCGCGCGACCCTTCGACGGCCTCGCCTGACCTCGTCGCTCCGCGCTACGATACCGGCGTGATTGGTGCTATTGTCCGCACTCTGCCTCGGTTGGTCACGGACCCTAGGCTGCCCCACTTCGCTCCCGCTCCTCCCGCTCATCTCTGGCATCTTCGCTTGCACCTCACCGCTTTCGTTCGAGATCGCGCCGCTCCAGCTATGGCGTCCCAGCACAAGCTGCTGATCGCCAACCGTGGCGAGATTGCCATGCGCATCCTGCGCTCGGCGCGTGACCTGCCTCTTCCCACTGTCGCGGTCTACATGGAGGCCGACGCTTCCGCTCCGCACGCTCTGCAAGCAGACGAAGCATATATCGTACCGACATACATTGATCAGTGCGTGCGACTGCTCCCTGGCGCCGCCAGTCCTCGCCGACTGACCTGTCTCGAACCCTCACAGAGATGCCCTGCTCGAGGTGTGTCGGACGCACAAGGTCACGATGGTACACCCAGGCTACGGCTTTCTGAGTGAGAATGAAGTCAGTTCTCTCATCGAGCGAGCGCTCCCCCTTTTCGCTGATCTCTCCGTCATCTACAGGAGTTCGCCGCGAAAGTCGAATCTGCCGGCTTGATCTGGCTCGGACCGACGGCCGAGCAGATTGCTTCGATGGGCCTGAAGCATGAGGCGCGCGCCCGCGCAATCGCAGCGGACGTTCCCGTCTTGCCCGGCTCGGAACTGGTTGCGACTCTCGAGGCTGCTGTCGAGCAGGCCACGCGGGTCGACTACCCCGTGCGTCTGCTTTGATCGTCATACAGGGCGAATATACAGCACTGACATCGCTATTGTGCAGATTATGCTGAAAGCCACGGGCGGCGGCGGTGGGATGGGCATGAGCATCTGCAACAACGAGGCAGAACTGCGCGAGGTCTTCCAGAGTACCGTAGACATGACCAAAGTTCGTATCCATAACGTCTTACAGCCACGCGCATTCATTGACTGCTTGCTCCACAGGACCTCTTCTCGAACGGCGGCGTCTTCGTTGAAAAGTACATCCCCCGCGCACGGCATATCGAGGTGCAGGTCTTCGGCGACGGCCAGGGCAATGTCATTCACTGCGGCGAGCGCGAATGCAGCGTGCAACGACGACAACAGAAGGTTCTGGAAGAGGCGACATCGCCCTTCATTGACCGCCATCCTGAAATGCGGGAAGCCATGTGCTCTGCTGCTGTGCGCTTGTGCGAGCTCATCAACTACCGCTCGGCCGGGTGCGTATCCCACGTATTTCTTGGCTTGCTCCGATGCTGACTGCTTGCCCTGCAGAACGGTCGAGTTTCTCGTCGACGACGAGCGCGCATCGTTCTTCTTCCTCGAGCTCAACAGCCGGATTCAAGTCGAGCATGCTGTCGTGCGTTTCTGGAGCGGTTCTCAACCAGTGAAAGCTGCTCAGCTGGCTTCTCCCGCAGACCGAGATGGTCCGTCCCGGACTTGACCTCGTGGGCCTGATGATCCGCCTCGGACTCTCGTCTGGCGTTCCTTCGTCTTTCAGTCTGCCTTCTCAGTCTGACGTTGCGGTTGCGCGTGGCAATGCTATCGAAGCCCGTGAGCACGATCGATCCAGCAATCGCAAGGTCTGTGACTCACCGTCCGTCGCTCACACAGGCATCTACGCCGAGATCCCGCACCTCCAGTTCAAGCCCGCTCCTGGACTTCTTCAAGAGGTCAGCTTTCCGACAGCAGACTGGATCCGCACCGATACATGGGTCGAAACGGGCAGCCAGATCTCCTCGTTCTTCGGTAAGCCTCTACGAGCTTCGAAAGCGCTGTTCGGTGTGCTGACGAGCCTGAGCTGTGCAGACCCAATGATCGCCAAGCTCATCTGTTGGGGCTCGACGCGCGAAGAGGCTCGCTCACGCCTCTCGCGGGCGCTCAGAGAAACCGTGCTGCGCGGCACGACGACGAATCTCGAGTATTTACGAAGTATCGTCGACTGCAAAGGTGCGCGGCGCGCTCTGCTGACAGCAAGCTTGCTGCTTACACTTGCGACCAAACAGAATTCGTCGACGGCGACGTGACAACCAAGTTCCTCGACTCGTTCGATTACCTCCCCAACTGCATCGAGGTCATCGATGCTGGCCTTTCGACCACTGTGCAAGACGGCCGTCCTCGCCTGCCGACCGGCGGCGATGGAATTCCACGCTCAGGCTTCGCCGATAGCCTTTCGGCGCAGGTCGCCAATCTTCTCGTCGGCAATCCCGCCGATACCGAACTCTTCGAGGCAACGGTCGGCGGGCCCTCGCTCAAGTTCTCGCAGAATACCGTTGTTGCCGTCGCAGGTGCTGCCGTCGAGTTATACGTCGACGAGGACATCAAATCGATGTGGACTCGCTTCGTCGTGCCTGCTGGAGGAACGCTGGAGGTCGGGTCTTGCGAGAATACGGGCAACCGGGTATACATTGCCGTGCGGGGTGGATTCCCGGACGTCCCGCTCTTCGCCGGATCCAAGTCCACCTTCGCAGCCGCCAAGTTCGGCGGCGTCCAAGGTCGCGAAATCGTCGCGGGCGACATCATCCCTCTTTCGCAGAGCGCAGGCCCGCTCCCGACCGGTGACGGCGAGATCTCCCTGCCAGCCTCGACCCTGCCGACCTTCCCGTCCGAATGGACCGTCGCCGCTCTCCCCGGACCTCAAGCCGACGCCGACTACCTTCTTCCGGAGGACCGCGACACACTCTACTCCACCACTTACACTGTCTCGTCTGACTCGAATCGTCTGGGAATTCGTCTGCAAGGCCTCAAGGCGCTCAAGTACAGCCGGAAGGATGGCGGGGCAGGCGGTTCGCATCCGTCAAACTGTGTCGAGCACGGCTACTCGACTGGCGCGCTCAACATGAATGGCGATACCCCTGTACTTCTCGGCGTAGACGGTCCCGACTGCGGTGGTGCGCGCTTTACCTTACGTACAATCCGAGACGAAAGCTGACCATGCGCGTACCACAGGCCTTCTCTGCGTCCTTGGCACGGTAGACTGCGCACAGCGACCTCATCTAGGCTCAACCGCTGACCTGGTGGCGTGCAGGTCGAGGCCGACTGGTGGAAGATGGGTCAACTTCGCTCGGGCGACACGCTCCGCTTTGTTCAGCCTACGCTCGACTCGCCTGCGCAGCAACTCAAGCGGCAGCAAGAATGGCTCCAAGCAATTGCCAATGCCGTCCAGTCTGGTTCGACCGCCGGATTGCTGCCGTTCCCGCTCAACGTCGACGGTAACAGCGACACCATCGGAGGTGGCCTGGTCGGCGTTGTCGCGGAGGACAAGGCGACTGATGCTCCCAAACTCTCATTCAAGCTCGTCAGTGTCTTGACTGTGTCCCGATGCGCTCCTCTGTCCGCTGACGTACGAGACTTTGCAGTCTGGCGACGGCGGTCTCATGGTCGAAATCGGAGTTGAGCAGAACCTTTCCTTCCGTACTCGTCTCATCGGCGAGCTGTGGGAGCGCCGCCTGAGAGCCAAAGAGGTCGAGGGTGAGCTGCCAAGCTGTGCTCATTCCCGTCTCATCTTGTCTGACGCCCATGTCGCACAGGCATCTACGCCATCATTCCCGGCGTCGCCTCCTTCCTCATCAAGTTCCGCCCGACCGTTTTGCAGCTCCAATCGCTGCTCGACTTGCTGTACGCAACTTCCGAAGGTCTCGCAGCCGAGTCACTTGAGCAGGTCGTGCCTTCGAGACGGCTGCACCTCCCTGTCGTTTTCAACGACAGCGGTCTCAAGGGCACCATTGAGCGCTACATGGCGTCAACCGGGCGCAAGAAGGCTGTCTACCTGCCCGACAACCTCGACTATCTCGCGAAAGCCAACGGGCTGAACAGCGTCGACGAAGTCGTGTCGACCTTTTGCAAGGCCGACTGGTACGTCGTGTCAAGGTCGTTCTTTGCCGGCTTGCCCATGATGGGTCCTTTCGACCATCGCTCAATCTTCAAGAGTCAGAAGTACAAGTGCGCTTCGCGACTCCCTTTTTCTGTGCACATCTTTTGACTTCCGCCTGTTTCCAGCCCAACCCGCACCTTCACGCCCGCCGGCTCGCTCGGTCTCGCCGGCGTCATGGCCGCGACCTATCCCGTCGATTCGCCAGGCGGCTACCAGCTCGTTGGCAAGACGCTGACGCCCTGGAGCCCGTGGGGCCGTTATGGACCGCCGGCCGAATACGAGAGCAAGTTCCTCCTACGCAACTTCGATGTCATTCACTGGCTTCCGATGCCCGAGACCGAGTTCCTCGAGGTGCGCATCGCTCGCAAGGTTTCTTCACGCCAAGCAGCGAAGCCTGACAGGTCCACTTAATGACGCAGATCGAGAAGGCGTTCACTGCTGGCTCGTACAAGCCGCTCGTGGAGCAGTACGCAATCTCGGCAAAGGAGGTCCTCGAGTTCGAGCGCAATACCAAGCTTGAGGTGGCCGAGCTTGAGCAGAAGCGCAAAGAGGGCTTCGAGGCGCTATCCAAGCAGTGCGTCGAATGCTTCCCCCGTCTTGCAAGCTTATGCTGACAGTCATCCGCAATCCACAGGGAAGCTGGACACGTTGCCGAGTATCAGGCGGAGCTGGCGCGCGCGAAAGAGGCCGAGGCGCAGGCTGCAGGATCAGGAGGCAAGGCCGGCTCGAGTACGCACCTCCGGCTCCCCTGACTCCCACGTTGATACGCTGACCGATGACGCGCTGCACAGCGAGCGGCACGCCTCTCAAGTCTCCCGTCCTTGGCACCATCCGCAGCCTGGCTGTCAAAGTCGGCGACGAGCTGTCGATCGATGTCGTGCCCGTCAAAGTCGAGGCGATGAAGACCGAGATCGCCATCAAGCTCTCGCGCAAGCTCCTTGGCAAGAAGGTGACGGGGATTGCGGTCGAACTCGGCGACGTGGTCAAGCCGGGACAGCCACTCTTGTATGCAGAATGAGGCGCAAAGTCGCATCTTGCCCTTGTCAAGCAGCTCTCTCCTTCTCGCGCCCATATTGTATCTCACCAGGCAGTTGCAAGCAGTCCCAGTTGTGCAAATCGCGTGATATGGCAATTTAAGATACTGCGAGACGAACGAGTGACGGGGGACTATCCGCGCGAGGGAGACATGCGTGCAAAACGACAAGAGGAGACTGCTGATGTGGATGAAAGGCACACTGGAGGGTGCAAAGAGCGAGCAAGAACGATTTCGAACGAAAGACGGAGGACCTGTGGGTATTCAAGCGGAGAGAGCGAGAGACGTGCGAGCGGTATCTGGATCTTCACGGCGAGGTGGCAGGCGTGGGGATACGCTTGTGTCCTCGTGACCTTGCTCTGCAATGATATCGCCCTTCGGCGCTGCCGTCTCGTCGTGAGCCGACAGCGAGATGCCCAGCGCGGCGGCAACAGCGTCGAGGAGGGCCGGCTCGATGCCGAGCTGCGCTGCGAGCGACGAGCGGCGGCGACGGTGCTGCTTCTGCTGAGATTCTCCGAGGTAGTATGGGGACACCCTGGAGGAAGGCTCGTCGCGCGGCCCGGGATCATCGGACGAGATTGGCGAGGGAACCGAGGGGTCGGCATCGGGCGAGGAGACGCTCTTTCCGGCTTCGCCGCTCGAGGTGGCATCGAAGGGGAGGATGGTGTTGAGGTGGTCGAAAACTCCGGGAATGCCGAAGCGAAGAGGTGTGGCAGGAGGCGCGAGGACCTGCACAGAGCGTGCGAGATCAAAGGCCTGCAGCGGAGAGCAATGTGGCGAGGACAGACTCGCCTTCTTGTCGTTCGAGTCGGCAGGGCTCCTGCTGAAGCCGACGCTCGCGGCAATGCGAACGGCCTTCTGCTTCTGCTGCGGCCAGAAGACTGGGCAGCGGAGGATGGCGTCGACCTGTACGAAGGCCCTTTCGTCAGTCCGTGTCGGAGAAAAGGGGCGAGCGACGTACGAGGAGGGTGAGAATGTCCTGCCACTCGTTCACGCGGTGCTTGACGGTGCCGAGGATCTCGATGGCCGCGCACGCAGTAGTGAACAGGCGGACGATAACCGTGCTGTTGTAGAACCTGGGGAAGGCCCACGGAGTCTGTACATCGACACATGCAGTCAGCTTCATTCGGCTCCGAGCGATGGCGCTCGAGCGCTTCGCACTTTCTCGAGAAGGGTGACGACGTTCAAGAACGGCCGTTCTGGCACCTTCCTCGCGTGGTTCGACTGCGCGTTTCCGTTTTTTCCATTAGAAACCCCTTCAAAAGACACGTGCAGGAAGGAAAGGGGTGACCGACGCACCTCGAGGCGGCACAGGTTGAGCAGGCCGGTGAGCTCCGTCTGCACGAGGAGCGGGACGGGCACCGCATTCTTCCTGAGCGGCGCGTTAGGCTCGACACCCGTGAAGCCTGGGCGGTACGACGGAAAGACCTGCGAGGTAGCGAAAGGCCCAGAATTAGCGTCTGAGCCCGCTTGGGAAGGCCCACCTCGCCGACGGGTGAAAGAGCACGACGACGCACGGTCTCGAGAAGCTCGCTCTGGCTCGCGATCGAGACGTGCACAGGACGGTTGCACAGCTTGACACCGTCGCGGAGGCGGACAATCTTGCGCGCAGCCGAGCGCGACGAGCACTCGATGTAGGCCTGGTTGAGCGTGCGGCCGTCGGTGCTGCGATGTCGACGATCGAGCGGTGTATCAGCAAGTCTCACTCAGTGGCCCAACCGGTTGGAAGCCGCGCGCCAGACGCACCGATTGCAGAGGATATGCACCGCCATCGTGACCCCCGCGTTCGCCGCGAGCGCCTCATCGCCCTCAGCGGCGAGCGCCGACCCCGCGTTGCCCAAGTCGCTCGCGAGCGTCCCGTGCGGGAGCCACGCCTCGATCTGGTCGACCGTGACCTCCCAGGGAACGTTGTCGAGGCGGACGACGGGCCAGTCGACCGCCTTGATCGGGTCGGCCTGTTTGCCGGGCTGCGGCGCCTCAGTGAGGGCCGACGGGAGGTGGCGCTGCTGGACGCTGTGCTGCGGATGGCCGAACAGGTCCGGCGCTGCGGCGCGAGACGGCCCGAGTGCGCCGTCCGGGTAGTCGGTAAGCGCGAGCGACGACACGCTGCTGATCCTCGGACGGCGAGCCGCGACGGATTCGAAGCAAGGAGCAGAGCCCTGAAGTGACGAGTCGTGGCGCTCATCCGCCGACGAAGCCGACTCGAGCGAGACGAGCGACCCGATGGTCGAGCTGCGACGGCCGCGACGGTGCGAGTACGGCTCTCCGGGCAAGGGCGACCCGCTGCTGGAGACGCGGGACTCCTTGGGGGTCTGCGGCGAGACCGGAGCCGTCTTGGCCGTGACCGACGGCGTCGAAAGGACGGTCGCGATCGCAGCAGCGACGACCGAGCTGCGCCTCCTGCCCCTGCGGGCCTCGATGCCATCGCCGACGTGCGCATCGAGATCCGTGCTCTGTTCCGGAGACGCGTGGCGCCGCTCGACCTCCCCCTTGTGCAGGCTTTGCCGAAGCGCTGCCACGAGGCCGACACCGCCGCGCGCCTGGCCGATGCTCGGCTCGGCCGGCTTGAAGCTAACGACGAGCGCGGCGCACGCGTAGCACGTGAGCGGGCGAGGAGGGCGGTGCGCGGCGGCGTTGATGAGCGAGTTGAGGCAGACGGGGCAGAGGAGGTGGCCGCACGGGTCCTGCGGATGGCAAAAGCGTCAGCCGCTGATACAAGCGGTGGAACAGGAGACAACGTACGAGCACGACGAAGCAGTCGGTCTTTGCAGCGCCGCAGCCCGTGCACTCCTTGCCGTCGCCTTTCACCGCGTCCTCGGGCAGCCCCGGCCCACTCGACCCAGCCGTGAAGACACTCTCGCGTCGCAGCTCGACGCCAATCTGGACCTGAATGTCGCCGCCACTGCTCGTGCAGTCGCCGTGATAGTCAGAAGATCCGAGGAAGGCCTCCTCGTTGGCCGTTAGCGCGTCTTCCACCTCGTCAGCCCAGCTGCGCGCAGAACCGGGCGGAGCGGGCGCGAGAAAGCTGTCGTCGACTTCGAACTCCTCGAGGATCGGGGTTGGGTGAGGGTGATTCGACGGGTCGAGGTACGGCTGGCGCGAGATGAGCGTCGTCGGCGAGGTGAGGCTCGAGGGGCTGAAGAGGTGGCCCGGCGCAGGGGAGAGGTGCAGGGCCTTGATGTTGTGCGAGCGAGACGCAGTCGGCGGCGAGAGCGCGAAGCTCGTGTTGGGCGTTGAGAAGCGGGAATGCGTTGGCGAGTCGAACGAGAGACTGCTGCTGACGTGCGAGTAGAAGCTGTCTTCGGGCTCGGGGCATGCCGAGCGGTCAAAGCGCGCGAGCGGATCGTTCTCCTTGTTGGCGAGCTTGGACTCGAGCCTGCGGATGTGAGGCGGGACGTACGGCGACGAGCGCGGCGGAGTAGCCTGTGCGTGCATGCCCAGCGGAGAACGAGTTGAGAAGGTCAGGAGAAGGAGAACAGTTGTCAGTCGGGGCTTCCCTGCAGGATCGAGCCGCTCGTGACCCACCATCGGGGTCGCCTGGGCCTGCCCGAGCCCCGCGAGCGAGGCGCGACTCGACGAGGTGACCTGGGAGAAGGTGGCACGGCGGGCGGTCGTCGAATCGGGCACTGCGGGCGATGTCTGTCAGTCCAATGGAGTCCAGAGAAGCGCGTCGGAACGTACGCGTCTGCTCAAAGACGTCTGCCTCGCTCTCACTGCGGTAGACCTTGTCGCGCTCAGCCCGCTTGCGGGTCCTCGAACGCCTCGCCTCGTCGACGGCGCGCTCGGTCGGGCTCGCAGCGGGGTCCGGCGAGTTGCTGACGTCCCCAAGAGGCTTGACCTGCGCCCCAGCCGAAGCGGCGTCGAGCGAGGTCGGGATAGGAGACGACGAGCCGAGGGCGGTGGGAGCGAGGCTGGCGGGAGGAGCGGGTGCGGGCGAAGCGTGCACGGCGCCTTTGCGACGGTGAGAGCTGCGGGCTGCGCCTCCACCTGCGCGGCTGCCCTGGCGCGTGAAAGGCGCCATCGCGGCCTGGGCGAGGTGTGGACGGGGAGGGGCGGGAGAGGAACGAGGGACGGGCGGCGAGGAGGAGGGGCGTACTATGGTCCGGGCGAATCTAGTGTAGCGAGCGTGCACCTCACAGCGGCAGCAAGGAAGACTCTGGAGGCAGGGGACGAGCGAGAGCGCGGGACGGACGAAGAGCACGCAGATCGAATAGGGTCCGACCGCGCACCCTCGACCTCGCTGTAGGGCGCTGGCAATCAGGCACAGCTCTTTCCGCTTGCCTGCGAGTACATGAGACGCGTCAGAACTTGCAAAAGGCGCGAGGGAGACGGGGAACGCGCCTACTGCTTCGTCTTCCGCGTCAGCAGCAAGCGTTCCTCGCTGGTCGCGCCTCTTCCCGCTCGGCAGCGGTGCTCAGGTGAGTTGTACCTGTGCACACTCAAACGCGAATACGGGCGCAGAGCAAGTCGAGAGGCGGCCTCTCCCCGTTCCCTCCTCCGACTTCGACAAGGCTGCGCGAAAGCACCGTGTAAGCCTGATCTGCCCCTGAACATGGCACAGCGAGCAAAGGAGACGTACAACGTTGCTTTGGCACAATAGTGAGCTCCTCTCCGCGTTCGACCTGGCTATAGACATGACCTCGTCCACCTACTCAACCCTGCCCTCGTCTCGCTCGTCACCTCCGGCTCATCCCTCCACGAAACCCTCCTCAGTGCTCCCCCTGCTTTCCTGCCGCCGCGCGGTCCTTGGCCTGCTGCGATTCCTTGGTGTAGTTCCCCTCGACCATGTTCCCCGGGCCGTACTGCGCGTCGGCCGCCTCTGGCCCGGCTGCCGCCGCCTCGGCCTCCATCTTGTCCTTTGCCGAGTCCTTGGGCGCGTTGTACTGCGACGCAGACGCCGTCGGGGAGGTCGTGTTGCCCTTGCCGCTCGAAGGCGAGGCGGGAGGGTGCTGTTGCTCGGTTGCGCGGTGGTCCGAGACGGGCTGGGCGGGCGAGTCGCGGCCCGAAGTAGAGGAGCGGAGGGCGGCAGACGGGCGGTACGACCGGGCGAGGGTGCTGCAGGGATGCGCGAAGGTCAGCTCGGAGAGGGGACAAAGTGGGGAAGCGACAAGGGCGAGGACGCACGGTGCGCAGGGCGCGATGCGAGTAGCACGGAGCGTGGATGCAGCTGAACGAAGCATGGTGTCGAGCAGGCGAGCAGGCGAGCAGACGTTGGCGGAAGCGAGGAGAGCGACTTCGACGGCAGAGGGCGATGACGGAGGGAACGGCCAAAAGTGTCTCGCATCGCACTCACGGTGCAGTCCTTGCGAGACCTTCGAAGACCTCTGCAGCACACGCAGAAAGCACCTAGGCACAACAGAAATAATAGGCAGTAAGGCGTGTGACCTGCTCGCCGCCAACCATCTTTCGCAAGACTCGATGCGATCGTCCTCAACGTCGGTGTAAATCTCTTTGACGGCACTCAGACATTCTACATTGCGCTTGAAGGAGGGAGCGGAGGCAAAGGCGGACCGGGCGGGAGGAGAACGACAGGTTGACGGCGCGGAGGGTGGGCAGGCGAGACAGGCGGGGGCACAGGGTGATTCGAGGCGCGACTGGGTACGCGCGCTCAGAAGAACTTGTTCATGAGCTGCATTGAGAGCTCGACGCCGAGCTGTAGGAGCGAGAGCGTCAGTCTGCGTGTAAGCGACGGAAGGGAAAGCGGAGCATACGAAAGTCGCGGCGTTGGCAGGGAAAGCCTGTACGACAACGAGACGATGTGAGTCATCCGTAACCGAGCACCAGCAGACGCGCCAGCAGAGCGACGAAAGGTTGCCCTGGATCTGCCTGGCAGCGAGACGACTCACCCTCGCCATTGCCGGCCCGAACCCCTTGAAGAGCGCGCCGACGCCGTCCTTGGCGACCGTCTGCCGCGCACAGTCCATGAAGCCCTTGTACGTCCCCTCGGGCGCACCCTGCAGGCGCGACTTGACGACCTGCGTTTCGCGAAGCAAGAGTGCGAACAAGTCAGCGACTTTGGCCATAACATGCCTGGCGAGGCAGCTGTGCCTCCGCAGCAAACGGAGGAGCTGCAGAAGCTTGACGCACATCTGGCGGGATCGCAAGCGTCCACATGGCGACACCGGCCGACCCTCCGGCAATCATGACGGCGCTGAGCGAGAGCGCGGCCGGGTCCTGCCCCGCCGGCGTCAGGCTCTTCTTGACCATCTCGTACACGACAAAGTCTGTCACGCCGACAAAATTCAGCTGGTGACGGGAAAACTGGGCACAGGAGCGAACGCACACGCTGCGCTGCCGGGGCCATCGCGCGCCACGGTCGCACCCGTCCCACGGTAGATGCTCTTGAGACCGCCCTCCTTGTACAGCTTCGACACGGCGTCGAGCGGGCCGCTGTAGAGCTGCTGGCCGCCCTGACCTTGCATCTGTTACGCGCAACGTATCAAGTCAGCTTGACCACACTCGTGTGTCACTCCGGGAGACGCTTTGCGCACCTGCAGCAGGACCTTGACGCGCTCGACTGGTGCAGCGACGAGCGTGGTCGGGATGGCCGAGAAGAAGCCGGCGGCTGCGAGCTCGCCGTACGAGAGGACCGACGACGTGCGGTTTGGCGTCGCCGCGTACACGAGCTTCTTGCCCATCGCGTAGCCCTACGAATAGAGCACGAAAAATCGCGTCAGGTCAACGTCAACGTCGTGGTAACGATGGATGCGAGCGGCGTGAGAGCGCGAGTTCCGCTCCTCCCCGTCGCGAGCGGCCCGCACTAAACAGACCCGAGACGCACCCAGAAGCTGACGGCAAACATAGGCGTGACTGCAGTCACAAGCAGCAAGCGCGCAAAGTAAGAAAGCAGCTCGAGGGAGCGAGGTGAGCGGGATCACGCGCAACGCACCTCCTGCGAGGGGCGGGCCCATCCCGCGGTAAAAGCTGTTGACGTGCGCGCTCGTCAGCTCGGTCCTACAGCTCACATGAGATGGGGAAACGGTCAAAGGACACACCCCCGGACACCATCGCGCGCAAACGTCTGCTTGACGACGTCGAGTGCACCCGTGTACTGCCCCGGCGCAGCGGTCTGCAGCCGCACCTTGGTCAAGTCAAAGGGTTGTCCTGTATGTACAGTGAGCTGTCAGCATGCTCCTGGCCCTATGTACGCAAGTGCAGGGGCAGGTTGGTTCGACCACGCCCCCCACTCTGTCGATGCTCCGCTGCGAGCACGCGACGCACCGACGAGGACAGCCGCGACGCCGCCAGCGCCGCCCGAGATGAAGCTCTTGACGGCCGACGCGCTCTTCTCTGCGACCTTTTCCTCGCTCGACTTGAGCGCTTCGGGTTTGGGTGACGACGACGACGAGGACGACTGCGGGCGCGCAGGGCGCACAGTCAGTCAGCTGGGTGCCCTGCAGTAGCTCTCGCGCGTGTACACACCATGCTAGTAGCTTGTTCTGGGTGAGCGAGAGAGGGAAGCGAAAGTTGCGGCTGACAGCGACTTGCTCCGACGGCCCGGCACAGGCGACGTCGAGACGCCGGAAGCGCCGCGCCCGGACTCGTCCTCGCACACACGTCGGGCCGCTTCTTCGGGCGAGTCGAGTGCTACTCCTTGACTCTCCAGAAGGTGCAGCACCGAAAGAAGGCGGGAACGAGCTTGTCCATGGGTGTTTCGACGAGTGCTACAAAGGTTGTTCGAGGCACAGGAGCGCTTAGGGAGGAACGGCACGGAGGGGCGAACCGGGGAAGGCGAGAGGGAGTAGACAGGCAGGGAGAGAGAGGAAGAAGGGAGAGCGCGCTTCACCGGGAGGGAGGTGAAGGCGCAACATCGGGCTCCGAAGACGCTAGCTCTCACGCCGCAAAGGGGCAATGAGAACGTCTCAGCGTGCACGCGGTGACAGAAACACGACCCTCGTGCTCCCCTCTGCCCCAATTAGATCGGGGCAGGAGGAAAAGGACCTCTGCTGCACGAGCAGAGCGTCCCGCCCGCTCTCGAGGAGCGAGCTAGACACGACGTCGGGTCACGGCGCCCCAGTTTTCGGTCGAACCCCTCCGAAAGAGAGGAGGGGAACGAGAAAAGCGCGGGGGTCGGACATGCCTGGCCTCTTCGACGACGACGAAAAGACACCCGGTCGAATGCCTCGCCTCCCGCCCTTCGAACAAGGGGGGAGGACAAAATGCGAGGACAAAGGGTGCGTCGAGGTGCGAGTCATGCGGCCGGCATGATAGATCGATGGCTTGGCGTAAGATTCGTGTAGGGTTGGCGACGGGGAAAGACGCGCGGTTGGATAAAGTGGTGGTTTGAGGCCGGAGAGGGCGAGGGCGAGCGAACGAGGTCGGAGGCGAGAACCTGCACCACAGAATGCGACACGTCAGTTCACCGCCGGATGCGCCAAGTGTGAAAGTAGCGCACCTCCAGACCCCGTACGGATGCCCCACCAACTCGTGGCGGTCAAAGGGTGTTGTGCGGCGACGACGCTCTAGCCGGAGCCAGTCACGTCGAAGCCGAGGTCAAAAGCGGGTGCGAGCTCGTCGTCGTCGTCATCGTCGACGTCGTCGAACTCGTCGGCGGCGCGCGGCGAGCCGGCGCCGGCGCTCGACGCGCCCGAGTGGGACGCGGTCGAGCACCCGGGGAGGTTGCCGTCGCGGTCGACGTGGACGTCGTGCACGGCGGCGCAGTGGCGCGCGCGGTCGTGGCGGCGCGAGAACTTCTTGGGGCAGTGCGGGCACGTGAACTCGCGGATGCCGAGGTGCGACTTGTAGTGGCTCTGCATGTTGTAGTTGCGGGTGAAGGGGCGGCCGCAGCCCGGGTGCGGGCAGAAGAAGCGCTTGGCCTGGTCCTTCTTGGGCGCGCGCTTGGTCGAGCCGCGCTTGCCTTGCCCGACGGGGAGGCGGATCTTTTGCTGCGCCGTCATCGACGGCAGCGCCGAGGCCGGGACCGTCGCGCCCGTCGGGAGCACGAGCGCAGCGTCGGCCGGCGGGTCCGACTGCTCGGCGACGGCCTCGAGGACCTGCGGTGCGGCCGGGACGGGCGCGGCGGAGGCAGCGGCGACGGGGACGGGCGCGACAATCTGCGGCTGCGGCTGCGACTGCGAGTGCTCGACAGGCGCCGGCGCCGACGTCGAGACGGGGCCAATGATGGGCTGCGCCGGGTTGGGCACGAAGTAGTAGGTGCCGTGCGGCGTCTCGATGGCCGCGGGCTGGGGCTGCGAGACAGGGACGGCGACTGCGTAGGTCGCGCCGTTGATCGTCGTGAACTGGACGGGGACGAACTGACCACCCTGCTGCTGCTGCTGGAGGTCTAGCGACAGCGGGGGCGCGGCGGCGAATTGCTGGCCCTGAGCGAAAGTCGCCGCAGCGGCGGAAAGGTTGGCCTGGCACTGCTGCTGGAACTGATACTCGGCGTAGTACTGCTGCTGGTGCTGCTGACCGCCGGGGAGCGACCCCGCCGACGGGGCGGGCGAGGGCAGCTGGTGGGAAGCGGGCGACGAGTGCTGCGCACCGAGGTTGGCGTGCCCGTGGAGGGACGGCGCAGCGGCGTGGAAGCCCTGGGCGGGGGCGAACGCGTACATTGGGTGGCCGTGCACGCCGTCGGTGCGCGTGCCTGTGCGCACGGCGGGCGCAAGAGGCGAGCCGAGGGCGTCTGCGCGGCGGCGGGCCTCGAGGCCGAGCAACGGCTCCGAGTGCTGCGCATCGGCAAACCCGAATCCCATCGCGCCATCGAGAGCCTGTGTGTGCGCGCCACAGATGGGTCAGTACGCGCACTGGAACCATTCTGGGACTCCTCCGGGAACAGCACGAGAGCAGACGCACGTCGAGGGGAGCGAGCGTCGAACCGGGGTCCTCGCGCTTGATCTGCGCCATCGCGGCGCCGGACTCGAACGTGCGCAAGCCCGGGTGGGCGAGGAGCGCCTGGTCGAGCATGGGCGAACCCTTGGGCGTCGGCTGGAGCGACGACGCGGGCGAAGAGGCGCCGTCCGACTCGCTCGCCGACCACGCGGGCGCGGGCTCGGGCGTCGACGAGGCGACAGAGTGCGCGCCGGCCTGGCCGTAGGTCGACTCGAGGGCCGCGCTGAGGGCAGCTCCGTAGTCGAACGAGGCGACCGAGGGCGTGAAGGCGGGCGTGTCGGTCGACGAGGGAGCGTGCGACGACGACGAGAAGAAGGTCGACGGCGAGGGGAGGACGGAGAAGTCGTGCGAGTGGTGCGCGAGGTGCTCCGTCTGCAGCGTAAGGCCCTGCATCGTGGCCTGGGCGCGGGTGCGTGCGTGCGAAGGGAGAGAGAAGAAGAGCGAGCGCGCGGGAACGACCCCCGAGGCACGCGTCGCCGACTCGCGGGACCCTGCCCTCGTGCCTGGCGCTACTTTGAGCGTTCTTGCACCGCCGCGTCCGGTGTGCCCATGCGAGTCGCGACCGTTTTTCGCAAAGTCCGTCATCGCCCTGCTTCTCCGCGGTCGGGCAACCTCCTTCGCTGGGGCTTCACCCATTCAAATTTCAAGTCGTCGCGTCTCGCCAACGGCCCCCGTTGCCCTCCTTCTCGCCTAAATGCACCCCAAATTACCGTCTTCCCCAGCTTGCGCGTCATGGTCTCCCCGCATCTCCATGACCTCGTTCCGTCATGGCGGCGAAGCGCGCTTCGCCGAACGTTGATGAGGTCGAGACGAGGCAGACGCGCGCCGGCGTAGGTACTGAAACTCGAGGCTCGATTCGCGCATTACAATGTGGGCTTCAAGGGTCCTGGAAGAAAAGACGGGAAAGAGCGAGAGGGAGGGGAACGGCGAGGAAGGTCGGTAGGAGGGCGAGGGGAGCGCAGAAGTGGTCGCGCTGGAGAGGGGTGCACGGCTCGAACAACCGTCGGAAGGTGGGGAGAAGACAAGGACGACCGCAGACGAACGAAAGAAAGGAGAGAACAAGTCGTACAAAGTCCGTAGAGGCGTCGCGTTCGTCTGGGTCGGCAAAGTCGAGAGGGCGGAGAGGGGTGCGGGAGGGCATCAGGAAGAGGAGGTCGGGGCGGCGGTGTCGGTAGAAGAGGAAGAGATCGTCGGCGGGCGCAGCGGGCCACCGAGGACCACGTCGTTGTTCGAGTCGTGCGCCTTATCCTAGGTCTTGACGACGATTGGCACTGCGGGACAAGGAGGCGTCAGGACAAGACGCGACGACCGGAAGACAGACGCGGTTACGCACCGACAATGACGATGACGAGGATGGCAATGCCGACGGCGATGAGCACCCGCATCTTCATGTCCTTCCTGCGTTGAGCGGAGGCCAAGGAGACGGAACTCAGTAAGCGTTTTGACCGTGCTTCACTCAGGTATTCTCCTGACGCACCACCACTGTAGAGGAGGCAACAGCGTCAGCGGATGTGTAATCTCGACGAGCAGCGGAGGCTACGCACCATCTGCTTGCGAACGCGGTTGGCGCCGCGGCGGAAGCCTTGCGCACTTTGAGCGAGGTTGTCTGCAGAGGGACGGGTTCATCAGCACGTGCGCTGCCAGCTCCACCAAGTGTATGCTGCCGCAAACCCCTTCCCAGGGCGCGCAGCGGCAATGGACGAGGAAACCGGCGAGCGCGACGCACCCGTCTTGTCCTGCAGCGCGTCGAGCCTCTCTCCGCGCTCGGCGACCTTGGTGATGTTGTCGCGCATGATTCCGACCGTGTCGTCAATCTGCTGCTGGATCGCCTGCGTCTTGTTGCTGCTCCCGCCGGCCTTTGCGCCCGTCGAGGGCCCGGGACCGCCGGCGGGCGCGTTCGGGTTCGAGCCCGGGATGTAGGGGTCGTAGGGCTCGGACCTGGGGTTTGCAAGGGCGGTGGTGCGAGTGGTGCAGAGGGCAGGCGCGTAGGGAGGACGGAAGTGTCAGTACGCAGTCCCCGAGGGGAGAGGTGGAGCTGCTTGGCGCAGCAAGCCGCCCACACGAGTGAGAGCGAGTGCGGCCGCGTTGGCCTGTCGCAGTCGTTCCTGACCGTCCCCCGAGGCCCTTGCTGGCCCGCCCGTACTGGCCCTCCCGCCCGGCGGACGTCAAGAGCCCGCCTCGTCTTCATCACCACGACCTGCCTCACAGTCGCTTTATACCGCGAACGAGAGCGCGTGACTCACATGACTGGACTCGTGCGGGTGTGCTGAGGCTGGATGGAGTACTGACGAGGCGACCTGTGCGGAAGTGCGAGCGTGGCGAGGGCGAACCGCAAGAGGAGGCGGTGAGGCGAACGGACGGCAACGTCGGCTCTGCCTCGAAGTGCTCGACTGGGTCATTCCGCCTGTGCTCTAGCTGCCTTTCGCACAGAGGACGGCGTCTACCGGCCTGCGTTCGTCTTGCTTGCCCCACACCGCTCTTGCTTTCGCTCCTCTCGCTCGTGATCGCTCTTCCAGCTTGCTTGTCGCACCGTCGAGCCTCGAATGCCTTCCTGACTGCCCAAAGAGCATCCGCTGCAGAGGGAATCGCGTCGGGCTACGAGGTATGCTCGGCCTCGCTCGAGCGAAAGCTGGTCTGGCCACGACATGTCCGACAGGACAGGAAGCAGTGTGACGCAGCGTAGCAGGGGCGTGAAAATCCGCGAGACGGCAGCGTCGATCTGATGCCACGGACAATGGCGGTAGAGGAAACAGACGAGGATGCAGCCACAAGAGAGGAGAGGACAGCGTAGAGAAGCGGATGCTCAGCGGCGTGGTTGAGCGATTTCCGGTTACCCCATCTCCGGCGATCCCGAGCAGCGTACTCGGATCGTCCTTGACAGACTGACCCTACCTTACGGTCGCGTCCGCATCTCGACCTCCTTTACCGCCTCGTCCACCCTGCCGACGAGCTCACTCACGAGCTGCAGCTCGAGCACCGTACCCGGGTCCAGCTCGCGCGGTCCTTCGCCCCCAGCATTGTCACTCAAAGCAGTCACACGCGCGGGCGCATCGAGCCAGTGCGCGAGCTGCGCCTTGAGCGGATCGACGAGCTGAGCGCGCAGCGCGCCAAGATGCGCGCCGAGGCCCGTCTGTGCATCGCGCACCGCACAATCAGCTCCATTTTCCAATGAGCACAAAGGGAGGACGCAGCGACGCACCCGCTCGACGGCGCCCTCGCGCTTGAGCAGCACGAACCACAAGCTGAGCCGCTCTCGCGCGCCGAGCGCCTGCTGCGCCTCGCCGTGGACGAACGCTTCGGCGTCGGTGCGCTCGAGCTGCGGCGGGTCGAGCGAGAGGAGCGAGGTGCCGAGCGGGGTGGAGAGGAAGGAGGATGGCGCGAGGAAGAGGGATGGATGGGACTCCTGCGATGATCGCTTTGCTTCAGCGCGCTGAAGGTGGTCACTCGCACGGACAGAGAAGGAAGGAAGACGGACCGGCAGAGAGAGCTTTGAGAGCACGACCTCTTTGACGAGCCCGACGCTCGCGACGCGCAAGCTTGGCACGGGGCACTCGCGCACGAGCTGCGCGAGCAGCGCGAGCTGGAGCGTCTCGCCCTCGAGCGTCGGCGCGGCGGGCAGAGTACAGCCGTGTGTTAGCAGGCGCGAGATGAGGCGGAAGGAGAGGAAGCGGGTTTGAGACGAGGGGGAGAGCGCGGCGAGAGGTGTCAGGAGCTGCAAGAAATGGACGATCAGTGGAAAGCGAAATCGCAGCAGGTGGGCGCAGGCCGTACGTCGATGAGGTTGAAGATGAGCTCGCCGTCGAGCGTCTTGCTTGGCGCTCTTGCGAGGACCTCCTCCACGCCGTGCCAAAGCCAGAACAGGACGACGTCGTCGCTCAAACGAGCTGCAGGGCTTTCGACCCCAAGTCGAATGACGGCGATAGTACGAGATAGTGTCGGTGCGGGCTCCTGGTCGAACATGGTGGCAGTGGAGCCCGGATCCATAGCGACGAGATGTGAAATTGCGACCAAGCTGCCGAGGCGGAGGAGGACCGGGTGGGCGGAGGAGCTCGCCGTCTCCAGGAGTGAGGGAAGCGTGAGCGTCGAGCTCTTTGCATACGTCTGCGTGAGGCGTGTCAGTGCGCCAGACAAAGGCGGGCGAGAGGAATGACTCGCCTGCACGTCCCGCCAGACCTGCTCCGCCTCGGTCAGTTCTGGCCGAGGACCAGGGCGCCTGTACGCCGGGAATCGAGAGTAAAAGAAGTCTTGTGCGAGACCTGTCGGGAGGTAAGGGTGCAGGAGGGCGACTGCAGTGCACGGTAGGGACGGGAGCAAGTTCTGCGATCCGCGAGCATGTCAGTCGAAGGTGTGAAGGTTTTCCCGGTTTCCACCTTACCTCATGAGGTGGTCCCAATGAGTGGAATGTCGGCGGAAGAGCTCGCAGGAAGGACAGAATGGAGCGCAATACGCGGCAGGCGAGGACGTCGCCTTCGGGCGGCGCAGACGCAGAGGTGGACGCAGGTGGAGGCGGGACGAAGGCGCCTTCTTCGACAAGACGCATAAGTGAGCTCGTCAAGGCTTCGACGGCTTGTTCGAGGAAGCGGTGCGGCTGTTTGGTCGAGAGGCGAGAGAGGGCTGCACGGGCGAGACCCGTCAGCTCGTCGCCGGCACCTGGTATCGATTGAGCCATACCTTTGCCATACAGTCGAGCGAGGTGTACAAACCGGACGGCAGCGTCTCGCGGGTCCCACGGTCCATTAGAGTCGTCGTCGTCTTTATCGTCCTGCTCGTCTGGCGGTCGCAAGGAGGCCAACTGCTGCTCGACAGCCATGACGATTTCCCTCGGGCTCGAGTGCTGCCCTACGAGGTCGAAGCATCGCTCCAGTGTAGGTCCGTGCTCATCGAAAGATGGCAGACGGTCGTCGGAGAGAGTGAGTAGAGGGACGAGCGAATCGAGGAGGGAGAAGGGATCGTTGAAGAGCGATTCCTGGGCGGGTCCGAGGTCAGCGGCGCTTGATGCGCTGTTGTGGAGGGTGTGGGACGTACCTCGACTTGAAGGTTGCCCTGGACGATGCGTTGGTCCTCGTTCAGCAGCTGAGCAGGGAGGGGAGGTGCAGCGTTGGCAGACGTAGCGTGGGACCCGCTCGCTTCTGGTTTAGGTAGCATGGCCTCGAGTGAACTGCGTTCGTCCAACTAACATCCGCCAGAAGCTGGTGAAGGCGAGAGCGAGCTTCGCTCTGGTCGGGACGAGGACGCCAGACGCTTGCCTCGCTTCGCATCCGCTGATCTCGGCGGTGTGCCCGCGCTAGACTGTCAGACTTGCTGGGAACATGGCTTGTACGCCCCGCGCTGCTCCCTCCGCTGCCCCGCTCGCTCTGCTCACCGCCCTCTCCCCCACCTCGTCGCACCCAGCCGAATCTCCCGCGTTCCCGACTCCGGCGCAGCTCGTAGACAAGGTCCCGCTCATCCGCAACCCGGGATTCTGGGTCCCGCAGCCCGTGCGCTTTCTCGCCGTCGTCCGCGTCGGGCCACCTTCCGCTCACTCGCTTCGACTCCGCAGGTGGACCTCCCGCCCGACATCCATCCGCTGCCAGACGACATTCACGCCTACGTGCGCCAATACACCTTGCTCTGCAAGCGGGAAAGCCTTTACTGATCCGCCGCTCGTCGCGCGCAGTTCGTCTACCCGCACTCGCTCGAAGCCCACGTCCTCTCGACCGTCCCCTCGTCCCTCCAGCAGCTCCAGCAAGCGCACCAGCAGCGCCTCGCCCTCCTCGCGAGCTACGCCGAGTCCAAGGAGCGCGCGCGCAAGGCCCAGCTCAACCGCGTCGCGCCTGGGTACGCCGAGGGCGGCGCGGCGCTCGAGCCTGTCCGCAAGAGAGGCGAGACGGTCGTGCCCGCCCCTGCACCGAGTGCGGGGGCCGGCGAACTGCTGAGTACGGGAGGAACCGGAGACGAGAACCGCGGTGGAGCAGGAGGGCGAAATGAGGGCAACTTTCTCGGCGACGAGGCGCAGTCGGGCAGCCCGACCGAGATGGGCCAAGCGACGCTCGACCGCCTGCAGCGCGACCAGATGATGGACTTCGTCGAAGGGCTCGAGCGGCTCGACACGACGCTAGGGACGGGAACGGGCGGGCAGCGACGAGCGGAAGGGGATGTCGCCGACCTTATCTAGACCGCCACCGTGTTCCCGTGCCGTACTCCTCCGTGTCACTTGTATTCCTACGCACGCGCCTCTGTTCGCACCCGTCTCGAGCGTAGAGCGTGTCATCGGCCGCCCCGCCGCGCGTCCCCTCCAAGTTGACCTTCCGCGCGACATCGCTGGTTCCGCTCTCGATCGCTGTGTGCTACAATGGCCGAAGCAGGGCCGTCGCAGCCCTCACCGCCTCCTCCACCCACGCCTCCCCCAGGCGGCGCAGCAGCAGAGCCGCGCGCTTCGGTGGTGCAGCGGATCGGCAACTCGCGCAGTTTCCGGTACGCGTCGGCAGGGTGGCGGTGGCGGGGGACGATCCTCGGCGGGCTGGCAGTCGGATACGCAGTCTTTGCGTGCGTCTTCGCTGCACGCTTCCCGCGCCGGGAAGACGAGCTGACCTCGCCTCGCTTCACTCGCTCATCCGCACCTCGACGCCCCTCTCCTGCCGCCTGCATCCGCCTGGACCCTCGCACTGCACTCTCGAGTACCGCAGCTGGAACGCCGAGAAGCGGCGAGCCCGCAAGCGCGATGCCATCCCCGAGCAGTCGTACCTCTACTGGAAGCTCTACGACGGCGGCATCGTCGAGGCAAAGTCGGCCGGGTCCAACCTCAACTACCTCCTCAGCTCGTCGCAGGGCGGCGCGCCAGAGGAGCCTCCGAGGGTCATGACCATCTTTGACGTCGTGCGCACCATCAAGTTTATCGAGAACGACGACCGCGTCGTGCGTTCTTCCTCTCCTTCCTGCTTCGACGTAGCCCGTAGATCAAAGCTGACGGTGCGCGGCCTCGGACGGACCAACAGCGCGGCATCATTGCCGACTTTTCGCACACGTCGATACCGTCCGTGCCGTCGTACAACCTCGGCCTCGCGCAGCTCGAAGAGGTGCAGGACGCGCTCCTCGAGCTCCGCCGCGTCAAGCACGAAAAGTTTGGCGCAGACGGGTGGCGCACGGTCGCGTGGACCGACACGTTCACGAGCCAGGGGCAGTACTTGCTTGCTTCTGGTGCGTCTGCTGCGGACTTTGCCTCTATATCACAGTGCCCGAACTCACATGTGGTCTGCACAGCCTTTGACGAGGTCTACTGCCAACCGACGGGCGAGGTGCCGCTCGTGGGACTCGGTGCGTTTCCTTCAGGGCCGCAACAGCCTCCATTGACTTGAGACTGACCTGACCGCGCGCACAGGCTCGACGACGCCTTTCTTCGGCCGCCTCGCCCGCTGGCTCGGGATCGAAGTGCATGCCGAGGCGCGCAACGAGTACAAGTCGTTCGTTCAGCCTGTGCGTGCACACCCTGAGCTCTCGTTTCACAAGCTTAGCAAAACTGACGCATGGCAGCGCGCAGTACATCGACGAGAAACTGACCGACCCGCAGCGCGAGAATCACGCGCAGCTGATCAACGACCTGAACGACAACCTCCTCACCTATATCGGGCGGAATCGCTTCCCGTCCAAGGGCGGGCGCGAGGCGCTCGAGCACGTGCGCGCCCTGTCGCAGATCGGGCCCTTCACAGCGCGCACGGCGCTCGAGAGCGGGTTGATCAATGGGACGTGCTACCGGCAGGACGTGCTCGACTCGGTGCTCGACCCCGAGGCGGGCGGGAGCGACGACCACAAGCTGTTTGGGTTCTACCACTACCACAAGGTCATCGAGCGCGCGGTCGAGAAGTACATGAAGGACGCCGTAGAGGTCGGCGTCGTCTACCTTCTCGGCACGATCGGTGATCCGGGCGAGTGCGTCTGTCCTCTCCGAGTCGCCCGCGGCGAGACGAGCTCATACCCCTGATGGCCGAACAGGTTCGGCACCGCCGCCGTCGTCCGCGGCCTGAAAGAAGCCGGCGAGGACGACACGATCGGCGCCGTCGTCCTGCGCATCGACAGCGGCGGCGGCGCCGTCGTCGACTCGGACACGATCGCCGGCGCCGTGCGCGACCTGCGAGAGAAATACGGCAAGACGGTCGTCGCGAGCTTTGGCAACGCGAGCGCGTCGGGAGGGTACTGGGTGTCGACGCGTGCGTCTCGCGCGACTGCGTGCCTCTCTGCTTGACGGAGCCGGCTGACGCATCTCACATGTTGCAGACACCGATGCTATCCTCGCTGCACGTGAGGCTGTGTATACCACCTTCCTGCCATGCTGTGCCACGCTGACGCTCGATATTGACCGCCCGCAGCCTCGACCATCACTGGCAGGTGTGCTACCCCTCGTCCCTCCTTAGCTACCACTCGATAGCTGACAGTCTCACTCCGTAGCATCGGCGTTGCCTCGCTCCGCCCTACCTTCCTGCAATCCTTCTTCGACCGCTTCCACATCACGCTCGAGTCGTTCTTCACCGGCTCGCGCGCATCCGACCCGACGCACCGCCTCACGCCTTCAGAGCTCGAGCGCCACTCACGCGGCGTCGACGACATGTACGCGTCGTTTAAGGAGCGCGTATGCGACGGGCGCGGCGTCGACCCGGCCGTGATCGAGGGCATCGCAGGCGGGCGCGTCATGAGCGGCCTGCGCGCGTTCGGGCTCGTCGCGCCCCCGGAGCTAATTGAGCAGATCAAGGGGCTCGATGTGCCGCCTCTGGGCGCTGAGGACGCGGGCAAGGTCGAGGAGAGCGAGCGCGGAGGCGCGTCGTCGGACAAGGGAGCAGCGGACGGGGCGAGGGAACAGGTGCATGCGGCTGCGAAGGCGGGCGGCGAGCGGGAGAAAGCCGCCAGTACGTACGGCGCAGTGGGCGACACCGCCTCAGTGGTCGTCCTCGCCGAAGAGCAGGAAACCTCGCCCTTTGCGGTGCCCGAGCCGGCTGCCGCCTCCGCCGCACCTTCGCCTCCTTCTGCCGCATCGAGCGCGGCAACCGCTCTGGCGGACGCGACCATCGCGACGTCCTCTTCGCCGGACTCGTCTGCCTCGCCCACCTCTTCCGACGACCCTGCCGCACTCAATGCCTCTTCCGCGCTCGCATCCTCGAGCGAAGCCGAGCAGTCCACGCCCGGCTCTCTCCTCGCCTCAGAAGCAGCAGCGGCGGCGGCGGGAGGAGGAAAGGGCACCGCAGCGGGAGCGCTCAATGGCGCGGCGGGCTTGTACGACTACGAGCCGGGCCCGTACGGGCGCGGGCTGGTCGACGGGCTTGGCGGACTCAGGGACAGCGCGATTTATGCGTGCCAGCTCTTTGTGCGTTGCCTCTCCTCGCCTCGTTCAGTCGTACCGCCCTTGCGCCGAAGTCGTGCTGATCGAGGATCTTGAGCGAACTGCCCAGATTGCAAACGGGATCGCCGGGTACAAGGAGCAGCACCCGGGCACAACCGACGAGCAGGCCATGCGCGACTTGCTCCCCGACGTCAAGTATGTCCAGGCCGAGAACGGCGAACTCGCGCTCGCGCTCGATGGTGCGTTCTCCTCTGTGGCCTGGCTCTGAGCGTGGGGCGAGCTGACGAGCGTATCCATTACATGCTGCACAGTCACACTCAAGCGCTTCCCGGTGCAGAAGAGCTTCTGGCAGCAGCTCGCCGTGCGTCCCCTCACCTCCTTCGTGACCCCTCTCCGTCGACACTGACGCCTTCCTCCCTTGCGCAGGACGCCTCTCGCCGCGGCGACTCTCTCGGCGACTCTGTGCACTCGCTCCTGGGCCCGCAGCTCGCCGCGCTGCGCACGGCCGCCGCGCGCTGGTTCGTCGGCGCCATCGCCGACAGCGTCGTCGACGAGCTCAACGCCGCGGGCGGCGGGTCGGGGGCGCCGGGAGTGGGTGCGGGCGTGGGGCTGGGAGCGAGGTACAGGCAGCGGATGGAGGGGAAGCGGGCTGAGTGGAACGGCGGGAGGTAGTGAGAGAGAAAGACGCGAAGTACTCGGCATAGCAGCATCTTTCGTTTCGCAACTCGCAAGACCACGTCGTCGGAAATCCGCCCGTGCTGCTCCTGTGAGCGGGTCTGATCGCAAACGAGCGCAAAGCGCGACGAGCGTGATGTTGCCGGACCTGGAAGGCGCGGCTGCGGCAGCGTCGCATCGCGCCAGCGAGCGAATTTGAGCGGCGTCACTCGGTAATCCAGGGACCGGTACCAGATTGGGGGTAGGTACTCGCTGAAGCCGAATCGGGCACACAAGCAGCAGCAGATTGGCCCAGCAGAGGTTGCAGCAGCAGCAAAGCAGCGGGAGCTGGAAGAGGGTGGTTCTGCAGAGGGGACAGCAGCGCAGTCGAGCACTTGCCCAGATCCAGCAGGTGCAGCAGACCTGGCAGCAGCCTTTCTCGCCCGTGCGTAAGCAGGAGGTTCGGGCGAGAGTCGAAAAGCGGGAAGATCGCGAGAGCGTCTGGGCGCTGTGATTGGCTGAGGCGGCAGAGGCCAAATGAGCGCAACGTCGGAGGGGGTCAAGCGAGAGGTGGAGAAGGTGCAACAGAGCGCAACAAGGTGGTCACGGGTCGTCAGGACTGTCCAGGAGACGACGAGCGAGGGGACGAGGCGGTCCCAGCGGGTGCGTCCCCCTGTCGAGGGCTGTCCCGCGCTCGCTTCGAGGGTGCTCCCGCCCTCTCTCCGCCAGCCCCGCAGAAGCAGCAGACCAGAGAGAGAGTGCACGGCGCAGACGCTCTCCCCACCTTCACACGCGACCCCTCCCTCGTCCCCCGGCTGCGCGCCTCGCCCGCGTACGCCTCCCCGCCCTCGCCCTGTGCTTTGCCGCCACGCCCGCCCGGCCGCTGCACACCCGCCCCTGCCCGGCCAGCGCTGCGTGCTAGGACGGTCTGACCAAGGTTGATCATCGTGCACTCTGCCGACGCGCTCTCCCGGTGCGTCTCGAGCGATGTGCCCGCCTTCGCTCGCTCCGATTCGGTGTCGCCTCGACTGACTCTTGTTTTGGCTCCTGCTCGCTCGCTCGCCCTATGCAGAGTGTGTTCGCCCGTGCTTCCGTGTGCCAGCTTTACCCCCCTCTCCTACTCGCTGTCCCGCCCCGCCCGCCATGGCGGATCGCCAGTGAACCCGTCCCCGAGGCTCGTCCTTCGTCCTGTCCCCGACGACTCGCCGCCTGCAGCACTCGACCCGCCGCCCCCACGCAGCCGGTAGCGAGCTAGGAACGCCCGACTCCCTCTTCTCCCCCTCCTCCTCTTGCACACCGCTTTCACTTCCCCGCCCGACCGACCTCCCGGCCCGTCACCCCTCCCGCGACTCGCACATCCCGCGCACCGCCTCGATCCGCACCCCCGCCATGTCGACGTGTTCGTTCGCCTCGTACCTTTACTCTCAGGGCTACTGCTCGCCCCTCGCCCTCGGCGCCGGCCCCGCCGCGCTGCACCACGCTGCGCCCGCGCACAGCGGTGCGCTCGACGCTGCTTCGCCGCACAAGCGCCAGCGCAACCACTCGCCCGACAGCGCAGACGTCACCGCTACCGTCGTCGTCGCTGCCGCAGCGGACCCGTCGCCGCTCGGCGCACACGACGTCGCCATGTCGTACTTTGCCGGCGCCGTCCCCCTCTCGCCGGCTTCGTCTTCCGCGACGCTCTCGCCTTCGACGGCCGCTTCTTCGCTCCCGACGACGGCAGCGCCTTCCCCCGTCTGCCCCGTCAAGTCAATCCTCCTCGCGCCCTCTTCACCGTCCAGGTGTGTCTGCGCTTCGCCGTGACGACCCGTCGTGTCACACGCGTCTCGCACACCGTCCCCTGTACTGATTGCGCTGTATGTTCTCTGGGAACAATACAGCACGGTCCCGTCTTCGCCCTTCTCGTCTCCGCCCTCTTCACGCCCCGTCTCGCGCCGCTCGTCGACGTCCAAGTCGGTGCGCTTCGCGCGCTGCACCAACGCGAGCGTCTTCCCGACGCACTCGACCGCCGACTACGACCGCTCGCCGATCGTCCCGACGTGCGAGTCCGAGTCGCTCGAGATGAAGCGCTGCAAGAGCGAGGGCGAGGACGGCGAGTGGGTCCAGTGCCAGGCGCGCGAGAAGGCCTCGCACAAGGACAAGGCGGCAGCCGCCGCTGCGGCCGCTACCGCGCACGAGGGCGGGTACCGCCTCCCGCGGCACGCGCCTGCGATGGAGAACCCGGTCGAGGGCGTGCACGGCCTGATCGAAGGCGGCTTCTTCGTCGGCGAGGAGCGCGACCACCCCGCCTTCCCCGCGACGACGCCGCCGTGCGGTTCGCTCGGCGTGCACATCCCCGAGGTTGTCGCCGAGCAGGACGAGACGCTCGCCGACGCGGGCGACGACGCGCCCCGCGGCGGCGACGACGACGACGACGAGCTGTTTGGCGCCGGCGGCGAGGGCGGCGTCGACGACGAGGGCGAGCTCATGCTTGTCGACGACTCGGCCGAGAGCGACGAGTGCGGCGCGGGCGGCGCAGACGCCGTCCCGCGCCTCGTGCGCGACGACTCGGCGTCCGGCGACGACTCGTCGAGCATGTCGGACCACGACGGCGCGCTGCCCGCCGGCGTCGCCTCGTCCGCGTCGTCGGCGGCGTCGGCGGGGCGGAGCAGCCCCGATCTGACGCTCGTCGGCGGCGGCGGCGCGGGTGTCGACCGCGACGAGGACAAGGCCAAGGTGGCGGCGGCGGCGGCGTCGAGCGAGCAGCAGCGGAAGAAGAAGTTTGGGCTGTGCGCGCTCGGCAAGTGGAGCCGCTACGAGGTGTTCCAGTGCCACGACTCGCTGTCTGGGTTCGCCTGAGCGGCTCCCTCCTCCACCCTTCGTCCTCGTTTATCGCCGCATCTTTCTCTCCTCTCCTCATCTCGCATCCTTCATACCTCCGATCGTCGTCACAGCAGCAGCAGCAGGGTCCGCAGTCGTTCCTCCCTCTCTTTCCTCACCCGTCGAAGCGCCACGGTCGCTCCGGGTTCCCCTTCTCTTACCCCCTTCCTCTTTCCTCGTACATCCCTAGCGGAGCTTCCCCACCCCTTCTTTACTGGCTTCGGCTTCGCGCCCCCGTCTCCCTCCCATTTACCGCTGTCCATGATTCCCCCTCCATACGGTCGCCGGACGAGCGAGCCAGCCTGGCTTCGCTCTAGTTCCGCTTTGTCCGTCGCAGTGCCTATTCTACCTACATTCTCACGCACAAATGCGAGTGTCTTGAGAGGCTCGTGAAGCGCTTCAGGGAGCAGTCGTCCGTCGTCTGGTCGCACCGGAGCTTCCGCTCGCCGGCTGCTTCCGCTTCATCGCGGCTCCGCGCTCCTTTGCGGTCTGGCAGCTCTTCAGTACCTTCTTAGCGGCTTCTCGATTGCCCGGAGCGCTGTCCACAACATACTGAGGCTGCGCCGCACCCAGCCCGTCTTCATCGGTTGAAGCGATCTACGCTCGTTCCCGCGTCGTACCAACGCCTTTTGAGATCCCGCTCGAGTCGTCAAGGTGCTTAGCTAGTGTACATAAGGGCCTGTCAGGCGCGCCCGATGTCCGGTACGCCCTCACTCGCGATGTCAACACGCTCCTTCCGCACTCACCCCCCGTCGCCGCGCTTGCGCCACCCGTTCACCTGCAGCCGTGTACTCGATCTTCACCTCGCCACACCACCCGCCGGTCCCGTCGCACCTCCCGACGCTCATCGTCACGCCGCACGGCCGGCCGTCGCAGATCCTCTGTGAGCCAACATGGCCCGATCCTTCCCTCCTCCCGCGCGCTGACGAGCTCCTGCACCCCGCCCAGACACGTACCTGCACACCAACACCAACACCGAGAACTACGTCCTCACGCCCTCGCCCGAAGGCGACCTCTGCGTCGCCAAGCTCTTCCCGCCCGACACGACCGGGTCGCTCCGCCTCGGAGCCGCCAACGCCGCCGCTAATGCGTCGGGGGCTGCGGCGCATGTGAGGTGCGAGGCGGGGAGGGGGCTCGCGTGGAAGATTGCCCAGACGGGGATTCAGGTGCGTGCGGACTCGACACCGCTTCTGAGCGCTCGCGCCTCGATTCGAGGCACACGGTGCTGATGTGCGCTTGTGCGTTGCACAGAATCCCGTGTACAAGGTGCTACTGCCGAACCCGGACTTGCCCGGCGACGACCAGCCGCTGTTCCAGGTCTCAAAGCCGAATCCGAACGCGCCGTGGTGGTCCCTCTTCTACTTCGCGTGAGTGCTTTTGCCCTTCTCGATGATGCCGGCATCGAGTCCTGACGCTTCAGTGCACGCAGATATGCCGGCCACCTGATCCCGCCTCGCCGTATCGAGTTCGGGCGCATCTCGAAGAATGCGCCCGAGCAGGGCGGCGGCACGCGCGTCGCCATTACGGGCGGAACGGAGGAGGAGAAGGCCGTCTGGGCGTCGCTCGGACCGGGCAACGAAGATGCCGTCGAGTGGCTCGTCGTGTGCGCCGCGCTCACCGTCCTCGACGACGAGATTGTCGCCACTTCGGCGGGCCCCGCTGCGGCGGGACTTGTCCCTCCTCCGGCTCACGGCGGCAAGACCTCGCCGAGTGGCAGCCCGAGACGAGCGAGGACGCCCGGCTCGTCACAGCAGGCGAGCCCGATGCGCGTCGTTCCCGCTATGGAGATGCAGACGCATGTCCCGCGGTCGGCGTCCGGGTCGTCGCTCGCGCATGTGGCGTCAGGGGGCCTGGCGTACCCTGTTGCGAAGGAGCCGTCGCCCGCCCAGCAAATTCAGATGCAGCAGCAGCAGCGGGCGTCGAGGCCGCCGTCCGCGGGACCGCCGGTGCAGCAGCAGCAGCCCGACTACCACCAGCAGCAGCATCGCGAGCCGTACTCGCAGCCGCTGCCTCCGCGGCAGCAATCTGCGCCTCCGCCTCCGGAGCAGCAGAGCTATCAGCGTCCGCAAGAGCAGCGGCAGCAGCGCGAGCAGCACTCGCAGCCGCCGCCTCCGCGTCAGCAATCGATGCCCTCAGCTCCAGAGCAAGTATACTACGTCACACCCCAAGAGCAGCAGCAGCAGCAGCCGTATCCGCCTCGCCAGCTTCCACCGCCCATCCCGCCGCAAGCGGTTCAGCCGCCACCTGTGCAGTCGCAGCCGTATCCTCAACAGTATCAGCAGCCGACGTATCAGCAAGGCTACCCTCCTACGTCTTACAATGGCTACTCAGACCCTCGTGCCGTCCCACCGCCGCACTCTTCCTCGTCCTCCCGCCCGTCCTCGCAGGGCGGTTACGTGCCTCCGCCCCGCTCCTCGTCCCACCCGTCTCTGCAGCAGCCCCAGCCCCAGCATCCGCCTCGGGGTCTTGTCCCGCCGTCGTCCTCCTCGCGCCCGCCCTCCTCTTCGCGCACCCCGCCCGCGTCCTCCTCTTCCCGCCCGCCGCCCTCGTCCTCCCGCCCGCGCACCGCGCCCCCCGTCGCAGCAGCAGCGGCCCCTTCTCCAAGCAAGGACAAGGACGACAAGAAAAAGACGGGCACGGCGCGCCTGTTCTCGGCGTTCCGCAACTCGCCCGCGCCGCAGGACTACTTCCCCGCGCCGCCGTCCGAGGTACAGGCGCAGGAGGAGCGTGCGCCGCCACCACCTCCGCAGCAGCAGCCGCCACTTCGGGAGAAGCGGGAAGAGCGGGCAGGCGCGAGAGGCGGCGCGGCGGGGGATGCGGCGGCGTTCATGCTGCAGCCCGATCCGCACCCGCACGGGCACGGGCACGGCTACGGGTACGGGCAGGCGTACGATGCGAGGATGCAGCCTCCGCCGTCGCTGGCGATGTACGACTCATCGAGGCCGTCGTCGAGCGGGAGCGGGACGTCGTCTGGAGCCGGAGGGGGAGGGGGCAAGAAGCTGTTCAAGAGTCGGCGATGAGGGTCGAGTGCGCGCCGCCTAAATACTGTTGTACTCCCATCTACTCACTCGATACCTGTTATGCACGATGCCTGTTGCTTCGCAACCGCTCTCGAGACGTGAAGTGAGGCGAGGGAAAGCAACAAAAGCGACACTTGGGATTGCGACGTGAGTTTTTTGGGGGGTACAGCACTGCGAGAGACAGAAAGGAACGACGAAGAGAATGTGGTTTGTATACAGGACTCGCGAGGAGCGGTCCGGGTTCTATGCTTTGCGAGGAAAGAGGGAGAAAAGAGGCGGAACAAGCTGCGAGAGCTTGAAGAGCCCTCAGCGACCCGGTGCAGGATGCGCAGTCCACAGGGAGGAGGCCCACCTCAACGTCAGAGGTGACAAGGCGAGAGGAGAAGCCGACGGGGCGGAAGCGCAGTGAAGCGCTCACTTGGCGGGAGCGTCGCCCGACTTGCACGCGACGATGCGGCACTTGCCGTCGACGGTGACAACGTCGGCGTTGTTCTCGAGCTTGAACGTCGGGTTCTGCAGGATGAAGGTCCAGACCTGCGCGGGGGAGACACAGTCAACACGGCGAGCGAGGCTGCGGATGTGCTCTGCACCGACGCACCTCGTCGATGTGGCGGTAGGTGCTGAGGTGCGCCTTGACGGTCGCCTTTGCCTTGACATCCTTCTGAAGTGCCTGCGAGGCCGACTTGTCGAACTGCGCGGGCGGGTGAATGGTCAGACGACATGTTATCCAGCGGCGGAGGGGAGGGGATGGCGCACCTGGCTGAGGGTCATGAGGGCGAGCTGCGGGTTGATGTGCCCGCTGTTGATGAGCTCATCGAGGGCCTCTACGAGTGCCGTCCCGAGGCTGCAGGGCGCGTGCAGGACGAGGGGGAGGGCGGAGGAGGAGGGGGGAGTCAGCCTCGCTCGCGGGAGAGCGTGGGCACGGGCTCAGACGGACGCCGAGCGGCGGTAGATCTGGTAGAAGGGCGTCTGCGTCGCCGCCTGCGCCGGTGCTGCCGAGCCACTCATCGCGCGCAACGGGCAGAGCGAGACCCGCGCACACGGAGACCCCTCGCGCGGCCGGACCACCGTGACCGCGCCAGCAGTACGCAGGGCGGGGCTGAGCGCACCGCCGACGCTACGAGGGCCGCTCTCAGAGGCTCGCCCGCCAGCCTCAAGTCCACAGACCGACGGTGGACCGCGGGGCAGCCTCGTCGACGATGTGACCCGGATCGCACTGCCGCTGTACAGGCCTCGTAACACTCAAGTGCGACCACGACTGTGCTCCCGTTATATTTTACACGCTGTCATCCTCGGCTTTGTGCTCAGCTTGGCGCTCGAGGGACCGCTCTCGAGGTCTCTGACCGCCAGCTGTGCGCCTGCATGTCCTCTAGCCACGCACAGAGCTAGCTGTGAACGTCCAAAAACATTGCGAGCGTGTCTGTCGCTTCACTGTGCGCGTCTGGCGGGCGGTCGCCCAGCCGCACGTTCAGGCCGGCCGCCTCGTTCCCCTTGGCCGCCTTGCGCACGTTCTCTCCCCTCTTCCGACCGTCCCTTCCTTCTTCCCCAGATCTGCGCCAAAACGGGCGCTTAGCTAGCGCACGATGTAATGCTTCCCATTGGTTGCACCGGTGCCGGACTGCCTCTGCCGGCGGAACATGCTGTCTCTCGGCGCGACGCGACAGAACACCCGCCCTGTTTCCCGTCCCTTGCTGCTTGCTTCCGTTTCCTGCTCTTCTTGCCGTGCTACCTCTTGCTGCCCCTTCCCCGAGTTGCCAAGGCAACATGCTCGCCTCCCTGCTTGCTGCTGGCGCTGCCGCCAGTCTCGCGTCCTCGGTCCTCGCCGCCGAGACCCCCGCCGCGAACACGTTCAAGTGCGGCGCGACCGACCTCGGCAACGGTGTGCACGTCCCCGGCGCCATCCCCAAAAACCTCAAGGAGCCGCTCCAGCACCGCCTCGCCTTCGCTGGCGCCGACGGCATGACCATCTCGTGGTCGTCGTTCACCAAGTGGGACGAGCCGACTGTCTGGTGTGCGTAGATGATCCAGTCTCTCGGTTTCGCATGGAGACCACGAGCGGATCTGCTCTCTCGTTTTCGCATGGAGACCACGAGCGGATCTGCTCTCTCGGTTTCGCTTTCAGACCACGAGCGTATCTGCATTGGAGCGAGCCGTCTTTTGAGCAACAAGCTGATTTCCGTTTCGCTGCAGACGGTGAGCGTCCGGACAAGCTCAACCAGGTCAAGTCGTCCGACCTCTGCAGCACCTACCCGACGAGCCGCACCTACAACTGCCATGGTCCGTCGCACTTACGGCGATCGAGAGACGCGTCGGGCTGACCTTTCTGAATTCCGTCTAAAGTCAAGCTTCACGGCCTCAAGCCCAACACTAAGTACTACTACAAGGTTTCGGGTACCAACGGCTACGAGGCGGCGTACCTCCCGACGTTCACCTTCACGACCGCGCGCGAGGCGGGCGACGAATCTCCATACACAATCGCGACGTTCGGCGACCTGGGCCTTATGGGCGAAGACGGCCTCTCGGACGCTACGGGTCCCTTTGGCGGGTCGGAGCACGCCGTGCTGGACTCGAACGAGACCAACACGATCCAGTCGCTCCTCGCGCTCGCCGACACCTGTGCGTTTCCGCAACAAACTGTGCGAATGAGAGGATCAGAGCGAGTCAGGATCGACCAGCCGAGCCTGACGAGCGCTTCTGGTCCTCCCGCTACGGCGCGCTCTGACGACTTTGCGCCTTACAGACGACTTCATGTACCACGTTGGCGACATCGGCTACGCCGACTATGCAGTGCGTCGTTCACACGTGCAATCAGGCGAGCCTAGGCTGATCTGCGTCTTCCCTTCCGCAGCTCAAGCAGTACGTAGGACCTGACTGCTCACAAAGAACGATCCTGACGCCTCTTCGAACAGGTTCGTGCAGGGTTACTGGGGAACTGGCAACGAAACGACGCAACCTACGCGCCAGGACGTCGCCGACCACTGTGAGTCGCGGCTCATCCGCGCTCTCGTCCTTCTTCCCCCGAGCTCTCCGGTCTGAATTGCATGCGAATCGTTAGACGAGTGCATGAGCGAGCAGTTCTTCGACCAGATGCGCCCTGTCACGGCGCAGAAGCCCTGGTGCGTTGCCGTCGCTCTCTCCATTGCTCCTCGCCGCAGGTCCATGCGCTGACTTGGCCTTCCTGCCCCGCAGGATGGTCCTCCCGGGCAACCACGAGGGTTTGTCGTGCTCTTCTCGACGGAGGAACTGGCTCGAGCTGGACAAGCTGACACCGTCTCGCTCGAACAGCCAACTGCGACAACGGCGGTGTAACTGACAAGGTAACTTGAAGATCCCGCTTACTCGCGTCAACCTCTCGGTACTGATACATTGGATTGACACAGCGCGCCGACATCGTCTACACCGACGACTGGTGCCTGCCTGGTAGGTTCCCGTCCTGTTCACTCGCCCGCTCCGCCTGACCGAGTGACCCCTGCGACATAGGTCAGACCAACTTCTCGTGGTTCATCGAGCACTACAAGGTTCGTTGCTCCGCTCTCTCCCGCCTTGAGCAATCCCAGCTGACATCGACCCCGATATAGATGCCTTCGTACGAGTCGGAGGGCCGCTCCAACTTCTGGTACTCGTTCGACTCCGGCATGGCGAGTCGCGTACTCACTTTCGCAGATCACGTATCCAGAACTGACGGCTTCATCGAGCTGCAGGTCCACTACATCTCGCTTACCTCGGAGACTGACCTCGGCGAGGGTCTCGTTGGCCCGTGAGGCTTTTCTGTCACAGTATCTGATCCTCAAACGGAGTCTGACGCAGCCTTCCACAGCATCGAGAACTCGACGAACAACCACAACGGTCCGTTCGGACGCCCGAACGAGCAGGTCGACTGGCTGAAGGCCGACCTCGCCAAGGTCGACCGCTCCAAGACGCCCTGGGTCCTCGCGCACATCCACCGCCCGTGGCTCACCAATGTCAACGGCGACGAGCCGCACGTGTACACGGCGTGGCAGCAGGCGTTCGAGGACATCCTGTACGAGGGCGAGGTTGACGCGGTCATGCACGGACACGTCCACACCGTGCGTCGTGACTTCGCTCTACGTGAGTTGTTTACGACTTGTTGACATCCTGTGCAACATGACTGCCGCAGTACGAGGTCTTCGCGCCGCAGTACAACGGCACGGTCGACGAGAACGGCCTCAACAACCCGCGCGCACCTCTCTACATCATCAACGGTGCTGCTGGTCACGTGCGTCTTTCGAGCGCCTCGTCTACTGTTCCCAAGCTGACGATGGTGTTGTATTTGTCTGCAGTACGACGTGAGCACGATCCTTTCGCCGCGACTCCTTCATCGCAAGCATGCGAAAGCCTTCCGAGCTCTCACTGACGCGTTCCCGCGTACATACAGGGTCTTGACGAGTTCCCGAGCGACTACCGCGACCCGAGCACCATCTACGCCACCGACCAGTAGGCTTCCGTCATTCCTGGCTTCTGTCGGCAGCACAGCGCTGACTTGTCCTTTTCCCCATCGCGCAGGGAGATGGGCTGGGGCCGCATGACATTCCACAACCGCACGCACATGACGTACGAGTACGTCGCGTCGCGCAACAACTCGGTCATCAACTCGAACACGCTCTACAAGGCGCACGAGCACGACTCGGACAAGCACAAGCGCAGCTCGTGGTGCGGCAAGTTCAAGTGCTGAGCGTGAATGCTCGAGAGGAAAGAGGTGCTTCTGCATAGACTCGCGGTATTTGTACAGGCGGGCAGACAAAACAAAAGGGCTACAGGGATGCCGTAGACGCTTCTTCACTGGACTTCAGTACATTCTGGCTGCGTCTCGTGCGCCGCGCAACGTTTCTATCCATGTCGAGACCCTGTACTCGGTCTCGTTGGACGTCGTGCTCCGTGCTTCTCGCAAATCTTCAACGCGTCCCGCGCGGCCAAGTCGACGACTTTGCAGGCCACACCAACATTCGTGTGAGACGTTCCGGGCTCGTTCGTCCCCTGAGCTTGAATCCAAGGCGTTGGCTCGCTCGGTAGGGCGTGGAGACGGTCGTGAAAAGCGAGCGTCGCGAGAGTCTTGGTGTGGCCGTTTGAGAAGGCCGACGTTGCTATTCGCTCAGCTCTCCTCAGGTTCGTGCCCACAAGTTGTCAGCAGCTCTGTAGCTGAAAGACCCTGAGACGCAACAGACTGGTCGCACGCCGGCCAACAGCGGACAAGTCAGTGCCCGTCTTCCGGATTGCTTCCGACGGTACTCTCGCTGTACCTTCTCGGCTCATTCTCCCTCTACCTGCAAGCACCACTCATTCGGTATATACTCAGTTGCGGAGACTATGCACATTAGACTAGACACAGGTGAGGGGAAAGCAGCGAGCGGGGTAGACTGCAAGCTGGGAAGAGGCGCAATCTGACTAGCCCCTTAGAAGGCGACCTGGTCGGTCTGCTCACGCTGCCAGTGGCGGTGCTTCGCGCAAGCGTCGATGAAAGCCTTGCCGAAGCCCGTGAGGTCGCCCGCACCCGAGACCTTGGCCCAGAGCGACGACTCGTCGCTCGCGAGGTTCTCGGCGAGAACGACACCGTTCTTCGACGAGTAGGCCTCGTGCAGCGCCGCCTTGTACTCGGTGATGCCGGGGAGCGCCTTGTGAGCGAAGATCGGGACCGAAGCGCCGACGGCCGCGATGGTCTTGAAGTGGCCGAAACTGTCGTACGAGACACGTCAGTGACTGCCGTGCCGATGCAAGAGGAGGCTGTGCAGAAAAGGGTATGAAGGAACTGAGACGCACGCCTCGCGGATCCAGTGGAGCGCGCGGCCCTTGCCAAGCTCCGAGACGAACTTCTCGTCGCCGTCCGGGATGAAGATGGCATCGAAGAGCGTCGAGCGACCCGACTCGAGCGTGAAGTTGCTGTTGATGACACCCTTGGCACCCGAGTCGCCCGGCTTGGTGCCGCGCGGGTAGCACGGGCCCTTGCGCGAGCCGACGACGTTCGCGATCGAGCCGAGAGCGCTGATGGCGGCGACCATGCCCGAGACCTGGAGCGCGTCGAAGCCGTCGAGCGCAAAGATGGCGACGCGGCGGCCGACGGCAGACGACGGGTTGTTGGGCGAGAGGAGCGAGAGCGAGTTCTGGCCGTCCGTCTTCTTGCCGTGGTTCTGGACCTTCGGCTCAGGGACCTCGATGTCGAACGCACTCGCAACCGCGAGCGCAAGGTTGTGGTCGACGTCGTTCCAGCGCAAGATGTTGCGCCTCTGCACCTCGCGGTCGTCGCACTACGGGGCGACAGCGATTCGTTAGTAACAGCCACTCATGTCGCCAGCCCGCGCTGATCAGAACTCATGTACGAGAGCCTCCGCAGAGCACCGCAAGCGCATGCGTATCCCCCGCGAGTCTGCGTGTGATATGGACACGAAAAAATGGGACGTACGCGGCCAAGTTCGAAGATGGCAGCCTCGATGATGTGCTGCTGCTCGACCTCGCTCATCGAGTTCCAGAAGAGCTGAGCCTGGTTGTGGTGCTCCGCGAAGCGCTTGGGGCGGAGGCGGCCGCGGACGCCCTCGACCTTGTACGGCGCAAAGGTGAGGTGGCCCTCCTTGACGGCCGTGTGCGACGCGATGGCTGCGTCGTCGGTCGCGTAGTTCTGGCCCTTGCCGTGGGGGGTGGCCACGTTCGGCGTCTCGAAGCGGTTCGGGTAGTAATGCGGGCTGTCGTGGGAAGAGCTGAAGTTAGGGGAATTCCCGGAAAGAGCCTCACGTAGACGTACCCAGCGGGAATGCGGTGCTGGTGCTGGCCGTCGCGGATGGTCGAGATGAACGGGCACACCGAACGGTTGATCGGGAGCGACGGGAAGTTGACGCTGCCGAGACGGCTGATCTGTGTGTCGTGGTACGAGAAGTTGCGGAGCTGGAGCATCGGGTCGTTCGAGTAGTCCATGCCCGGGCTGCATTGGAGAGCACACTAATCATCAGGCCTGCCAGTCGAACGTCGACGTGGGTCGAGACGTGGGTCGAGAAAGAGCGGAACGCACACAATGTTGCTGGTGCAGAACGCAACCTGCTCCGTCCTGCGAGCGGAGATAGAATCAGTCGCCAGACATCCGACATCAGAATAGTCGTACGTACTCGGCGAAGTAGTTGGTCTGCGCGGGAAGGAGTAAAACACAGACGAGGTAGGCGGGACGAATGTCAGACTGGAGAGTGCAAATGACAAGGGAAGCGCAAGGGGACAGGACGTACCGGGTTACGGTTGAGCGTCATGGTACCGACCCACTTGATGGGGACGAGCTCCTCCGGAACAAACTTGGTGCAGTCGAGGATGTCAAAGTCGAAGCCGAGCTCCTCCTCCTCCGAGATGAGCTGGACGCCGAGCTCGTACGACGGGTACGCGCCCGCCTCGATGGCGTCGGCGAGGTCGCGGCGGAGGTAGTCCGGGTCCTGACCGCCGAGCTTGAGGCACTCGTCCCAGACGAGCGCGTGCTGGCCGAGATGAGGCTTCCAGTGGTACTTGACAAAGGTGCGCTTGCCCTCCTTGTTGACGAGGACGAACGTGTTGACACCAAAGCCCTTGAGCATGCGGTACGAGCGCGGGATGGTGTAGTCCTGCCGACGTCACAGGTAGTCAGCACCAGAGCGGAAGAGCACCAGAACAAGGGGCGCGAAGTGACAGCGTGTCGCCAGCGCACCGAGAGCGAGAAGAGGGACATCGCGAGCGAGTCTGGCGTCAGGCTCATGAAGTCCCAGAAGGAGTCGTGCGCGGTCTGCGCCTGAGGCACATGGGTCTGCGGCTCAGGCTTGCCCGAGTGGATGAGGTCGACAAACTTGACGCCTGCGCAGGAGGTGTCAGTCACGCTTCCGGGGGAGCGCACCGCCGCGTGGGAAGGAGGGAAAGGCAGCCGTACCGTCCTGAATGAAGAAGATGGGAATCTGCGCGTGCGGATCAGGCAAGTCAGCAGCGGTAGCAACGAGACGACCTGCACGCGACACGCACGTTGTTGCCGACGATGTCCCAGTTGCCTTCGTTGGTGTAGAACTTGACCGCGAAGCCGCGAACCTCGCGCGCAGTCTCGGCGGCACCGTTCTGGCCGAGGACGGTCGAGAAGCGGGTGAAGACGGGCGTCTCCTGCCCGACCTGAGTGAGCACCTTGGCGCAGGTGACGTCCTCGAGCGACGTGTGGAGCTTGAAGACACCGTGCGCACCGGCGCCGCGGGCGTGGACGACGCGCTCGGGGATGCGCTCGTGGTCGAAGTGCGAGATGCGCTCGCGGGCGACGGGGTCGTCGATGCTCGTCGGGCCGCGCGGGCCGGCACGCATCGACGTGTCGAGGTTGTCGACGGGCGCCTGGGCAAAGTTCGAGACGTGCTTGTCGCCGTCGAGCGGAACGCGGACCGTAAGGCCCTCGAGCTGGGCGATCTTGGCGTTCGTGCCGAGCTGCTTGCGCGCGTGGCCAAAGGCCTGCGTCTGGGCAACACCGTCTCCAGTGTAGCTCCTACAGTCGGACAAAGCCGAGCCGGGTGCAAGCGAAGGTCAGTCAGCCGAGGCTTCTCCAAAGACGGGTCATGCCATGCGGTCTCTGCACGTCGCGCCACTCGGGCATACAACGCTTGACGTCGCTACAGGGAAGTGGCGAAAGCGACCGAGCGGGATCGCGCTGCCACTGCAGAGACGCGAGCTCACATCTTAGTGGCTGAATGAGAGAACGAGCAGAAGTCAGCGTCTGCGGTCTCGGACGCGCGATCGAAGACTTTGGCACGCACTCCGAGGTCGGTGGTGAAGCTGAAATCTGCGCAGAACGCCACAGGAGAGCGGTGAGGAAGCGATCGGAAGGTTGAGAAGGCGAAGTGGGGTCGACGCACGGAAGAGTCGCCTCGCTCGGATGGCGGGTTCGTGTGCTTTGCTGGTCCGACGAGAGTCGTGCAGACGAGTGCACGGCGAGGTGGAGCAAGGAGAAAGGACCTCGGACAGAGATCCAATCGCCCGACGGACAAGTGCGATTCTCCTCGACGTCAGTTTCGCGTCGCTTCGGCGCGTGCCATCGCCCCGCTCGCGCAGTCGCGAGCCTTTTCACCGCGTCCATCGAGCACGTGCAATCGCCATTACCACTCGCTCGCACGGCCACTCGCCCGTCCCTCCGATCGCGGACGCTTCTTCCCTCGTAGAGAGGGCGCACTGCCACAACTCGTTCCCAGCCGCGTGGCTTGCTGCGAATCTCGATCCAGGTCAAGATGAGTTGTGCACGTGTCTCGGAGAGTCTGATAGCACCAGCGCGTGCGAGTCTTGTTGCTCCTGTCGCGGTCGAAGAGGGTCTGGCTGCTGCCACGCACGACTTCGCTTCCCATCACCTCCGGGACCTCCTCTTTGCAGCGCTGCAGAGAGATACAGCCTGCATGGCCACGCACGCACCACATCCGACGCGCCGCTTCTCGATCCCGCCGACCCACGAGCTCCGCTTCGAGCTCGAGAGCCCGACCGACGCCCTCTCGCTCAAGCTCGTGGGCGGGCACGCAGAAGTCTTTGGCTGCGAGCTTGTGCCAGGGCTCGAGTATGGCTTCAGCCACGAGCAGCGCGCAGCCGTGTGGGCGCCCGGGTTGAACGGCGAAGGCGCCGAGGTCGAGATGAGTCTGCACTTCCTCAACACCGCCGCTCGACAAGGCGATCGAGGTGTGGATCGGGCTGCAGGGTGGCGCCAGCTACTGCAGTGGCCCAACTCGGCGCGAATGGGACGAGGAGACTATTCTGGAATGCACCTTGTCGTGGCCGTCTGGCGAGCCGATGAGGCTTGCATCGCTACGAGGGACTCTCGCCGCCCGGTTGAGAGCTTCTTGATGGTTCGCGGACAGCGCGAGGCGATCGTCGCTCCAGCAGGGCCCTTTGACGCTCTCGAATCTGCTCGTACTCGCAGCCTCTGCGAACCGCTTCCAGCAACTCCTGCTATAGACCTTCCCTGAGCACTCGAGCTGACCCAGAATCGTGCTACCCACGTGACAGGCGCGCTCGACTCGGTCTACGTCGCATCCGAATCCGCCCTCTCAACCTACTTCAACCTGCATCTCGCCCTCACGCGCCTCCGCCTCCTCGCCCGCCCCTCCTCGTTCGCCCTCACCCGCGACCTGTCACAACCAGACGACGAAGTCGCGCCTCCACGGGTGCTCATCGTCGGCGAGCGCGGCGTGGGCAAGACGACGCTGCTCAAGATGCTCGTCAACTGGCGCAACCGCGCCGAGCGCGCCGTCTGCGGCGCGGCCAAGCCCGCGAGCGGCGTCACGATCGTCAACCTCGATCCGAGCGAGGGCATGTGGACGATGCCCGGCTCGATCGGCGTCGCGAGCACGAGCGCCGTCCTCCCGACGACGACGCCCGCCGCGCCGTTTGGCACTTCGTTCTCGTCCGGCCCGCCCGTCCCCTTCCCGCCCCCCACGGCTTCGACGTCGTCTGCGGCTGCGGCGGCAGACCAGCCGCCGCCGTATGTCCCGCCGGTCAACTCGGATGCGTACGCGCCGCTCGTCGACCCGCTCGTCTTCTTCGCCGGCCACCTCTCGGCGAACGTCAACCTCCCGCACTACGAGCTCTTGCTGCAGAGTGTTGCCGACGCGGCGAAGAAGAAGGTCGACGAGGCTGGGATGGGGAGCTGGAAGGCCGGCTGGATGGTCGACACGCCGGGCGAGTGGGCAGAAAAGAAGGGCGGAGGTTGGGAGAGGATCAAGGCGGCTGTGCGAGCGTTCGAGAGTGCGTCCCTCCACCTCGCCACGCTTCATATTGGAAGAGGCGGGCCCAGCGCCCCCTCGATCCACGTTGTTACTTGAGCACGAGCAGGTGAGCTGACGTCGACTCTGTACACGCAGTCAACACCCTGCTCGTTGTCGGCTCTGAGCGGTCATACGTCGAGATGACTAAGCTCATGAATACGAACAAGACGGTGACGGTCGTGCGTGTGCCGAAATCGGACGGGGTGCGTTCCCTCTCCCTGCGTCTTCGGCTCTCTTATCGGGAGATTGGCCCGACTCGATGCACGAGGACGCGTACAAACTCACAAAGGGACTGACTCGCATCGCCATGCGCAGGCCTCGGACCTCGACCTCTCTACGCAAGCGCGCCTGCAAGCGCTGCAGACGCGGTCGTACTTCTACGGCGGCCCGCCGCTCACGCAGGGCCTCCTCTCGCCCTTCAGCATCATCGTCAAGCTGTCGGACCTGCGCATCGTGCGCGTCGGCGAGCCCGCGGGCGCGCACGCGCCGACGAGCGCGCTCCCGCTCGGCGCGACGCGGCTCACGCGCGACACCGAGCTCGTCGAGGTTGACCTCGAGGGCCCGCGCGCGGCCAACGAGGTCGTGAACCGGATTCTGGCAGTGCCGATGGCGGAGGAGGAGCGCGACGGCCAGGAGAAGGTCGTCAAGGGACCGGTCATGGGCTTCGTCTGGGTGTGCGTCCCGCTGTCTGGCTCGATTACACACGTGATTGGCAAGCTCACTGACTCTCGATGCACATCTCGCAGGTCTGCGCTCGACAAGGAGAAGAAGAAGATTACGCTGCTGTCGCCGCTGCCGGGGCGGCTGCCGAGGAAGACGCTCGTGCTCGGCGGTCTCGACTGGGTGGATGCGTAGTCGGTGTGCACATGCAACAGTTGCTGTCCTGACACTCTGCTGCGCGTCACACGGTGTCTGTCGAGCGAGCAAAGGCGACAGACGAGAGAAGCGCGGGCGAGCCAAAATGAGGCCGAGCGAGAGCCACGCGAGAGGCAAGTTCGGCGCGCGCTGACTTCGCCGAACTCAGCTTCGTCGGGCGCCTCTTTTTGTTCGCTGCTTCGCTCCTTAGCGCACCCGTGAGACCCCGCAGGATGGCCACGGCTCGCACACTGCTGCACTCGCCCCCGTCGCGGCTCCCCTCGCCGCCGCTGAGCGACAAGTCGTCGCTCCTTTCGTTCGACAGTGCGCCGCCGAGTCCGAGCGACGTCGATCCGGCGTCGCCCTACACCCGGCCGCCGCCTGGTGCGCTCGTCTTTGCGCAGCATGTCCACCGCTGCCCGCCCAAGATGACCTTTACCGAGCGGAGCAAGGTGTGGTACGCCGGGCTGCTGTCCGAAACTCTCGAGGCGGTGCGCTCCCTCTCTCTCGCGCCTTGTGCGCTCTCTTTGGCATTGTGCAGCAGCCTGACCCGTTCTTGACCGTGCAGTGGGAGAGCCTGCTCCTCCGTGCGCTCCCAGGACCTTCTCCCGTGGCCGCATCGCGATGCTGACCTCGTTCGGCTTGTGTCGTCTGTCGATCCCTTCCACCTTCGCTTGCTCGGCCCCGATCCGCCCTTGCCTCGCTCGCGCCGCTGTCCGTGCCGCGCCAACTCGCCGCTCGCCCGCCGTCTCGTGCGCCTGCCACGCTCTTCGCCACGCTCGCCCTCGCCTCCACTTTACCCTCGGACTCCGCTTTCACCTGCCTCCTCCTCATCTCCGATCCCTCTCGCCCCTCTCGCTCCCTCCCTCCTCTTTGCGCCACACCCGACAACACACAGACTTCCTCCTCCTCGCGCTCTTCGCCCTCGTCTACCTCGCCCTCTCGCGCCTCCTCGCGCCCGCCGTCCTCGCGCGCCTCGAGACCCGCGTGCGCTTTTACCTCTTCGGAGCAGGCAGCCACGCGCAGGCGCAGGCGCAGGCGCATGCGCTCGACTGGGCGCAGGCGTGATGTTGCCGCGCTTTGTGCACCTGCGGTTGGTCCGGCCTCGAGCACGGCGATCCCCTCGTCGTCGTCGTTCCGCGGCTGGCCTTCCCATCTCACATCTCCCGTCTCGGTTCTCGCCCACCCCCTCCTGTATCTAGCGCATCCGCGCGCACAACGACGACCACCACCACCCGTACATAGCCCTTCATCCCGCATAGCCCCTTTCTAATCTGCGACCTTTTGCTCTTTCCTGCCACACCCTGTTGCTCTATTTTCCCCCCCACTTTTACTTGCGCTACGCCCTCTTCTGCACCATCGTAGAACAGCCCTCGACGATACGCGGTCCCTGCACCGAACCCGTCGAACGAAGCTTGCCCTTCCTTCACACAGGTCTCGCGTTCCGGCTTGGCGAGAGATCCTGCCGCGGCCGCACCCAGAGGCAGCGCGCCGGCATACGTTGGCAAGCGAGCCTGCACCCCGCCTGCGTCATCAGTGGATAGTAACAGCGTGTCGTCCAGGACTGGACCGCGAACCGCGGAGAATCACACTAACGCAGCGCAAGAACGGCATGAGCAGCACATGTCTGCACTGCTACTAAGCGCACGAGCACGAGAAGCAAGCGAGCGAGCGAGCAAGCAAGCGCCCACGCGCGGGAACGAGTCGAGTCGAGCAGAGCCGTCATCCCTCATCTCTCTCTCGTTCTCATCTCGCCAATCGCGCGCGCGCCGCGAGTGTGTGTAGAAGAAGAACCACCGACCAGGACCGCTCGTTGCACCAGCTGCAGCAAGTCGAGCCCTCTACTTCTTCTTGCCCTGCAAACGCGCACAGAATCGCACAGGACGGGGAGGATGTCAGCGACGAGTCGCGAGGGGAAAGGACGAGGGGACGACGCACCTCGCCGGCCTTCTTGACCTTGGCGGTACCGCGGAACTTCTTGGCACGGCTGCGCGAGGGTGAGACAGAGACAGGTGAGTGGGCGGGAACGGGGGCCGTAGATCGGAGGTCGAGAGGACGCACTTCTTGCGCTCCTTGCGGAGCTTGCGGCCAGCACGCTCCTTCTTCTCCGCAAGACCGAACTGTTTGTGGCGAGGCGGGGGGATGGCAGTCGGGAGTAGTGGGTCAAGATGAGAGGGCGGCGGCGCGAACGTGAAGCGGGGTAAAGAGAGCACCGTCAGTCTCGGTTCCGTGCAAGTTGAGCGAGTGAGAACGTCAACGCACGCGAACGAGACGGTACCGCGGCTCGAACTTAAGGGCACTGCATCGGTAGAGCGAGTCAGCAAGAGGAACGGACGAGGACGAGGACGAGGCGAGGGAGGGGGAGGTTGACGGCGGCAGGCGCGCGGCCGCCCTCCGCTCCCGCCGGCTCGCGGCCAAGACGCACTCCTTCGAGTCGTAGATGAGCGCAAAGCCGGTCGACTTTCCGCCACCGAACTGGGTGCGGAAGCCAAAGACGATGACCTGGTCCTTGGGGGCCTTGTACATGGCCGCGAGCTTGTCGCGGAGCTCGTCCTTGGACACGTTGGCGCGCGTCGGGTGAAGGACGTCGACGACCATCTGCTTGCGCTGCAGAAGGCGGTTCGTGAGGAACTTGCGGGTGCGGATCGTCACGGCGCCGTTGGGGTCCTGCACGAGGTGGGGCGGCGGCGAGGGAAGGTGCGCGGGAGGGTCAGCGCTCTGCTGCTCGCGTGCGAACGTGGTGCACCTGCTGCTCTGCCCTCGTGCCCGCGGCGCATCCGCAGGTGCCGCAGCGAGCGAGCGAGACGGTTGCGCCGCAACGGTCGAGGCTCGCAGCCGGCAACTCGACGCCGTCTCGCCCCCGCCGCGCTCGTGCGTCCCGCCTAACCCTCGCACAACCGTACATCTCCCTCCCTGCACCCAGAACGACCGCGCCAGAGGGACGAGGCGGCGAGGCAGCGTCGCGGTCGGGTTTTGCTGCCGCTCGCCCCGCACGCTCGCTCGCCCCTTTCGAGTCCCGCCCGTGCTCTTGCACGCCCGCAAACGTCGCCTGCAAGCAGCAGGCAGGCGGCCAGGGGCGCAGGCGGGGGCGAGGGTGCGGTGTCGGCGGGGTCGGGTCGAGGCGACTTGTCGGAGCTCGGGTGTGGCTCGCGGGCTGGTTCGAAGGCGCGGGCGGGGGCAGGCGGGCGGGGGAAGAGGGGCTGTGTGTGGGATGCACGACTGACCATCTTGGCGGGAGGGGCGGCGCGCAACAGGTGGTCGCGAACGAGGAGAAGAGAGACAAAAAGCTGTGCCCGCGCCCGCGCCATCCCTCGCCGCCGCCCCCCCGCGCTCTCGCCTCGCTCAGCGCGCACGCTCTGCTCTCCTGGGCAGGCTGGGCACCGCCAGGGACTGCCACAGCCCCCTGCCACCGCTGCCCCGTCCGCAGCCGAGTCCCTCCCGCGCCACTTCCCGCTCGAGCCTCTCTCGCCTCGCTCTCGATCGCACAACCTGCTCTGCGCGACGCAGTCCAGTCTGAGGCTCCAGAACTGCCTGGACTCGTGCTTTCTGACTGAACAGCTTGCGTGGGTCACGAGCCTACCGGCACAGCCCGGCGAACCAAGCTACTGCTAGTGGTCGTCTGTATCCGCCTCCCGCTGCTGTCCTGCGGTACTCGTGCGCATCTAGCGTTCTGTCCAGCGTTGCAGCGGCATCATCTCACTGTGGATTGCGGATCAGGCGGCATGCGACGGCGGCAACGAGGCTGAGCATGCGAAACGCGGTATCAAGCAGCTGCAGCGACTGGCGGGATGTCCAAGGCTCGGGCCAGTACACAGGACGGAATGCGTGTATGACCGGTACTCAGCAGGTCAAAAGGGTGACATGGTCACCGCAGGGTGGAGAGGGAGGGAGCGAGCGTGAGAGCAGAAGCGAGCAAGCAGAGCGTCGAGACACGAGCCAGCCCGGCACGCCCGGCGTGACTACAAACAAGGCGCGACCACCAGAGCAAGGGGCGGAGACCGTGGAAGGGTGCGGATGTCAAGCGACGACGACGAGGCGGCGGCCGACTTGGTCTGCCCGCACTCTGCCAGTCCGCGCACGAGCTCCAGCAAGCACTGCACTCAGAGCCAGGCAGGACTAGCGCACCCTCCCGTTCGACCCGTCCTCGCTTTCCCCCCTCACCTCGACCTCGTCCCCCCTCGTCCTCGCGCGACTCGCTACCCCCGTACACGCGCTCACCATGTCCAAGAGCGTCCTCGTCCAGCCCATCGTGCGTACTTGCGCCCAGGTACCAGACCACCCCGACCCGCGCGCTGACTGTGTCGCCTTGTCCCTCCCTTCTCCCCTTCATCTCGACCCTGCCGCTTACTCGACGCGCCTGTCAACGCTGCTGCATGCGCTCGCTGCCCTCTCTCATGCCTCCTGACCGCCCAAATGCTCACTCCGGCAACGCTGTGCGCCCGCCCGCGTTGCCGAATCGACCTCCCTCTCCACCACCCTCCGCCTCCCTCGCCGGCGCTCTCCCCGACTCACGCTGTACGACTCGCCATCCTATCAAATCTCCCACCGCGCTCCGCATTCGCACTCGACACACGCGCGAGCGACCCGACAGAACGTCATCTTCAAGCACCTGCAGCAGGGCGCGCGGGTGCAGGTGTGGCTGTACGACAACGTCGAGCAGCGGCTCGAGGGCAAGATCCTCGTGCGTCTCTCTCTCTCTGTGCTTCCTGCTCTTGGCCTCGCTCTCTTCAGGAGGTTGGAACTCTATGGGCGGTGGGGCGAGTGCGCGAAGGCGAGGGAGGAGCTGCACGCGGACGCACGAGGCACACGAACCCCGCTTGGCGCCCACTCGTGGCCCACTGCAGTCTCGCACGCCTCATAGGCAGACGGGCGCAGTAGTTCTGCTGCGCAGCGACTGGCACAATGGCAGGGCAGGTCGAAAGAGCAACCTTACTGACCCTCGGACTGCTCCGTCGCGCGTGGCAGGGCTTTGACGAGTTCATGAACGTCGTCCTCGACGACGCCGAGGAGATCTGGGTCAAGGACACCAAGGCGAAGAAGGCGGGCGACCGCCAGCGATTGGGTGCGCTTGCCACTCTTCAGTTCTCTCTCGTGCGCCTGGGCAGCGAGATTGACCTAGCTTTGACGCGTGTGCACAGGTCGGCTACTGCTCAAGGGCGAGAACATCACGCTCATCAGCCCGGTGCCGAAGGGTGCGGCCGCGAGGGAATGAGCGCCGTCGAGGGCGCGAGTGCGTGGTGAAAACGTGTACCAGTTTCCGTGTTTTCTTGTTCTTCGCGCCTGTTCTGTGAGAGTGTGAGAGTGAGCGTCCCGCTCAGCAGCGAGCTCGCAGAGCGGTGTGAGAGCGAAGGTGGGATTGCGCTCCTCCCGTTCGCCAACCTCGCGACTCGCTGCACCGCCTCTCGCCGCCTCTTCTCGCTCCCCGCCGCGCATCCCGTCGCCTCCTACGCACTTCATCTCTGCCCCTCCAAGCGCACAATCCCCCCGCCCCATGTCTGCCCTCCGGAAAGCGCTCCCCCAGGCAGTGCGCGAGCTCCGCCTCTTTGGCTGCCAGCAGTCGCCCGCATCCGAGGGCGTCCGGTGCGTCCCTCTCTCTGTTCTGCGGGCTGTGTGGGCACGTTCTCACCCCGGCCTTGCCCCGCCGTACTCCGTCGTCGTCTCTCCGCCTCCTCATCGGCCTCGCCCATCTCCCGTCGCGGCTCCCCCGTCTCGCCGCGTACCTGTGCCCCTACTGCACCGGACGACCCGTCATCCTTGCGCACACCGCCTGCGCCCTCTCCTCCGCTCCCGCCCATCTCGACCTCGACCACATCCTGTCGCCTCTCGCCCGGCATACACCTTCACGCCCGCAGCGCCTTTATCCGCTCGTCGTACCCGGCAATCAAGAGCGCCAACCCCGACCTCCCCATCCTCATTCGCGAAGCGCGCGGGACCCCCGCGAGGGGCTTTGTTCGGTTCGGTGCGTCGGCGCCTCGCCTCGCTCGCCCTCCTCCCTCTCTTTCTTTCGCATTGCCGGCTCTCGTTCCGGCCGGTGTGCGCGTCTCGAGGGATCTGACGGATTGCGGATATGGTCGGTCGGAGAGGAGAGGGAGTACTACAGCGGAGTTGATGGGAGAACGAGTCGGGCGTGCGATGTTGCGGCGCAGCCGTCCTCTTGCTCTCGGATGTTCGGCGGGCCGGACCTCGCCGAACACCATGCCTGGCACCCCGCACCTCGACTCTAAGCCCACAGGAAGAACGCTCTCTGACCTGCCCCTCTCAATCCTCCCGCAGAGCGCGGCGTCGAGAAGCAGGTCTCGCTCGAGGGCGTCTCGTCCGCCGAGGAGGTCGAGCGCAAGATCGCCGGCTTGCTGTAGGAGAGGGTGTCGACTCGGAGGTGGTGCGCGTGGCGGTAGATGTAACGTCAGCGGGAAGGGCTTTTTCTGTCTGTCAGAGGTCGTACGCGGCTTGAGAGGAAGCTTCGGCTCTCCCTAGGGGCAGAGGGACTCAGGCTCGCAATACAACAACAGCACAGTCACAGCTACGGCGAGGGGATATCCGACGACGGACAGACACTGATCTACCCAAACGACGCATACCCCTCCATCGACGGCCTCTCGTCGCGCGCGCGGTCCCGCCCCGCGTCCTCCTTGGGCACCCACGACGGCACGACGGTGCGCACGGGCTTGCTCAGCACGGGCGAGGGCTGGCCCGCGGGCGGCGCGACCGAGGGCGTGAAGCGCGGGCGCGGGACGGGGAACAGGCCCGACGAGCCGCCGGCGGTGATGCAGCTGCGAGGAGAGGAGAGGGCGCACGGCCAAGCAGTCAGCCTCCCGTCGTCGATTGAGGGAGCAAAGGAACGCTTGAGGACAGAGACGCACCTGCACCCGCACCCGGTCGGGCAGCCTTCCTGCGTTGCGAACCACGTCTGGAGGCACTCGAGGTGCCCGACGTGGCAGCACGACGTGCAGCTCTGGATCAGACCTGCCGAACGAGCAACACTGTCGAATCAGCTCCTCGGCACCCTGCGTGCGGTCCGCGGACCAGCGCAGTGGGAGTCGTCGAGACGCACCGGTCACGGGAAGGTGGCACAGCACGCAGAGGGTTGCGCGCTGTCGCTGCCGGCACTTGCTACACGCTCCTTCGTTCAGCCGGACGACGGCGCCGCAGTGGATGCAGCAGGCGGGAGTCTCTGCGAAAGCCAATCGAGCAACCGTCAGTCGCGCCGCGTTAGAGGGGAGCGATCAAACGAGCGACGAACCGATCGAAGCAGTAGGACCGAGTCCATTCGCCGCCTTGAGCAAGTCGACCGCGAGCTGGTTGCGTTTGCTCGGCGCAACGGCCGCGCCCCGACAGAGCTTGAGGACGTGCGCACGCTCGAGGTCGAGCCCCCACCGGTACAGAAGCTCGGCGTATGCGAGGCGGATGAGCTCGAGCTCGAGCTGAGCGCGGTCGGTGAGCCACCAGCAGATCGGCTTGCTGCGAATGTGGCGCGTCGGGTAGAAAGCGAGAGATCAGCAGCCGCTTTGAATCGCACAAGCAGCCGGAAGAGACGCACTGCATGTGAAGCGTCTCGTTGAGCGCAACGGCGACGCGCTTGCGGGCGGGCGGTTTCTCCTCGGTCACAGCGACTTGTGGCGAGACCTTGGGCGGGATAAGCGCGACGCTCGTCCCGCCGAACGTCACATTCGGCGACGTCTTGCTTCGCGTGCGCGTCGCGTGCCCGTCCTCGTGCTGTTCGTTCGGGTTGTGCAGCACCGAAGGGTGAGCCTGCTGCATTCGCAGAGTACCTTTGCCGAGGCCGAAGCCCGGGGACGAAGCGGAACTGGACGATTCGGCGCGCAGCGAGGCGGGCCGTGTTCCTGGCGTCCGGTCCGGACTCGTCGGCGACGACGGAGACCCGCTCCGAAGCGACAGCATGCCGGAATTGAAGAAGCCCGAGAGGTTGGCCCAGGACGGCTTTGGCGAAGAGTCGCCGTTGCGGTGGCGTCGGAAGCTCGTCGCCGTCGGCAGCGGCGTCTGCTCGCCTGAGGTATCCACCTCAAGCAGCGGCTCGATGGGACGGTGCCGTTGGCTGAAATAGTCGATCTCGGCTGGTCGCTCGACTCCACGATCTTTGGCGGCCGCAGCTTCTGCACCTGCGAATGCACAGTCAGCACAGGTGGCGCAAACCACCAGAGAAGGCCAACGCACCACGAGTGCAGACTTCGAGGAGGCAAGCAATGACACCGAGAGTCTGAATGTCCTTGAGGTGCGCCAGGTACTTCAGCCTGATCCGTGCTGGCGAGTCAGCACTGAGCGAGCGCCACGAGAAGTGGAACGTTTCCGTACAACTCCTGCAGCAAGCGTTCCGCCAGAAGCGATTCGAGTCGGCTATTCATCTGCCCGCCCTCTGTCCCCAGTCCGCTTTCCAGGAAGGCGGACATGGTGGTCCACACTTTCGTGAGAAGCAGGTCCTTCGCCGCAACAGCGGCCAGCGCAGATTCGCGCGCCACGTCGAGAGGCGGGCGGCTGAGCGAGTACAGTGTGCGGTTTGGCGAGACGAGCGTGAGGTGCGAGACGTCCTTGATCTTGACGAGCGTGCTGAATGAGGGCGCGAGGTCGGCGGCTGCGGTCGGAAGTTGCTTACTACGACTCGCAAGGTACTGCAGGCCAAGCTGGGTGTCAGCGAGGAATACGAAAAGAGAGCCGAGAGATTGAGACTGACTGGTCGCAGGCTGTGGGCAGTAGTCAGCTGCAAGGCCTCGTCGGTCTCCTGGTAGTCGCCTTCGAAGTCATCCGACTCGGTCGGCAAGTTGCCAAACGTTTCGGACAGGCGGAGCGGGAAGTTGCGCTTAGCCGTCTCGAGCTCGTTCGGCGGTGTCGCCGTGCCGTCCTGCTCGCTCGCAGGCGAAGCGAACACGTTGGTTGGGAAGAAGACGACGAGTTGGCCTACGATCACCAGGTCAATACTGAGACACGGTATTCGAGCCGGCGAAACGCACCAGAAGGACCGAAGGTAGCTCCGCCTCGTCGGGGTGGCGGAACGTTGACGTTGTTGCGCAAGATGTCGGCCGGTAAAGTGCCACGACCAGTGCCCTCAAGCGCTTCCTCCGCCTCGTCATCGTCGTCCTCCTCGACGCGCTCAACGGAACGATCGCCACACAGGTACCTGAGCGCCTGCTCGAGCGAGGGGAGGCCGCGTTCGGCGCGTAAAGACATCAGGCGGCGCACGCCGTGGAGAAGGCTCGCGCGCTGCTTCAGCGTGATCTCGTGGCTGCGCTCAAGCTCGATGGCGGGAGGGCTCGTGGCTGGGTAGGTGCGCGGGAAAGAGAATACGGCGCGGATGAAAAGCGGACTGTAGAGCGAGACGGTGCAGGTGCGACCGGCAACGTGGACCTATCGGGCGAATTAGGTGAGTGGACGCTCGAGAGCAGCTGGGAATGCTCGCACTCGCCTTCTCGAAGTTGATGCGGCCGAAGCGCCGAACGACAGAGGTGATCTCCTCGCCAAGATTGGCGTACAGAATGTCCTTGCCGATCGCGGTCCCAGTCTGCCTGGACTCGCCGGACAAGACGCTCTCCGCACGCTCCGTCTCGTCGCCTTCGCGGGCGGTCAGCGTGCCCGTATCGGTGCCACGAACAACCGAACTGGCGCGTGTGGACGGGTCGGCAAGCTGGTCCTCCGCGACGCCCTCGAATCGCTCAGCCGTCTCGACGGCGCCATCGTCTTCGTCGCCTCCCGCCGCTTCAACTGCTTGTGGTGGCCGGATGATCTTGACACCCTCCATCCAGGCGAGACGATCGTACTCCTTCTCGCGCCGGCTGCGGACCTTGGTCGTCGTCATTGTCGCCATGGCTGCGCGCGCCTCTGGCACGGCGGGATATGAAGGAGCAAGGTTCTCCTTGCCCAGGGGGTTTGATGCCGGAGCATTGCGCAGCGAAGAGGTGAGAAGGGAAGGAGAGTGGGAGAGGGAGAGCGAGGCCGACAGGAGCGACGTTCCGGGTGCGGCGGACTTCGCTGGCGGATGTGACGGTGTCGTAAGATTGAGTGGAAGGGGCGCAGCGGGCGTTTCGAAGAAGGAGCGATACGACATGTCCGGGCCACCTCGCCGTGTGACGGGTACCTCGATGGGCGAGCCTTTGACATGACCCACGTCCTGCGACAGACCGGTCAGACATGCTTGTGCCATACAGGGACGCGAGCGCAGCACGTGTCAGGCAAGGGCGGGAGCGCACCTTCATGATATTCTCGGAGATTGGCCAAAGGCGCAATCGACGGTCGTTCGCCCACGTCACAAGCTGAAACTGCCGATCGTCTGCGAGATAAGCGTGAGCGAGGCTTGCACGAAACGCAGCGGTCGTGTTCGGCGTACCGCTGTCAAGGTCCTCGCCGCCCCGCGTGCGCCACACGAATTCCTTGACACCCTCTCGCGCTCCCTCAAACCTCGCCACTGGCTTCGGCTGCTCCTGCGACGTCTCGCATGGATCGACTTTCCAGACGCTCAGCGCATGGTCGCTGCGCTGCGGCAGACTGAGCACGCCGTCGCCGAAGGGGAGCCAGCGGGCGCGCCAAATGGGCGAAGAAGTCAAGACACTGCGGACGGGCTGAGCGGCATCGTCGAGGCGCCATGTCTGTGACAGAGCTTGTGAGCAGGTCATTTCAGTGGAATTGATGAGCGTTCGTACCTTGAAGGACATGTCAAGCGAGCAGGTGATCATCTTCTTGGGGTCTTTGCGAGACCAGTCGATACCATCTGCGCCGCAATAGCTGAGTCAGGGGTAGGGCTCAAAGGCAGCAGGGAAACGCTCAGGCATACAAATTTTGGCGGTGTGGCCCTTGATCGTCTCGACGGGAGTCGCGCCCATCTAGCTCGCTGAAGGGTCAGCAGGTGCAGGCGGGAAGTAGTACGACACTGCAGCGCACACGGTCGTCCCACACATGCACGACGTTGTCGTGCGAGCTTGCGATGACGTGAGGCTCACGCCTGTTGAACTTGACCTGCGTAGCGGGAGCTGCGGATCGGCACCAGCATTCAAAGTCAGACTTGTCGCCTTCACAGCGTCCGCGAATGCGAGGGAACGTTGAGAGTGGGAGAGACGCACAGCCCCAACCGCAGACACGCCAGATCGGCTTCCGCCCTCGGCCCGTCGACCCATATCCTGTCCTGAGATCCCACGCCATGACCCATCCGTCCATGGCGCAGGTCGCGAGTACCTCAGGCGCTCCAGGTGACCAGTTGATGTCGGTCACGGCGCGCGTGTGGCCGTACAGCGTATGCTCGATGGGCGAGCCGGAGAACGGGAGCGAAAGCGAGAGGTTGTACACGACCGCTTGCTGATTTGACTGCAGCGACGACAGCTCAGTACAATCCACGCAGCCTGCTGAGGGCACGAGATACGCACGGTCGAAACGACCCATTCGCTTCGAGCGGGAAAGGGATTCCACTGCGCGGAGAAAGAATCAGCACGGTTAGCTCGCTGCAAGGTATGAGCGCGCGCACCTGCACATCCGCCACCTCCCACGCCGAATGATGCGGTAGGAATCGCGGCGGGTCGTAGGGGTTCTGAAGGTCCACAATGAAGAGACCTTTTCGTGCTCCGAGAGCGACGTCGCGGTTGGCGGGACCTGCACTATGGCGACTCAGCCTTTGTCTCCACTGCAGAGTGTGGAAACACGCACTGATGCTCATGGACCCTATGGGCTGGTCAATCGAGATGCTCATGAGCTGGTGAAAGGTGTCCTCGCTGTCGTGCTCTACGACTGGCACCGTCGATGAGGGCGGCGAGCCATCACGGACAGACCGAGCGGCAGGCTTTGATGCGACGGCAGCATCGTCGTCACTGGCTGACATGCTGGAGAGGTAGTTGGCGCGAGGACCTGCAGCCGACTTGCGGCCCTTCGTCGGGGCAGACGCAAGACTGCCGGCAGGGACGGCGGTCAGCGTGAGCTGTCCTTTCGGTCTCGGCAGCCTGTACAGGCCCCCTAACGTCGCGCGAACGACGCTGGAGGTCCGTCGCTCCCCACCTCGGTTAGTCCGCGACTCATCGTCCGCGGCCGTTCGCGACACCGTCTTGGTACAGACCATCTGCTGGGGTACTTCAGAGGCATGCACGAAGTCTGAACGCACCAGCTGCCGGATTCGCCGTCTTAGCACCCGCTCTTTCCCCGGTCTACTGATGAGCCCGCCGGACCGCAAGAACCGCTGCAGCCGCACTTGTGAGTCGGCAGCGGCAGTGAGAGCGCAGAAAGTGCGGTCAAGCTCGTGCGACTCGCACGGGCGAAGCGCGCAGAAAAGAAAGAGACGGCGCAAGCTGCTACTTGACAGTCATGAGAAGAGCTGTCGCGGAATCAAGCAGCTCGCCGGGGCGCAAACCCGGAGCGAGCGAAGCCTCCTGCGCCGTGCGAATGCTTCGCACGGCGCCCTGTGTGGCCGTTTCCTGCCGAGAGGGCTTGCGGAAGGACCGCCTCTCCGCCCCGCTCGCTCACGAGCACGCTCATCCCTCGACGTTTCGCTCGCTCCGTCGGGGCTTCCCTGGCTGAGTCTAGACAAGGCTCGCCTCTCGTCTGCAGCGCGCAACATGCCATTCGCGAACATTCCCAAGCTCTCTTTCGCCGACGACGCCCAGGCGCCCGAGGTCGACCCGGTCATTCTCCCGTACGAGGGCGCCGGCGCGGGTGCGCCCGAGGACCTCGTCGAGTTCCTCAAGAGTCACTGGATGGCCGTGCCCTACTCGCTCCTCACCTGGAACGCTGTGCGCCTCGCCAAGGAGGGTCGCCGCTCGAGCCTCCTTTCGCGCGACGGGAAGGCGCCCGACGTCGACGCGGTCAAGGCGTTCTTCGAGGTCGACAAGCTTCTCCAGTACGGCGAGTGGGACCAGGCCGCCTCGATGCACATGACGGTGCTCAGGCGCGTGTTCGACGACGATGGGTTCCAGCGCATCAACCGGCTCATTGAGCGCCACAACCATGAGCTCCGCCTGCGCTTCTCGCCCCGCGCTTGGCCCACGCTCCTGTGCTACGACATCTCTCGCCGCCAGGATCTCTTCGAGCAGATCAGCCATTGCGTGCGCGCCGCCGAGGCTGGCAAGCCCATCGCGCCGCCCGTCTTCCCGCCGTGGGACGCCGACGCGTTCGCTTCGTCGTGCGCCGCGTTCGGCGAGCTCCCCGTCAATGTCCTCGACTTCACGCGGGCGAGCGCGTCCTCCGCGCTGTCGGCGCTCGAGCAGACGAGCCGCACCATTCGCGACAAGAACTCGGGCGCGAGCCAGGCCCGCGACGAAATCGAGGCGCTCACGGAGCAGGTCCGCCAAGAGGCCAGCCGCGTGCTGAGGATGGACAACGCGGCGGTCGCCGCGGGGCAGACGTCGCCTTCTGCCTCGGCCCCCGACTTCGACTCGCTCGCCCGCTCCCTCCTCACCTCCTCTCCCGGTGAGGCGGCTTGCGCCTCGTCGACGCAGCAGGTCAACACCTTCCGCCTCCTCCCCGCCATCTCCGGAGCGCCGGAGTCGACCTCGAGCGGCGGGTTCGCTTCGCCTCGCCTTCTCCCGCAGGACCCGGTCCAGGCGGCCGCGACGAGCAAGGAGTCCAAGGCGCTCTTCTGCGGGGCCTGCGGCGGCAACCACGCTTGGTCGGCTTGCACCGACTGGAACCCGCTCTTCGTCCAGCCGAACCCGAAGGGTAAGGGCTTCGTCTCGCCCGGCACCAACTTCGGCGCGTGCATGGGCTTCAACATGTCCGGGTGCGCTCGCTCGCCGTGCCCGTTCTACCACTTCTGCACCTACTGCGGCGCGAGGGACGGCGAGCACGGACTCGCCAACTGCCCGGCCCGCAAGGAGGTCCGCACGGACAAGGGCGTCGCGCAGGCCGCCAAGGCGTCGTCGAGCCAGCCGCCGCCTGCGAAGAAGGCCAAGACGACGGACGCGAACGAACAGGAGCGCATCAAGGCGCTGGCCGCCTCGCTCGCTGCGCAGTACGAGGCAGGCAAGTCGTTTCGTGCCTAAGCACGTTCGGTACGTGCTGCTCGCTCCCTTTCCCCCGTTCCCCTGCCCCTCCCTTCCACTGGCTTCCCGCCGTGGGTCCCGGGCCCCCCCTCCCTGCGCCGACGGGCCCCCTCCCCAACCCGTCGGCCTCCCCCCTTCCGAGTCTCGGTGGTGAGGAGCCACGCGAGCGGGCCTCTCGGGACTGCCTCCCGAGTGGTTGACGGGGCAGCCCCTCGGCGTGCTGGCGTAGCGGGGACCCGGGTCGATCCCATCCATCCCCGTTAGCAGCTCGCTGACCCTTGCCCCCTTCCCCCCCCCGTCCCTTCCCTTCCTCCCGGTCCGTTCCCTGCAGGCGTTCCCCCTCTACTTCCCCCTTCCTTCACGTTTACACGAGCTTGGTCGCTCCCTCGACCTTCCCTCCCGTCGCTCCTTCAAGCACTTCCCTTTCGAGCCCGGCTGGTCCGCGTTCGCCCGTCCCTCTCCCCTCGCCTCCCGGCGCCCGCTCGCTGCCGACCACGCCGCTCGGCCCCGCGTCGTATACCGCTACGAGCCCCTCGTCGGAGGCCGCCCCTCCCCCTTTCCCTCTTCCCCGCCCTGCGCTCGTCGAGCTGCACGAGATCGTCACGCCCCTGCGCGCCGACGCGTGGGAGCGCCATCTCGGTTCCCTCTCGCACGACACGCGCGCCGCGTACGAGGACCTACCCGCCGCGATCCGCAACGGCTTCGACATGGGCATCGAAGGCCCAGTTGAGAAGGTCTACCTCCCGCCGAACAAGCTCATGGCGGAGGAGGAGACTCGCGCCGTCGACGAGGCAATCCTCAAGGACCTCACGAGAGGTCGCTTGGCGGGCCCGTACGATCCCGCATCCCTGCAAAGCGAGCTCGGCGGCCTCGCCTTCCGCTCCAACCCCCTCTCGTGCGTGCCGAAGGAGACGGCGCCGGGCGAGCCGCCCAAGTCCCGCATCGTTGAGAACCTCTCGTTCCCGTACTCGCCGACGGGCGACGAGCTGCCGAGCGTCAACGCCTCGCTGGACCCGACCGAGTTCCCGTGTAAATGGCTCAAGGTCCGCACCTTCAAGGATCTCCTGCGTCGCCTGCCGCCCGGGTCGGAGGTCCTCGTCACCGACTTCAAGGACGCGTTCAAGCAACTCCCGCTTGCGCCGTCGCAGCGCCTGCACCACTGCATCGTGTGGCGCGGGAAGGTCTTCGTCCGCAAAACGCCCTCCTTTGGCGGACGGACGACGCCAGGATCGTTCGGCCGCGCGGTCGATGCGACGCTCGAGATCCTCGAGGCCAAGTTCCCGTCGCTCATCTCGACATCCGTCGTCGACGACGTCTTTGTCGCGCGCACGGACCGCTCAGTGCGCGAGGAGGACATCTTCCAGGTCCTCGGCGAACTGGGGTGGGAGCTCTCGGTCGAGAAGACGCAGCTGTGGGCGCGTGCCTTCAAGTTCCTCGGCGTGTGGTGGGACCTCGACGCGGGGACCGCCTCCCTCCCGCGGGCGAAGCGCGAGAAGTATGCAGCTCGGCTCGCTTCTTTCCTCGTTGGCGGCGGCAGCGCGACGCGCACCCTCGCGCAGCTCCTCCGCATCATGGGCACCCTCTTCTACGTCGCCGAGATCGTTCCCGCCCTCCGCCCTCGTCTGTTCGAGACGCTCGCGTACCGACGTCGCTTCCCGAGCGACGCGCCGCACCTCGCTCTTCCCATCGGCCGTGCTGCGCACAGCGAGCTCTCGAGCTGGCTCGTGGGTCTGCGCTACTGCCCGTTCCAACGCTAGCTTACCGATCCAACGTGCACAGGACATCCTCGTAGACGACGCTCCCCTCTCTTCCTCCTTCCGCCTCCCGTCCTCCTTCCTCCCTGCCCGCATCTTCAGCGACGCCTCCCCATGGGGTCTCGGCGTCACCTTTGGCGACCGCTGGTGCTCCTGCATCCCGCTGGCGCCCGAGTGGGTCGTCGAGATGGCGAAGCCGGGTCGCATCGGCATAGCCGAGGCGTGGGCGCTCGAGCACGCCGTCGAGCTCGCTGTTGCGTCTGGGGCATCGTCGGTGGCGCTGCGCGTTGGCGTCGATAACCAGGGCGTCCTCGGGTCGTGGGCGAGAGGCAGATCCTCGAATCGCCTCATCAACCGCGCGATCGAGCGCATCCTTGCCCTCGCCGCTACCCACTTCCTCTTCATCGACGTCTCCTACGTGCACACCTCGGCGAACCCTGCCGACCCCATCTCGCGCGGCGAGAACCCCGAATGGCTCGCCCCTTTCCCTTTCCCTGTGCCTATTCCTCGCGGTGCCATCAACGGCCCGCGCCCGTAACGTCCTGTTGTTGATTTGCTCTAGCCGCACCTGCGATACCCCCACACCGATTTGCGCTTTCCCGCTTAGAGGGTTGACTGCCCCCTCGCTTCCCCTCCGCCCCTTCCCTCACTCCCCTCTCCCCGCCGTGATAGTGCAGTGATACCCGTGTGTTCCTCTCGTGACGCGCAGGAGTGTGTCTAGCGCAGAGCGGTCGTGATGAGGTGAGAGCGGAGGCTTGCCCGTCGCTAGCCTTCTCGCCTCCCTCCCTTCTCCCACCCGCGTACGGCACGATGCCGGTCGTCTACACGCCGAGCTACTTCAAAGGAGACTCTGCACCAGCGCCGCGCCAGGCCCCAGCGCCCCCTCCGCGCCCTGCGCTCGCGACGAGCGCGAAGCCATCCTCCAAGCAGCCGAACCAGACGAGGCTCGTCCCGCCGACGTCGAGCCCCGCCGCCGACCGAGACCAGCTCGACCCGTCGCTTCAGGGGCTGCTTGACCTGACTGAGGGCTTCTCGATCGCTGACCCGTTCGTCGAGGCGACGAAGGCTCAGGGGGTGTGGGGCGGGACGGTGCTGGCGAAAGGGAAAGGCCGCGAGGCCGCGTCGCTCCCAGTTGGACTGGCGGACAGATGGCGCAACGACATCCTGGTCGACGTGCCCGCGCCTGGCGAGGAGGACGGGTCGCCAACCCCGGGCACGAGCGACCTCCCTTCGCACCCCGACCGTCTCTGCTGCGCCTACGCCGAGTCGTGCGAGCGCGAGCTCATCCCCTTCCTGATTCCGCCGTACCCTGCTCCCCCCGGCGCTCTCCACTTCTCAGACGACGCCGTCCAGCAGACCGCCAACGTTCTCTTCGCCGCTGTCTCGAAACAGACGCTACAGAGTTACGGCTCGGCCGTGAAGCGCTACCTCAAGTTCTGCGACGAGGAGAACATTGACCCTGCGCTCCGCTTCCCCGCCCAGCGGGCTACGCTCGTCCACTTCCTCGCCTCGCACGGCGGCCGCATCCAGGCGGACTCGATTGCCAAGTACCTCTACGGCTTGACCTTCTGGCACTCCGTCTACTTCCTCGAGCTCGACCTCCCCTCTAGCGTGTGGCGCTCGATCCGCAAGGGCTTGAAGGCCCGTGAACCCGGCGGCCGCGACCCTCGCCCTCCGGTCACCTTCCGCGACCTGCTCGCCCTCCGCGAGTACCTCGACCTCGACAGCCCCGAGGGGGCATGCATCTGGGCAGCAGCTACCTGCGCCTTCTTTGCGATGGCTCGCCCAGGCGAGGTAACCGTGAGGAGCGTCGACGAGTTCGACCCCGACCTCCACGCCAGCGGGGAGGCCGTCCGTTTCGTCGAGGAGACGGCCGACTTTCCCGCCTACGCCTCGATCCAGCTCCCGCGCGATAAGGTGAGGGGCAAGAAGGGCGACTCCCTCATCATCACGTCGCAGTTGGCGGACCCGAGACTCGACCCCATCGCGGCCCTTCGCCGCCATCTCGAGCTCAACTCCCCCTCCTCGTCCGACTTCCTCTTCTCCTCCATCCCTCGTGACCGCTCGCGCGAGCGCAACTGGCCGCTCACGTACAGCCACTTCGTCGGCACTGTCAACAAGGCGCTTCGTGCAGCCGGTCGCGAGGCCGTCAACGGTCACTCGTTCCGAATTGGCGGCGCGACGTTCTTTCTCCTTGCCGATGTGCACCCAGACTACGTGCGTCAGGCTGGGCACTGGCGCAGCGACGCCTTCATGAGCTACTGGCGCCGTGTCAAGGTCATCGCCGCCCGTAACCTTTCTGATGCTCAGATCGTCGACGCCGACGGCTCGCTGCCGAATACGGGTGACGTGGACTGAGTAGTCCGTCATGCAACGAGGGCAGGTTTGGGTCTTCTGGCCCGCGCTTCACTCGCTGCGCTTCGTTCCCGGGGTTGGGCTGCCGCGGGCCTCGTGCTCGAAACGGGACGCTCAGAGAGCCTCACGGCTCCTCTTGCCCAAGCTCCGCTCTCGCTACGCCGAGTCGTCTAAAGTCGTTTCCCCCTCTCTCTCCAGTCTGCCCGCGCGAGCGAGCGAGCGAGCGCAGGGACCAGCGCCTGAGAAGAGCTGTCGCGGAATCAAGCAGCTCGCCGGGGCGCAAACCCGGAGCGAGCGAAGCCTCCTGCGCCGTGCGAATGCTTCGCACGGCGCCCTGTGTGGCCGTTTCCTGCCGAGAGGGCTTGCGGAAGGACCGCCTCTCCGCCCCGCTCGCTCACGAGCACGCTCATCCCTCGACGTTTCGCTCGCTTCGTCGGGGCTTCCCTGGCTGAGTCTAGACAAGGCTCGCCTCTCGTCTGCAGCGCGCAACCCGCCCGCCCACCCCAGGGCAGAGAGCGGTTTGTTTGTCCCACCCGCCTCCCCGTCGTTCCTCCCCCTCGGCTTCGCGCCCGGCCGCGGGCCTCGTGCTCGAAACGGGACGCTCAGAGAGCCTCACGGCTCCTCTTGCCCAAGCTCCGCTCTCGCTACGCCGAGTCGTCTAAAGTCGTTTCCCCCTCTCTCTCCAGTCTGCCCGCGCGAGCGAGCGAGCGAGCGCAGGGACCAGCGCCACTGTCACGCATCGTTCCGATCATCATTGTGTGATGCTACCGACTTCCACCATCTTTGGGCTAGGCTTGAAATATCACGGGAGCTCTGGTATGCACGAGCGTAGGAGAAAGAGATTGCAGGACAGACACATAAGACTGGGATGAACCAAAAGACACAGGAGGCGCGTGAAGGCTACACAAAACCCACGCTCAGGTCAAGCGCATGCAGTAGTCGAGGTTACCCGTCGGGTTGAGAGCCCTGGGAGAGGCAGGTAGCGTTAGCAAGAGGCATGGACGGGCCGAGAAAGAGAGGGGAGGCGTACCAGTTGGGCATGGTAACCTCGTTGCCGCTGCCGCCGAAGAGCGCGAACGTCGCAACGAAGACGAAGAGCTGCGTGCCGCCGTCGAGAGCCGCCGACATGAGGTACTGAAGGGGAAGAACGAAGAGAGGATGAGCACGACTGTCGAAGGAAGAGACGGAGTAGAGGGGCCGTACATTGTACTTGCGGAACCAGGTTGCGCGGTAGCGACGCAGGTAGAATTGCGAAAAGATGGCGATGAGCATCGTCTGCAGCGGTGGCGAGAAATCAGCATGAGCGGTCGGTGAAATGCGCGACTTGAGACTGACCGTGAAGATCGACGAGTTGATGCCGACCGACAGGTAGCCGAGGCACCAGCAGATGATCGGAGTGACGACGGTGTCGAACTTCATCTTCGGGAAGAAGCGGTGGAGGAGGACGAAGGGGAGCGGGACGGCAAGACCGATGAGGATCGCATAGGGGATGATCTGGTACGTCGACCCCGGGCCATACATGTGCTGTGAAATTGGTCAAGGTAAGCAGGAGGAAGGGCACGGATGGAGGGCCACGCTGAGCGTACCTTGGCCAAAGCGCCCCAGGAAACCGCCTGCGAGTTGAACGACTGGACCTGCTGACCAGACCAGATGTTCGAGCCCTGGACGTCGAGGAGCAGCTCGCGTTGTGCCGAGATGACCTGCTTCATGATGATGAGCTGGAGGATGGCGCCAATGATCGTGCCGATCGACTGGACCCAGACCGTCGACCGGGGCGGGAGCTTGGTGTACTGAGCCATCTTCAGGTCACGGGCGAGAGCAAGACCCTGCGCGGTCGAGTTGTAGCCGTAAAGCGTGAAGTACTGCGCGGAGCAGACAAAGGCGTCAGCTGCGCATCGCCGTGATTCGAAGTGAGGCAGGCTCACCATGTTGGCCTGCGAGTTGCCCGGGATGATGGCAGCGCCGAGCATCTGAGCAAGCTGCTGGACGTCCGTCTTGAAGCCCGTGATGGCGTAGATGACGCAAACGAAGGCTGCGCAAGACGCCGAAGTCAGCTTCACGAGCAGGTGCCAGCAGTCAGTCTCAAAGCTCGCGACTCACGGAACATGAAGAAGGCAAGGAGAATGGCGACGATGAGACCCCACCAAGGAAGCTGCGAGTGGCCGGTGTCTGTTCGCGGCGGGCAACACGGGTCAGTGAGGCCGCTTTTTCAACGGTCGAGGCGACGCCGCAGGAGACCACCACCTAGCGCACAAAGGGGGGACGAAAGAAAGAAGAAGAGCATGAGACTTACAGCAGGTGGCCATCGCCATGGCGAACGAGGCGAGAATGATGCCGCCGTAGACGTACATCGGGACCTCCTTGTAGACGAGCATCTTCTGGTAGTGCGGGTCCTCGATGGTGCGCGTGCGGAAGCCCTTGATGGCGTTGAGGATCGGGCGCCAGTACCTGAGAGATGATAGCGGGGTCAGTCCAGTCTTCGAGCCCGTCAGGCGGCCGTGCATCGCGGAAAAGGACTACGCACCAGATGCCGACATGCGTGAGGGTCGCACCGATGGCGAGGTTGCAGCCGAGATAGTAGATGGCGTTGGATGCGGCGTACCACGGGAGGCCCTGCTCCGCGAGCGCCGTCTCGTTGAGGGAGTAGTCGGCGTTGAGGATCGCGAGCTGGTCGTAGACGGTGCCGTTCTCGTAGAAGAGCGACTGCGACAGGAAGGGGAATTGGGCGGCGTTCCAGGCGTTGGTCGCGTACATGCCGCAGAAGATGATGATGCAGAGCGCGACGCCGATGTACTGCGAGACCTGGGTCGTGAACGGCGTGAAGAGGGCACCGAGCGAGCCACCGCCGGAGCCGACGTAGTTCTACGGACGGGAAGAGGATCCGTTAGCACGAAAGAACTGTCGCAGCGAGGCAAAAGGTCGTACCCAGTCGAAGCAGAGCGAGAACATGCCGAGACCTTCGTTGCCGTTCGAGCCACCGAACTGTACAAGTCACAAGTATCAGAAGACTGCGAGGCACGCCACTGAAGCGGTAATTGACGCACGATGCGGGTGAACCAGGCCGAGTCGCGCTTGGCCAAGCAGAAAATCGAGACACCGGTGAGGGTCGGCGCGACGAACTGAACGCAAGCGGTGGTGTCAGCCTGTTCTTCAGCGAGAGGTCATGAGAGTAACGCACCTCGGGAAGCCACTCCCAAATGAAGATGCCGATGAAGATGTACCAGAAGAAGCGGAGACGCTTCTGCTGGGCCTTGATGTCCTTGTCGCGGTGGAGCGCGTCGAAGAGGTTGACCGTGGGCACGAGATTCGGGTACACAATGTACGTAGGGAAGACGCAGAACGAGCGAAGAAGACCGGCGATGCCGTAGCCGAGGAGCTGCGAGCCTGCGAGAGTACGATGGACGGTCAAGACGGTGTGCAAAAACAGTCCTCGAGATGCGCACGCACCCATGAGCGTGAAGATCGCGACGCCGTAGTTGGGCGTGATGTTGTAGTAGAGCTCGTCGGCAGCGAAGACGGAGATGGCCTCAGCCGACGACGAGGCGGTAGACGACATGATGAGAATGGCGACGTGCCTATGAACAGACTCGATGAGTTATGCAGCCATTGCACAAGGACGAAATCACGCACTCCTTCAGGGTGAACTCGTGCGGGTTGAGGAAGGCCCAGAACTTGCCGCGCGACGCGTTGGGGAAGACAGCGGCCCAAGTGCGGCCGAGGATGAAGGCGATAACCTGAAGGAAGAGCTGCGAGACGTAGACCGTCTGCGGGCGGAAGTAGAAGATCTGGCCGAGCACCGCGGCGAAGCAGGTGAGACCGAGACCTGCGAAAGTGCACGTCCACAGTCAGTCTTCTGACGCCGCGACGGGACGTTGAAACGGCCTGGAGGGAAAGTCTAGAATGCCACGCACCGAGGAAGTACATGCGGAACGTGTGGATCGCCATGTTCGGGTCGTCCTCGAGCGAGATGCAGCGAGTGGCGATATCCTCGGCAGTCTAGAAAGGCCAGCATGATCAGTCGATGTTTCCGAGCCTACGGAACGCTTGACAAGCACGAATGCGGTCGCATTCACAGCAAGCAGTAACTCACCTCGATAGGGCGCTCCTTGCCGTTGGCGAGGCGGTTCTTCTCATCGACGGCGTCGAACGGAACGTCGGCAGGGTCATCGGCCTTGACATCGCCGTTGACGAAAGCATCCTTCTCGTCGATGGGCGACTTGACGTCCTTGGACGACGTGAGGTGAAGGGCAGGCTCAACAGTCGACACTGCGTCGACCGAGTCCTGCCGCTTGAAAGGGTTGCGGACAGCCACCATGATGCGAGTTGCGGGCGATGCAGCAAGCAGTCGCACGTGTGAAGCAAGAGGAGAAGGGGCGCAGGAGCTGGGGAGAGAAGCGGGAAGCGGAAGCCGGAGTCAAGCAGCCGGCGGCAAAGGCGTGCTGCCAGGTCGCGTGAGATTTGTGCGGGGGCAGCAATCTCTCATGGAACCTGCAAGCGGAGACGAGAACAGCATGGCGATGTCGAGAAACCGCGCGGGCGACGATGCAAAGTTGGTCGGCGACGGAGGCCGACGCGCGGTCGCGGCTCACCCGTGCCCTGGCCCTCGTCGCTTTTTCTACGCTGCGCAGTGGCGAGCGAGGGCTGCTCAGCAGCCTCACGAGGCATGCAGTCGCCAGGAATCAACTCTATTTGCCTGCATGGATTATCGACCGTCAGTCTAGCTCGAGCAGCTCGTCCGAGGCGAGCCTGACGACTGGCGATACTGGGTGGTGGTGGCAGATTCGCCACTCCAGAAGCTGCGGAGACCTTGCTGGAGACCCTCGACAGCTTTGCGCCGAGCAGCGTGGTGTGGATCGAGGTGCTCGCCGGACCACGCCGTCCCTGGGCTACCGGCATTTCGACGACCCAAACTTGTCGCGGCACCTCATCCGGCGCCATGATAGGGTCAAGGGGCGCGCACCGGCCCACCCGGCTGAGCAGAAGAATTGCACGGTCCAACGCGTGCCACAGCGGAGGACAAGCTCGTGGTCCGTTCAGGTTGCCCATGTGGCGTGCCGCGAAAACCCTTGCAGCTGCTCAGCTTGTGGACTGCGTGGTCACAGGGCGCGATAGCAACTCCACCTGCGCCCCCCGCAAGTGCTGCGACGTGGTGGCGCGTCGGTGGTATGATCAGACGGCCTGCCGAGGTTGTGCTGTTTTGCGCTCTCCTCAACGGCTGCTAGCCCCGCAGGTTCTCCGGGATACCGCATGCTGAATCTCCGTCCCTATCATGCTGCCATGCGAGCCAGGCGGGGTGCCGCGGGCGCCGCTTTGGACTGTTCCGGACTACGGCCTCGAGAGGAAGTGGCGTCTCGTACATTTCCTCTTGGTTTCCTGTGCCCGTGACCGGTCCATTGCCGTGCTGTGCAGCTCTGGCAAGTCTCTCGTCCATGCTCGCTCGAGTGCCGGCGCACAGCTACGCTAGTTCCGGAGAACAAGGCCACCTCTCGGTTTTCGACGTAGTTGCCCGGGTTCGCTCTGATTCGTCGATGCCCCGGGCCACGCTGCAGCATGGGATCTGCATGACGAACGCTTCCACAGGCTCTCCGAATCGGAGCACGGGCGATCATTCTGCTTCGAGTGTGCGAAGAAGGAGGATGACCGGAATGTCCGCCGCAGCGCTCGTACTCAGGCGCTCGCTGTCGCACAGTGTAAAAAGGCCAAGATATGCGGAATGCAACCTCCATTACGCAGCAAAGCCCTGTTGGAACCCCGTGTAGCCAAAGAGGAACGGACGAAAGATGAAAACTAGTCACAAAGGGGACGACAAGCAGACGACAGGTGCGCTCGAATCTACGTCAGGCGCATGCAGTAGTCAAGGTTGCCCGTCGGGTTGAGAGCCCTGCAGGTAGCGCGCGGGTCAGCGAGCGAAGCGGGTGGGAAGCTCTTCGAGAAAACGCACCAGTTCGGCATCGCGACCTCCTTGCCACTGCCGCCGAAGAGCGCGAACGTGGCAATGAAGACGAAGAACTGCGTGCCGCCGTCGAGAGCCGCCGACATGAGGTACTGTGACAGTTTGGAGTCAGCCTAGGAGCCGAACGAGCGAGGGCCTTCCTGAAAAACGCACGTTGTACTTGCGGAACCAGGTTGCCCGGTAGCGACGCAGGTAGAATTGCGAGAAGATGGCAATGAGCATCGTCTATATGCAGTAAGACAGACGGTCAGCGCTGGCCCTTGGTTTTGTAGAAGTAGCGCGGGCAGGATACGCACGCCGAAGACCGACGAGTTGATTCCTACCGACAGATAGCCAAGGCACCAGCAGATGATAGGCGACACGACGGTGTCAAACTTCATCTTCGGGAAGTAGCGGTGGAGGAAGAAGAAGGGGAGCGGAACGACGAGGCCGATGAGAATGGCGAAGGGGATGATTTGGTACGTCGAGCCGGAGCCGAACATGTGCTGCGAACACGACAACGGTGTGAGAACGGTAATCTACCAAGTCAGCGTCGAAGAGAGCTGGACACGAACCTTGGCAAGAGCGCCCCACGTGATGGCCTGCGAGTTGAACGACTGGACCTGCTGGCCGGACCAGATGTTCGATCCCTGAATGTCAAGCAGTAGCTCGCGCTGCGCGCCGATGACCTGCTTCATGATGATGAGCTGAAGGATGGCGCCAACGACCGTGCCGATCGACTGGACCCAGAGTGTGGACCGGGGCGGGAGCTTGGTGTACTGAGCCATCTTCAGGTCACGTGCAAGGGCGAGACCCTGCGCGGTCGAGTTGTAACCGTAAAGCGTGAAGTACTGAAGCGCAGGAGGGCGGCCCGTGTCAGTCACAAGTAGACAGAGCACCGGATGAATCAGGCTCACCATGTTGGCCTGCGAGTTGCCGGGGATGATGGCTGCACCGAGCATCTGTGAGAGTTGCTGGACGTCCGTCTTGAAGCCCGTGATGGCGTAGATGACGCAAACGAAGGCTGCGCGAGACGCCGAAGTCAGCTTCTCGAGCAGGTCCCGGAAGTCAGTCTCGAAGTTCGGCGACGCACGGAACATGAAGAAGGCAAGAAGAATGGCGACGATGAGACCCCACCAAGGGAGCTGCGAGTGGCCGGTGTCTGTTTGCGGCGCAAGACGTAATTAGGAGGGCCATCCTTTCGACGGTCAAGGCGACGCCGGAAGCGACCGCCACCTCGGCACGAGGGTTGGCGCTGAGTGATGAGGAAGAGCGGGAGACGTACAGCACGTGGCCATCGCCATGGCGAACGAGGCGAGAATGATGCCGCCGTAGACGTACATCGGGACCTCCTTGTAGACAAGCATCTTCTGGTAGTGCGGGTCTTCAATGCTACGAGTGCGGAAGCCCTTAATAGCGTTGAGGATCGGGCGCCAGTACCTGCGAGACGCGGTAGGGAGTCAGTACATCGAGCGTGCGAAAGCCGACAATCAGGCTCGCGCCGATCCGGACTCGTTGGAGGAAGCCACGCACCAGATGCCCACGTGAGTGAGAGTTGCGCCAATGGCCAGATTGCAACCGAGATAGTACACAGCGTTGGAAGCTGCGTACCATGGAAGACCGTGGATCTCGAGGGCGGTTTCGTTCAGCGAGTAGTCCGAGTTGAGAATGGCGTTCTGGTCGTAAACGGTGCCGTTCGGGTAGAAGAGCGCCTGAGAGAGGAAGGGGAACTGGGCGGCATTCCACGCGTTCGTGGCGTACATCGCGCAGAAGATGATGCAGCAGAGAGCGACACCGATGTACTGCGAGACCTGAGTCGTGAACGGCGTGAAGAGGGCACCGAGCGAGCCGCCACCGGAGCCGAGGTAGTTCTATGTCAACGCGACGCGATGTCAGCACGGATGGGACGTTGCATTGAGCGAATTGGACGGACCCAGTCGAAGCAGAGCGAGAACATGCCAAGACCCTCATTGCCGTTCGAGCCACCGAACTGCAGAGTCTGCGCGTCAGTAGACTGCGAGATGGGCGAACGCAGCAGTAATCGACGCACGATGCGGGTGAACCAGGCCGAGTCGCGCTTCGCCAAGCAGAAGATCGAGACACCGGTGAGGGTCGGCGCGACGAACTGAACGCAAAGTACTGTGTCAGCCTGTCCTTCAGCGAGAGGTAAAGAGAGTAACGCACCTCGGGAAGCCACTCCCAAATGAAGATGCCGATGAAGACGTACCAGAAGAAGCGGAGACGCTTCTGCTGGGCCTTGACGTCTTTGTCGCGGTGGAGAGCATCGAAGAGGTTGACCGTGGGCACGAGGTTCGGGTACACGATGTACGTAGGGAAGACGCAGAACGAGCGAAGAAGACCGGCGATGCCGTAGCCGAGGAGCTGCGAGCCTGCGAGAGTACGATGGACGGTCAAGACGGTGTGCAAAACAGTCCTCGAGATTGCGCACGCACCCATGAGCGTGAAGATCGCGACGCCATAGTTGGGCGAGTTGTTATAGTAGAGATCGTTGGTGGCGAAGACGGAGATGGCCTCGGCCGACGACGAGGCGGTAGACGACATGATGAGGATTGCGACATGCCTTATGCAGTGACATCATATGAGCTGTGCAGCAATTGCACGAACAAAAGAAAGCACGCACTCCTTCAGAGTAAATTCGCACGGGTTGAGGAAGGCCCAGAACTTGCCGCGCGAGGCGTTGGGGAGGACGGCAGCCCAGGTGCGGCCGAGGATGAAAGCGATGACCTGAAGGAAGAGCTGCGAGACGTAGACTGTCTGCGGGCGGAAGTAGAAGATCTGACCGAGCACCGCCGCGAAGCAGGTGAGACCGAGACCTGCGAAGAGGTCAACCATCACCAGTCAGTGCTCTGGCGCGCGACGGGACACTGCGACTGTCTGGAGGGAGAGTGTGAGACGCGACGCACCGAGGAAGTACATGCGGAAAGTGTGGATCTGCATGCTGGGGTCGTCCTCGAGCGAGATACAACGAGTGGCGATATCCTCGGCGGTCTACGTGTCGAATCCGGCGCGTGGTCAGTGATGCCTATGCATATGGCGAGCACGTGCACTTCCGGCGATCGAACAACTTGCTCACCTCGATAGGGCGCTCCTTGCCATTCTCGAGGCGATACCGGTCGGCAAGCTGATCGAACGGAACGTCGGCCGGGTCGCTAGCCTTGACAACGCCAACCCCATAGTCGTCCTTTTCCTCGGAAGGCGACTTAACGTCGTCGCTGGACGGCGACTGGTGGACCGTTGGAGCGGTGGTGGCGTCCATCGAGTCCTGGCGCCGGAAGGGGTTGCGAACAGAGACCATCTTGCCCAGTACCCTATGCTGTGAGCTACAGCAATGAGATGAGGGTGGGTGGGTGTCGGACTGCAGACAAGCAGAGAGAGAGAGGAGAGGAGCAAACTGGCGGCTGCCAAGCGGAGAGAGCACGCTGAAGCAGGTCGCGTGCCGGACGAGGGCGGGGAATCGCTATCGAAAGCAACGTGGGTGTGCAGGCTCTTTTTAGCGCCGCGAGGTCGAGCTGAAGGGCGTCGGTCAGGGCAGCGTGTGGCGAGGCCAGCGCAAAGTCCTCGTCGCCGCCAAACCACCGCAGCCAGAGCGCCCCTGATAGCGTACTTTTTGACGACTCATCAGCCCACGGCAAGATAGTGAAGCTCTGACCATTCAGCATGGCCACAGCGTCTTCTGCAAGTCGCGAGTGAGGCCAGTATGTGCGGAATCCGTCTGCACGCCACCAGCATGCGGCGTTGCGACCGTGCGGGGGACCGCTCGTGATTGCCTCCGAGCCGCATGCAAGAGTCTGCGCTAGCGCGCTCGGCCAGAAAGCGAGTGCCGAGGAAACGCAGACAAGCAGAGCACACGCGGTCGGCAAAACCTTCGTTTCCGCCGGACGGCGTTGGCCCCGCACCGCCAGATAGCGCTGTCTCGCCTCGCCGCGCTGCAAGCCGCAAGCAACACGCTGCTGTCGACGACCACAGCGTGGCGACAAAGTCAGCCCCGCTTCCGCGACAAGCGATATCTACTCCTCGGCCCCCTCCTCCACGCAATTGGCCTTGTCGGACCACTCGGCCCGCCGACTGGGCACTGCCCTTCAGAGTCTGTACCGTATGCTCAGTCTAAAGACCTTATTGCGCGCGGGCGCACTCGCCGCCAAAAAAGAGCAGCAGTGCGGAGTCGCAATCAGGGCGCCGCGCCCAGAGAACCCAACGGGGCGACCGCGCGGTGCGGTCAAGGTGCCATCTGGCACCTCGAAAGCCTCGCCGAAGTGCTGCAGCGACGTGTCCCGAAGACGTGTCCGAGTGCGCGAAGCACGGCCGAGATGCGGCGGGCCTGGCGGGCTAGCCGACCGAGTTCAGAGGAAGCGGACGAAGAATCGGGCAGCAGAGCAGAGACGAGACGAGAGGATGCGTGTTCAGCAGCACTGAGCGGGTGAAGGGAAGGAAGGCAAGCAGCACGTTCGCAGTAACAGTGGATGACTCGCACGCGTCGCAAGCGCCAACAGGCGCGGTCCCATGCTGCAGCGCCGCAACCTGACTAGGTCGAGTGCCAAATTCGGGTGCTCTCGCTTCGCGACATGCTTGCCGGCTCGCAAAGGGCACGGCTGCGAAGATGCACACAAGCATGCTCGCAAACACTCGATCTCACGCGGGGCAACACTTCGACGAGAGCGCAACGAGGGAAGCTGTTACGCAACGTCCGGACTTACTCTACTTGCCCACCTTGAGCCGGTTGACAGCATTGTACCGCTCTGTCGCCCATGCCAGCGCCTCCTTGGCCGGTTGACAGTCAGGGGCAATGCGCTCGAGGTACTTGAGGTCGACGAAGGCGGCCTTCCACTGCCCGATCATGGCGAGCGCGGTACCGCGACGATACAGCGCTTTGATGTTGCGCGGGTCTTCGAACAGCGCGAGCGTGCAGTCGCACACGGCCTCGGCGTACTGCGCGGGCGTGCCGACCTTCATGCGCGCAGCAGCGCAGTTGCTTGGGAAGGTGGGCTCGGCCGGGAAGATGATGGACGCCGTCGTGAATGAGATGATGGCCTTTTCGTGCTCGCCCGCAGCGAAGTAGTCGTTGCCCTGTGGAAGATAGATTGAGCAAGCTGACTCAACGGACGGCGCGAGACCAAGTGAGATGAGACGCACCCGCTGCTTCTCCTGCTCGGCAAGGTCGCGACTGAAAGCAATGCCCTTGGTCCGCGCCTCGGCACTGAGCTCGAGAAGACGGCCCCACGCCTGGAGCGGCCTGCGCTCGGGCGGGCCCTCCTCCTTGCCCTCGAGGAGCTCGGCTCCGGTGCCAAACTCGGTGACGATGTTCTGCCGCCCGAAGCGGAGCGCTGTCTCCAGCGCGCGGACCCCCCCCTGCCACTCGAGCAGCGTGCACATGTCCTCGGAGAGAATGAACGGGTCTTCGAGCATCAGGCGGTCCATGGCGGCGTCGAAGGCGTCCGAGAACGAGAGGAGGTAATCCTGCACTATGTACTGGCGGTTGACGCCCTCCCACTCGGGACCAGCGATCTTCTGCGAGCGTGCGCACAGGTGGCCCGCATCAGCTCTCGAATGAAAGAGGACGAGAGACGAGGAGAAGGAAGCGTACCTTAGCGCGCAGCTGGATATGGCACCACTTCATGAAGGCTTGCGGATCCATCTCGGGCAGGTCGATCGGGATTTGCCGGTCGGCTTGCTCGCACAGCTGGAGGCGATGGCGCGCCTCGCGGAGGATGTCGATGTGCTGGCTCAGCTTGCAGATGCAGATCTCGCCAAGTGTGGCACGCTGTTGCCGCATACCCGAGTCAGCCCGTGCACACAGCAAGAAGGGGGGACAACGAGACGGACCAGAACGTCGACGAGTTTCTGCATGCTGATTGCGAGGACGCGCTGCGACCACGCCTGAATCTCGGGGTGGTTGACTGCGTGCCACAAGCCGCGCTCTTCTGCGATGGCGAGGAACGAGTCCATCTCCTTCGGCTCGCCCGAATCGGTCGTCATGCGCCCCCCGCCAAGCAGGAACGACTTGGCGAGCTTGTCGCGGAGGAGGAAGAGCGGCGAAGGAAGGGCGCCGATGAGCTCGTCTGAAAGGCACAACAGGTCAATCGCGCAAACTGAAGCTCGCTGACGAGCTGATACACGCACACTTGAAGCCGGCCAGGCAAGTCTCGTAGAGTAAGCCGTCCAGCTCGGCCCAGGCCTCGTAGTTGGCGCCGACGCCGGTGCATCGGTGCGGCGGGCAGCACTTCGGCGGCGGGTGCCTCGACAGAGGCGTGAACCCCTCCTTGAGCGGAGGAGGCGCGACACTCGTGCCATCGGCCGGCAAGGGAGCGCCGTCGGCCGAAGCGTTCGCGGCGGCACCCTTGCGCTTCTTCTTCTTCTTCTTGCCGCCGCCGGCTCCGCCCGTCGGCCCACCCGCGCCAGCATGCTCGACCGCCGAACTGGCGTTCGCAACGTTGGTCTTTCCCGCGAGCGGCATGCCCACGCTCGCCTGTCCCGACTCGGCCTGATCGAGCAGCTGGGCAGTTGCAGGCTCGCCAGCCTCGCCAGCCTCGCCACTCGCGACGCTCCTCGCGCCCGCGGCTTCGTGCGGGACCGCAGCGAGCGACTCCGCTGCCGGCTCGTCCGCTCGCTCCTCCTGGTCCTCCTGGTCCTCCTGCTGCCCTTTCCTCGCCTCCTCCTCGGCGCGACACGTCGGGCAGCACAGCTCGCAGTGCTCTTCGCCCTCCTGCAGGGCCGCATCAGCGGCGAAGCGCGAGCGCGAGCCGCCCATGCGGCGCGAGCCCGAGGACGTCGCCGAAGGAGAGGGAGAGATCGCGGCCGAGGCCCGCTTGCGACGGCGGGGGAGCGCGGAGGCCGGAGCAGGGGACGAGGCGCGCGAGGAAGAAGGCGTCGTGCTCGTTTGTGCGTCGGGTGGAGACGAGACGGCGGCGGCGAGGCGGGTCGAGGGCGAAGCCTCGCGCTGCAGCGCCGGCGCTTGTTGGCTGCCGCGGTTGTAACGGTGCTGAGGTGGCGGAGGAGCGTAACGCGCTGCCGGGCGAGACTGCAGGGCGGCTATGGGTCAGCCTGCTGCGGGTGAAACAGGGGCTTTCCCGATGAGAGCGCACCTTGACGGGCGGATTCGTAGCTCGGGCCTTGCCCTTGGCCGACCCAGGCAGCGGCGACACGGCGCGCGGCGCAACAGTCGAGAACGGGTCGTACGGCGTACCACCTGGGGTCGCCCCCGATGTGGCCGAAAGCAGGTCCTTCGACGAGCCGAGCTTGAAGCCCTCGTCCATCGCGCCCTCGGGCTGCTGCTGGACTGCGGCGGGCCCTTCAGCAACCGTCTCTGCCAGGCCGGCCGCGGCAAGCAGCTTGTCCTTCTCGACCTTGTCCTTCTGCCGCCTGCGGTCGTCGCTGTCCTCGAGGACCTGCAGCTCCTCAAGCTGCAGCTTGACGGCGTCGCGCGCGTCGAGCGCAGCCTCGAGCTCGCCCTGCAGCCGCGCCGTCTCGACCTCGTCCAACGGGTGCGCCGGCACCTGCGCCGGCGGCGGCGCCTCCGCCGCGCCTTCGCCTTCGCCGCCACCCTCGTGCCCGTCCTGCCCACCCGACACCGCGCTCGCCCCGCCCGTCGTGCTGCGGTACTCGAGGAGAAGCCGGCGGATGTGCAAGTCGAGCTCCTTGAGCTCGGCGCGGAGCTCGTCGATGCGCTTCGCGCGCTTCTCGCGCTCGTGCTTCTCGGCGACGCGCTGCCGCACGCGCGCGAGGAGCTCGCTCGGCTTGCGCGCGGCGCAGAAATCCATCACGCTCAGGAGGTTGTCGCCGCCGGCGTCGCCGACGCCGAGCAGGCCGCGCGTCGCGCCTGGCCCGAACTCGGCCTCAAAGTCGTCGGCGATGAGCTGGAGGAGCTGGAGGGGCTGCGAGATGTTCTCGAGAAAGATGTAGAACTCGAGCGCGAACGAGCGCTCCGAGACGAGCTCGTCGGCGAGGGTGCGCAGGAGGGCGTGGTACGCGGCGAAGGCCTTGCGGATCTGGGCGCGCCACGTCGCCGTCGACTTCCAGACTTCGGCGGTGAGCGCACCAGACTGGATGAGGGAGCGGATCGAGGCGAGGAGCGGGGCGGGCGAGGGCGGTGTGCGCGGCGGACAGACGGGGAAGGCCGACTTGAGCGGCGCAGACTTGAGCATCGAGAGGCCCGTCGGCGTGAGGAGGGTGTGCAGGCACGGAAGCGGCGCCGCCTTGCTCGGTTTGAGCTGCGCGACGAGCCCCTCATAGACCATCGACACGGCCGACGAGAAGCCCGTCTCGCGGAGGCTCGTCGCCCACGCCTCGTTCTCGCCCTGCAGCGCGCCCTTGACGACCTGCCGGAAGGCTTCCTTGCCAAACTCGAGGTTCTTGTCGTTGGCAATGTCGTCGGGCAGGCGACCCTGCTCGAGGCCGGTCAAGATCCACGCGTCGACGGTGCCGCTGCTCTCGAGCCAATCGAGGATCTCGCTCACGCCGAGGTAGCGGAGCGAGGTGGCGAAGAAGGTCTGGAAGAGCTGCGAGAGGGCGGCGGCGACCTGGTCGTGCAGCGGGCTGCCTGGCGCCGGGAGGGGAGTGTCGGGCGAGAGACAGCGATGCGGCGCGCACTGCGGATCTCGACCGAGGCCGAACGGCAACGGTGGCCGCGCACTCATGGTGGTGCGAGTGCCGTGCGCTGTTCTAGACAGCTGCAGTCGCGTGTCGGAGGTTGAAGAGGGGTGGAAGATGGGCTGTGGCAGGAGGTAGGGGAGCTCAGTACGGCTGCAGTTGGCAGGTGGCCCCGCTTGCCGTGTGCTCGAGACTGTCGCAGGCTGTCTCCCGTCTGCGACAGGGCAGCTCGGGCCGAGCCCAAGGCAGGAGAGCCTTCATCGCTTGAGGAGGAGAGAGTGACCCAGAGCCGCGACGACAGCTCGTGAAGGGACGCCGAGTCTGTGAGATGCGCGAACACACCTTGCGAGCTGTTTCGAGCGGCCTTCGCGCCTCCAGACCGTGCGGGAGGCGGCGGATCGCACAGGCGTCTTTCGGGGCGGAGATGAGGGAGACGCCACAGCTCGTCTGCGCGCGATTCGAGCGGCTAGACGGGGTCCCTGAGGTACACCCAGCACAGCCAGCTAGTCAGCTTTGGCTCTGAGGGGCGGAAAGCGGGCGTCGGCGGATGCAGACTGGGGCGAGCTCCCGAGTGCAAGTCGCTCGTCGCCCGTCACCACTCGCACCATGCCCAAGGTACGCACCCAGAGCCTGCGCCGACCTGCTGGCTGCACTCGCCGCCCCCGACTCCCCCGCCCCTACCTGTCCCCGTTCCCGTGCGCGGCCCGCACGACTCGCGCTCGCACCAAACTCCCTCGCTCGCGCTCATCGCCACTCGCGCTCTCGACACGGCCCGCGGGGCTGTGTGATCACGCTCAGGAGATGCACATGCTGACACTGCACTCATCCGTGCTTCGACCCGTCCTTCCACGCGTCTCTATCGCCGCAGAACAAGGGAAAAGTGCGTCCCCCTCTCCCCCTTGTTCCCTCTCGCTGCCTTGCACAGCGCAGGAGCTGACCGATGCCTACCTGTGCGCGCACAACAGGGTGGTAAGAACCGTCGGCGAGGAAAGAACGAGAACGAGGGCGACAAGCGCGAGCTCGTCTTCAAGGAGGAGGGCCAGGGTCCGTCGCTCTCTCTCTCCCGCACCCTCCGAGGGAACAAACTGACCGAGAACTGCACATGCACGCAGAGTACGCCCAGGTCCAGAAGATGCTCGGCAACGGTCGTGTCGAGGCCATGTGCTTCGACGGCGAGAAGCGCCTGGCTCACATCCGCGGCAAGATGCGCAAAAAGGTGCGCTTCCCGCTGCGTCCCTCTCGGCCAGTCGTGCGGTCACTGATCGCGCGTTCACCTGTCCGCATATTCCCCTCGTCTGCCGTGGTCGCCCTCTCTCCGCCTCCGTCACTCCTCGATGACTTCGCCCTCGTCCGTCCCTGCGTTATGCTCCTGCCTGTAACAGGTCTGGATCAACCAGGGCGACATCATCCTGTTGTCGCTCCGCGACTTCCAGGACGACAAGGCCGACGTCATCCAGAAGTACTCGGCCGACGAGGCGCGCAAGCTCAAGCAGTACGGCGAGCTTCCCGAGACGGCCAAGATCAACGAGACGGACGTCTTGTGCGTTGTGCCCCCCTTTCCCTTTCCCTTTGCCGTTCGTATCCCTGACGCGCCTCTCTCCCCTGCAGCGGCGGCGACGAGGGCGACGACGTGGTCCAGTTCGACGAGGTCTCTGGCGACGAGGAGGAGGAGTCCGACGACGACGACATGAACCGCAAGGACGATGACTTTGACATCGACGACATCTAGTCGGGTTCGTCCGCAATGTACAGTGTCCGCCGTCCAAAAGAACCGACTGCGAGAGAGCGAGCGTGGACGGATCGAGCTGATATTTGTCGAGAGCGGACGGGCAAGCAAAAGCACAACATTGAGTCTGTGCCCGCAACTTGCGAGCTGCTTGCGGCGTCGCTGGAAAGTGCCGGAGCAAATCACGCTGTAATGGCAGCTCCATGCTTCATCTTCGCCTTCTCAATTCCGCCGCACTGGACCGCCGCTTGATGCACGTGAACGACCTCGCCGCGCCTCTCGTTAGCGCGCCTGACGTCCGGGTGGATGAAGGTAAGGCTCGACTCGGCATATGGCGTGAGCGCGTCAGCGTCAGTCCAGCGCGGCGCAGAAAGCCGTCGTGCCCCTTCCGTGACCGAGTCGACGAGGGCGACTGCGACGTCAAGCGAGGGCCACACGAAGACGAGTACGATGCGCGGGACGGCCTCGGCTAGAGTGACCCAGAAGGCAAGCGCGTGATGTGCGACGGACAAAAGCTTGAGCAGCGGCGCTGGCGCATGAGCTCGCTTGGCGGAGGAGCGGCCGTAGAAGCTCGCTGTTCGATGGCGCCCACTGCGTCTTTCTGAGGCCCTCGAATAAAGTAATGGGGTCGACGATGCACCGAGTGAGGCTGCAGAGTTGGTCTCGTAGTTGCTGATGCTGTCGGCTTGGCATGGCGAGCTCTAGATGTCTTGCCTACCAGTGACATGGTCACAGAGCTGAAGGCGAAGCTAGGTCTGGTAGCGACGAGACTGCGACTGGGCAGCCGCCGTGTCGGACCACGAAGCATCGGGTCGGGGCACGAGGCAGTCGATCCGAGTTGCGCGCTCAGCGGGTCGAGCTAGTAAGGACGACAAACTGCACACGGTGATGACCGCCCGTCGAGCTGCGTCTTCAAGGAAAGAGCGGGGCCGGGTCAAGGAGCAGACGAAGCGCCGGCAGGACGAAGAGCTGCGGGCGAGTCCAGTCTGGACTCGCTATGGTCTGTTTGCTGGCGCACGTTGTTTGCAGGCCCAAAATTAAACGACGTGAAGCTTGTCGAAGCGAAGACGAGCGCAGGACGGCGAAAAGCGAGAGCGCCCGATGAAAAGAGACGAAGCATGGTGGACCTTCCCAAGACTGCGGTGCTGGTCTGCTTCGCCTTCGCGGAGCGGCGTCAGTCGCTGCCCTGCTCTGAGCAAGCAGTATTCTCGGCAGACCGGACGAGAGCGGCGCAGGCAGCGAAATGGAAATTCGTGGCTTTCACAACCTGGTTCCTACAGTACAACACAGTAAAACCCAGCTGCGCAGACCCATGTGAGCCACTGCTGGTTCGCACTGAAGAGGAAAGCAAGGACGCACAGCCATGCGAGCAGAAAGAGTGTCTATTGAGCACATGCAGCAAGCGCTTCCCCTCCGTCGGTCGCGGCTCAGTAGTACTCGCCCTTTCGACGGACCTTGCCGTCTTTGCCGACCTCGGTGACAACAGGCATGATGGCCGGACGGTACTTGTACTGCGGCGAGTACCTGCGCGAGGAGTCCTCAGCTGCGCCGCCCGCTCCGACCGCACGAGCCTGCACAGAGGACGCACCGTTCTACGCCCCTGAGCCCCGGGCGCGACAGGAGGACCTTGTCGCCCTTGCCGAGGTCGCGCGCGCGGACCCAGCGCTCGACCCACGAGTGCGGCGGGAGGGAGAAGCGGATGGCGGCGAGGGCGTAGAGGGCGCCGAGGAAGCAGATGAGGAAGACGCGGAGGGGCGAGGGGCGAGCGGACCGGCGCGGCGGGGGTGGATGTACTCGTGCGGGTGCTTGTGTGGGCTTGCTCGTGGTGGGAGCGGGACTTGGGTGCGACGACGACGAAGGAGACGAGCGGAGGTCGGAGGGCATTGCGAGCGAGCGGTAGAGGCGGGTCGCGCGCGTGTGTGAGTAGCTGGTTGAGCCCTGTCTAGCCTTCGTCGAGCTCTCTACAAAGACACAGAGGCGCGCAGTCGAGGTCAACCTGTCGACTCTCGTCTCTGCCGGTCTCCCTTCGCCGCTCTGTCCGTCGAGGATGCCGCCGATCCAGTACGGCGACAAGAAGAAGGACGACGACAAGCAGCGCGAGGAAGACTCGCGCCTCGCAAAGGCCCTCGCCCGCCTCCCGCCCGTCCGTCTCCGCTCTCGCTTCCTCGCTTCCTCTCCTCATCAGCGTGTGGCGACGCGTCTCTCTCGCTCGGCTGGGGTGTGCACCGTGCAGGGCGCTGTCAGGAGCGATACAGGCAAGGCCGCACGCGTCGGGACCGCGACAAGGCTGTCGTGCACCGGACGGACAGTGGTGCTTCGGGAGGAGCACAAGTGGGACCAATGTGCTGTTCTACGCCAGTCGTGGGCAGTCTCGAGCGGACAGGGCGTCGATACTACCACCCGAAACCCGCCGTGGAGCTCGCACGCCCCGCCGTCGCTCTGAGGACACCCGCTCACCTCGACCTGCTTGCTCGCAGACCCCGCCCGGCAGCGTCCGCCTCTTTGACCGCTCCGAGTTCTACTGCGCCTACGCCCAGGATGCCGTCTACGTCGCGACGCACCATTTCAAGACGCTCACCTCGCTCAAGTACCTCGGCAACCCGACCCCCGACCACCCCGACGGCCTCCCGAGCGTCGCCCTCTCGCACGCCGTCGCCCAGGCCTTCCTCCGCGACGCCCTCACCACCAAGCAGCTCCGCGTAGAGATCTGGGAGCCCGAGGGTGGCGGCGTCGGACGCGGCGCCTCAAAGTGGCGCCTCGCAAAGGCCGCGAGCCCGGGCAATCTCGGCGCCGTAGAGGACCTCCTCTTCACCCACACCGACCTCCTCGCCGCGCCCGTCATTCTCGCCCTCCGCCTCCAGGTCAAGGACAACGTCAAGACGGTCGGGATTGCGTTCGCCGACACGAGTCTGCAGGAGATGGGCGTCGCAGAGTATGTCGACAACGACCTCTTCTCCAACACCGAGGTGCGTTGCCGTTCCTGCCTGGCTCCGAGCAGCGATCATCCACGGTCGATCCGCGCGTCTCGGTAGTCAGCTCCGGGGCGCTCTCACTGACACGCCTTTCCGCAGGCCCTCCTCATCCAGCTCGGCGTCAAGGAGGCACTCGTTGTCGACCAGGACAAGGCGCTCGAGTACGACCTCGCAAAGCTCAAGACGCTCATCGAGCGCTGCGGGATCGTCATCACTGAGCGCAAGAAGAGTGCGTCGGCCATTCTGCTGCAGATCGTCCTGCCGCCGTTTTTGCGTTCGGCATGGGGCGTCTTACTTGCAGACGAGGAATTCACGCATGTTCCGCGACAGGCGAGTTCACTAAGGGCGACGTCGAGCAGGACCTCAACCGTCTCCTCCGTGGCTCTCTGCAAGCCTCGACCCGTCGTGCGCTCCTTTCGTCTCGCTCGACCCTCGCTCAACAGCACCCTGACTCTCTGCCTTCTTTCCCCAATGCCCGCGCAGCCGAGTTCGACCAGCACGTCGCCATGTCGGCCGTGTCGGCGCTCATCTCGTACCTCGGCCTCCTCGGCGACTCGAGCAACTTTGGCGCGTACAACCTCAAGGCGCACGACCTCAGCATGTACATGCGCCTCGACGCGAGCGCACTCAGGGCGCTCAATCGTGAGGCGGCGTTCTGCTTCCCTGCTCTCGCGCTGGGGCCGGCCATTCGGACCGGCCGCTGCGCTTCGAAGAGATCTTGTGCTCGCTGACTCGAGATGGTGCTCTCATCGCAGTGATGCCCGACCCGACCGGCCTCGGCGGCGCGAGCAAGACCATGTCGGTCTTTGGCCTGCTCAACCGATGCAAGACGGCGCAGGGGACGCGCCTCCTCGCCATGTGGCTCAAGCAGCCCCTCGTCAACCGCCACGTCATTCTCCAGCGCCAGGACCTCGTAGAGTGCCTCGTCGAGAGCGACGAGTTCAGGCAGGCCGTGACGGTACGTCGACGGTCTCGATTAGGTCTCGTCTGCCGCGAATGAGCATGTGCTGGGCTCGTGCTGATGTCCTAGCCTCTTACCGACGCACAGGACGACTACCTCAAGTCGATGCCCGACTTCCACCGCATCTCGAAGCGGTTCCAGAAGGGCGCCGCGTCGCTCGAGGACGTCGTGCGCGTGTACCAGGCCGTGCTCCTCCTCCCCGGGCTCAACCTTGCGCTCGAGCGCGGCGTCGTCGCGGCAGACGAGGAAGGCGAGGACGAAGTGATGGCGGACGAGGCGGGAGAGGAGGGTGGGAAGAAGGAGGAGAGCCGCGAGAAGAGGTGGAAGGCGCTCATTGAGGAGCTGTGGCTCTCGCAGCTGCGCGTGAGCCACGCCGAGTCTCGCCCTCTACGCGACCTAGAGCTGAACCGATGCGTGTCGATCCTCAGGACTTTACGGCCTCGCTCGAGCCGTACCAGGAGATGGTCGAGACGACGATCGACCTTGACGAGCTCGCGCGGCACAACTTTGTCATCAAGCCCGAGTTCGACGACGGCCTCAAGCAGCTGCGCGACAAGCTCGCCGAGTGCCGCGACGCGCTCGACGACGAGCACCACGCCGTCGCGCGGGACTTGGGCATGGCGGCCGACAACAAGGTGCTCCACTTTGAGAACAGCTCGCTCTACGGGTACTGCTTCCGCCTCACACGCAAGGTGCGTCGCCTTGCATCTGCGCATCCTCGCAGCGACATGTCGGCGCGCCCTGACACGATGTGAGCTGTTGTGGTCACGGTCGCTCGCAGGAAGCGTCGGCGATCAAGAACAAGAAGGGCTACATCGAGCTCAAGTCGCAGACGAACGGCGTGCACTTTACGACCAAGGCGCTCAAGGGCCTCAACGACGAGCACGGCGACCTCACCAAGCAGTACGAGAAGACGCAGAGCCAGCTCGTCAAGCAGGTCATCCAGATTGCAGGTGCGCTGTTGCTTGCCTAGGCTCGAAGTCCTTCGCATGTGAGCAATTGCGCTGATCTGCGCATGACCTTCGGCGTACAGCGTCGTACTGCGAGGTCCTTGAGACGCTCAACACGGTCATCGCCAACATCGACGTCGTCTGCAGGTATGTTTTCGCTTCGCCCCTCGCAGTCGCAGAGGAATCCTCACATCCTCCTAATCAGCCTCGCCGCGTCGGCTGTCAACGCCCCGATCCCGTACGTCAAGCCGACTATCTTTGAGCGCGGCGCCGGCAGCATCAAGCTCGAGGAGGCGCGGCACCCGTGCCTTGAGGTGCAGGAAGGCGTCAACTTTATCGCCAACGACGTGCACCTCGAGCGCGACGTGAGCGAGTTTGGCATCATCACGGGCCCCAACGCCGGCGGCAAGTCGGTCTTCATCCGCCAGACGGCGCTCATCGCGCTCCTCGCACAAATCGGCTCGTTCGTGCCCTGTGCGTCGGCCGAGGTGCCCATCTTCGACTCGGTCCTGTGCCGCGTCGGCGCGGGCGACTCGCAGCTCAAGGGCGTGTCGACCTTTATGGCCGAGATGCTCGAGACGAGCGCCATCCTCCGCCAGGCGACGCGGGACAGCCTCGTCATCATCGACGAGCTCGGGCGCGGAACGTCGACATACGACGGATTTGGTCTCGCGTGGGCCATCTCGGAGTGCGCCTTCGTCCTCGTTCACCCGACGCGGTTCTCTCGCTGACTCGCCTTCCTGCCGCAGGCATCTCTCGACCGTCACGCGCGCCTCGGTCCTCTTTGCAACGCACTTCCACGAGCTGACGGCGCTCGCGCAAGAAGTCGCACACGTGCAAAACCTGCACGTCGTCGCGCACGTCGAGGCCAACCCCGACACGCTCACGGGCCGCGACATCACGCTGCTGTACAAGGTCATGCCCGGCGTGTGCGACCAGAGCTTTGGTATCCATGTCGCGCAGCTCGCCAACTTCCCCGACGAGGTGGTCAAGGTGCGCTAGGACTGTATAGGCATATCGCGCCTGCGTCGAAGCGAAGCAGGACTGACGCCTGTCACGTGCGGTCGCGCAACAGCTCGCCAAGCGCAAGGCCGACGACCTCGAAGACTTCAGCGAGCAGAGTGCGTCTGTTTCCCTGCGACGCGCCGGTCCGACCCGGCTGATCGCCTCGTGCACCTCGCAGCAGTTGAATCGGACCAGGTGGCCGCCGCTCCGCGCGCAACGCCTCCGCAGGCGCAGTTGCCGGCGGACGAGATTGCCGCAGGCACGGCGCTCGTCGAGGCCTTCCTCGAAGAGTGGGCGTCGCGCACCTCGGCGCTCCCGCCCGCTGCAGACGAGGGAGCGACGGCGGCCGAGCTGGATGCGCTCGTGGGCGTGTACGAGGAGTACAAGGAGCGCTTCGAGGGGAGCGCGTGGGCGCGGGAGGTGCTCGCCAAGACGTACTGAGCGCTGCGCTGGAGGCCAGCGCAGCGAGATACCCCCCGGGAGGGCGGCTCGCGGTTCGATACCCTCTTTGTCATGTTGCATGTAGCTTGCAAGGTCGTTCACTCTCGTTGCTTGGTCTCGCGAGGCTCGGAAGTGGGAGAAGGGCTGTTGCGCTCGAAACTTGTCTGTACCGTAATCTCGCGAGCATTGCTCGGCGACATCCTCGCGGATCGTTCTGCGAGGGCAGGCTCGGACCCGCAACAGCAGCGAACCGTGGATTCAGCGCAAAGCGCGGCTGGACCTTCGCGCCCCTGCATCGGGTGTATGCGCTAGCTCGACACGAGGGCGATCGAGGGCGACAAGATGAAGGTGGAGAAGGTCCAAGGAGGCCGCGACCGCGTTTCCAGGCCAAACTTGGAGCGCCCTTTCCTCCGATCGTCCTCGCGTCGCATCTTCGCTCCCGAGATTCGATGAATCCGTGCTTGTCTGATCCTGCACAGTGCACGGGGACTGCCATGCTCACCAGTCGTGGTCTCGTCGCTGCGTTGCTCAAGCTCACAAACCCGATCTGTCGGCGGCAACTGTGGGAGAGGGCGGCGGGGACCTGTATTTGGGCGCCCCCGATCACTGCCCTGCACGCCAATCAGTTAAAGGTCCCTCGCGCGGGCGTCCCGAGGTCGCCAAAAACGCTCGCTTCTCGCTAGCCCCGCTCTTTTCCTCTTGCCATCTCCCTGCTCGGTTGCTCCCTAGACAGCAATGCGTGCTGCGCTGACTGCTGCTGCCGCGCTTGCGCTTGCTTCGTCGGCAAGCGCTGCCGTCGTCGAGAAGTGGTCCGTTCCCACTTCCTGGACCCCCTTCGCTAGCCCGATCAGTCGTCCGACCAGTTTTTTTGGTCCGCGCCCGTGCAGGTACAACCTCACCTATGTCACCGCAAGCCCGGACGGTTTCGAGAAGGAGTGGTCTGTCGGCGTAAACGGGACCTGGCCGTGAGTCTCCTTCCATGCATCCGCCCTCTTCGCTTGCTGACCTCGGGCTTTGCTCAGTCCGCCTATCCTCGAGGTCAACTACAACGACACAGTGCGCGTGCACGCGCTCAACAGCCTCGACTCGCCTTCTTCACTGCACCACCATGTGAGCTGATCGCGGACCCGCTCAAGCTGCGCCTGCTCACCTGATCCTGCCCACTCAGGGCATCTTCTTCAACGGCTCGAACTACTATGACGGCGCACCCGGCGTGACGCAGTGCGGCCTTCCCGCCGGTGCGTGTTTGTCTCGGATCTTGGCGCTGAAGTCGCGCTCACGCTCCTCGTCGACAGGCCGGGAGCTCACGTACGAGATCCCCGTCGATCGGCAATGGGGTACATACTGGTGGCACAGCCATTCATCCGTCCATTACCAGGACGGTCTGCGTGCACCGCTCATCATCCACGCTCCGGAGGAACCGCACCAGTACGACGAGGAGATCATCATCGTCATCTCCGACTGGTACCACGAACGTGCCACAAAGCTCAACCATCAGTTCATGAACAAGTACAACCCGACTGGTGCCGAGCCAATCCCTGGTGCGTGCTGCTGTTGCGAGTCAAGACGCTCCTTCCGAAGGTACTGAGCCCCCCTCTCCTGATCAGACGCGCTCCTCATCTACGCTGCTCAGAACGGCTCTTACTACTCTGCTGATGACAAGGTCCTGTTCAACGACAACCTCAAAATTCCCTTCGAGGCGGGCAAAACCTACCGCATCCGCGTGCTGAAGTATGTCGACCGTCCCGCTCTCGACTCGCACTGCCTCCGCACTCTGTCGCATCCGTTGCACAACGGCGGTTCTCTTACCTCGGAATGCTATGTCGCGCCGTTGCCGAGATCCAGACGAGCTGACTTGCAACCGCTCGCTGCCTTCCCTACCCTCAGCACTGGCATCTTCTCCATGCTCTTCTTCTGGATCGACGGTCACGATATGCGCGTCATCGAAGCCGACGGCGTGCGTTGCCTTCGCTCTACCAGCGGAGGATCTGCTCGCTGACACATGACTGAAGGTCGACACGCAAGAATACCCCGTCGACTTCCTCACGCTTTCGGTTGCTCAGCGCTACTCAGTGCTCGTCACCGCCCGCAACGACACTTCGCAAAACTTCAAGATCCACGCCAACTTTGACTCGTCCATGTTCGACACGGTCCCTGAGGATCTTCAGCTGAGTGCGTCTCGCGGGAAAGCTGACACTGCTCGCGAAATGGCGTTGACTTGCTGCGCCTCTGCCTCTCACAGACTACACCGCGACTCTCTCTTACGGTGCTGGCAACCCGGTTGCCGAAGAGGGTGTCCAAGAGGAGCTCGGCCTCATGCAGGACCACCTGCTCGTCCCCGTCGTAGTCGAGGAGCAATTCACCCCGACCACCTCGCTCGAGCTCGACGTTTGGTTCGACGGTACGTGAACGACTTCGAGGGTCCCCTGCAACACGCGGAACTGACGGTCAGAAATCGCAGCTTACGACAACGGTGTCAACCGGTGCGCTGTGTTGCTGCTCATCTCCCGCGATATTTTTCTGACCCACACTCCTCGCGCAGCGCATCGATGCTGAACAACATCTCCTACGTTGGGCCGGACACGCCCTCGCTCATGACGATGCTCTCGATGGGCGAGGACGCGCTCAACCCGGTCGTCTACGGCCCGCAGACGGCGCAGCACCTTCTGACCAAGAACGACGTCATGGATCTCATGGTCATTAACTTCGACGCCAACGCACACCCCTTCGTGCGTCTCCTTTGCGCATCTGAATCTCGACGACCTGGCCTCACATCGTTCTGTCGCTACAGCACCTGCACGGTCACAACTTCCAGGTCACACGTGTGGCCACGGACGTCACGTCTGACGACCCTGAGCTGAACCCGCCTCACGCGCTCGGCGCGGCCAACCCGATGCGCCGCGACACGATCATTGTGCCCGCCGGCGGTGCCGTCAAGTGAGCCTTCTCGCTTTCTGGGGCTGCGGAAACATTGCTCACTGCACATTGCTTGCAGCATCGCATGGCGTGCCGACAACCCGGGCGCCTGGATCTTGTGCGTCACGTTCCGTTGACCTTCTCAATCAGCTTGCGCGCTAACCGTGCCCTACCGCTCCGCAGCCACTGCCACAGTGCGCCATCGGCCTCTTCTTGCACTGACAGAGATGCACGCTGACTCTGATCTCCCGTGGTCTGCCTGTCTCAGTTCAATGGTCAGTCCCAGGGGTTCCTCCTCGACGAGCCAACATGCTAACACTTGTCTCGTCACGTAGGCACATGGAGGCCGGCCTTGCCGTTGTCTTCATGGAGGACATTCCCGGTGCGCAGCAAGCCATGACGCTCCCGCAGCAGATCAAGGACCAGTGCGACGCCCTCGGCATCTCGACAACGGGCAACGCGGCAGGCAAGATGTCGGTGACCGACCTCTCTGGCGCCCCGAATGGTCCACGCGACCAGGCGCACATTACGGGATGGTGCGTTCTCGCCCTGCATGCGCTGAGCCTCCTGAGGAAGTCCGGCTGACCAGCTTTGCATTCGTTTTCCCGTGCCGCTGCTCTCTTCATGTCTCCTCACTCCGCCAAACCTCGTGTCCTTGCTCCTGGTCACTTCAATGCTGCTCTCGTCGAATCGCAGGACGCCCAAGGCCAAGGGCGCGCTCGCAGGCTGCGTCCTGACCGCACTTCTCGGCATGATCACCGTTGTCTGGGTGCGTTACCTGCGATTCAAAGGCTCTCTCCGCCAGCTCACTGACTCCGTTCACGCGCGCAGTACGCCCTCGGCGGTCAGCTCGATGCAGACGAGCTTGCGGAGGAGGTCGAGCGCGACATGGCCAAGAAGGCTGCTGCGGGCGGCGGTCTACTTAAGCGCGGCTTCAACGCGATCCGCGGCAAGTCGGCGTAGAACTGTTGCGAAGGCACTGAATGCCGATGCGGCACGTGGTACCGAGGCAGGATGCGTAGTTGAAGCTGCGAGCGCACATATGCTCTCCTTCGATTTTACTTTCTTTTGGTTCATAATGGTAAAATCTTGCGCTCGCATCAGGCTCTGCGCACAGTTGCGCTTGCACGAGTTCTGTGAGTGAAGCGAGACACCCGGAAGCGGCGTCGGTAGCAGCTCGAGGGCAGCCGGCCATCGCAAGGCGTCTCGCCGCGTCTTCTCGTCCGCTCCTCATCGTGCTTTGCTGCCCGGCTGTGCTCTTTGTCTTTGCATGGAGGGCGCTGTCAAGCCGCCTGAGGCTCCCGGATCACAACAAGAGGTCGACCCAGGCGAGGAATCGCTCCTCTCGGCACTCCCGCCTCCACCTCCCTTCGCTGTCGTCGTGACGGACCTCTGCATCGACGCGCCTGTACCACAGTGGACTGTCCCGCTCGCCATCCCGATCACCGTTCCGCGCTGGCTGCAAGCGAGGCTGCAGAAGGGAGAGGGGGCGGTGCCGAAAGCGCTGGTGCGCGATGTGAGCGTGGACATCGTGCCGGGCGAGGTTTTGGCAATGTATGGACCTTCCTCCTATAGCTTCATGTGAGGTCTAGCTGACCTCGGACTTGCAGCATCGGCGGAAGCGGAAGCGGCAAGAGTGCGTTGCTCACTTGCTCGGCTTTCACGACTGTACTGCGCGCAGGCCAGATTCTGACTCTCGGTGTACGCAGCTACTTTCCTCAACACCCTCGCCGGAAGGATGGGCAACCTCGAACTACCGAGCGGCACTATCGACTACCGACCACTCGGAAGTCAGGCTGCGGCTTCGTCAGATCCACGCAAGCATATCGGCTACGTGCGGCAGGACGATGCGCTACTGCCATACCTTACGGTGCGGGAGACATTACAGACCGCCGCCGCACTTCGTCTCCCTCGTTCCGTCTCTGCGGCTCAGCGCACTGCGATCGTCGACCAGACGCTGCTCGAGCTGGGGTTACGGGACGTGGCCGATGTCCTCGTTGGCGGAGCACTTCGCAGGGGCATCAGCGGTGGCGAGCGACGGCGACTCAGCATCGCCTGCACGCTTGTGACGATGCCCAGCATCCTAGTCCTCGATGAACCGACGAGCGGCCTCGACAGCTCGACGGCGTTCCAAATCCTCAAGACGCTGAGAAAGCTTGCGGCACGTGGTCGTGTTGTGGTCCTCAGTTGCCATCTCCCGCGCAGCGAAGCCTTCGCGTTGGTACGCCAGCATTTCACGGCCGTCATTGTGCTCCCCGAGTACTCAAGAATTTCCTCCGCAGTTCGACAAGATCCTGCTCTTCTCCCGCGGCTCACCTGTATTTTCAGGCCGTCGCGACGAGATGCTGCCGCACTTCGCCTCCTTGGGCTTCCCGCTCCCGGAGCACACCAATCCCCTCGACTTTGTCATCGATGTGAGCCTCGCATTCCTAGTCTCGCTGCTCACATGTCATACTGACACCACCTATGCGCAGATCTCGAGCATCGATAGTCGGAGCGAGAAGGTCGAAGAGGCGACAAAGGACCAGGTCGGCAAGCTTGTCCTCGCATGGCGCGAAGCAGAACTGCGGCGAACAAATGCCCCATCCAGTCACCCGTCCTCGATTCACCGTCGCGCCTCGTCCGCCGGTTCGAAGCCTCCGCTCGATCTCGAAAAGGCGGACGCGGCGACACCGACGGCCGGAACGTCCACGCGCGCTTTCGAAAGTCCTGCGGCTCGAGCAAACGTCCTTCAGCAGACGATCCTCCTGACGCACCGCGGCCTTCGCAACGTTACGCGGAATTGGGGCGTTCTCGCCGGCTTTGCCTTGCAGGCTATCATGTGCGCGAGCAAAAGGAGATCAGCACACCGAGATCCGACTGACCTTGTCTGATGCAGCATCGGTGTTGTCCTCGGACTGGTCTTCTTCGATCCTCCCGAGACACCTGCCGGGATTGTCTCCCTCAAGACGCTCGCGTACATGAACGGGCCTGCCTTTTTCTACTTGTCCATCATCCTCGCGATCTTCCTCCTTTGCCAAGAGCTCGTCGTCTTTGATCGTGAACGCGAGGACAACCTGTACACGACCGTTCCCTGGGTCGTCTCGACGATCCTTAGCTACGGTCCCGTCAACGTTATCTGTCCGGTGCGCACCACTACGCGCTTTGCGGAGGTCCAAAGCGGCTGGCTGACCCGCCCTTCACCCAGACCTTGTACTGCGTGATCGTTTACTTCATGGCCGGATTCTGGCGCGAGCATCTCGCTCGGAACATTCTATCGTTCATTGCGCATGTACGTTTCAGTCTCACCTGTCTTGTCGACGCGGAATGTTGACCTCGTTGTTTATAGGGCATCCTCCAGCAACAAGCGTCCTGGAGCTACGCGCTCATCGCCTGCGCAATCAATCGTTCCTTCGCGCAAGCCTCGCTCCTCGCGAACGGCTTTTCGATCATGTTCTTTTTGAGCGCCGGCTGTGCGTTCGCGCTTCAATGGTCGACAGACCGTGCGCTGCTGCTGACACGGTCAAATTCGCAGACTTGATCCCCGATTTACCAGTCTGGGTCGACTGGACCAAATGGCTCTCGCAGTTCTACTACGGTGCGACCAGGTTTTGCTGACTAGGGTGGACCCGCATTGACTTCTGCCGCAATATTAGGCTTCCACTGGATTGCCCGGCTGCAGTTTGTCGGTCGCACCTTCGCCTGCGAAGGCGTCACGGGACCGGCACTCAATCAATGCGAGGGCGTCAACGTCCTGCGCGGCATGCGCTTCAATCTCAACACGCCGCTCTACGTCTATCCGCTCGGCCTTCTCGGCTTCGTCCTCGTGACCTACTCAATCGGCCTGCTCATCTTGGCCAACTTTCATCCGGGCGGCGTCAAGCACGCAGCGCAACAGGCTTCGACCGCGAGGCATGCCGAGACCGTCAGCCATGACCAGCTCAAGCGTGGTTCTTCCCGACGGTCAGTCGACGTCGTCGTGAGCCGTCTCAGACTCGTCGTCTCGAAGCGCTCGTGGCTCAGCCGACAGCAACGGCAAGACAAGGTCATCCTCGAGGACGTGTCGGCCAGCTTTCCCGCCGGACAGGTCTCGGCAATAATGGGTCCTAGCGGTGTACGTCTCGACGAAAAGTCGCACTTGGGACGCTATTGACGCTCTCTTTCGACGCTCTTTAGGCCGGCAAGTCGTCTCTTCTGCAGGTCCTCGCGGGCCGACTCAGCTCGAGCGCTATGTCCGCCTTCAGCTCGACCGGAGCAATCACGCTTAATGGCAAGCCATTCGACGCTTCGCTCGCCTCTCTCGTGGCCTTCGTCGAACAGGTGCGTGAAATCGATCGCTCACAGTGAAGAAGCAACTCACCGCTTACTGCACAGGAGGACGACCACCACCTTCCCGCTCTCACTGTCCGAGAGACCTTCCGCTACGCCGCCAAGCTTAGCCTAAAGGATCAGAGCACGCCCGCGTGCTACGCTCGTGCCGAAGAGATCATCCGCATGCTCGGCTTGGCTCCCTGCGCCGACAACCTCATCGGCGGTCCGCTGCTCAAAGGCATCTCAGGCGGCGAGAAGCGACGAGTGTCGCTCGGCGTGCAGCTCATTGCAGGCGCGGCGGTACTTTATGCGGACGAGCCGCTCACTGGTGCGCTCAGCTTCGGTCCAGCACTTGTTCCGTCAATTTACAGCTCTGATTGGTGCAGGTCTCGACGCATTCACGGCACAGAGTGTCATGCAGACGCTCAGCGACCTCGCTGCAGCCGGCCACACGGTTGTCATCACGGCGCATCAGCCACGCAAGGAGATCTGGTCCGCTTTTGACCAGATCCTCCTGCTTGCAAAAGGCGGCCGGACCGTCTACTCCGGCTCAACGAGCTCGCTGTTCACGTTCCTTGAAAGCGCCGGCGAGGTCTGCCCGCCCAACTTCAAGTCCGTCATTCCTTTCCGGCTTACCCTCTACCTTGCTCATCCCTCTCGCCCCGCACAGCCCGGCCGATTTCGTCCTCGATGCTATCTCGCCAGACTACTCGACCGCGGCAGCCGAACAGTCGTCTTCACTGCGGATTGAGCGCCTTGTTGCAGCATGGAGAACAGCACGCCAGCAGGACATAGAGGTGGAGACGAAGGACTCGCCGAGCAGCATGCCGTCGGCCCGGCCTCGCTCGACGGCCTTTTTCAAGGCCTTTCCGGTAGTCCTGAGTCGCAGCTTCACGTGAGTCAAGCTGCCGTGTGTCATCGAGACCGACCTGACCGTCGCATTCTACGGACAGCAACCTCCGCCGACAACCCGACATCTTCATTGCGCGCATCGCCAACCCGCCGTTCCTCGCGTGCCTGTTCTGGCTTTTCTTCGCGAGGCTCGACTACGGACCGTCAAGCCCGCAGACTCGCATCGGTCTCCTGCAAGAGACCACCGCCCTTCCATTCGTTGGCATGCTCAGCTGCATCGCCATCTTCCCCTTCGAGAAGGCGCTCTTTGTGCACGGTGCGGCCTTTGAATGCGATCGAGGGGAAACAAACTGACCCCTCGAGTATTTGCAGAGTACAAGACCAGCGCAAGGCACTCTGTCCTGACTTTCCTGACGGCGTACACCGTTTCGGAGACGTGCACGTCGCTGCTCTCATCGCTAGTGCGTTTGGCATGTCCCACGTTCCGACTAGCGCTGTGCTCACCAGCCACCTCGCTCAGCCATGGGCCATCATCTTCATCTACGGCATGAACCTGCAGCAGTCCGGCCGCATCTTTGTCGAGTTCTGGATCTCGTCGTTCGCGCTCATCAGCGTCGGCGAGTCGATCGGCATTGCCTTCTCGTCGTGGACCAACAACGGCGGGCTCGCCGTATCGCTCGTCAGCGCTGGCTTGACGCTGCTCGGTCAGGTCAACGGCATCATCTCGGCGACCGTGCCGTACTGGTTGGAAGTGATTGCCTGGGTGCGCTCGCTCTCGACCGTCCCTTTCCTCGCACATCCCCGCTTACGTGCGCACGCGCAGATCTCGCCAATGAAGCCTCAAGCGTACCTGCAGACGATCAACGAGTTTGTCGGGCTCGAGTTTGACTGCTCGCCCGACGAGCTCGCGTCGGGCGCATGCATCGCCGCGACCGGCGAGCAGGTGCTCGACACGTTTGGCCTCCCGTACGGCGACACGGGCAAGTACATGGGCATCCTGATGGCGCTAGTCGTTATCTGGCGGGCGCTTGCGTTTGCGGCGCTTTACGGTCGGATCAAGACCATGTAGCACTCGCCGTTGTTGTACACTTTCCCTATCCTCTTCGTACCCGCACCAGATTGCGCAAGGAAGAATATTCCGGCCGGACGGCGCCTATTGCAAGCCCAGACCACAGCGCACACCGAAAGACCGAAGCGGAAAGTCTACGCCGCGCCGAGCAGCACCTTCCTCCACCCGTCCTCGTTCGCTCGACGGTTCCGCTCGCGCTCCTCGGCGCTGAAAACCCTCGACTGCGGCGCCGTGCGCGTGCGCTTCTCTGGCGGCGCGGCGGGGAGGTCGAGCGCGCGGCTGGGCGGGAGCGAGTACGACATGCGGAACGTCGGCTCGCCCGCCGCCGCCGTCGCCTGTCCCTGCTCTTGCGCCGCCGCGGACCCCTCGTTTGCCGGTGCCGCCGGCACGTCGACCGGACGGATCGAGCTGATCCACCGCGCGACGGTCGGCACGGCGTTGCGCAGGCGCTCGCGCTGCGCAAGCTGCGCGGCCTCGCCCTCGCGGCGCGCGCGCTCGTCGTCGGGTAGCGCCGCGGCGTCGTCGTCCGAGCCGTCGCCGGCCGTGATCGACTTGTTGAGCTTGGAACGCCCGCCGCCGCGGCGCCCGCCGCGCTTCGAGGTCGAAGAGGACGAGACGCGCCCGACGGGCTTCTTCAGGAGGCGGTTGATCGTCTCGGTTTTCTGTGCGACAATGATTGCAGCGAGTCAGGACCTCGGTGATGCAACCGGAGAAGTGCCGACAGGCGACATGCGACGCACCTCGTCTTCGAGCTTCTTGTCGGCCTGCGACTTGCGCTTGCGCGACTTTTCGGCGCGCCACAGCGCAATCTCGGCCTCGGTGCGCTGCGGCTTGGTGCCCGTGTCTGCGAGCGGACGCCATGATCACGCATCAGTTTCTCCGTCGCTGTGAAGCGCGGCAAGTGACCGAAGCAGGCTTTGGGGACGAGGCACGCACGGGTGGGCAGGCTCATGAGTTCGAGCGCGTCGTCGCCGCCGAGCTCCTTTGCGCGCTGCCGCGCCGTCTTGCGCCCGCCGTAGAGGTCGCTCCCGCTCCCGCTCGACGAGTAGCCCTCGGCGTCCTCGTCTGACGCGCCGTCGGCGCCGCCGCCGCCGAGCCGGGACGAGACGTCGTCGTCGAGGTCCGAGCCGGAGACGAGGGCGCTGTCCGAGGGGTCGTCCGAGTCGGGGAGGTCGAGCGAGACGTCCGACTCGTCCGTTTCTGCGCGCGCGAGAGCGAGAGCGGTTCAGTCTTTCAGGTCCACGACACAGAGATCAAAGACGTGGGACTAAGTCCGCAGCGGGAACGCAAGCCGAACGCACCGGCCTTCTTCTTGCCCTTTCCCTTTCCCTTGCCCTTTGCGCCCTTTGCCCCCGCCGCGCCCTTGCCCCTCCTCCCGCCCGCGACCGAGCTAGCGGGCGAGCTCGCGCCCGTGTCTGTGCCGGGCGCGCTCGCGTCTGCGCCGGCCGAGAGCTTGAACTTGATCTTGAGCCCCTGGAGCGGGTTGTCGGCGGCGGCGGCGGCGGCGGCGGGGGTCGACGCGGCGGTCGACGAGGCGGCGCTCGCCCTGCGGCTCGACGCGCGCGCAGGAGGTGCCTTGGCGGCGGCTGCGCGGGTGCCGCGGCGTGCGCGTGCTCCTGGGCGAGGAGTCGACGAGCCCGAGGGCGTGTAGTCGTCTTCGTCGGCGAGCTGGTCCTCCTCGTCGAGCTCGTCCTCCTCGTCGTCGTCCTCTTGGCCGTCGTCCTCGCCTTCGTCTGGGAACGCGTCGTCGTCCCTGTCTTCGTCGTCATCCTCGTCGTCGCTGTAGTCCCTTCTGGCGCGCTTCTTGCCTGCGCCGTTGCCCGCCTTGCCTTTGCCCTTGCCCTTGGCTGCAGTAGAAGCACGTGCGGGCTGCTTGATGCGGATGGTGGTTGCGGGTGCGGCGGTCGAGGTGGAGGGTCGCGGGGGAGCAGGAGCGGGAGCGGGAGCGGGAGGAGGAGGGGGCGAGTCTGCGAGCTGGTCCTCCTCGTCTGAAGGAGTCGGGGAGCGGATGCGCGGCGGCATGGCTGCGTTTGCGTGCAGGAGAAGCGCGAGATAGCGAGATAACGGGGAGTAACGAGCAACGGTAAGCGGAATACAAATGCAGCGCAATACACCTCGCCTCACGTGCGACTCTGCAACGTGCACTTGTCTTCGTGTATTAGAATCGCGTCTGTTTGCACTACTGCACTCGCCTCAGCACCGGCCCACCCGGTGCCACGGAGGTACGCGGAGAATCCGCGTGTCTCTGTCTCGTCCGCACGCGCCCACCACGCGTCTGCTCTCTCCGCCGGAGCCCGGGTCCAGCGCACGCAGAGTTCTGTGCGGAAGCACGGACGCGCGCTCCCCCCGCTGCCCTCGCGCATGTCGCGCCCGCCGCTCTCGCGCATCTCGACCTCTCCGCTCCCCTTTCATCGCCCCGCCGCTGCCCCCGACCCGCGCACCCAAGACCGCGCAGACGCCACCGAGCACGCAGACGAGCTCTGCGACTCGCCCACAAACATCCACCACCGCGCACCCTCGCAGGCCGCCCCCGCCGCGACCAGCAGCACCACCACCAGCACCCTCGCCCGCCAGTCGAGCCTCAAGGCCCGCTCCCAGCAGCACAGGACCGCACAGGACCCGCCCGCCATGACCACAAACCCGGCATCGACCTCGGCCTCGCCCACAAAGTCGCTCGCCCGCCGCGCGGGCTCGGCGAGTCCCGTCGCGAGCATCTCGAACGGCCACGCCTTCAGCTCGAGCGCAGGCGGCGCGGGAGCCAGCTTTGGCGGCGTCTCGTCCTCGCCCATCTCGCTCGGCTCGGGGTCCAACGGCGCAGGGGCCGGCGCGACGACGGGCCTCACGGGTCGCGCGCGCAAGGGCAGCTTTGGCTCGGGCGTCGGCGCGGGAGCAGCGCGGCGATGGTGGGCGTCGCGAGGGCGCGGGCTCAGGCTCTGTATCCTCGTCGTAGGCGCCGTCGCCGTCTGGTGGCTCGTTGCCGCAAGGTGGAACGGCGAGGTCAAGCCTCGGCAGAAACTCATGTACCGGTGGTGGGACGCAGAAGTCGTGCCTTCAGGTGCGTCGCTCTCGTGACCTGCCATGCTGCCCTCGTCTCACTCCAAAGCCGTGCCCGCAGAGGACCTTGCCGCCTTGCTGCCGCGACCAACTCTCCCTCCTCGACCACCACGACCGAAACCTCCGCCTCCGCATTCGCATTCGCTGTCGCAGCTCCTCCGCCTACCCTCGACCGTCTCGCTCTCGAGCTCTTCCGCCCCAGGCTGGACCGCCGTCGTGCACCTGACGTCTTCTTCCCAACTCTCCTCCGCGCACCTCTCGCCTCTCCTCGCCTCTCTCGCGCGGCAGTCCCCCCTCGCACCCTCCCGCATCCTCCTCCTCATGCCCTCCGGCCTCGAAGCCAGCCCGTCTGCGCTCGCGTCCCTCAGCAGCAGCACGAGGGACCTCGTCCGCTCCGCTTCGTACCCGCGTGGCTCGTCCCCTGTGATCGGCCTCGCCCGCGCGACCCAAGACAACGTCGACACCGACTTTGTCGTCTTCGTCGACGGACATCTCCCGACGACTGCAGCAGGAGATGGCGCGCTGCCGCGGGAGTATGTCCGTGCGCTCCTGCACGCGAGCGGGACGAGAGAGTACCGCGGCGCGCTCCTCACCGCCGGCGGGCTATCCCTCCCCTCCTCCTCCGCATCCTCTTCCAAGCCGCACTGCACCTACCCGACGAGCGCGGCGCAGCGCATCACCGTCCCCTCGCTCCCGTTCCTCGTCCCGACCTCGTGGCTCCTCCCGCGCTCGTCGTCCTCCTCGGACGCCTCGACCGCGCACTCGATCCTCCAAGGCCTTTCGACCTCTCTCCCGCTCGAGCTCGCGCTCTCGGTCGCGCTCTGGACCAAGCACGCCCTCCCGACCTACGCGCTCCCGCTCCTCCCCGCCTCGTCGAGCGCCCCCGGCGACGGCCTCGCCTGCGACCGTCTCCTCCGCGCGCTCGACCACTCCCCGCGCGTCGCCGACCTCTTTGCGCCCCCGCTCGGCGGCGGCGACGGCCTGCGGGCTCTGCAAGCCTCGGGCGATGCGTCCAAGGGCGGCCGCACCCGCACGCGCATCCGGCCGCCGATGGAGCGGGGCGCGGCCGAGCGCGCGGACGACGAGCGCGCGAAGCGCCTCGGGACGGGGACGGCGGTCCTCCTCGTCAGTGGGCGGGACGAGCTCGAGGCGGTGAGGGCGCTGGCGTGCCGTGCGGCGCGGAGGGCGGGGACGCGGGGCGACGGCGCGAGGAGCGAGGTGAGGGTCGTCGTTGCGGATTACGATGCGAGGGAGGAGGCGGAGAGGAAGGCGGCGCAGGGGGCGGGCGAGCGAGACGAGAGAGAGTGCCACCTCGAGTTGACCTATCTCGGCACCGCGTCCGAGTCGTCGTCGGCGTCGGCGTCGTCGTCCTCCTCGTCGTCGACCTCGTCCGGCGACCCGATCTCGCTCGCGCTCGTCGACACGCTCGACGCCCTCTCGCCCGCGCCGGCCTTTGTCCTGTACCTGACGGACGGGCCGCGCGCGCGCGAGTACGAAGAGGTCCTGCGCTGGATGGGCGGCTTTTTTGGCGTGCGCAAGGGCGGAGAGCGCCTCAGCCGCCAGCGCGCAGAGCGCGAGATGCTCAAGGGCGCGGGGGAGGATGCGGAGGCGGGCGCGAGAGGGAGCGGGAGGCCGACGGTCGTGGGCATGACGAGGGAGGAGGCGCGCAGGGCAGAGTGGATCGGGGCGCTCGACCTCGAGGCGCTCAGGCGTACGTTCTTTCGCCCTGTCCAATCTTCGCCGCACGACAGTCGCAGACTCTGACCACGAGCTTCGACTATCGCAGACTTCCACACGCCGCGGATCGACTTGTCGGTCGTAACGAACGACCGCCCCGTCTCGCTCCACCGCCTCGCCACGTCGCTGCAGACGGCCTACTACTACGGCGACGACGTCTCGCTCGCCGTCAACCTCGAGCAGACGGCCGACCGCCTGACGCACCGCCTCGTCGACGACTTTCGTTGGCCGCACGGCACGTTCTCGCTCCGGCACCGCATCCTCCTCGGGGGCCTCATGCCGGCCATCGTCGAGTCCTGGTACCCGACGTCGAACGACACGTACGGCGTCCTGCTCGAGGACGACGTCGAGGTCTCGCCCCTCTTCTACGGCTGGCTCAAGTTCACGATCCTCCAGTATCGGTACACGCTCGAGGGCCGCCGGGCATCGACCCGCCTGTTTGGCGTGTCGCTTTACCAGCAGAAGAACATCGAGCTCCGGCCCGAAGGTCGGCAGCCGTTCGATGCGCACAAGCTGTTTGACAGCCTCGCGCTGCACGACACGACGCCGTACCTGTCGCAGATTCCGTGCTCGTGGGGCGCGGCCTACTTCCCCGAGCACTGGCGCGAGTTCCACGCCTACCTCGCCCTGCGGCTGTCCGAACTCGCGCTGCCCATCTCGGACCCGATCGTGCCCGCCATCCGGTCCAACAAGTGGCCGCGCAGCTGGAAGAAGTACTTTATCGAGCTCGTCTACCTCCGCGGGTACAGCATGCTGTACCCCAACTACCCGGACTTTGAGTCGCTCTCGACAAACCACCTCGAGAAGGGCACGCACGTGCACACGACGCGCGTCGACGAGAAGAAGAAGCTCGCGTTCGAGGTCCCGCTCCTCGACGCTACCGCCTCGCTCGTCGACACGCTCCCCGGCGGACCGGGTCACGAGCGCCTGCCCGAGTGGGACGCGCTCCCGCTCCTCGACCTCTGGGGCGCGCTCGCCTCGGCCGACGAGGTCCTCGAGCGCGGCTGGCAGTCTGCGCGCATGGTCGGCGCGTGCGGCTCGCGCGGCGGGTCTGGCCCGAGCCTCGCGGCCGAAGACCTCGAACGGCCGCGGTACGACGCGCGCGAGCTCCTGTGCTACCGCACGTGGGACCGCGAGACCGAGGGCCGCCTCGTCGACGCCCAGCCGCTCAAGGGCCGCGAGGACCCCGAGCCCGACCTCGACCCCGACGTCGACCCGGCCGACGCGCCCGCCGCGGCGGCGCTTGCGCGCGACCCGCAGCCGGCGTTTGTGCGCGACTTTGCCGACATCGACGAGCCGCTCCCGGCGCGCGCGGCGGCGGTGCGCCGACCGATCCGGGCGGCGGCGGCGGTGCGAGCTCGTGCGGCGGATACAGCAGCGAAGGACGAGGACGAGCACGCGCACGCGCACGAGCACGCCGAGATGCAAGCTGAAGAAGTCGACGCGGCCGACGTCGGGCGCCGAGCGGGGCTCTTTCCGGAGGAGGACGATGACGACGATTACGAGCCGCTGCCGCCGCGTGCGGGAGGAGCGGCTGGGCGACGGAGGAGGGTCGATTTCGAGGCGCGAAGGGCGCACGACGAGGAAGCCGAGCTCGGGCTCGACGAGTCGGAAGAGCCCGAGCGATGAACAACCAGCAGCAACAGCAGCACTTCCTTAAGACTTCTTCCGACCACAGAGACACTCGTTACTTCCCTTTTCTCCTTCTCCGCTACGCGTTGGACGTTGCCATACCCCCCTTTATGCGGTATCGTTACCCGTTGCGTTCCCTTCGTTCCTTGTGTACAGCCAGCCGTAGCAGCACAGTTCTTAGCATCACGTCTTCTCTCTCTCGTAACTCGCACCGCATGCTATCGCATTCCTCTCAGCCTAGGTTCGCCTTGCGCGAGACTGTGATCGAGGTGTCTTGCATGGTCTGCAAGAGCGAACCATACGAGGCCTAATGAGCGATAAGAGAGGTAAAGAGCGAATGGTCCGAAGAGGCGAGGTGCCACTAGACAGCGTGTGCGCCGCCCTTGGCGTAAGGATGCGTCGGTACAGTAGTGACGTGCTGGTCGGATGGGGCGCGAGCAAACGGTTGACTGCGGTGGAATAGTCGGAATCAGCGCGTGGCGTGGAAGACGCAGAGATGAAAGCGGAGGACGAACCGCGCATACGGGGCGGTACCATGCTCGACCTCGTCCTCAAGAGTGAATTGCCCGCCCTTCAAACTGCCCGCATCGTCCTCGTCGGATGACGGCGTCGAGCCGTTCTTCGGCATCGTCACCGGGTAGACGACGCCGCCTGGGCCGCGCACCGCCAGATCGCTCTTGTTGTTGCCCTCGACGTCGACACCGTGGATCTGCTGATGCTTCGCCGAGGCGACAGTCGGCGACCGGAGCGACTTGCTCGACTGGAGGCCGAAAGCATCGAAGCCCGCCTGGGCCGCCGAGCGCCCGTAGATCCCGTCTGCAACGCCTGCGCTCCCGCCGGCGAGGTGCTGTCCGCCGCTGAGATGGTGCACGCCGCCGAGATGCTTGGTCGCGAAACTCTGGAAGTAGCCGGCATCGACGCCGAGGAGATCGGCGAGCATGGTGCGCGCGTTGAGCGCAATGAGGAGCGAGAGGGTGAGCAGCTTGAGTAGGCACAGCTGTGGGATGGCGTGCCAGTTGGTGCGGCTCATGATACCGAAGAGAAGCGTGGCGACCTGCGTGCAAGGCAAATGTCAGGGCAGCACGGGATGAACTAAAAGCGGATAGGAGAAGCCTACGATGGCGCCAGCGGCACTCAGTCCGTTGGTAGCAAGGATGATCGACGCGACTGTACAGTGGTCCGGATGGTCAGTGAGCCCAGGAGACTGTGAGACCTAGCGGGAGCGAACCTTTGACGACCGACTTGGTGCTGCGCTCGAAGGGACCAGCCATCGTCGACGAGACGACCGTAAGATAGTGGAAGTAGCCGGCGCAGATGACGAGGTCGATGATTGAGGCGATCCCGAGCCAGACACAAGCTGGGAAGGCCGAACAGCGTCAAAGTCCGCCTCGACACACGCGGCGCAAGGCAGGAGCAGACAAGCGCACCGCCCCAGAGCCAGTCGATGAAGCGCAAGAACTCGAAGTCATACTCCACGATCTTGCCCGAGACGGCCGCGGCAAAGCCAAACTGGATCAGGGATAACACCATGACCAAGGCAGCGATGGCGGTGCCAGACGTGCTTTTCTCCGAGACCATCCAGATACGATGCGCATACTGCGGATACGCGGGTCAGTGACATACTCGACAGCTGACTGCAGGGGCTGGAAAGTCGCGAAACGAACGAAGGTGTAGACAATCTGCGTCGCAAGGGAGTCAGCGTGCGGTTACGGCGAGATTCCAAAGCGATCGCGCACAACTGCAGCGAGACCCGTCATAACAGGCTCAGCGGCGAACGACTGGCGCATGGACGTAGTCAGCGCGAGGAGGTCTTGGAAGAGGTGCAAGACGAAGCGCACCCAGGGCGAGATGGCGATAACAGACGGGTTGCCAAAGTTCGTCACCATCCAGTGGTAGCAGGTCTGTTGAGACAGTCCGTGAACGAGTCAGTAGGGATGCATCGCCAATAGACCTGCGAGAGAACGCACGTTGATAGCGAAGCCAGAATGCAGGAGGTCGAGGAGGGTCATTGCGATGACCTGCGCGGCTGTGCTTCTCAGCAGGGTCCATAGTCTTCGCGAGCTGCGGAGAAACGGACCATGACAACGTCTGCGAAGCGTGGCACTCAGCGAAGGGCGGTAGCAAAGCGCGAGGCAGAACTCACAGTACCAGGGCTCTTTCGACTTGCGACAGCCGGTGAAGAAGACGATCTCTGCAATGCGGAGGTGAGCATACATCGTTGCAGAGAGCTGAAAAATCCTGACCGTGGTAGATGGTCAGGCCTTGCTGTGAGCGGGTCGACCTGGTTAGCCTCAGTCTTGTTCACCCTGCCGTACCTCGTCGCCTTCACGCTTGAAGCGCAGCTCACCAGAAAGAACGCCAGCATCGTCCCGATAAGCTGTGCATCCGAGCAATCGTCAGACGGTTCACGCTCGAACCCACCACTGTGTGGACAGGGAGAGCTGGCCGCACAAAGGGCCCGAGATTGCTGTCGAACGACATGGCCGCCAACGCGGCTGCGTCTGCGGCAGCGTCAGCAGCAGCTCCCGAAGCGGCAGACGTCGTCGACATGGCTGCTGGGCGAGCAAGTGGCAGGAGGACAAGCGGCAAAGTCGGGGACGCGGCGACGGACCGATTGGGCGCGAAGGCACTGTCTCACGCTAGGCAAGGCGTCGAGGCCGAGCGGTGGGCTCCGCCGCGGAGGACAAGGCCGTCGCGTAGGTACCGTACGGACGGCCTAGGGGTCTCCTGAGTCCTGGTTGCGATGCCAATACGCGGAGAATGGGCAGCAGTGAAACTCCGTCCAGACAGAGGGGAGTGTCTGCAGCTCTGAGCGCCGCAAAGCCGCTGGCACAAGCTAAATGGGGGGAGAGCAGAAGCGTAAACGGCAGAAGAAGCGGAAACAGCCTCTCGAGGGCTGGAGAATGAAAACCCGAGATACAACTGTGCGCGTCTACCCCTTGAGCGCATTGGCCGCCTTGATGCCCGTCTTTGCCTCGCGCTTGAGAGCCTTCTTCTGTTTCCGGAGGTTGGCCGCCTCGTCGTTCTGGCCGTGCTCCTTGGTCGCGGGTTCGAGGAGGGTCCACAGCCAGGGCGGGTAGTCGGCTTCGGGGAGGGCGACGGGGTCTGCGCCGTCCTTGAGGTAGTTGAGGTTCTTGAGGACGGTGCCGGGCGGGCAGGACGAGGTGGGCGGGATGGGAGCCGTCGAGCCTGGTTCGGGGGCAAAGTGTCAACACTCGCTCGAGCGGCTTGAACGAGGAGAGCAGAGTGTGCAGCCGCTAGGCTGCACTGCAGTGTGTCTGTAGACGCACCCGACTTGAGCTTGGTGTTGAGCGTGGGTGCGCTCTGGGTTGCGACTGATGAGGAGAAGGAGCGCGCGAAAAGGGCGTGGACGGGGCGGGCGATGCGGCGCGAGGGCTGGCGGGCAGCAGAGACGAGTGCGTGGCACGTGCAGCTCATCGTGGCTGTGCTTCGAAGGAGATGCAGCGGACGACTCTTGCTGCTTCCGCTCTTGTCCCTCTTGACCTCCGCCCGCTCGCGCCAACGGCTTCGTCAACTGCCAAGCTGACCAGCGAGCGTACTTATCCCATATACAAAGCGTAGAGACGACGTTGCACCCGTCATCAAGTCTGCAAGACTACGTCGGGCGCCTCGAGACTCATCAGGCCACCTCGCACTCAGCGTCGTCTCGCTCGCGTCTTCGTGCTTGTCTGTTGCTCGCATCGTGCACACGCTTGCTGCAAATACGCGGCGCACCTGCCCGAGATTGCGTCTGCCTGACTGCTACCTGGCTAGGCAAGGACAAAGTCTCCTCAATTCGGGCACCAGGCGCTGTGCCACGTTCGCGAGCTGCGCCGGCTGCAGCGCGTCTCAGGCATAACACTAGCTTGCACTCACGGCGGCTGAAATCTCGCTTACGAGCGAGACGTTGTCAGCCGGAAACGAACCTCGACTCGGCTCAGCTCAGTGCTTCCACGCTGGGCGAACCCCCTGATCCGCCGACCGGCGCTTTCTAGCCCAGGACATCGCTTGAGCAGTGCTGCGCCAACTGTGAGCCGCACAGCGCCCGGTCTTCGACCGATGCGCCATCGACATCGCACGGCTGTCGTGACGGTGGTTCTCGCCGCAGTGAACCCGGATCGTGGACGCTCCTCTCGCCGCCATGAGGCAATGACCTGTTCCTAAATTCCGGTTTCCTTGAGCGGCGAGTTGAGCCGGTCTTCTCGAGGCGCCGAAGCGGCGGACGTCGTCTTCACGTACCGCGGAAGGGGCAACTGCGTCAAGTTGCTCAAGGACCGGCCTGCCATGGTGCCCGGGCAGTAGGTTCGTATCGCATAATCCACTGCTTGCTATCGTGTTGCGCGCGCGCACTGGTTGCCAACAGCTATTCAATGGTTCTGAACGGAAGAGGGAGATGCGTGCTTCTCATACTTCTAGTCGTGACACTCTCGGAACTTTCTGCACGCGCGAGTAGCACATACACATGCATATGATCGCTCAAAAAGCTCGAAAGCTCGAAAGAAGCCGTCGGCCATTTCGCCGATTCATCGCAATATCTGGAGAGGAGAGGCAGCAACGTCTCCGCCTTGAACGCTTTCTTTTCTCGAGCCGGACGCGTGTACGACGCGATCTCACCCCCCAGCGCAGCTTCCGACACGCTCCCCTTGGACCCCAGGCCCGCACACAGCGCCGTCTCCGCATCTCGACCTCCTCGACCGGTCGCGACGCGACAGGCTCGCTTCTCGACCTCGGCCCGCCCGAGCCGCAGTGCGCGCTCGACAAGCTTGTACGGGCTCTTGAAGCTCTCGCGGACCGCGCCGGATCCGTCCGCCCGCGTCAAGGGATGCCGCCGTCGCCAACGAAGGCGCCGGCAGCGTCAGGCAGGAAGGTTGTCGGGCAGCCGTACGAGCTCGAAGGCGACGGGCTGCGCAAGGCCGACCACCACTACCGCGAGGCGCGGACGCAGATCCTGCGCACGCTCGGCAAGTCGGCGCATCGCAACGGGTCGCAATTCGCCATCCTGTGGGTCACGCCCGACGGCCGCTCCGAGGCGTTTGCCAGCGAGGCGCTGCAGGACCGCCTACAGAACTGGCTTGGCAAGGAGGCGCAGGCCGAAGCGCGGGAGCTCGTGCGCCGGCACCGCGCAGAGCGCGACCAGCGCCGGAGGGCAGGTCTCGAGGTTCTCGCGGGCGACAAGGTGTTTGGGACGGCGGGGGAGATTGTCGCGCACGCCGAGACGACAAAGGGTACTTTCGTGTCGGATGGGGACGCGATGGACATGGGCGACTCGGAGGAAGGCGCTCTATCCGGTCGCGTACCCATCCTCATCGACCCGAGCACGCTGCTCAGTCCAGACGACTTGTCGCTTCCGCCACCGCCTGCGCCCTTCGGTAATGACGACTCGCTTCCCGCCCCGTCTGCGGTAGGCGGCGCATCGCCCGTCCTCGGCAACGACTTGTCCCCGCCAGCATTCTCGCACGGCTTGCCTGGCACAGCCACCTCGTCTCGCTTCAACGGCAGCGCACACGAGCTCGGCCCTTCTCCTCGACTCTCCGCCGCTTCTGCGCCCTCTCCCGCGGGCTCGTCCTCGTCGCCCTTCCTCGCACCTTCAGCAGTCGCGCCCGTTCCGCCCGTCACCTCTCCCGTCCCCTCGCGCCTCATCCGTCGCACCTTCACGCCGGACGAGCTTGTCGACTGGTACTCGGAGCGGTTCGGCGCATTGTGGCACAAGGTCGACAAGATTGTGTGCAAGGCGTGGATCAAGACGGTCGAGCCGCAGAAGCAGACCAAGTTCCAGTACCAGCGCGGCGACAAGACGAAACCCGGCTGGTGGCCCGAGTCGGTGCGGCATAAGGAGCCAGACCATCTTGCGAAACCAGGTGCGCTCTCATTCGCTGTCAGCGAGCGTGAGGCATGACTGACGAGTGCTTCTCGAGCAGAGCGCATCACGCTCCTCGTGCACCTCCTGCGCAATGGGCCTGCTTCGGTCGACGAGCTTCAACTCGCGACAGGCGCCGTCAGTGCGCACATCCCGCATGAGAAGATGCGCATCCTTCGCGAGATCTACGACATTGCGAAGCAGGAAAAGGAGGCAGTGGAGCGCAGCAACGGTGCGTCTCCTCCCTCTCTCGTCTGAGCAACTCTGACGAACTCACGGACCTGCTTTCGCAGACGGAACCTTCGCTACCTTGACCGTCGCGCTCGAGGCGCTAACGTCGCCGAAAGAGGACGAACCGGACGAGCCAAAGCAGCACAATACGCGTCACCGGGCAAGGCGTTCGATCGGCCAGAACGGCGAGCTGTCCGCTTCGATGCCCGCGTCGGCGCCGCCACACGCAACGACGGCGAGCCCGCTCCAACAGCAGCAGCAGCAGCAGGCACCGACGCAGCAAACTCCTCGCGGAGCGAACCGCCTTCAGCCCTACCCGCTTGCCCGCTCGCAGTCTGTTTCGGACGTCTACACGGCGGCGAACGGCAGCGCGACCGGGGCTGACGGGCCGTTCGCAATGCCGGGTCCCGCTCGTTCGCCCGGCGCCGGCGCGGGCACGCCGAGCATGTCGCGCAGCCAGTCGCTCGCTGGACCGATTACCAGCTCCGGCCGCCCGCGCAACGTCAGTCTTTCGAAGCGCGACACGCCAAAGGATGGCGCCGAGCTGCTCGCGACGCCGTACCCTGCGGGCAAGGTCAGTCGTGCGACGGTCACGCCGGGACGACCAGGGAGCGCGGCGCCGGGGTCGCCGCTAGCGCCGAGCGCGACGAGCATGAGTCGCAGCTTCAGCGCGAGCGCGGTGGGCGGAAGTGGCGGGACCGCACCCGGGTCATCGGCGACGAAGCGCACGGCCAAGGCCGCCGCGATCGACGACTCGGTCGCGAGTCCCGCAATGCTCAAGAGCCGCAGCCGCCTGAGCCAGCAGCATTTCGATCAGATGGTGCTGGGCGCTGCCGACTCGGGCGCGGCGCACCGACGCGGCACGCAGTCAGCGCAGGTCGTCCAGCAGCCGCGATTCGAACCGCTGTACGAGCAGCAGCAACAGCCGCAGCTTCCGCCCAACTTCCAGCTTCATCAACATCATCAGCAACAGCTTGCCCAGATGCAGCTACAGCAGCAGCCGCAGCACATGCCGCCTCATCAGCCGCCTCGTGCGCCCTTGCATCACGCCCACTCCCAGCCTCTTCCGCTTCCGCATCAGCGTCCGCCTGCTCCGCCATCGCATGCGCACCCGCACGCGCCGCAGCATGCGCAAATGCTACCGGCCGCGCCGCCAGGCCAGATTCTCGTGTACGGGCCTTTCCCGCCTGGGACCGCTCCCCCCAACCTCGCACATGCCCCGCCTCTCGCGCGACAGTCGTCGCAGCAGTCGATGGGCGCGCCATCTGCGACGGTCCACGTCCTGCCTGCACCGCCACCGCTCCATTCATCATTCCACCAGCTTTCGCCCGGGCTACAGCCGCATCATCAGTTCGCTGCATCGTCTCCGCACCTGCCTCAACCGCCCGCGCACATGCAGCAGCAGCACCAGCAGCAGCACCCGCACCCGCACCAGCACCAGCATCATCAGCAGCACGTTGCCGCGCAGATGCAGCTGCACATGCAGCACTCGCACGGCGCGACGGAGTACGACGCCTTCTCCGCACCACCTCCCCCAGCGCACCACATGCACCCGCACTCGCAGTCCCGCTCGCCTTACCTCGGCGGCTCGAGTCACCCGTCCCCGGCCGCCTCGTCCTCTCAGCCGCACCTCGCGCAAGCGCCCGTGCCACGCGCAGGCAGCGCAGCAGGCTCGTCTTACCCGACACCCACAACGGCGAGCTACGCGTCTCCGTTCCTGGGCGCGGTCGGGACGCCCGGAAGCGTGCATCAAGCCGGCGGCGCGGACGGGTTCCTCGCTCCCCCTCTCGCGGGAGGCAGCGGCACGAGCGATCCGGACTGGAGCGCGTTCGTCCAGCCGCTCGAGGGCCTCGGGCTCGGCGTCGACGTCGACCCGAGCGGCGGGCTCGCGTTCGAGGATGGGTACTATGGCGGCGAGGGCGAGGACGAATTTGCGATGCTTTCGTCTTCCGTCCCGGGTGCAGGGTTGGGAATGGAGGAGGTGCAGGCGCGGATACAGCAGCGGGAGAGGGACGAGGCGCGGAGGCGCTACGAGGAGCATGCATTCGGCGTCGCTGGCATGGTGTGACCTCCGGCGGTCCTTCCCCTCTTGATCTTCTCTCGCTCGTTCCGCATGGCATCGCCCCGTTTGTCTTGAATACCCACCAACACTCTCGCTCGCTATCCTCCGCCTATACATATCTATCGGTGCATTCCCTCGCTCACTCGGTCGTGTCCCCTCCTCTCGTACATCTGCATAGTCTGTTTCGCCCTCTCCATCGCACTGCCGGCAGTGCGCAATGCATTCTCTCTCTCTCTGTCCCTCAAGATCCTAGCTCTGGCACGTCTGGTCGCGCGAGGGTCGGTCAACGCGAGTCGGGCGCGCACGCGGCGAGCGAGTGCATGTTTGCGCGACGGCGCGGACGAAGACAAACAAGCGGGGAGCATGCACCGAGGCACGCGTCTCAGCTGGGAGCGGGCGGGCGCGCGTAGATGCAGCAGCAGGGGGCCTGTCGTGCAAACAGTCGCAAAGCACGCTCTAAAAAGTCTAGCGGAGGCGCGGGAGGACGAGCAGAGCGCGCGAGATTGACATCTCGCGGTGAGTGAACCTGCCACGGCAAGACACGTCACGCGAGCGGATCAAAAGAAGCGGTTCCAGGCGCAGAGCAAAGCTGAGAGCACGTTGCGCACATTGAGCAGCCACACCGAGCGCGCAGGCGGGAGCACGAGGCGATGTCAACGCGAGGGCGAGCTGGCGACGCGCGCGCAGTGTTTGGCCCGCCACGTGTCGGCGAGCGTCGCGCTGCTCGCCCGAAGCTGGCGCCTCGCTCGTCGCCCCGTCGTGTCCGCTGCGAGCCAGAGTGCGCCTGCCGAGTGTGCCCGTGCGAGTCTGTCGAGCCTGTACCCTACGCTGCGCCCGTCCCTGCCCCGCCCCAGCTCGCTGCGCCGGCGCACCGACCCTCGCTCGCTCGACCCTCGCCGACGACAAACATCGCCGCTCTCCGCCTCGCACACCGCCCGTGCGCCCGTGTGCAGCCCGCGAGACTCTCTCTAGACCATGGCTGTGCGTCCTCTGTGCCTTTACGCGCGCTCCCAGCCGGCGACGCGCGAAAAACTGACGCTCTTCGCTCAACTCTCGCCCGTCACGCCTCGACCCCGCGTCATCCGCGCCTCTGTCGCGCCTCCTTTCCTTTGCCCCTCTGCCGCGCGCACCGATGGACGTGCAGACTCGCCGTTCTACCCGCCGCTCGCTCGCGAATGAGCAGGGCGTCGAGAACGACCTCAGCAACCGGGTCGGCACAGGTCCTGCGCAGAGCAGGGCCACCACGTCCATGGCCGTCAAGCCCGCGGCCGCAGGCAAGCCCTCGACGTCGACCTCGGCCCTCCCACGGCGCGCCGCGGGCCAGGGCAAGTCGATCCTCGCCGACAAGGTGCGTTCGCTCCCTCGCCTACCATCCTCGATGCATGCGCACGCGACTGACTCTTTTTCATTCCGCGCGTCTTGCTTCTCTCTGCGCTCTACACGATGTGCTTGCTAGTCTGCCGCTGCGAATGCGACCGCCGGGGCGCGCGGCAAGCGCTCGGCCTTCTCGGACGTGACCAACGCGAGCAAGGCCAAGGCGGGAACGTCGGCCGCCGCCGATGTCAAGCCCAAGCTGCGCACGACGACGACCACTGCTGCTCCTACGGCTACGACGTCGTCGAATGCACCCGTGAGGAGGACATACCGCACGCGCTCGTCGACTGGCGGCGGGACGAGCGCCGTCAAGGAGGAGCCGCAGGACGCGCGGCTCGACGGCGGTGAGGACGATGGCCCGTCGGATGCGATGGCTATTGACGACGAGACGGTCGACAAGCCCGCTCCCGCTGCGGCGCGCCCCGTCCGCGGCATGCGCCGCACCGCCTCGGCCAAGTCGGCGTCGGCATCGACCAGCGCTGCCGTTGCGCCGGTCCCCGATCGCCGCGCGCCGCTCGCTGCAAAGCGCGCGAACCAGGTGACGAGCACGACGACTGCTGCCGCCGCTGCCAAGGGCAAGGGCAAGTCGGTCGTTGCCGTCGCGGCGGCGGCCAAGGCGACGCCCGCCCCTCTGCGCGTCGCGCGCAAGCGCCGCGAGGAAGCCGAGGCACGCCATGCGCGTGCGGCTGCCGAGCTCGAGGTTGCCAAGCGCGCCGAGGAGGCCGAGCTCAAGCGTGCCGCAGCAGCCGAGCTCGAGGAGCTCGAGGTCGAGGAGAACCGGCGCGTCAAGAAGCAGCGCACGAGCGAGCCGGACCACCGCGCGCTTGGGCTCGAGGACGAGGACGACGACGAGGGGCATGGCGTCGAGAGCGAGGAGGATGAGGAGGGCCCGAGGATGAGCAAGTGGGAGGAGGAGGTCGAGGGGGCGAGGCCGAAGGACTACGGGTGGGAGGACCTCGACGAGGGCGACGAGGAGGACCCGCTCATGGTCAGCACGTATGTCGTCGAGGTGTACGACTACTTGCGAGAGCTCGAGGTGCGTGCCATGTCGGATCCTCCTTTCGGCATGCGAGACCATCATCGTCTGACCTCTCACTTGCGCCGCAGCTCACGACGATGCCGGATCCGGACTACATGTCGAACCAGAACGAGGTGACGTGGAAGATGCGCGGGATCCTCGTCGACTGGCTCGTCGAGATCCACACCAAGTTCCGCCTGCTCCCCGAAACCATCTTCCTCGCCGTCAACATCATCGACCGCTTCCTCTCGGTGCGCGTCGTGTCGCTCGTCAAGTTCCAGCTCGTCGGCGTCACGGCGCTCTTCATCGCGGCCAAGTACGAGGAGGTCGTGTGCCCGTCAGTGCAGAACTTCCTCTACATGACGGACGGCGGCTACACGGACGACGAGATCCTCAAGGCCGAGCGCTACGTCCTCGGCATCATCGGCTTCAACCTGTCGTACCCGAACCCGATCAACTTCCTGCGCCGCATCTCCAAGGCCGACGGGTACGACATCCACTCGCGCACCATGGCCAAGTACCTCATGGAGATATCGATCGTCGACCACCGCTTCATGGCGACACCCCCGAGCCTCATCGCCGCCGGTGCGAGCTGGCTCGCGCGTCGCGTGCTCGGCAAGGAGCCCTGGGTGCGTCTGCGGTTCGTCCCGTCGCACCTGCGTCCGCCTTTGCTGACCTCGCTTTGCCGCCTTCAGGACGCCAACCTCGTGCACTACTCTGGCTACTCGGAGGATGAGCTTCGCCCGACGGCGCAGCTCATGCTCGACTACGTCGTGCGCACGAGCCCGCTCCTGACGGCGTGGGCGCTCAACGCGGCCGAGGGCGACGAGGCCGTCGAGAACCCGCTCGAGATGAGCCCGGGGGACCACGAGGTCGAGCACCCCAACTTTGTCAAGAAATACGGCGCGAAAAAGGTCCGTCTTGATTCCTCATCTCGCGTCGTCGTCGAGCGTGCGTGCTGACGGCTCGGCCGCGTGCAGTTCTTCAAGGCGTCGACGGCGGTGCGCAAGTGGGCCGAGACGGAGTATGCGCCTCTCGAGGACTTCGACCCGGAGCAGGGCCTCATCATCCGCAAGCCCATCCTCGCGCTCCTCTAGACGAAATGTCCCTTCCAGCTTATTGCCTTTGCCGCCTTCCTGCATCTTCTTTTGCCTACTCACCACCGAGATGATCCTCCTCCTGACGTCCCCACTGCCTGTGCATGCCCGCATCCCACGATACCCTCCCTCTCGTGTCCTTTCGCTGTTCGCCCTTTCGCGCATGTGTCTGTGTTTCCCGCCTTTTCTGTTTACGGCCTCCTTGCGTTATTCCGCCTTCTAGCCTATCCGCACTACAAGCTGCAACTGTGCGCTTTGCCCTCAGCCTTGCCTCGACTGCGGGTGCGCGAGAGAGATGCACGTGCCGCGAAAAGGGGCTGACCCACTGAGGCGGTCATCGCTTGCTCTACATACGCCGCTCGAGCTGAGCGCCTGGCCAGACTACGATGGGCATCCTCGAGCACCTCGGGCACCAGCCAGGTGCGTTGCACGCCCGCTCGTCGCTGCTGTCCCGTTTCGTCTGCATCGCCTCGTTTCGCGGGCTCTCACAACGCGCGACAACCGCGACCCGTCGCCGGTGCGCTATGCCGCTGTACTGACTGCGTTGTATGCGTGCAGCTTCGTACGCCAAGAAGAAGCAGTATCAGTTCGAGAGCGTGCTCGTGCGTCTGCCCTCTTCTCATCTGCTCGAACCCGGTTGAGCGTGCAAATCGCTTCATCGCGAGGCGAGCTGGATGGCTCGTAGTAGGACACCGCACTATAACTGACAGATGCTCTCTGCCTGCAGGGCACGGGTGCATTCGGCGAGTGCGTCGCGCTCTTCCGCCCTTCCCTTTCCGCCGCCCCACTCAAGACTGGCCTGCTGACATACCCGCGCGCGCTCTCTCTTTCTCTGCCCGCAGGGTCAAGCAAGCGTCGTGGGCTCCGCCGCCCGACAATCCTCACCACGCCGAAGCGGCTGGCGGGCGGATCGAGGTCGCCGTCAAGGTCATCCGCAAGAAGGCGCTCAAGGGAGACTTGCAGGCCGTCTTTGACGAGGTCGAGGTACTGACGGGTCTGAACCACCCCAACGTTGGTGCGTTGATCTGCAAGGCGGGGCATCGGCTCGAGGCTGCCGCCCGGCCACGCTGGCATCGCTCTGGTTCGGGAAGTGTCGCTGACCTGCACGACCTCCTGCGCCTTCACAGTCAAGCTCTACGACACGTTTGAGAGCAAGGAGAAGTTCTATCTCGCGTTCCAGCTCGCGAGCGGCGGCGAGCTGTTCGAGAAGATCGCGTCGCGCGGCAAGTTCACGGAGGGAGATGCGGCAAAGGTCGTCATGAGTGTGCTGGTGCGCTTTCAGCCGCATATGCGATCCAATCGACCCGCTGACACGAGTGTCACTTCGACAGCAAGGTGTGAAGTACCTGCATGAGCACCACATCGTGCACCGCGACATCAAGCCTGAGAACCTGCTCTAGTGCGTTGACCTAGCCAGCGCGCTACGCACCTGCCGCTGACCAACCGGGTTCACTGCAGCCTTCATCCCAATTCGGAGCAGGTTGTGATCGCCGACTTTGGTATCGCGAAGCACCTCGACCAGGGGGAGAAGCTGACAAGTTTGGCGGGGAGTCCCGGCTATGCTGGTGCGCTCGATTCTGGTCACACAATAAATATGATATCGTCTGACTCGTGCTCGACTCGCAGCGCCGGAGGTACTGCTCAAGAAGGGACACGGCATGCCCGTCGACCTCTGGTCCATTGGGTACGACATACCCTCGCTTACCGACGTCAAGGAGCCACATACACAGCGCTGACGTACCATTACTTCAGTGTCGTCACCTACACTCTGCTCTGCGGCTACATCCCGTTCCGCTCAACGGAGACGCAGAAGCTCATCGAGGAGTGCACGGCGGCCAAGCTCGAGTTGTGCGTGACGACTGCTCTTCTCGTTGCAGTAGCCCTGCTCACGTCGTTGAGCACTCAGCCACGACCGCTACTGGAAGAACGTCTCGGAGGACGCCAAGGCATTCATCCGCGCCTTGATCCGCCCGAACCCGGATGAGCGTCCGACGGCGGAGCAGGCACTCAAGCACAAGTGGATCATCGACGCCGAGAAGGGCATGCATACGCATGATCTGGGCGAGGGCTTGAGGGACAACTGGTGCGTCCTTGTCACACGCTCCTGACGCCTCGCTTGGCATGCGCGCCAGGCCGGTGGCGCGAGGTCTCGACGTCTTTCTGCGAAATGCATAGCTGACGTGTAACATTCAGGACGCCGACGCGCAAGTGGAAGAAGACGATCAACACGCTCATTGCGACGCGCCGCTTCACCAAGGCTGCCGAGCGCGCCCGCGCCGGCGGAGCGGACGGCGGAGACAGCTCGACCGCAACGTCTGCCGCCACTTCCACTGCAGGCTCGCGCCCTCCGTCCGTCTGCGGGCATGCTCGTGGGCCCTCGACCGCCTCGACCGACGGCGGCGGGTACCACACGGCGGAAGAGGAGGGGTCCGACTCGCCCTCGAAGCGGCACGCGGGCTCGCCCGACCTCGATGACCCGGCGCTGCACGAGGCGATTCGGCAGCGGGACCACGCGCATGCGACGGTCCGCGAGCGCGAGCTGCAGGCCAAGGAGCACGAGCGCGAGCGCGACGAGGGACGGCGGAGCGCAGAGCGCGAGCGCGGCGTCGACGACATCTCGCAGAAGCTCGATAGGGTAAAGGTGCGGCAGTGAAGTAGGTCGGTCAGCGCTGTACATACGCAAGGGGAGGAGGCGGGAGGTGTGGTCTTTATCTCGCGGGCAAGTCTCTGCCGGCGCTTCGTGGTCTCGTGTTACTCTGTTTGCCTAGTACCTTGGCCGTTCGTTATCCTCTGTAAACTGCTTGTACCCATGCCAGTCTTCCACGAGCTGATGCTGCACGGCGTGGGACTCGCGCCAAGTGCAGCGTGATTGGCACGTCTCTCCTCAGCTATCGCCTCGCAGCCGTTCGGAGTCACTAGCATTGTCGCTCAGTACTGTTTCCAAGCTCTTCAACCTGCTACCGAGCTGCACGACGAGGTGTGCGTGCGGCTGCACCGTTCTTGGGCCCCACGTCGCTTCTCTTCCTTCTTCCTCTTCGTCTCGTCGCCTCCGACCTCGCCCGATCCACTCGGAGTTGAGCACGATGAGCACGCCAGCTGCGGCGCACCTCGCCGACGTCATCCGCGTCTGCAAGAAGCGCCCTCGTGGTGTGCGCGGCTGGTTCACCTACTGGTCGAAGCGCAGCTTTGTCGTCGCGTTCGGGGCGTACTTGCTACGTGGGCTGCGCGAGTATGCCCGCACGCTGCTCCTCTCGCCGGCGACCGTCTTCTCCGACCCGCTCTCGACGATCCTCGCGCTCCTCGCCTTCCCCGCCGCCGCTCTTGCACTCGCGGTCCTCATGCTCTTCTTTTGGCTCGCCGGCATTCTCGGCGGTCGCCAGATCGTCAACTGGATCAGCCGCAACTACGCCAATGGGCTCAGCACCGCCAACTGGGTACGCGTCCTCCTCTGCACTCTCACATGCTCTCGTTTCTTCCACGAACCTCGCTCGTTTTCAACGCATATTTGGCTGACATGCCTCGTGCCACTCCTTTTGCAGCCAAACCCCAACATCTTCGGTTCGTCGAGCAATGCGGCCGTTCAGAGCGCTCGCGACATCCTTTCGGGCGAGAGTGCGTTCTCTTCCGCAAGACGGCGCCTGAGCAGTCACTTATGGTGAAGTGGAGCAGTGACAATCAGCTTCATACTGACCCTGTTCTGGTCGCCTGACAGCCGACACGACCGTCGTGCAGGAGGCTTCGCTCGACGACGACAACCCCGACTTCAGCCAGCTCCGCACGACGCGCGTCTTCTCGCTTCCCCTCGCCCGCGCTCTTCTCCTCATGAGTTCGCTCATCTACGAGCGCGACGACTTCCTCGTCGAAGACGCCGCGAGGATCGTTCTCAACGCGCAGGACAAGTACGACGAGGACTCGAACGAGTACAATGCGCAGGTGGCCCAGGCCGAGGCGCTCCTCCAGCAGAGCGAGAGGCCCATCCAGATGCAGGTCCGTGGCTGGTTCTTCGGCACTCATCGTGCTCCGCCGATACCGTGGGAAGGCCGCGCTGAGTCTCGGACCACCCGTCGCAGGCGACCCGTTGGGACCTCTCGGCCGACGTCGTAAGCGAGCTCGCCAGTATTGGCGGCCCCTGCGCGGCCATCTTCTACACGCCCATCGACAGTGGCGCTGCGCCGTTCATCGTCCTCGTCCTCAAGGGTCAGTCGGGTCTTCGCATTGCGAGCACGGCACTTGTGGGTTGCCCTGCTGATGTCTCGTCTCGTTTGCCTTGACGTGATCAGGTACGACGCCGACTCGCCCGCAGGAGTTCCTCACCGATGCCACGTTCACCAAGACGGGCGCGGGCGTCTTCTTCGGCGCTGGCAGCGGCAAGGTCCACGAGGGCTTCTACGAGCACCGTGCGCTACACTTGGCCATTCTGCCATCTCATAAAATGGTCCTGACGAATCTCTGGGCAGTCTTCATGCGCAACGACTCGGACGACAACGGTGGCGATGGCTATGGTCCGTGTCGCCCCGTCAATCCCCTTAAATCAGTCTCGCTTACTCTGTTGCCTGGTAGGCTCAATCGTGCGCACTCTTCGCCACGTCGCGCAGAGGATGAAAGCCGGCGCTGGCAGCGCGCAGGCCGATACGAAGATCCCGCTTTGGGTCACGGTGCGTCTCCTGCTCAACGACAATGCGTTTCACGGGCCCATGTTGACGATTCGAGGCCGTCCAGGGTCACTCGCTCGGCGCTGCGCTTGCCTCGCTCATGTACGCTCGCTTCCTCCACTCCGAGGAGGACCTCGGCCCGAACCTCGACCTCCGCGACTGCTACGCCTTCGCCTGTACGTTTCTGCGTGTTCCTCCTCCCGTGGAATGGCCGAGTGCCGAGTGCTGAGGCCCGCTTTGCAGGCCCTCGCGTCGGCGACAGCAACTTCGCCACGTCGTTCGAGGAGTCGCTCATCAAGCCGCTCGACCGCAAGAACATCCTCTGGCGCATCCGCAACCACCGCGACATCGTCGCCTCGGTCCCGCCTGGCTTTGCCGACCAGGAGTCGCTCCGCAACTCGCTCTCGTCGACGTCGTTTCTCAACTACGCCTTCCTCGGCCCGGCGATCCGCATCCGCCCCAAGCGCATCCCCTACCGCGCGCCGTACTATACGGTCGAGCAGGGCGGTGCCTTCCACGAGGCGACCGAGGTCGTCGTCGCTAATGCCGAGGGCGATGCCGGCGCGGGCCGGATGGAGGGGCAGGTCGGCCGTACCGCTGCCGGCGGTGACGACCTTGCTCAGCTCGCGCAGGAGAGCGGCAGGGTCAGGGCGGCGATGGCGGGCGACGAGTGGAGCGTGCTTGCCGCCATCATTGCGCTCGCGCCGTCCTTCCTTTACAACCACGGCGAGTCTTCCTTCGTCCGTTGCTTCGCACGGCCTATCCAACTGACGATTCGCACCGCCCCGCAGCGCCGGCGTCGTACATGGCCCACCTCGACAACGTCGTCTCTTCGTCGGACATGGCGACGCTCGAGCGCGCCGCCGCGGCGCAGCAGCAGCGCCCGCTCCAGCCGCTCGCGACGGGCGTGCGCCGCCTCGCGGGCGCCGTCGCGGGCGAGACGAGCGCGCGGGTGAGGCAGGTCAGGAGGGAGGTGCAGGCGTAGGAGGGCTGGCGGCGGACTTCGCGCGCTTGAACGGGGAGGGGATGGGAAGGAGCTGCTTGAGAGGAGTCTCGCTTTGAGGTTGTGTCTGTCGCTTTGGTCTTTCGTCTGTGCCGTCAGTACCCTGCATGTTGGTGTAACTAGCGCTTTCTCGACTCTGCCGTCGCTGCGAGACGCACCCTCGCGTGCACATCGCAAGGCTTTTGCGTCCTCGCCGTCTGTCAGTGCGTTGGCGGCGGTAAACTGTCAGGTCATGCAGTTGAAGGACCCTCTCGCGCGCACCGTCACCCTGATCGTCATTCCGACCGCCCAAGCCAACTTCGCTCACCCCGCGAAGGGGTTGCAGCCCGAGTCGCAAGAACACACAGCGCACGATGCCAAACTGAGACCTCGTAGTACATACGGAAGTGAACCATGCAGAAAATGTCCGTCGCCTCCTCCCTCGCACTCGTGCCGCCTGCCTACCACCCCTCCCTCTCCGCCTCCCTCATCCACGCCCAATTCACCGCGCCCTCCTCGCCCTCGCCCTCCTCCAAGCGCTCGAGTCCCAGTTGAGCGGCCCGGTGCGCACGCGCGGCGGGCCCGAGGACCGTGTTGAGGACGCTGGCGAGGCGGAGGCCGGCTTGCGTCAGGAGGCGCTCGATCGTGAGCGAGTCTGCGCGCGGTGAGGCGAGGCGGGAGGGAGAGGGGCGAGCGGGTAGGAAGTCAGTGCGGGCTCAGCGGGGAGGAAGAAGCCCGAGAGAGGATGTGGTAGGGAAAGAGGCACGCGTACCGCGGATCTTGCGGTAGAACTCGCTCCTTCCGCCAACCTCGTGCAGCGGCGGGTCCATCTTGTACCCCTCGGGAAAGCCCATCGCGCACGTCGTCTGGTGCGTCTCGAACGCCCAGACGAGCGGGCAGATCGACTGGTCGCGGGCCGGCGGGGGAGGAGGGGTGAGGGCGAGGAAGGGGCGCTGGGGGTTTGCGTGGGGCGAGTCGCCTCGAGGACGCGCGGGAGAAGAGGAGGAGGAGGGCGTGCAGGACAGCCAGGAGGGAAGGAGGTCGCGCCACCAGGTGCGGACGCCCTCCCACAGCAAGAGGCGGATGTAGGGGTCGTAGATGCGCCCTGTCAGCGCAGACTCGATCTGCTTACTGTACGCGAAAGCGTAGAAGCGGTGTCAGCGTGCCAGTACTCCTCGGTACAGGGAAAGCGGAAGCGCTTTCAGCGGAGCGCAGAGCTGCTTAGCCAACTCTCGGGAGCCGTGCCAGCCTGGAGCAGCAGAAGGACATTCTGACTCACGAAGGCAGCGGCGTCGTGTAGTTGTGCTGCTCGCGGAGCGCGCGCGCGATGAGCAGCCCGTCCCAGACCGAGTGCAGGTTGGACCTGCGGCCTTCCCACAGGACAAAGTCGCCGTTGCCGCCGCGCTCGCGCGACGTGAGGTGCATGGGCTGGTGCACGTCGCCGAGAAAGTGGAGGACGAAGCGGAAGGCTTCCCAGCTGCGCGCGCGGCGGAACGAGCAGGAGAGCGGGTTCAGTCCGGGTGGTTCGTTGAACAGGGAAGGGAAGAGAGGGGAGCACGCGACGCACTCGTCGGGGTTGTCTGCGAGCCTGGTCGTGTAGTTCGAGATGGCGTGCAGGACGTCCAAGTCCGAGTGCCAGTGTCCTCCCTCGCCGCCGTCCTCTCCTCGCGCTCCGCCCTCGCCCTCGCTCCTGCCCGGCCACGCGCACACCTCTGGCGGGTGGTCGCCCTCCCAGCTCGTGTAGTGCAGCGCGCCGCTCCACCCGCGGTACGCGGGGACCATGCGGATCCCGTCTGCCCAGGTCGCGAGCGGCGCGAGGTGTCCGGCGGCCGAGGGCGGGACGAGGCGCGAGTCGGGGCTGCGGAGGAACGAGAGGACCGAGGGGTGCAGGTGGATCTCGGCGAGCGTGGCGACAATCTCGTGGCCGGCTGCGCCCCAGGCGAGGGCGGGGGAGGGGAGCGAGAGCGAGAGGAGGAGCGTGCCCGCGAGGGCGAGTGGGGCGGCAAGGAGGTGCATGCCCGGGATCAGCGTGAGAGCAAGCAAGCCGCGTCGAGAGAAGAGGAGAGAGAGAGGAGAGAGAGACGAGGCGAGGTGGGGGCGGGGGGCGACGAGATAAGCGCGAGGGGGAATGCCGACAACTTCACTCTCGCAGCCAGCCAGTATTCAAGTGCGAGGATCTTCGTGACAGTCAGAAAAAGGAAACGGGGGCGCTACAAGAGGGACGGGTGGAACAAGGTTGGGCGAAGGAAAGGGTATGCACAACAAGAGCCGACAGAACGGGGGGGCGGTGCGCTCAGGTTGAATCAGAGCTCGCCGGCGTTGCCTTCCATGGACGAGTTGGGGCGCGACATCTGCGGGCGCTCCTCGTCGTTGAGCTGGGCCTGGATGCGCTGCAGCTCGTCGCGCGACTTGGGCGGGCCGAGCGAGCTCGCCGTCTTTTCGTCGACGATGTGCGGGTTGGCGCCGCGGCCGCCGGTCGGGTCCTGCTGGTGGAGGTGGGCGAGGTTGGGCGCCGAGCCGAGTCCTGAGGGGGCGGAGATCGTGAGCACGCGGAAGCGAGTGGCGGGCGGAGGGAGGGCGAGGGGGCACGCACCGGGGGTCGACTCTGCGTCGCTGCCGGGGAAGTGGGGCTGGATCTTGAACTGCTGCTCGTTGTCGCCGGCCATCTTGGGTGAGCGGTGGTGGTGGCTGTGAGTTCGGTGAAGGTGGGGACGAGGAGGGGCGCGAGGCGAGTTGTCTGTCTAGTCTACTGGTGGGGTGGGTGGTCGTCTCGTGGACTCTGTGCGGTGTCGAGTTTCTTTGCGTGGCACTGGCTCGGGTGGAAAGAGGACAAGAGCGAGACGACGCTGCGATGACGGTGCGTCTCGGAATGACCCGCAGTCGCTCGTTGCAGGGAGCGGTTCTGGCGGGCCTACACGGTGCAACTAGCATTCACACGCAGTCTCCACTTGTACTTCTACGCTCCCGATGCAGTCGAGCGAGGTCCCGCTCGCTGCAGGGCCGCGCTTCGCTCGTCCCGCTCGTCGCGTCGCCGCCTTGTCGCTCGTCTCTGTGCTCTTCCTCGACGATGCTCGCTGCACGGACGCGCTCTGCCGCGCACTCGCTCGCTCGGGCAGCTGGCCCCGCCGCCGCTGCCCGCGCCCCGCTCTCGTCGTCGGCCGTGTCGCCCTCGTCGCTCCTCCTCGCCTCGCACCGCCGCGTCGAGCAGCAGCAGCAGCGCGCCAGCGATGAGCTCGGCGACATCATGGCAAAGCGCTGGCTCGGAAACGCCGTCGCCCACAGCACCGACGCCGACCGCGTGCGTGCCCGCCCTTCTCCGTCCCCTCCTTGACTCGCGCAGCTGATTGCGCTCTCTCGCTTCCCCCGCGCCCCCTGCTGCCCGCGCCATGCGTTCACGCCGTGCAGGAGACCATCATCCGCCTCCTGTACTCGCTCGCGTCCCGCCGCGAGGTGTCGCGCTACCTCCAGATCTTCTCGAGCGCGACCCACTTTGCCGTCATCAAGGTCGGCGGCGCCATCCTCACCAACGACCTCGAGTCGCTCACCCTCTCGCTCAACTTCCTCCACCGCGTCGGCCTCTACCCCATCGTCGTCCACGGCATGGGCGACAAGCTCAACGCCCGCCTCGAGGCCGACGGCATCGTCCCCGACTACATCGACGGCATCCGCATCACCGACGCCCGCACCCTCTCGCACGCCCGCCGCGTCTTCCTCTCCGAGAACCTCAAGCTCGTCTCGGCCCTCGAGGCCCTCGGCACCCGCGCCCGCCCCATCACCACCGGCGTCTTCACCGCCGACTACCTCGACCAGCCCCGCTACGGCTTTGTCGGCCGCATCACCAGCGTCGACAAGGAGCCCATCGAGGCCTCGATCCGCGCCGGCGCCCTCCCCATCCTCACCTCGCTCGCCGAGACCCCCGAGGGCCAGATCCTCAACGTCAACGCCGACGTCGCCACCGCCGAGCTCGCCAAGGTCCTCGAGCCCCTCAAGATTGTCTACCTCAGCGAGAAGGGCGGCCTGTACCACGGCGTGTCCAAGGAAAAGATCTCGCTCATCAACCTCGACGAGGAGTACGACGAGCTCATGAAGCAGGAGTGGGTCAAGTACGGCACCAAGCTCAAGCTCCGCGAGATCAAGGAGCTCCTCGACCACCTCCCGCGCGCCTCGTCGGTCGCCATCATCTCGCCCGACAACCTCCAGAAGGAGCTCTTTACCGACTCGGGCGCCGGCACCCTCCTCCGCCGCGGGTACAAGCTCGTCAAGCACTCTACGATCGAGGCCGCCGGCCAGGACCGCCTCCGCCGCGTCCTCGCCGAGCGCGACGAGGACGTCACCTCGGGCCGCAAGTCGGTCGCCCAGGTCCTCTCCGAGCTCGAGAAGAGCCAGGCACCGTTCACCATCTACGGCGACGAGCCGTGCGACGTCCTCGCCATCGTGTCGCACCCCGAGGGCCAGACGCCCGTCATGACCAAGTTCCTCGCCAACCAGACGGCGATCCAGAACGGCGTGACGGACAACATTTTCAACGCGATCCGCAAGGACTTCAAGCGCCTGTTCTGGACCGCAAAGGCCGACGACGAGAACAAGGCGTGGCACTTTGAGCGCGCCGACGGCTCGTTCACGCGCAACGGCCGCTCGCTCTTCTACTACGGCGTGCAGGACGCCGGCGAGGTCGAGCGCGTCGTCAGGGACCTCGACGCGACCGGCCGCGTCGAGCGCGCCTTCCTCCCCATCTCGTACACGAGCTCGTCTCGCGGCACCGTCACGTCCTCGGGCACGCTCGCGAGCGCCCTCCGCTCGTACTCGACCTCGGCGCGCCCGCGCGCCGCCGGGTCGCCGTTTGCGTCGTCGCGCGCGGCGGTGCACTCGCGCGCGTTCTCGACCTCGCCCGCGTACGCCGCGGCGGCCAAGCGCGTCGCGCTGATCGGCGCGCGCGGCTACACGGGGCAGAACCTCGTCGCGCTGCTCGACGGGCACCCGTCGCTCGAGCTGTCGCACTGCTCGTCGCGCGAGCTCGCGGGGCAGCCCGTCGCCGACTACACCAAGGCCCAGGTCGCGTATCAGAACTTGGCGCCGGCCGAGATGGAGCGCATGGAGCAGCAGGGCGCCGTCGACGCGTGGGTCATGGCGCTCCCCAACGGCGTCATGGCGCCCTTTGTCGAGGCGATCGACAAGGGCGCGCGCGGCAAGAGCGAGCAGCAGAAGAGCGTCGTCATCGACCTCGGCGCCGACAAGCGCTTTGACGAGTCGTGGACCTACGGCCTCCCCGGTGAGTCGCCGGCGCTCGCCGCTCGCGCTTGAAACCGGCCCCGTCCCCTCGCTTCTCGCTTCCAGCTGGCCCTGTTTCTCGTCTTCTCCTTTTCCGTTTAACCCACCCCCTTGTCCACATTCTCCGCGTCCGAATCCTAAAGTCAACCTCCAACAAGAAGTCGTCGTCGTCGTCGTCGTCGTGTTTCTCTCGTTTCGTGCCCAGCAGGTGTAGTGCCCCGAACCGTTCAAAGCTGTAAAGCAGCATTTGACCCTTCTGCACTGCACCTGCGGCACGACTCGCAAAGCTGCGGCGTCACCACGTCACTCTGCTCCGCCGTTCGCCCGTCCGAGCAGCTTGCGCTCGTACCTTCCGCATCGCGCGTGCACTGACCTCCGCTTTGCCCTGTTGCGCAGAGCTCTACAACCGCGAGGCGCTTCGTTCGGCCAAGCGCATCTCGAACCCCGGCTGCTTCGCGACCAACTCCCAGCTCCTCCTCGCCCCTCTCCTCCCCTACATGTCTGCGCCGCCCTCCGTCTTTGCCGTCTCGGGCTACTCGGGCGCGGGCACCAAGTCGGGCAAGGAGCCCAAGATCCCCGCCGAGGCGCTCAAGGGCGCCATCAAGCCCTACTCGCTGACGGACCACATTCACGAGCGCGAGGCCGGGTACCAGCTCGCCAAGCTCCTGCCGGCCGACGCGCCGCTCGCGCAGGACCCGAGCGACCCGTTCAAGCTCGCGTTCGTCCCGCACGTCGCGCCGTGGTTCCAGGGCATCATCTCGACCGTGTCGGTCCCGCTCGCCAAGGAGATGCGCGCGAGCGACATCAAGCAGCTCTTTGAGGAGCGCTACGCCGACGAGAAGCTCGTCGTCGTCCAGAGCGACGTGCCCGAGGTGTACCAGATCCAGGGCAAGCACGGCGTGCGCATCGGCGGGATCCAGGTCCACTCGAGCGGCAAGCGCGTCGTCCTCGTCGTGCGTCGCGCTTCTTTCTCCTCCAGTTGACAGGTTTGACGGTAGCTGACCCTCGCTACGACCTGCGCACGTCAACAGGGCGTCATCGACAACCTTCTCAAGGGCGCCGCGACGCAGTGCCTGCAGAACCTCAACCTCGCGCTCGGCTGCGGCGAGTACGACGGCATCCCGACCGACTTCTGAGCGCGCTCGGCTCGTGTCGGGTCGGTCGTAGGTAGAGAGTGTGGCGAAGGTGGTTGAGGAGGAGGAGCAGAGTCGTTTCTATCGCATCCGTAGCGCAGGCATCCCATACATCAACTCCTGTATTTCTTCTTCATCTCGGGCGTGTGTGAGCTTGCCGGGCGATCTCGGGCGCGTGTGAGCTTGCCGGGCGATGTGACGTGTGCTTGCTCGGGTCACTGGAAACGTCGGCGAACGACGCGGCTTTCGTGCTCTTCCGCTCGTCTCGCTCGCGCGACTTGCAAGGCTCACGGGCGGCGGACTTGAGTACACTGTGTTCTACAATAGACACCACAGCAAAAGCGGAATGCGGAAGATGACTTCAGTCTCGGAGCCAGGGATCGTCGCTGGTCATCGTCGCCCGCAATACTTCGCCAAGCGTTGTGACCGGTCGCCCGTTGATGGCAAGCTCGACGCCACACTCGCTACACGTGTTGAAGATGCTGTCGAGAGTATCGGTCCGACGCCAATCTGAACTGAGGCGTGCTGCGTCTGCGTAGGACCCGGTGAACTTGAGGAGGCGTAGGGACGGGAGTCGCCGGATGAGCGACGAATACTGCTGTGGTGGTAGCTTGGCATTGAAGGATACACGGATGGTGTGCAGGTGCGGGTTGCACGACAGGAAGAGTACGCCGGTCATGCAATGCCGCAGGCTGTCGTCGTATATTGATGTGTCGAACCAGCCGATCTCAATGACGCGGAGCTCGGGCTGTTGCGACATGTCAAGGGAGGTCCCGTACATGTGACTGTCGTCGAGACTGCTGAAATGCTCGAGAACCCGGGTGGTCGCCACGAGCTCGTCCAGAGCATGGCGGTTTGCCCTGAGTCCCGGGACGCGAAAAAGGCGCAGACCGCGCTCGCGATTGAGCGCGGGATCTGTGCTGGACAGCTCAGATCGCGCCGGTGGACCTGGGCGTTGCTTGTCGGTAGCAAACAACGACAGCGATACGAGGCTGGCCAGATTGCCGCCGACGTCCAGGGCGTCCCTAAGCGGCGAAACATCCACAAAGCTGAAGTCGGCTTCATCATCGGGGCAGTATTGAAGGCCTAGATGGTACAGCCGCGAGGGCAGGAAAGGTACGATGCCCTCAGCAGTGCCGTCGAGTTCCAGCGACCTGACGTGCGGAAGAAGCCTGCCCCGACAACCCATCAGCACTGGCAGAATGGGTGAGCAGCATGACGCACCCGAGCACGCGCCGTAGATGGGCAGCGCTGCTCTCAACGTTCCCGGGAACGCTCTTGTAGCCAAAGTAACCGAGACGAGGTCCGACCTTGTCAAGTAACTGGAGGAGCGCATCCTCGGCAAGCTGGACGCCCCAAAGTTCGAACGCCCTGAGATGCGGGCACGACGTGTCGATCATTTGGAGGTTGATGCCTTCGAGGGGAGTGTACCGGAGGATGATTGCGTGTAGGGAGTTGCCGAAGAGCCGGAAAGGGCTTGCGACGAGCGGAGTTGATTCGAGCGACAAGGCGCCAAGACCCGGGGTAAGACGCAGGAAGAGGGTAGTGAGAGTCGCTCGGTGAACGGGTCCAGCCGGCACGTCCTCCAAGTCGTCTAAATCACTGTCCGGATCGGCTTTGGCCACCGGCGCAGCCTCGCTGTCGTCGTCGTCCGTGGCGCTGTCCGAATCGCTTTCCCAGACGTGGGCAGATGTGGGTCTGGGCGGCGTCTGAAGAATTGGAGTGGCCTCCTCGTCCCGGTCCGCCTTCTGGTCGCACAGGCGGAGCCATTCTAGACTCGGCGGCAGGACGCCTTTTGGCGCCTTCCACCTGCCCGACGCGGTGTAGTACGGCGCGAAAGGGACGAGGGGCGTCGCAAGATGCCGCAAGCTTGGGAGCATGCGGAGCAGCTCATGATGGCCGCTCATCGTCAGACCTCTAGGGCCTTCGAGCGCCTCTGGCCGGATTTCGAGGGACCGGACGAGAGACCCGAGCGAGCGATTCGCACGGAGCGCCTGAACGAAGTTTCTCGTTGCGCGTGGACAGCGTAGCACGACCTCGCGCAGAAGCCATTTCCTGCATCGCTCGTAGCCGGTCAGAATCGAAGCGAAGACGAGGAGCGGAAGTCGTGCCTCACCGGCAGGGACCGACGAAAGAGCGACACACGCGCTGCAGCCGCTGCAGCGTAGGGCGGCTAAGACTTGAGCTAGCGACAGCAAAGCGAACGATCTCTTCGATGAGCTCGAAGCTCAGGCGGTCAAAGAGGGAGCCCATCGTCGGCGAAGTGGGGCCGGTGGGGCCAGAAGAACGGGCAGAGCGAAGCGAGCGGCGCGAGGGCGGCGGCACTGAGACAGAGGACGCGTCAGCACTCGCAGAGGGCGACTGGCAGCTGTACGCTCACGCTAGCCCAATGGTGGCGCGATGCGGGAGAGAGAGAAAGAGGGCGAAACGCGGAAGCACCTCGTCCCGCGCTCCCGAGATCTCGCCAGCCGTAGACCCCAACCCCTGAGACATCGCCACCCCTGGATCGTAGACGGGCTGACCACTCATAAGAGCACGAGATCGTGTTATTCGTGAGGCACAAAGCCCGGCTGGAAGGGCGTAGACGCGTCCTCTCGCGGGCCTGGCCTCGCGCAGCACCACACGCGCGTGAACCGTCATCAATCGGACAAGCACATCGTCGAGTTGACGCTCGCCAACAGCTACGGCACGACACCCTCCTGCCGCGCAATCTCGAGGAAGTCCCAGGACCCGGGCACCAAGTCCTCGCGGCCCCTCCGCGACTCGATCGCATCCAACACCGTCTTGCGGCCGTTCTCGAGCGCCCACGCGCGCTCGTCGGCCCTCACTTCGACGCTCGCAATGCCCGCCTTCTTCGCCGCGTCGCGCAATTCGTCTCCACCTCCGAGCTCGCCGTCGTCGCTCAGCCGCGGGCGCTTGTCGACCTGGACGTACTCGACGACAGCGCGCGGCTGCGTCGCGCGGTACACGTGCGGGACGTTCGTCTCGGGGTCGTACACGCCGCGAATCGGGTTGTACACGCGCACCATGCGGCGCTTCTTTGGCCGCGGCGGCGGCGGCGCGGGCGCGGGCACCGGAGCGGGGGCGGGACCGGGCGTGCCGGTGCGCGAGGCGGGGAGCGAGGCGCCGCCCGGGAGGACGGAGGGGAAGGGCGGGAGAGAGGCGTCGTGCAGTTGCGGGGTCGAGACAGAGGGGAGACTGGGGAGAGAAGGGAAGGGCGGCGCGGGCGTGCCTTGCGCGGGTGCGGGCGCGGGCGAGGCGGCATAGGCGGCGGGTGCAGGAGTGGTCGAGGCTGACGGCGGCTGCGAGTCGAGCTGCATGGCCGCCGCCGCAGCATCGGGCTTGACCTCGCCCTCGTCGTCCGAGTACTCCTCCTCGATCCACTCCCAGCAGTCCTCCTCGCGCTCCTCGACATCTAGCCCGACCTGGACTTGGCCAATGTTGTGCTGCCGGACGCCGACAAGCTTGGCGTTTTCCTCGCGCACGTTGAGCGCATACTCGAGCATCCAGTTCTGCCACGTGAGGTGCGCCGCCGGCTTCGCCTTCTTCGCAAGCGGGTCCCACGCGCGCCCAAACGGCTGCAAACCCGTCCCGCCGAACGTCGCGTGCGCGCCGCTGCTCGACGTGCCGACCATGAGCTCGGCGCCGGGCACCTTGGGCTTGCCCGGATGGCCGATAAGGTGATTCAGGCCGAGCGAGGTCGCGCCGGGCGGAGCGTTGCCCTTGGACGTGGCAAGCGTGCCCGTGTCCTTGTCGGGGTCGTACGCCTCGATGAAAGCCGGCTCGCCCGGCTTATGCCCTGCCGCAATCGCCTTGTCCTCGTCTGCGAATGACGGTCGTCAGCTTGCGTTCCGTGAGGCAATCCAAGCAGAGAGCAAAACACACAGTAGTCGTCAAATACATACTTGCCGTCCGCGACAAAGGTCGCGCCCATGACCTTGAAGACGTTCCTCGCGCTGACCATCGTGACGGCGCGGCTCTTGAGGTTGCCGCTGAGCCTACCGAGCTCGATCAGGCGGTCCTTCTCCTCCTGGTTGCACGTGAGCTTGTGGATCTGCGGGTTGCGGCGGAAGAAGTAGAGCGAGTCGCGGAAGCCGGCCGCGCGCGCCGCGTCGATCGAAAGGATGTAGACCTTGTTGACGTTCGGTCGCAGCGGCGACGTGAAGGTGTGCACCTTCCAGGCACGACCTACAGAGAGGGGTGTTGAGCACTGATCGAACCTGGCTGATGAGGGAACCGTGAGGCAGACTCACCACCCAACAGGTTGCCGAACGAATCGATCTTGGCCTCCCCGCGCGGGTCGTCTGGCAGCACGATCTCGTCGTCGCGGATCTGGTACGTCACGCCCTTGATCGTCTGCGATTTGCGAAAGAAAGAGGCGAGGAGGAAAGCGAAAGAAAGCGGTCAGCGAGCACCCTCGAGGGAACTGGGCGGGATTATTCTGCACGCACGATGCTCGTCTGGGGTCCCTTCTTCTTCAAGAAGTTGAGAGCGCGGCTCTTCTTCTTCTCAGGCTGCGGCTGCGGGTCGGGCGTCGCCTCTGCGGTCGTGTTCTGCGCGCCCGAGTCGTCGCCGTCGTCCGGACCCTCGGAGCCCATCGGTGTCCCTACTGCGCTCGTGTTCATGCCTGTCGGGACGGCCGACGTCGGGAACGAGGCGGACGGGTCGGACGAGAACGAGTCGCGGGGAGGAGGAATGGCGGCGGAAGACGGCGGTGCAGCGCGTGGAGCGGCGGCGTTGAGAGGCACGCCGTGCTCTGGCTCGTACAGCGAACCCTCCGAGTCGGACCGCGCCATAGCTCGGGCGCGAAGCGGTGAAGACGCGGGTGCGCGGAGAGGAGGACGACGAGCGTGCGTGGCAGGCGGGGACAGCTGGACAGGCGTGCAGAGCACTGTAGAGCTGCGTGTGCGTGCTCACTTTGTCTTTCGGCGCTACTCGCGGCTGAAGTAGCGTTGGGTCTGCGTCGAAGCCAGGCTCGCCTTCGTCCTCTCGCTGCACTTGGCCCTTCGCCTTGAATTGGTTGCGCGGTGGGCCAGTCGCCACCCGAGCAACATTTACGTGCCCATAACCGCGCTGAACGACAACCGCAAAACGATTTGTATTTGATTGCTCGTTGTCGCGACATCGACGAGCGCGGGGACGAAATATAGCAGCGATACACGGCGTGATGGAGACGACACAGAAAGATCAACACGACAAAGACAGTTCGAGAGCGGGTAGGAAGGGGCAAGGAACGGTGAAGGAGTACATACGCCTGTCGGAAGACGTTCAAAGTGACGGAACAGAATGGCACGAGGACCGGCAGACACGCCGGTATGGGCGACCTAAGGAAGCACTGCCTGCAAGCCAATGAGGAAAAAGGATGTCGAACATGCCGAGCAAAGCTGGTGACGGCAGGATCGCATCCTTACCTGTCAACACGGAAGACCTCGTCAGCGTCGGTGATCGTTGGGGAGGCCAAAGACAGAGCGCACCAGCGCAGGGGCTTCGCGATCACACTTTGAAGCTCATTTGTCGCGCTTTATGGAATGGACTGCTCGATTGCTGGCGAGGCGGAACATTCCCGGCGCCCTGTCGTGATGCAGCGGAGCGGCTCGTCTCGCGGTTCGAGCTGCAAGCGGCTGCGTGCGCTCGCTCTGGATGTTCGTATTCGTTCTCGGACGAAGCATCGGGCGAGGAGTCACGCGGGTGATCGGGCGACTGGTCGTGCGAGAGGGCGGAGAAACAGGGCTCGTAGGGCGGGACGACCGTTGACTCGTTTCCATAGCCCGGTATGAGATCTGATGGTTCACGATGTCAGACACACGGGAGGCAAACTTGCGATCAAGCGACTCACGCGGGGAGAAGATGAGGGTGAGGAGGTGCAAGCGATGGGCGGAAGACGTTGCCGGATGGACGACGAGTCGGACGACTGCGGCTCGAGCACGCATCAGCAATTGTCGCCTGTACTGTAACAATGGAAAACGTACGCTGGTCCAGTTCGAAGCGAGCCGCTACGGACTTTGCAGCGTCGCGCTTGCCAGCTTCGTAGTGGTCCTCCGAAGTCGCCTCTGAAACATGCGAGGTGGCGTCTCCGACTGCGCTCGCTTGCGCTAGAGTTCCGTTTGACTCCGTGGGACGGTCTGAGGTGGAGAAGGCGAGGTCGTCTGCAGGTTGCGTTCGGGCGGGCGGGAAAGAGTCGTTGAGAGGCAAGGCGGCCTTCGTGAGATCTGAGAGCCAATGAAGGAGGACACGGCGACGTGTGTGACGTGTGCAAGAAGCCCTTGGCGTCTGGTCGTTATCGATCTGCGGTGCGGACGCGTTGTTCGCCGTCGTGCGAGTGCTCCGGCGGAGCTCTCGAGGCCGCGCCGACTGCCACTCGCGGCCCCCACTACCGCTCGACCTCGGAGCAGGTCGGAACTGCGGCTGTGACGGGGGCGCATCGTCCTCGTCCTCCCCTTCCTCCTCTTCGCTCGAGTACGAGTGGATGCCGAGCTGCGCCAGAGCCGGTAGAGGGCAGCTGTCGTCGCCCCCATCAAGAGAAAATGCAGTGCAGGTGCTGCTGAGCGGGTCGACTAGGATGCGCGCCGCGAGCTCGATCGCCTGCTCAACCACCTCGCAGATGTCGGCGTGCAGGTGCTTCCGGCCTCCTCCAAAGGTGTCGAGTGCCCAAATCTTCTGCGCGAACAGCAAGATCATCGCGGCGAGCGAGATGTCATAGTACGGGTCGCGGTTGTGCTGGATCAAGAAGGCAGGAAGGATCTCGGAGTCAAGGGCGAGACGGCCGTCAGGGAGAACTTCAACCTCCTGGAACTTGCCGTTCAAGCGCATAGGCAGGGAGGTGACGTCTGTTTCCTCGTCATAGTAGCTCCGTGAAGTGCGAAGCAAGGGCTGGCGAAGGAACGGGAGGAGGTAGTGGACAGGTCGGTACTTCTGCTCCGCATCGAGAAGGTACGGCTCTAGGTGGTCCTGTGCAGGCGAATAAAGCACTGAGCACTTTGAAGCTATACAATGGACATGGAGGAGCTCACAAAGGAGCGACGCGATGGGCGAGCGCCAGCGGCGTGCTGCTTGAGGCGCAGTTGGTCGAGCGCCTGCAAGTGCGTCTTCATCGCCGAGAGAGTCGGGCCGTCGGGGACGAACGTGCACAGGTGAATTTTGTCCATCCACCAGTGCAGTTGAAAGGAGACTGTACAGGTTGTTCCTGGTGATGAGCGAGTTACGCGGAGGGCCTTCGAAATGGGGCGCACGCGGGACGAGGTTCTGCGCGCGATTCAGGCCAAAGTACTCGCGGTCGAAAAATCCGCCTGTCAACTGAAAGACCTCGGCCTGCGAGCGAAAGAGTCAGAGGGCACAGGCAAGTATAGTCGAGCGACGCGTCGCACCTTGGCGGCAGCGGACCCTGCGTGATCCAGGATGTGCGCCAGTTGCGTGTCACCACGCATGCCGAACGCAGGCTCTATCTGGCGGGCGAGCTGGTCCCTGTCAGCTGCCGGTGGCTTCTTTCGACCCCTCGTTCCCCCCGAGCAGGCCGATGCGGTTTCGGCGTCCTCGTCCTCCTGGCAGAAGCTGGAATGAAGCGCGGTGACTGCAGACGACGTGGGCCTCCTCATGCCAAGCTTGTCGAAGCAGCGCACGACCGTCGCCGGCCACTTCTCCATCATGCGTTCGTTGAGCGACGCGAAGCGCAGCAGCGAGCGGGCCCCGACTTCGAGCAAAAAGCTGGGCACTTTGACTCAAGCCGCGGACAGATGAGCGTGCAAGCTCCTCAGCGTTGCCTCAGCGAGTTGCGCAGGTGGCAGAGAAGAGAACAGTTGAGTGAAGCGCCGCTGCAGGCAAAGCATGTCGCGCGCAAATCAGTTCGCACTTCAAGTTTGTATCGAGTTGCGCAACTCAGAAGCAGCACAAAAGGGGCTCATCGACTCGCTCAGACCGTGAGGCCCTGATGAATTCGCTAACATGCCGAGTGGAGTGCGAACTGCCGGACGTGCATTTCACGTTGGCTGCTCCTTGCCCAAGTCCCACTCGCGCGTCTTTCCCTTGCGGCCATAGCTCATCTCCATCAGCCCGGTCTTGGCGTCGTAGCGCGGCCCGACCGTGTCCTCGTCACTGCTCGCCTCGCTGCTCGCGCTCCCCCTGCGCCGCTTCCTCCTCCGCTCGTCCCTCTCGCGCCGCACGCGCTCGCGCTCGGCCTTGCGCTCGGCCTTCTCGCGCGCCTCGCGCTCCTTCTTGTCCTCCTTGCGCGCCTTGACCACGTCGAGCATCCGGTCCCAGCTGTCGAATGCGCCCGCGCCGCCGACCACCAGGCCCGTAGACGAGTCGGTCACGTCGTCGAGCGTGAAGTCGAGCCGCGGGTCGTACGACGACGCGAAGTAGCGGTCCATCTTGGACGGCATCGGGCCGGACGGCGCAGGAGGAGGCGGGGCGTCGGGGAGCGGCGCGGACGGCGAGCGGCGGGATCTGTAGAAAGCCCGATGAATGCACTGTCAATTTCTTTTGCACGATGGGTCAGCCATGGCGAGGAGGATGCGCACCGCTTGGACTGGCGAGAAGAAGATCCCTCGCGCGCAAGTTCCGCCTCGACGTCCGCAAAGATCTCGTCGAGCTCGCGCTCTCTCCCCTTGCCCTTGTCCTTCGCCACCGCCGCCGCCCCGTCTTGTTCACGCAACCGCTCGTGGCGGTGCCTGTGCTCCCTGCGCTCCGACCGCTCGACGGACGGCGAGCGGGACGAGCGGCGGCTGCGCCTGTCGTTGCGCTCACCTTCCCTCGAGCGCTTCGAAGAGCGTTCAGGTCGCGGCGAGCGAGAGCGGCGGTCGTCACTGTGGTCGTCTCGTCGTCTCGAGTGCCGCTCGTCTCGCTCCCCGTCACGACGGTGCCGGGACGACGAGCCATCCTCCTCCCTGGAGCGGTGACGCCGCTCATCCTCGTCGTGCCCGTTCCTGCGGCGCGGCTCGCGCTCATTCACGGCGTCCTCGTCGTCGAGCCCCAGCTCCTCTCTCCTGCGCCTCCTCCGCCTGCGCTCGTCCTCTTCCTCAACCTCCCGCCTGCGGTCCCTCTCCCTGTCACGCTCATCATCGCGCCCCCTCCCTCTGCGCTGCTCGCGCCGCCATCGCTCTGCAGCCTCGCGCTCTTCAAGCTCGCGCTTCCGCGCCGCCGCCTCGTCGGCGCGGCGGAGCGCAGAGTTGTGGTCGTCGACGTTGCGGATGACGGCTGAGAGGAAGCGGGTGTTGGGCTTGCGGACGGCAGCAGTGCTGCGCGATCCGCGAAACCAAGGCAAGGAAGCGTAAGCATGACTTGGAGGAGCGAGAGAGGGAGAGAGGGATCAACAGCGCACCGCTCCTTTGCCGGGTCGAAGTAAGCGCGCGTCCCACGGTCGCCCCACTGCTTGTCGCGGTCCTGCGCCTCCTTGAGGAGCAAGTCTGCGACGTGGCGGTCGAGCTGGTCGTCGGTGACGGCCGACGACGAGGCAGAGGCGCCGACCTGGGCGCGGACGAGCGAGGCGACGATGGACGAGAGCGAGCCCTCCTTGGGCGGCATCCCTGCTGCTCGCTGGTCCTCTGTCTGGCCAGACTCGGGCGTGGTGAGGGCGAGAGGGAGGACGAGCACCGCCTTGGCCGGAGAGCACTTTCGCTCGAACAGCGTCGCACACCTCTCCAGATTCAGCCAGAGGCTATTCCTAGGTGCTACTAGGCTGCTTGGCGAGCAGTCAAGCCTGCAAAGCTCGTCTCTAGAGCCACTTTTCGCTATTTCGCTTGCTCGGTTTGATGAAGATCCGGATCGCTCGTGTGCGTCTTGATGACCGCTGCAGGCGCCGACGAGGCCCAGGACTCATACTGCAATCACTCACAGCATGGTGAGTGACCGCACGACCGGAGGTGAGCCTTCTCTCGCCTCATTCGCTCCCCGGACCTCCTCACTCACTCTTTCGCTCGTATTCAGGCTGTCTCCTCGTCCTTTTGACGGTCGCATTCGTCTACTACACTCTGTGGACGCTTGTCACGGTGCGCATCAGCCTACATGGAAGGCGTGCAGGGTTGACCTCGCTGACCTCTCATACTTTCCTTTCCTCCCTTGTCATCCGTCCTGTCCTTGCCTGTCGGTCTCCTGCCGCGACTTCGACAACTCGGACCCATTGTGCCTCATCCATGCGCACCAATGCTGCGCTTACAGCCCTTCTTCCCGCCCGCCTCGCCGCTTCTCGTCCTCTTCCCGCTCTCCCGCGAATGGGCCATCCGCCTCCCCGCCCTCATCCTCCTCGTCGGCCTCTCGTTCGTCGGCATCCTCACAGGCGGAGTCTTGATCGAGACGGCGAAGCGAAAGAGGGCGCTGAGAATGGGCGGGACAAAGGGACCGCAGCGGGCGAAGGGCGACTGAGCAGGCCGCGGACGTGCGACCTATGCGTCAGGTTCGTCGTGCACAGCTTCGGAACTCACAAGTACAGTGCTGAGTCGGTTGCCTCTGCCAGCCCGCAAGATCCTCTTGCAGCTTGTCGCTGAGACAGCGTCTAAGGCTCGCGCGGACGCCAAGCGGGGAACAACCCGCCGCAGTGGGTCCTTCGACGGTCCCTGCGGTTTCCGCCCATATGCCGGCTTGTTTGGCGTGGAAAGGGCGTTATGGCCGTGACCAGAGAAGAATGAGCCCACACGCAAGCGCGTTCCGTAGCACGACTCGGCTCAGCAGCTCCGACTAGACGACGCTCTGTACGGCTTTCTGTCACTTGCTGAACTTGTGCTGATTGGACTCTCTGCTGCTCATTTGCGAAGGGGGCCGGAGAGGATACCGCTACTCATCTCCATCGGAAGCGAGTGCGCATGTTGCGCCACTTCTTCGCACCCTCTTCGCCGCCGCACAGCGCCTCGGAAATGGCCACATCGGCGTGGTCGCCCTTCCGGTCTGCGGACAAGTACCCGCTGAGGTACGCGCAGGTGTACGTCTCCATCCAGGCAGGGAGCCACGAGGCCGATTCCCAGTCGAGCAGCGCGGCAACCCGTGCCTCGCCGCGGCGCACGAGCAGGTTCCGCGCCGCGACATCCCCATGCACGAGCTGGATCGGCGCGTCTGAGCGAGCGAGAGCCCGCATGGTGGAATTGTCGCATGCGTCGGGAGGGTGGTGGTCCAGCCGGGCCGAGCGCATGTGCATCCAGTCAGCGAATTCGAAAGCCGTGCTCGGCGGTGGTACGGGGTCGAAGACGTGTCGGTGGATGCGCAGCGAGTCGAAGATGGGCCGAGACGAGGCTGGGTTGACGAGGCCGAGGCGGACGCCGGATGGCGGCGTGATCGTGCTGAGCGAGCGAACAATGGCGACGACGTGCTCGAGAAGGGCCCGACGCTCACCTGGACTGAGTCGAGCCCATGCTTGCGCGAAGTCCTCGCCCTCTATGAGCTCCTGGTAGATGTAGACTACGCCGTCCTCGTCTACTTTAACCCCGTAGACCTGCAGGATCGTGTCAGGTCGATTGAGCGCAAGAAGTGAACGTTCTCGCGGTCAGGAAGCGCACCTCTGGAACCGGCACGTCGGTCTGCTCCCGCACCATCCGCATCACGTCCGCCTCGCTCCTCGGGACGCGCGGACCGTACTTGACCGCCATGACCCGTCCATTCCACTCGAGCCTCTTGACAAATGCAAACCCTTCAGGACCCAGCTCGAAAGCGTAGTCGGGATCGAGACCGATGTGCTCGCCGTGCGTGCGCACGTATTCGGGAGAAGGCAGGCAGGCTTCGTCGCTTGCGGATGCAGACGCGACGAGACTGGCACCGCGCGACATGGAGTCCGAAGAGTCGTGTGCGGGCAACGCGTGTACGAGCAATGTGTAAGCTACAGGTAACCGCCGCGCGAGGCTCGCAAGGCGTGCGAGGAGGAATGAAGCTAGCGCTGAAGCAGCACGTCCGAGCATCGAAGCGGGCGAAGGGGGGTTGGGCGTTGGCGCGGACTGGTCAATGCTCGTGCGAGCACTTGACTGGCTATGATCGATTGCCCCGCTGCTGTGCGCGCCTCACGCGAGATTGGGCGGGGGAAGCGAGATGGGGGGATGAGCGCGTAAGGCGCGCGAGTAGCGACTGCGCTGGAGCGACGTCTCAAGCAGTTGTTCAGCCAAGGCAGTCGCCCGCGAGCTGGTCGTGTTGAAGGCAAGAGTGCGCGCGAGAGCCTCAAGACGGCTTCATCACAAGTCGTTGCTCGCGATGATCACGCCCATCTTGTGCTTTCGTCGCGAGTCGCGCGAATCGAACTACAGAGTCGCGCTTGAGGACTGGCAGTGAATTGCTCGCCTCTCTCGTACTCTCTGCCGTGCGACTGTCCCGTAAGAGCGGGAACCGGAGCCCTCTGGCCAGCTAGCTCGCTCAACCCTTCGCCGAAGTCTCCTGATCGCGCCGGCAAGCAGGTGACGAGGTAAGATGCAATACAACACGCACTAGGGACGGGCAGGAGGGGCAGACAGAAGCAAGTCGGCGCAAGCGCGGGATTAGATGTCTTCGCCGGCGTGCATCGCGCGCTCCATCGTCGCCTTCTTTGCCTCGCGCAGCTTGCGCTGCAGCTTGACGTGCGTCCCCATGGGCGTCTTGGCGACATCCTCGTGCGCGAGGAACCGGTCGACTTTGTCGCGCTTGTTGGGCGCAAACTCGACCTGCTCGCGGCGCTGCTCGACCCACTGCGCGTTCGACTCGAGCTTGTCGACGAGCTGCTTGACCTGCCCCGCGAGCTTACTCGCACCGGCGCCCGCGCCCGAGAGCTTCTTGGCGTGCCGCCGGAGCGCGACGACGGCGGGGAGGACGAGTTCGGGGAACGCGATCGACGTCGCGAGCGCGCCGTAGTACTCGGTGAGGAGGAACACGAGCTCTTCGACGAGCGCGTCGGCGTAGACGCGCGTGCGCTGGTACGCCGTAGGGCACTTGAGGTAGTAGTCCCAGTCGAGCGGCTTGAGTGTCGACGGCTTGGAGCGCTTGGTCAGCTCGGGCGAGTCAAGGATCTCGAACAGCGGCGTCGCGAGCGGGACGTAGGTGCCCGTGCGCTGGACAATGCGAAGGAGCGCGCGGACGAGGTGGAAGCGGAGAGGGTAGTAGCGGGAGGTGGGGACGAGACTACGAGGCGGTTAAGAGTCAGTTCGAGGTGCGCGCTGACGGGACTTGCGAGGGAACGACGCACCGAATGGCACCGAGGGCGACCTGGATGAGCGGGTACAGCAGCTGCTGGAGCGGGCTCTCGCCCTGCTCGGCGACACGCTGCTTGTCGCACGACGCCGACAGGACAAGGCTCCAAAAGTCGACGGCGTGGACAAACTGCCAGTTGTACACGCTCTTGAACGCCTCCTTGTTCGCGTCCTTGACGCCCTTGCGGAGAAGGATGGCGAGGCTGCGGATGAAGCTGAACGCGAGCTGGTACGACAGCTCGCCTTCTTGCTTGCCCGGGAGGAGGAAGAGCTCCGAAGCCGAGTTCTTCATGAGCGTGATGGCGGGGAGGGTGTAGAGCGACGTCTGACGGGACGAGCCGAGGAGCGCGGCGTAGGCGCCCTGTGAAAGGCGAGAACCGGGTCGCGGTCAGTCTCACGCTCACGTGCGGAGGAATCATGCAGAAGGACGCACCTTGAGAACCGATTCCCGCAGGCTGTGGTCGGCCGCGACGGCGAGCTTGCGCAACGCAAGGAACGCCTGCACACGCACCTCGTCGCTCGCCGAGTCGTACAGGCCGAGGAGGAGCTTGACCCACCCGCGCGCGACCTTGCGATTGCCGACGACCCACGGGACGAGCTTGGCCGACTCGGAGACGGCGAGCGAGGGGATGCCCGAGGTCGACGAGACGGACGAGAGGAGCGCCTGGAGCGAGACGAAGTACGACTTGAGGAGGCGCTGCGTGATGCCGTACTGCTTGGAGTTCGTCGACAGCTTGCTGTGAACGGACACGGCGATGAGTATGCCTGTGCGAAGTACAGGCAAAGGACAGAAAAGACGCACTACTTGCCGTTGACCTCCTTGTACGGAACGTACGACTGGAGGACGACGGGCGTGTACTTGAGCGTCGTGACGATGACCTTCTCGAACACCTTCGAGTCGAGGATCTTGTACCGCTCGCCCTCGACTTCGTCGTCTTCGTCGTCACCGCCCGAGCGCGCTGCCGAGCGGAAGGCGATGAGGAGCTTGCGCAGCGAGCGCGGAGAGCGGGTCTGCGGGCGCGCCCGGAGGTCAGTGCTGACCTAACAGGCGAGACGTGAGCGACATCACGCACCTCGAGGATCGTCTTCTGCCACGTGCGGAGCATCTCCTTAGTCAGGAGGTTGTCCTTGGCCGTGGGCGCGCGCGCCTTCTCCTTGCCCTTGCCCTTCTTGCCCTTCTTCGGCGCCTCGTCCTCGTCGTCGCTCATTCCGTCCATCTCGTCATCCTCGTCGTCATCGTCCTCGGCACCACTCGCGTCGGCGCCGGCGCCCGTCTCGGCAAAGTCGAGCAGCTCGGGGTCGTTCTCCTGGAGGTACTTGAAGAAGTCGGGGTCGTTCTTGGCGAGCGCGGCAATGTCGGCCATGTGCTGCCCTGCCGACGCCGACGACTCTGCGTCCGAGAGGTTCGAGAGGTCGTCGTCCTCGAGGTCCGAGTTGTCGTCCTGCGAGCGAGCGGAGTGAGGTCAGTCTCCCTGTGCCGAGGGCGACATTACAGAAGCAAGGCTTCCGAAACGCACCTCTGCCTCGCCCTCGCCATCCTCGTCTCCGCTCTCGAGCCCCTGCGCGCCCAGCACCGCATCGACGCCCATCTCCCCGTCGTCCTCGTCGCCCTCCTCGTCGTCCTCTTGGTCCTCGCGCTTTTTGCGGCGCGCCTCCTCAAACTCGTCAGCGCTGTCGGCGTCGTCGTGCTGCTGGTGCTTGGGCAGGACGCCCTTGTTGCGCCGCGCGTCGCGCCCCTTCTTCTTCTGCTCGAACGCCTTGCGCTTGTGTCGCGCTGTGCGCCGAATCGCTTCGAGTCAGCACAGGTTCGCAGCAGGAGAGGGAGAGAGAGGTAGACGGACCCTCGATCTGCCCGGACAGTGCGCCCGACTTCATAAAGTTACGCGTCTGCTTGCGCTTCGAGATGCCCTTGGCCATGGCTGCGGTCGGTGCGGTTTGGAGGAGCGGGTGAAGGGGAGTGCGGGCGAGGTGTTGACAGTACGGTAGCTGCGCTCGTGCAGGCTAGCGTGCTCTGCTGGAGTGGGAAGGTGTGTCGTGGTCGAGTGAGGCGGTGCGATGAAGCGAAAGTGCGGCGACGCAAGCTGCGGTGTCGGCGCTGCGCTCGCGTGTGCAGTGCTCGTGCGTCTGTGACCTCTGTCGCAGTGCGCTCGTCGCTCTGCGAGAGCCGAGTGCGCGGGTGCAGCGAGTCGCCGGCTTGCGCACGCGCTCGAGCTCGAGGCCGCGCCGACGACTTTCCGAGACACGCCCGCCCGCAACAGCATCGGCAGCGACTCTGAGGGAAGGAATGTATCCAATACCCTCTAGCGTGCTCACTGGGCCACCCAAGCAGGCCACCTGCAGAGGTGCGAGGTTGCCGACACCCGGTCGATCTCGTCGTCGTCCTGGGAGCTTTCGGTCCTCACGCACTAGCTCAGTCGCAGTGCATGCTGGGACGCAGAGCTCGCACCGCCATGCCCGCCTCGACCCGCCTCGCCGCTGTCCAGCAGCACCTCTCGCCTGCTCCCCTTGCTGCAGCCCCACATCGCTCTGCTTCCACCAAGGCTTCGCGCCCCGCTGCGCCGTCTGCGAGCGACTTCCGCTACTTTGTGCCGTTCCAGACGAGGTGGAACGACAACGACCAGGTGCGTGGCTCGCTTGGGCCGAGGAAAGGCCCCCCTCGCTCACTAGCCGCACCCGTCTCGATAGTACGGGCACTTGAATAACGGTGCGCCGCGAATAGCGTTTATGAGCCGAGCCAGACGCAGTGCACTCCTGACACAAACAATCAGTCGTGTACGGACTGTACTTTGACAGCATCACGAACCACTTTCTTCGTGTGTCGGTCTGCCTCTCGCCGCACCCGATTCACCCTGACCTGGCCTCGCGCAGTGCACCACGCCTTGCCCTCCTCGTCCTCGCCGTCGAGCAAACCGCCACTCGGCCTGATCGTCTCGTCCAACACGACCTACGCCGCGTCCCTCGCGTACCCGCAGCCCGTCATCGCCGCGCTCGCCATCTCGCGCCTAAGCGAGCGCAGCCTCACCTGGCGCGTCGCGCTCTTCGCGGGAGAGTACGCGCCCGCAGCCGAGAGCGGAGACCGAGGCGAACTGAGCGGTTTCGAGCTCGAGGATCTCTGCGGAGGCGAGCAGGCGGGACAAGAGGCAGCACAAGGATTTGAAGCGGGAGCGAACACAGGAGCACGAGGAGCAGGCGTCGGGCGCAGGGTGCGTCTCGCGCGAAGCGGCAGCGGGAAAGACGAGGCGCGAGCGGCAGCGTGGGGAGAGATGGTGCACGTCTTTGTCGACGCCGAGACGCGGAGGCCGGTCGAGCGCCTCGACGAGGGCGTCAGGAGGGCGCTCGAGAGACTCGTGGTCGCGGGAACGGGTGAGGAACCGTAGAACCCCAGATGCGTTGCAGGTAGTGATTGCAAAGACGATCGGTGCAAGGTGCACGACCTGGTGTGAGAAGCGTACCATGCGGGCGCTCGCACTCGCGCTTTATCTGGTCGTGTCTGCAGGTCTGTAACGATCTGAGGTAGAGAGACACGAGATGAAAGGCAACGCCGCTCACAGCAGTCGGAACCGAGCGCACATCGCGTGCCACCGCTCCGTACCCTCCGCCCCTCCGCCCAGTGCTTGAGCGATTGCCACGTCGGCGTACTCGCCCTTGATCGTGCTGAGATAGCCGCTCAGGAGCGTGCAGTTGAACGTCTCGACCCACGCAGGGAGCCACGCCGCCGACTCCCAGTCGAGGACCGCGGCGATCTTTGCCTCGCCCGCGCGCACGACGAGGTTCCGGGCGGCGAGATCGCCGTGCACGAGGCAGACGGGGGCGTCCGAGCGGGCGAGACGGCGCATGCACGCGTCGTCGCACGCGTCGGCACGGTCGCTGTCGCGCCGAGCGAGGCGGGCGTGCAGCCACGCGGAGAATTCGGGGGCTGTGCGCGGCGGCGGAAGCGGGTCCGGGAACATGTGACTGACGTGGAGCGCTTCGAGGATAGGGCGCAAGCTCGCAGGGTCGAGGCGACCGAGCCGGGAGCCGTCGGGCGGGGTGATCGTGCTGAGGCTGCGAACGATGGCGAGCAGGTGGTCGAGCAGGGCTTGGCGAGCGGAGGCGCTAAGACGAGACCATGCATGAAGAAGGCTCTCGCCCTCGATGAATTCTTGGTAGATGTAGACGATACCGGCGTCAAGTTGAACGCCGTAGACCTGCGGGAGGGCCCGGTGAACTGAGCCCAGCGAAGCATTCGCAAAGGAACTCGGAGCGCACCTCTGGTACAGGCACGTCCGTCCTTTCTCGCACCATTTGCATGACCTCGGCTTCGCTCGTCGACACCCGCGTGCCGTATTTGACCGCCATGACCCGCCCGCGCCATTCGACCTTCTTGACATGCGCGAGCCCCTCTATGTCGGGACAAAAAGGCTCCTCCGGCTCTAGGCCAACGTGCACGCCGTGTGCACGCACGTTCGCTGGAGGAGGCAAGTCGGCGTGGGAGCCGTCGGGCGAGGTGAGGACATCGACGAAAGCGACGTAACGAGGCTGTCTCGACTCTGAGTAGCCTGTATCCGAAGACTCGCAGGGACACTTGCCAAGGGTTGAACCCTGGTGCGCGGCCTTGTCGTCGGCGTCCGCCTCGAGGCGCATCGTGCACGGCTCGACCGCCTGGCTGGGCAAGGCAACCGTGACATCGGGCGCAGTCGCCGGAGTCGCTGGGGTGCTCAAAGAGGACAAGACGCTAGAGACGGCGCCAACGAGTCGCCGCAGCATGGCGGGGGTGCCGTAGACAGATTCAGAGTGTCAATCGCTGTGCCGTCGGGAGCGAAGGGTCAGCGATGCGCAAGCGTTGCGTACTGACAATCAGAGGCATACTCGCGCGTCTCGCTATGTAGCGCAAGCGAAACGTGTATACGATGTCAGCCGTGTGCCTGTCTTGGGCCCTGGGCAGAGCCGGAGGATGGTGCAGTTGACTGGTGAGGAAGCGAAGCAGGACAGCGTCACCTTGCGGCGACTTGCGGGCACGCCACGAGGCTTCGGTAGGCAGAGTCTGAGCGCTGAACTACGACGGAGAGGTGGCAGGAGCGAGCATGCCGCGTGACGACTATGTGAGCTTGTCAACCGGTGCGTCGATCCCGGAGCCTCCGAATCTCCACGTGCACATTCAAGGAAGTTTGGAACAGTGCGTTACAGAGACGATTGATACAAATTCCAGCCGTCTGCACGACGAAGACAGACAGCGTCAGCTCCGTTGCATCTAATGCGGGTGAACTCTCGGTGCTGGTCGCGCTCGTCGTGCGGGACTGTGTTCTCGGGCTAATAGGAAACAGACCGCAAGGGTCCAAGGGGTGCACATCCGGCCAAAGTGGGCCGTCACGCTCCGGTGTTTGGATTGCGTGGAGTGTAAGAAAGGTTTCGTCGTCGAACCGGGAACGCGAAGACGAGCGGTGCAAGGTGCGCTACTGTGGATTGAGAGGACGTACTATTGAGCTAGTCTGCCTCTGACGCTCCGCAGCGGTGTTTGCGGATCCGCAGTGAGCGCTCTGAGGGAAAGAGGCGGCGGAGCGGAAGCGCAGAGGCTCGTCGCACTCTGCATGGCGTCGACGCCGCAGGGCGAGCTCAGGGCCGCGCTGAGCAGCGCCAGCGTGCTCCTGGGCATCGGCCAGCCCGCACCAAGGCTCTCGGCGAAGCCCTCGCTCTCGCTTGTCCTCGCCGCTCGCCTCGATGCTTACTCGGCTCTCTCCCGCCCCGCCAGCTCCGATGAGGGCACTGCGCACGCCAGGCCGGGCGAGAGAAGCTACAGAACGCTCGACGAGCCCGCGCTGCAGCTCGCAACCGCCTCTGCCGCCCTCGAGAGCTTAGAACGCATCGCCTCGCTCGTCCCCTCCCTCTCTCCCGCCGCGTTCGCATCCTCGTCCGCCGCGCCTTCGACCTCGTCGAGCCCTGTGCACGCTGTCGCCCCGCCCCCGCCCGTCTTTGGCGCGAGGGACATCAAGGTCGTCGCCCAGCTCGCAGGCATCGTCGGCCGATGGGGCATCGGCAGCACCCTCTCGCCTTCGCCCTCTCCGCCCGGCCCAAACGCAACGCAGCAGCAGCAGCCGCGTCTTGTCGAGATCAGCCCCGAGGATGAAGAGCGTGACCGCACGCGCGCACAGCGGCTCGCAGCCACGGTTCGGCGCGTCGTGCGGTTGCTCCGCCTCGAGGGTAGAGCGGACGCACCCGTGATGGGCAGGACGGACGGCGAGAAGCACCTGCTGGGGCTCGCAATGCCGCAGCTCCTGGCGCCGCTGGTCGGGGCGCTGGTGCAGCTCGTGGACGGAGAGGAGGGGCAAGCGGCTTGGGCGGAGAGTGCGCTCGAGCGGATCTTCAGGATGTCCGTCAATTGATGGCTTCCGTTACATATCACGTGGCTACACGCTGACATCGTTGCTGCACAGCAACACGGCGCCTGTCGTCCTCTCGACACTCCTCGGCCTGCTCGGCTCTGCCCGCCCGTCCTGGCCAACCCGCTCGCGCCTCACGTCCCTCCTCTCGACGCAGCTCGTTCGCCCCGGTGGCGTGCGCTCCGTTTTCCTCGTTGTCATTGGGACGGGCGCAGCCAGCGGAGGAGAGGACGAGGTTAGCGTGCAGAAACTCGAGATGGTCAGGCGCGTGCTGGAGACGCCTCCGGCCACAGGGAACGCACAGGTGCTTCGGGCGATTCACGTCTCCATCTTGAGCGCGTCTTACTGATCCCGTGAAACAGGCCTACATGAGCAACATCGTCGGCCAGCTCCTTGACATCCTTCGCTCCGCCGCTTCGTCCGCCCTCTCCGCCTCCATCCAGCAGCACACGCCAACACCGAGCAGTAGCGACAAGGGCAAGTCCCGCGACGTCCCGCCCTCGCCTACGCCGCCCGCCTCTATCGTTCCCGTGCCCATCCTCCGCGCGGCAAGCTACGTCGTCGCGCATCTCCTCGTCCAGCCGGCCTCCTCGTCTGCACGCGCGGCTCTCCTCGCGCAGCTGCACGGTCCCCTTCTCCCACTCTCCTACCCTCTCATCGCGCCCTACCACACCAGTAGCAATCGCACCATGCTCACCACCCGCGCGCTCGCCGAGCACCTCACGCTCCTCTCCCTCCTCACGCTCTACAGCCCGCCACTCCCTTCCCTCCTGCGCACCCTCCTCTCCCCGCTCCTCCCCGCGCTCTTCGCCCTCCTCGCCTTTGTCGCCCGCCCGCGCCTCATCAGCGCCGCGTCGGGCGCGAGCACCGCGCCGCGCAGGGTTGCAGAGGACGAGGCGCGCGCGGTCCTTGCGGCGCTCGCCAAGGGCGAGGAGGACGCGACCGCGGTCGTGAGGGACGTTGCTGGCGCTATGGAGCGGTGGGAACGTGGAGAAGAGTTTGGGCGAGTGCCGAGAGGAGATGAGGTGGCCGACGGAGAAGCGACGAGCAGAGTCAAGTGGGCGTGGGAGGAAGATGGTGACGGAGTGGAGCTCCGCTGCATCGACGGACAAGACGACGCTGCGCCCGAGTCGCTCTTCCCCGCCGCCGCCGCCGAGGAGGACGCAGGCGCAAACGCGGCGCTCGCGCTCCGCGTCGAGCCAGAATGGCTCGTCTCGTGGCTCAAGGACGTCGGAAGGCAGGAGCTCAGCGCGGGCTTGTTCCTGCGCTGGTTGGACGAGATCAAGGTGTTGAGGGGGGTCGAGGACGTCGAGGGGGCGAAGCGGTGCGTCAACTGCCATACCATGGATCCGAGAGGAAGTCGAGACAAAGCTCATCATGGTCATGCGCAGGTCCGTCGTCCGTCTGCAACTCGTCCTCCAGATGGTCGAGCACCTGGGATCCGACATCCTGTCCGACCCGAAGGAGATCATCGCCTTCGTGGCGCACGCCCTTGACGCCGAGACGAGTGAGCCCAGCGCGGACGGAGACGCGAAGGGCGGTCTGGGTGGCGGGATGGCGGGGTTGCGGGTTGGCGGTGAGGAGGAGCGGGAGAAGGACGAAGCGGAAGAGGCCGAGTTTGGGCTGGGCACTGGGCTGGGCAAGGACGAGATGGCGATGACGGCGCTCACGCTCTTGCTGGCCGTGCTCGAGGGTGCGCCTCCGAGTGTTTGTCTCGCTCAGCTGTCTTTGCTGACTTCCCATATTGCAGCCAACGAGACGCTCGACGCTTCGAACACGCCTTTGCTCGCCGTCATCTACTCGCAGCTCGACACGCTCCAAGCGTCCAATACATCGCAGCTGATCCCGCCCCTCGCGCGCGAAGCAAAGATGGTTCTCTCGCTCCGCCGCGCCTCGTCCGTTTTCGGCGCACCCAACCCCGACGAAGCCTCAGAGTCGTCCGATCCGCTCGCAGCCTCGCGCATCAAGTATCGCGACGCCCTCAAGCTGCTGCAGGACCCGCTCCTCCCCGTGCGCGCGCAGGGCCTGCACCTCCTCCGCACGCTCGTCCTTGACCGCGACACGGCGCTCCTCTCGACCGATCCGGCGCTGCTCCCCGCCGTGCTCGACATCTTTGTCGGCGCGATCGAGGAGGAGGATTCGTTCCTATACCTCAACGCGGTGCAGGGGTTGAGCAGCCTCGTCGATGTGTTTGGGCGGCAGGTCGTCGCGCGCTTGGCGGAGGTCTACACGGGGACGAGGCGTGGCGAGAAGGGCGGACCGAAGGAGGTCGGCGAAGGCGAGAGGGGCTTGCGCGAGCTCGACAAGCGGCTGCGAGTCGGCGAGACGCTCGTTCAGGTCGTACAACGAGCCGGCCAGGCCCTCGCTGTCCTTGGTGGGTGACAAGCTCCTCTCGCTATAGTTCAGATCGGCAGCTGACACGAGTGCGAGCCTACCACAGTCGACGATCTCTTGTCGCCGCTTCTTGCCGTTTTGCGCGCCAGCACCCTTCCGATCCCGCTCCGCGCCTCGTCCATCACGATTCTCGCCAGCTGCATCGAGACGGCTCCGGCCGCGATGATGCCGCACGCCGAGCTTCTCACCGAGGCCTGCGTGACGCTCCTCCAGGTCGAGAGCGTCCCTCTCGCGCCGCGAGCGAGGCAAACCGCATCCTCAGTCTGCGCGCCATCGGAGAAGGCGAAGGGCAAGGGCAAGCCTCCTGTCTTGATCCAGGAGGTCGGCTCGGACGATTCGAGCGAGTCGGGCCTGTCCGACGAGGACGACGAGGACACGTCTCGCTCGACTCTCGGTCCTGACGGCCGCCCACGCCGTCCGGAAGAGCTGCCCGACCCGACGACGACCTCGTCGAAGCATCCCTCCCTCCGTCGCGCTGCTGCCATCTTCCTCGGCGCGCTCGTCCGAATTGTCGCGCAACAGGCGGCTGAGCAGGCCGAGCGACGCGACCGCGCACGCTTCGAGTACGATGAGCGCGACCCGCTCGCGCTCGGCGCAAACGGCTCAGGCGGACGGATCCGGATGCCTTTCGACACGCTTCGCACGGGTGCGCGTGGCGACTTCCTCCTGCGCGAGCGTCCGGCCGGCGCAGGGTTGGGCGCGCTCGTCGGCGGCGAACAGCTAGTGCGCGCAAGGGTCGTGTTGCGATACGTGAGCGAGACGGACGAGGATGCGCTAGTGCGCGAGCAAACGGCGCAGGTACTTCGCGAGCTCGACGAAGCCTAACTCTTCAAGGTCGGCCGACTAGCAGCGTTACAATGAGTCAGTGTCTGCCTCTGCACAGATGGGGCTACGACGGGCGGGATGCGAGCTCGAGAGGAGTGAGGGGAGGGGTCGTCTGATTAGGAGAGGCGAAATGCGCTAGTCGGATGCAGCTCAAGATGAACTGGGGGAATCGTACAGCGTATGCGAGCGGGGTATGCGAAGAAAGGTGCGACGGTGAGCCGGGCTAGGCAGAAGCGTGTACGAGGGGCGAAGGTGGAAGAGGCGTTTCCTCCGGGCGCAAGCGGCCGGACGCATGGTCCCGCGAAGACGAGCGCGAGCGCGCAGGACGCGAAGCTTGTGACGGCGTCGAGAGGCGCGCGAGGCTGGGCGATGCAGGCGGCGAACTTGTATGCGGCAAACGAGGAGTATACTGCTCGGATGTGACCGGCGAGAGGACAGGATGGTCGAGCTTTGCGGGGCGAGCGTCGACCTTCGTGACAGTAGGTGTCGGAACCTCATCAGAGCTACCGACGTCGCCGGCTTGAGCGTCTTCAGTCTCAGTCTCAACACTGGGCGAGGGGTCCAGGGTGAAAGACGGAAGGGATGCGACAGAGGTGTCGGCCTCATTGTCGTACGGCGCTGCGCATTCGACAGCATCAAACAGTGGCGAGCCGTTCGTCGAGGTGGATGGCGCGCGACCAGGCGAGAGGAACGAGGGCAGGAAGCCGACGAACTCGGGGTGAAGTCGGCTACCCTTCTCGCTCTCGCCCGCAACGCCGCCACCGGCGAGTGGCTCCGAGTCGTCGATGTCGATACTCGGAATCTCTTCCTCGTCGAGGAAGCTCGAGACTTCGGGGTCGATTGCGTCGTCCTCGCCGATGTACGACGAGCGGCGAGAGGGCGGCTGGCGCGGATGGACCCGCGGACGACGGACAGGCGCATCGAGCACGATGAGCACCTCCTCGTCTTCGCTCTCGATCTCTTGCGGAGGTGCAGCGGCCACGCTCGGAGTCGTGCTCGACTTGCGGCGCGGGCCTGCGCTCAAACGCCGGCGCCCACCGCCTCCGCCGTTACCGTTCGCGTCGCCAAAGCCGTACGAGTTGCGCTTGTTACGCCAGCGCTGACTCCCTTGGTTTGGCGAAGGCGGGTACGGTGCGCGAGGCGGGTGGACGGGGCGAGGGTTGGTGAAAGAGACCGAGTCGAGATCGAGCCAGGTGAGAGGGTGGATCTGCGGACGCCAAGCAGTCAGCTCAGTCGGAGAAGATGTCTTAACGGTGGTGCACCCACTCCTCTGCCTGGCGACGAGGGCATGTACGCAACCGTATCAACAGGTGCAAGTGAGCCTGAACCGGGAATGACAGCCGACTGCGCAACCGGGCTTGTGCGACTCGAGGGCGCGGCGGAGGACGACGAGGACGAGACAGGCTGCGACGTGGGCGAGACGGCGTTCGGCTCGTTTGCCTGAGGCGTCCTTGCCGACTCCTCGAGCAGCTTGATGCGAGCCTCGGCGCGCATGGCGCGCGTTGCGAGCGCCCGCAGCGCCTCCTGATTCTGCGTACGAGCGACCGGCCGTGTGGGTCGCACGGACGAGGAAAGGACAGGACTTCGAGTCACGCACCTCGAGCTCCATCGTCCGCTGCTCTTCTTCCAAGACCGCCAAGCGCCACCGCGCAATCTCGAGCTCCTTCGCCGTGCGATCCGCGTCCATCTCGGCCTGCTTGAGCCGATTCTTCCAGCTCGTAGGCGGGTCCCCGAGCTGGACGCCGCCCGAGATAGGTCCCGAGTTGCCCGCAGAACTAGGCGCCGGCGCTGGCGAGCCGTTCGAGACACTCGGACTGCGCCGCTTGCCGGTTCCACCGCCGCTCGGACCGAGCGAAGCAGACAGCCCGCCGTTCGTCGAGACAGGCGATGCGGGGGGTGCTTTGCCGTTTCCACCGAAGGAGGCAACGGCGCTCACGCTCGACGTGAGGCGCGGACGAGCCTGCTGCGGCGGAACGGGGCCGACGGCTGCGGCGGGGCCGAGACGCGCAAGCTGCTGCTGCTGGAATTGTGCAGACGTGGGAGAAGGATGCATGAGCGGGTAGGCGACCGGTCCATTTGGCGAGGGCGAGCCGAGGTATTGCGCCGAGCCGTTGGCATAGGGCGAATTTTGCGACATTGGAGGGAAGTTGGCGGCGGTCGGCGAGGCACCCTGCAGCGCAGCATACGCAGCGAGTTGCTGCTGTTGATGCTGCTGCTGTTGCTGCTGCTGGGCAGCGGCGAAGGACGGCATGAGTGGCGAAGCAGGATGCGAGGCGGACCAACTGGCGCCAAGAGACGGCATCGCGGTCGGCGGGCCGTTTGTCGACGAGCCGAGCGGCGGCGACGAGACGCCATACGGGTGCGCAACGAATCCGCTCGGCGTCGCAGGCGTTGCCGTCGCACTGGGCGACAGGAACCCGTCCGAATCCTCGCCATTCACCGTCGTGCGCCGCCTTTGCTGCTGCTGCTGCTGCTGCTGCTGGCGCTGCATGAGCTGCTGCGCCTGCAGCTGTAGCGCAATCGCGTGCTGATACTGCGCTTGAAGCTGAGCCTGCGCGTGCGCCTGGGCAAGCACGTATGCATGCTGTTGCTGCTGCTGCGCCTGCTGGAGCTGCGCAGGCGACTGGACCTGCTGCTGGGACGCGACGCCGTGCAGCGGCGTGGTCGGCGCGAGGCTCGGCGGGACGGAGAGCGAGCTGCCTCGCGACGGCGGACGGGTCGAAGGCGGCGGCGGCGGGATCATCGTGTACTGCTGCGCCATCAGCTGCGGCGACCATGGCGGACGCTGCGCTGTCGGCGTAGCGAGCGTCGTGCCGATGAGCGAAACGGGCGGGCCGGGACGCTGCGACGGGTGAGGGGACGACTCAGGCGACGTCCAGCTAGGCGTGCGTAGCCCGTTCGAGGAGACGGGGAAGTAGCTGTCCGAGCGGCCGTCGAGGTCGTCGTCGAGCTCGACGCCGAGACCGCGAATCTGCTTTTTCCCGCCTGCACCAGCCGAGACACGGATCGTCTCCTCGTCGCGGTCCTTGTCCTTCTCGCTCTTCCCCTTGCCTTTCCCGCCACCGCCCTTGCCCTTCCCGCCTCCGCCGCCTCCTCCTGCACTCCCAGAGCTCGCATTGCTGCTCGCCGTGCTCAGTCTGCGCATCGCCATCGGCGACCTCTGCCCCGACGCAACCCTTTGACCACCGACTCCGCCCGGCGTGCTCGGCGCCGCTCCTGTCGACGCCGCCGATGCCGACGACTTGCGCGGCGCGGCGATCGCGCCTGGCAAGCCCACGACGCGCGCTGACTCGGGCGCATCGGTGGCGGCAGCGAGCACCGAGACCGTCGCCGCGCCGGACTTGCGCCTCGCGTTCTTCGACCGTCCCGGCGACGGCGAGGGCGAGGTGCTCGCGGCGCTCGCGCTCGAGCTCGTCGGCGCAGTCAAGAGCCCCGAGGCCCCGCTCGGGCGGCGGCCGAGATGTGGCGAGCCACTGCCGGATGAGGAGGACGGGACGTGGCTGCTGCTGTTTGTCGGGGAGCGGGAGCGCGACTGGCGCGAGGGAGAGGGCGAGCGCGGCGGAGAGGCCGAGATTGGGTAGGACGAAGAGGATGAGATGGACGCCGCGGAAGAGAGCGGGAGAGAGCAAGAAGCGGGTGCATCGGAGGACTCGGCAGGCGTCGACTGGAACGAGGCATGCAAGTCGAAAGGGAGCGGAAGGACGGGCGGCCGCGCAGCTGGTGCGGCGAGCGGCTCGCCAGGATCGGCGGAGGATGCGGAAGGGACGGGGAAGGTGAGCAGGCGAGGGGAAGTCTGAGCGAAGGCATCGGTCGTCGAGGGCGGCGGATCCGGCGGCTTCGCCGGCGTGTGATGCCGCGGCGTGGGGTCCGAGTCTTTGCGAGCATACAATCGCGGACCCGGATGTGCAGGCGAGGAAGTCCCGCTCGTCTGCACGCCCGAGTCACTCGTAGCGATCTTGTCGCTATTAACGCCGATCTCGCGCAGGCTTAGCCGCGGCGCGGGTGAACGCGTCGGGTACCGGCCCGTCTCCCCCGTTGGCGAGAGCACGCCGCTCTTGGTGCCCTTCTTGCCCCGCCCTCGCTTCGAAAGCCCGCCGTCACCCACTGCAGCGAGTGACGGACTAGCGAGTCCCGACGCGTGCGCCTCGCCAGACGTTCCGGCATCAGTCACGCCGTTCTCCGACTCGTCCATCGAGCGCTCCTTGCCCTTGGACGAAGCTGCACGCGCAGTCACTCGTCCGGTCGCGGCTCCGAACGCGCCGCTCGCGACGCTGCCGATCCGCTCGAGCCCGGTCAGAATCGCGGCTGAGGTCGAGGCGACACACGAAGGCGAAGGAAGCAACTCCGACAGCGCGCTGGAGGGCGATGCGCGATCGGAGGATCCGTTCGTGACGAGGCGCAAGTTGTTCGCGCCGGCACGGGGCGAGCCACTCGCATTCGGCGTGCTGGTGCTCGATCCTGCCCCAGCAGATCCATTGCTCTCGGCGTGAGCGGAGCCGGGCGTACCCTTGTGCTGCTGTGAGGGCACGTGCGGCTCGCTCGCCTGGGCAGCTCCCTGGGCCTTCTGAATAGAGCGGACGGCGTTGTCGATGCGCTTCTGGTGGGCGCGGGAGGTCGGTGGGCGCTTGGTGCCTGGCGCGAGGCGGTAAGCGAGGAAGCCCCCGCCGAGGAGGACGACAACGAGGCCCAGGGCGAGGAGGGGGGCGTGGTGGTGGTGGGGGAAGGTCGCGGCCTGGGCGCCGACCGAGCGCGCGCCGAGGGTCGGGGTCGCCTGTGCTACCACTGTGGGCTGCGCTGGCTGCGCCGCGGCTCCTCCCTGCGGGCTGCGCGGCGGTGGGGACGCGAGGCGAGGCGAGGACGGCGCGGGTCGCATGGGCCCGCCGCTGCGCGCGCGCTTGGTCGGGTTGTGGTTGGTGCGCGGGGCGTAGCAGCTCGGCGGGGGCTTGACAAACCTCCGCCGCACGCACTGCTGGCTCCGCGGCGCGGCGAGCGACGGGGCAACCGCCGCCGCCGCCGCCGCCTCGCGTTGCCCGTCTTGCGCGCTGCACGCACACGCGTCAGTACGGAGATCGGCGAGCATGCACGAGATGCGCACCTGGACAGCGCCAGCTTGTCGAAAGAAGCGGCTGGCCCCGCGCTCGAGGCGGAGAGGCGGTGAGACGGGAAAGCGCCGAGAGCGAGAGACGAGCCTCCGTCCCGAAAGTGTCAACACGGCGTCGTCGCGCAGCTACCGGGCCCTCGACGAATCTGAGCAGCTTGCACGCGCGTGGGCAGCCTGGTACGCGCAAGCACGGCTTTGTCCTGCTCTGCGACCCGGGTTTCCTCTATCTCTCCTTTCTCACGCTCTCACGCTCCCGGAGTTCCGTCCGATGTGCAGCATCGCATCCTGGCAGCGTCGATGCTCCCGTGGCCGTACCACTTGACGCATACTCGTATCGGTCACGCCCGGCGCGACGCTTGCTCCGCCTTCGCGCGTTTCTTCGCCCAAGGCAAGAGGAAGAAACCCTTGCGCTACTGGCTCCAGATCTGCAGAGGTCGATGCACGATCGTGCGCCGTTGGTGTGCCGCCTCGTACACCGACGGGGCTCGCTCGCCAGTATTGTGCTGTTGCTAAGTGGCTAGGGTACGAGAACCGGCCCCCGTGGGTGGAGACCACGTTCCGCTTCGGCGACAGAAAACCACGGGGATCCGTGCCGGGCAGCGATGTCTGCGGCAGGCGGGGTGACAAGCGGGGGCCTTCTCGACGACGCGGAGAAGATCTTCGTCGCTGGGCGCCGACGCGGTGCGAGGCCGAGCCACGACGGAAAGCAAGCAGAGTTTGAGAAGGCCGTCGAGAACGTTCAACCTCGCCCTCGCCCTGCGCGAGATTCTACCGGTGCGTATGTATCACGGCCAAGTACGGACCCGTTGCACAGTCAGCATCGCCAGCTGGTCTACCGCCTCGCCGCGCCCGCCCCTGCAGCTGCCGCCACATTGGCCTCGTCCATCTTGAGGCTCGAGAGGCGCACGATGAGCGGGAGGATGCCCGAGTTCTCGCGCGCAGCATGCAGCTGCAGGAACGACAGCGCCTGCGAGATGTGGTGGTTGAAGTGGATCTCGAAGCTGTGGATAGGGAAGGTGCGCGCGAGGCAGCCGTGTCAGCCTGCTTCACAGTCGCGATCGCCCGTGTTCACGCCTACACTGCTCGACACGGAGTGGCGCGCGGCAGCAAGGATGTTGGACGCACCGGCTGAGGAATTCCCAGTGCTTCTTGAACTCGCCGCCGAGCCTTGCCCAGTCGCCATTGGCCTGAGCCTCGGACGTGACGACAATCTTGGTGAACGACGACGTGTAGTTGGCGTAGACGTAGCACGTGTTGAACAGCCTCTGGTGGAAGAGCTGCGCAGGCGTAGAATGGGGCGAGCCAGTTAGTTGAGAGACGATCGCTGGCGTGTATTCAGTCCCGCACGCACATCGAGGAGGCGCTCGTTGGTGAGCAAGCACTCGTTGGTGCACGTGTTGAGAAAGTTGTCGTGGTCCTTGAGCAGCTGGTCGACCGTCTCGCACTTCGCGAGCTTGTCGCGCAGCTCGCCCCACCGCACCTCGAGCACCTCGCTCACGGCAAAGTCGAACATCTGCTGAATAAAGTCGTACATGCGCGCGCGGAGCGCAAACACGCGCCCCTTCCACGCCTGCAGCTCCGGGTACGGCGACCGGCGCCGCCACGCGGGCGTCTTGAGGTGCTCGGTCCAGGTGTCCTGGAAGACGCGCTCGAGGTGCTTGAGCCGCAGGAGGTGGCGGAAAATCATCTGGTAGTACGTGATCGACTTGCGCGACAGGACGAGCGACAGCGGGAACTTGACCGAGTAGTCCAAATTGAACACGTCCCAGCCTGTGGCGCTTATGTGAGCGTTCAAGGTCATCAGGTAGCGATAGAGGGCACGCACCGGTGTTCTCAGACGGATCCTTGGCCTGCTTGTCGGCGGCGGCCTTGCGGCTGCTCTCGAGCGCCTCGACCGGCACGCCATCCGGACCGACCATCGCGCCCGTCGTGTTGACGACCTTGAGGAGCCAATCGGCCACGGTGACGTCCTCGAACACGATGCGCAAGTCGTCTTTGAACGCTTCGGGCGCCTGAGCCGCGAGCGCGGTCGTCGTCGGCGAGGCGCGCAGGAGCGCGAGGTCGAGCTGCGTCTGCAGGCGCTCCAGCATGATGCGCCGCTTGCGTTTGCCGAGCTCCTTCTCGGCCATGTCGAGGAAATGCGTGAAGACGTCGCCGTGATTGATGAAGAAGTACTGCTTGATCGTCCTGCGGCGCATTTCGCGAATCAGTGCCGATGCGCGAAGGAAGCAGGGGAAGTCGACGCACTCGAGTCGCGACACGAGGTGCTCTTCTGCGAGCAAGAGCTTGAGGAGCGTCTTGTTCGCGTAGGTGTAAGCCGCCTCGATGCGTTTAAAGAAGCTGCGTAGCGAAGTGATGAGTAATCGTTTCGATGGAATACACGCGTATCACTGGCAAAGGAGCTCTGCCGACGCACTTCTCGGCCTGCATGTCGATCAAGCCATCCTCGTCCGACTCATCGACGCCTTCGGGCACCTCGACCTCGATGCCGCACTCGCGGATCACGTTGAGGTACTTGCCCGCGAGGAGGATCTTGTCGGCCCATGGCTCGAGGAAGGACGGCACGACAGCGCCGCCTGCGAGGCCGCGCTCGCGCGGGCGGTCGTCGACTGCGGCGGCAGTGACGGAGCGCAGCGGCGCCTTGCCCGAGCCGGCGGCGCTGCCGACTCCGCCGCCTGCGCTGTCGCTCGCGCGGTTCCGCAGCGTGTAGCGCCGCTCCCAGTACTCGTCGGTGTAGTCGGCGTCGAGCGTGCCCGTGCTGAACCCGCGCTGCTCGCGCACGCAGAACTCGTCCCAGCGGTCCTCGAGGCGGCCGGTCGAGATCCACCCGACGAGAATTTGAGCATACGGTTGCGACGCGCGGAGAAGGAGGTGCGTGTAGAGCGACTTGGCCGACGGGTCGCCCGCGGTGCGCGTCAGGAGCGACGAGATGAGGTGGAGGGTCTCGCCGCCGAGCGAAGGGCCGAGGCGCCAAGTAGCCTGCTTCGAGGCGCCGGCGGGACGAGTGGCAGCGTCGGCGGCTTTGAGCTCGGCGAGGACATCGCCCAGCCCGGCGCCGTAGCCATCGTCGCTCTCTTCGGCTTCCGAGCCGGCGTCGGAGCCGTCGTCGGCGGAAGGGACGCTGAGCGCAACGATCTCGGTCGTTAGCGAGTGGAGCAGCGAAAGAGTGTTGAGTGCCGGGTGGACGAGAAGCCAGAATCGCTGGAGAGTGAACGACGAGGACGAGTTGAACTGCTCCTCGAGTCGTGCGAGAAGCGCGAGGTAGTCCTATGATTGCGTCCTCACGGTCAGGAGAGAGAGACAGAACAGGAAGAGCGGGTGGGATGCACGCACCCTGAGCATCTCGCGAATGGCCGCGCACAGCGCGTGGTTGACCGTGCCGTGCTCCAGCACCGAGTACTCTTGCACGAAAGCGGTGACGCCGGTGAAGTAGGTCGCGAGCGGGATGAAACGCTCGACAAGCGTGGCGATACGCGGATCTGTCGCGCACGCTTGAAGGTTAGCATGCAAATCCGCGCGATGAGCGAGACTGCCGACGGACCGAGGCCACCGTCGACGACATAGTGCGCGCCTTGCAAGCGCTCGTAGTCGTCCTCGGGCGTGTAGGCGGGATCGTACTCGATGTAGCGGCCCTCGATGCCCTGCGAAGGATGCGGAACCAGGTCAGCCAGGTCACAGAGGCGCGATGAGCGAGCCAGGTACACACCGCCAGCACGTAGAGCAGATCCTCGGTCACAAGCGCCTCCTGCAGCTCGGCGCTGAGCCCTTCGAGCGACTCTTTGTCGAGCCCCATCTTCTTGCGGCGGAGTTTCTCCTTCCTCAGCTTGACAGCCGGGTCCTCGTCCTCGTCCACGATAGCCGAACCAGAGTCGGAGATGTCGTCCGAGTCGTCTGGCGCATGCGCGGGCTGCTTGGCGCGGCTGCGGGTGGATGGTTCGGCCGCGACGCGGTGAGGAGAAACGTGCGGGAGTCGCGAGTTGAGCGGGGCGCGGGTGAAGGAGGTCTCGGCGACGAAGCTACCCTCCGGGGCAGGGTCTGTGTGCGCGCGGAGTATCAGCAAGGCAGGAAGAACGCCTTAAGGCGATGTAGCGAGAGGAGCGGACCTGCACGACCGGCATCATCCTCGTCTTCCGCCTCCCTGAGCGGTTCCTGTCGGCTCCTGAACGATGCAGTAGAGCGACCGGTTGTCTTGCTGGCGGCACGGATGCTCGATTGAAGCTGTCGACGGGCGCGACAGGAGTTGATGAGCAAACAAATGACCCCGCCCGAAAAATGTGCGCGTAGGGGAAGCGGGCGGCACGCACCTTCTGCAGATCGCGCTCAGCAAGTCCACCGTAGCGGGCTGCACTGGGCTTCGGGGTCTTGGGGTGCTGGGGCGGACGCGACGCGAGCGATGAAGACGCGCGGTGCGTGGTCTCGCTCGACGCAGACAGCGCCGACGCGGAGCGAGACGACCGGTACGAGGCCCGCGAGTCTGTGCGAGCGCGTTCAGCCATCCTCGGCGCGAGCGAGGGTGCCGTACTCGTCCAACTCGTCCTCATCGCTTGCACCGCCTTTCTCCCTCTGACGGCCGCGTCCTCTTCTCTGCGCAAGGCTGGCGTTCGCGTCGATACAGTCTGAGACTCTACTTTGGTCCCACTACAGATTCGTATGCGCTACCACGCGATCCCCGTCTACCCTCGCTTCTTCCGCGAGATCTACTTGGCTCACCTCTGCGCAGACTCTATGCTCGTGATGCGCATTTGAGAGCACCACCGCATCGCTGCATCGCTGTTCGAGAAGAATTTTAGCTGACCCGACGCGGTGGCGAGGCGGCGTCGAGTCCCGCGGCAACTCCGGTCTTCTCCTTAGCGGCGAACGACTATCCGCGCGGAAAATTGCTGCTTCTTCTGCCACTGCTCCTCTGTTCTCCCGCCTGCTCCAACTCAAGTCCCTGCGACGCGAGAGAGTCCTTCGCCGCCGGCAGCAAGCATGGCCCTGCTTCGCCTTCTCGACGACTACAACGACCTCATCGGCGCCATCGAGCAACGCCTGGAGCGCACTGATCCTCGTGGCGTTGCTGACGGATACTTCAACCTCTGGCGAACGGCTTACGATCTCGTTCTTGCCAACGTCCCCTCAGCAGTCGGCGAATCTCCTGTTGAGAAGGATTCGGACAATGCTGAATACTCTGTGTGGCGGCTTTTGCCTCGCCATCGACGCGACGCACTTGTCGCCATGTTCGAACATCTCGCTGCTTACGCCACACATGTCGACAGCCTTGTGAGCGCGTTCCCGGAACGGTAGCTCTCCTGACCCACGCTTACCTCCCTTTTTCGGTTCATACCAGCCCCGTGCAGCAAATGATGCAGAGATCTGCTGGATTCACTCGGACTTGGTGCGTGCTGAGCTGTCTTTTGTTAGGCTCAACCGCTGTTACCCGGAACTACTGGAGTAAAGACTCCCCGTGAAACAGGTCAAAGGAAAGGACAGTCATCTGAAAGATGCCTTCTTGCGATGGTGCGTGCGTAATCCCCTTCTCACTCTGGCCATGCCACTATGCAGTGGACCACATGCGGCATGCAAATTGATCGGTCGTCCGAGCCCGCAGTGAGTCGTCCGAAGATCATCGACACAGTCTGCCAATGCTTGACTTGCCAAAGTCGCTGTGTCCAGGTCGCAACAGGCACGCTAGCAAGCGGTTCCGCGATCGCAAGAAGAAACGCGAACAGCAGGTGCTCTTGATCAATTAACTCGCTGCGCGCCTGTTGCAGGGACGGAGCTCATTACTTTGAAGACAGGACGCGCAGGCGGGATCGAGCTCTCCGTCGTACGGAGAGGAGGATGTAAGTTGCCCATATTGTTGCCCATCTTGCCAACGGCTCGGCCCTGTGGTTGCCGTTGTCGCGCTCCTCGTTTGAGCGGCAGGAGCCCGAGCAACCTAGTGCTGAGAAGTCCGTACGACCTGACTTCGCCATATCACGCAAGCATGAATGGCCACACGCACGACGTTGCGCCTGCTTGACCTGCACTAACTCCGTCGCGTGCACTTACAGCCCACCGGTTCCGGCGGGCAACTCATCAGCAACGACCATTCGCACAATGCGCACTCGCTCGGCGTCGTGGCGCTTTCGCAACGTCAGGCGCACGTCTACGGCATGCGGACGACGGGTGTCGGCCGCGATTTCTGATGCGTCCTCACCTCGCATCTCCTCGCACGGACATGTGAGATATCGGTGCAACAAGGCGTGCATTCCTTCGCGCATACTCCTACGGAAAACGAGAGGAGAGAGAGACCACAAGGAGATAGCGCGATCTACGGGTCAACCTGCCTCCCCGACGCGCACTCGACGCGGCCCGTCTTCTCCCACTCCTCGAGCCAAAGCAGCAGCCGCACCGTGCTGCTCTTTGCCTTGTCCGAGAAGCCCGCCTTGCCCTCGCGCACGCCCTCGCGCAGCAGCACCTCGAGGAACTTGGCAAACTGGCGCCCGTACACCTCGACGAGCGCCTCGCCGGCGATCTCGAAGAACGTGACGAGGAGCAGCGGAGTCGGCTCGAGCGCGACGAGCGGCGCGCGCAGGACGAGGACGAGCCAGCGCCACCCGGCGGCGGGGCGGAAGTGGGGCGGGATATTGGCGAGCGCCGAGGGTGGGCAGGGGCCTTGCGGCGGGTCGAGCGGGGAGGTCTGCAGGATGGCGGCGTAGAGGGCGACGAGACCCGACATGCGCTCGGCGTACTGCACGAGCGTCTCGGAAGAGGTTGGCGGAGCGTGCCCGAGCGTCTTCTGGTGCGCCTCGTCCGTTTGGCCCTGAAAAGCGGAAGGACTTTAGCTCAATTGCTGAGCGTGAAAGCAGGAACGCAGACTGCACGCACCGGCTGCTTCTGCGGCCAGTGACCCGTGAGCCAGAAGCACTTCTTGACGAGGCGGGCCATGAGGACGTCCCCCAGCTCGGTATGTCCACGGGCGAGCAAGCCGACGACGACGCGACCGAGCGGGTACGCCGTGCCGAGCTTGGCCGTGACTTCCGTCTCGGCCTGCTTGACGAGCGCCTTTGCGAGGTGATTCAGCGTCCAGGTGTATGGCTCGGGCGCGCCGGGACCGGCGGGCGGTGGGGCGCGCAGCGACGAGAGGAGCTCGTCGAGCTGCGTGATGATGCGCGAGATGGCCTCGGCGGACGAGGTGAGCTGGCCGATTTTGGGCGTGATGGAACGCTTGGCCTGGAAGCACGCCTTGCGCCATGCCGGGTTCTGCGAGACGACCGGGAGGACCGCCTGCTTGATGTGCTGCAGGATTCGACGTCATGAGTATGGTCGAGCAAAGAGAAGAGACTGTGTCCTCCACTGGCGAGCTCACCTGCATCTTGGCCGTCCACCGCTCGAACTCGGCTTTGGGCGATCCTTCCGCGTCGCCGCTTGGGAGGCCCAGCGCGCTCGCCTTTGCCGCCGCGGCCTTCTCCTCCTCCGCCCGCTTGGCCTGCGCCTCTTCAGCCTTCTTGCGCTCCGCCTCGGCCTTGTCATCTTCCTCCTTCTTTCTCCGCTCCGCCTCGAGCCGCTCCTCCTCGGCCTTCTTCTGCGCCGCCTCGCGCATCTCCTTCGCCTTGCGCTCAGCCTCCTCCTCCTTCCTGCGCGCCTCGGCGAGTACGCGCTGCCGCTCGCCCTCCTCGGCCTCGGCCGCGCGGATGCTCGCCTCGATCGAGTCCCACAGCGCCGCGTTGCGCTGCTCGAACGAGCGCACGAGCGCAGCCGTCTCCTCCTTCTGCTGCAGCGCGAGCTGCGACAGTAATGACTGAATGGACGAGATGTCGCCTGATGCTGACGAGGATGAGGGCTGTGAGCGTGCGAGGGCCGGCGAGAGCGACTTTGCGCGCGAGAGCGAGAGGTGGAAGGTCCGGTTCGCAGCGGCCCACGAGGCCGCGCGCTCCTTGTCGTTCCACGCTTCGAGCTCGTCGGGCGCGCCGTACAGTCGAGGCGGATCGAGAGAGTCGGTCGCGCGACTGCGCGAGACAGGTGCGGGACGTCAGTTTGAGAAGCGAAAGAAATGCTGACAGTGTTGAGGCGCACCCTTTGCCCTTGTATGAGCTGGCACCTTGCCCCGACCGTCGCCAACCGCGCACCCCCACGCTGTTGACTGGCGCAACGGGCCATGCCTCCTCTTCGCTGTCGAACTCGTCCGTGTCGCTGTCTAGCTCCTCTGCTTCGTCCTCGTCCTCTTCATCGGAGCTGCTGAACAGCTGCTCTGTCTCGCCGGACGAGCTGGAGGACGCGGGGGAAGCGAGGGACTGGCGGAACGAGTGCTTGAGGGAAGGAGGGTGAACGATGCGGACGGGCGGCGGGTCGAAAGGCTCGAGGGGAGGTGCAGCGGTAGTTGTTGATGTTCTCAGACGACTGGGCGTGGTGCTGCGTATGCTCGTGCTGTGTGGGGCGAGCGAGTGAGCGTCGGACTGGCGCGAGGTGATGAGCGCAACGCACGGCCTGCTCGAGCTTGCGGAGGCTGCTGGCGGCGAGTCTTCGTCCGAGCTATTGTCGTGCTGGTCCAGCCCGAAGCGCATCGCTGCTCTGAGCGAGGTGAGCGGAGGAAGTCCAAGGTCAACCTCTCGCTCCCCCAGGTCTTCCCTCGACAATTGGCCGCGCTCGCTCTTGTGGAGCGAGCTGCAGCCTGACATGCTCAAGCGAAGAGCAGCAACTCATCTCGCCGCGCGCCGTCCGTCTCAACGCGTGCTGCCCGCCTCTTCCGCGTCTCCTTCGTCGGTCGCTCTCGGTACAGCCTACGAGCGCGCGACAGGCCTCTTCCTGGCTCAGTCGCCGCGCTTTCGTCTCAAAGGAGTCGTACGGGTCGGCGGCGCGGGCGATCAGGGCATCGACTTGCGTGCAAACTGGGATGCGGCCCACCTCACTTCGCCGTCTTCCTCTCCTCGCACCCGTGCCAGCGCTCAGACGCCTCCCTCGCCTACACCATCCACATCTACGACTCCCACTGTCCCCGTCATCATCCAGTGCAAAGCCGAGTCCTCCCGCGTCGGGCCCTCGACCGTTCGCGAGCTCGAGGGCACACTCCTCGCGCAGCAGCGCCGCCGCGCGCCCTCGCACCTTTCGCGGCGCGTCTCGCACGCGCCTGCAATGCCGCACGTCGGTGTGCTCGTGGCGCTCAACGGCTTCTCCGACGCTGCGATCCGCCACGCCAGGTCGAGCAGGCTCCCGCTCGAGCTGGTGCATCTCGCCGTACCCGACGTCGGCAGCATGGTCCAGTCAGGCGGAGATCAGGCCGGTGTGGAGATGGTGTCGACGACAAGGAACGATGCACTCGAGGGTCTGGGTCGAGAGGTCCTGCTCGCGTGGCGGCAGGGTGCGAAGGACGCGGATGAGAAGGGGGATTGAGGTGCCGACTCGTGAACCTCCCAGCGCAGGCCCTCGTCCGGTATACTTAAAGAAGGTGTGTCGGACCCTCCTCCACGGAAATTGTCGATTTCCGCGGCCCTGTCTTGACGGCGGCCTTGTGTGCTTACTTGGCTCCCTTCAGCAGGGTTCGGCCCGCTCACAGAGCCTAGCATCCTTCGGAACACGAGCTAGGCTCGTCGTGTCACGGATAACGCCCGTCCAGCTTCCTCCAGATCGGCGCGCGGCATCCAAAAGGGACGAAGGCGACCGAGTCGCCACCCATCGCATGACCCATCCCGCATGCGGACGGCCAGTAAGTCGCCTTCCTGCCCAGTATCCGGTACTTAGCGCCTTTGGAGCTGAAGAGCCTCTTCGTGCAGCTTCTGTAGTCCAGACCGTCAGGTAGAGCAGCAGGACTGCCGCCGCCACGCTGTCGCAAAGTCGGGAGAGTCAGCAGCGGCGCGGTCCCGCTACAGTACGAGAGTCCGCTCCTCTCTATTCTGTCTGCACCTCGCGTTCATCGCCCGCCGGCGAATGCATCGCTTTTGTCCTGCGGCGTTGGCTCCTGTTTTGCGGAACGAGGACGCGGACGGCCCGAACTCCTGTCTGCGTTCGTATCGGTACCACCGCTTTGTGCTTGTCTGCCCTTTCTCTACTTGGTATTCTGCGCTTCCCGCTCCTCGACTCGGCCTGTATCGGTCCTCCTCGATGACGCCGCGAGCACCTGCTCGTCGTCTGGGTGCGTGCGCACCGTGTGGCCGTACCTTCGTTCGGACCGTTTATCACGGTCAAACCGTACCGACCTGCTACAGCTGAAAACACTCTGCGAGGAAAGCTGAGCACGGTGCGCGGGTCCCTGCCCGACCACGCACGAGGGCGAACACTGCCAATCAACGACTTGTGGGACGGCTGGCGCCTCGCTCTCGCCGGAGTCCTCCTGGACAAGTACGCGGACTTGTCGGATGACAACACGATCAAGGCGGGCGAGGGCTTCCGCCGCGAGCGACGAGCGGTCGATCGCAAGATGGAGCGTGTTCCGCGCGATCCCGTTTGGCGCATCTTGTGGAACCTCGTGCGCCACCAGCTTCATGCCGCCCTTTCATGATGTGCAGCTACTCATGTAGCATCGCTGTAGACACCGCCAGGAGTGTTTCTTGCCCAGGTGAGCGATATCAAGAGGCGGTCGTTGCGGGTGTCTGACTTCCAATTCACCTGCAGTGCGGCATCCGAGACGACACCGCGGTCGCTCGTGCTCAGAGAACCTGGCGAGCTTCACGCGAACTCTTCCTGCAGCGTGCAGAAACACGGCTCGGCGAGACAGACGCTGCGCATCCTTTGGACTTCGACAGGTGGACGTTACCCTCCGACCTTTCGAGTCTCCGTGGCAGGGTGCGTCTCCAAGGTTCCGCCTTTCATGAGGCGGTAGACACCGCTGTGGCCCGCTGACGTGGCCACTCCAGCCGCCACCTTCGCCGCGCCGTCAGTCGCCACCGCCGCAAGCGGAACAGCCTGGCTTGCCGCTCCAAGGACTACCGAGAAGCTTACCTCCTCACAACGACGTGTTCAGCCATGTGGCAACCGCAGTCGCATGCTCCCATCCGACGCAATCCTCTTGCTCTCGGACTGAACCGAGCTTTCCGCAAACCCCATCAGTCGTCGGTCCCGGCGGACAGTTCTTCTCGCTCGACGACCTGCACAATGTGAGCTTCCCCTGTAATCTGGTGCACTCACCGTCGGCTAATGCATCACGAGGAGCAGGACCAGGCCTTCAACTACCGCCAACTCGGACGTCGCGCCGCCAGGCACTACCGTGTCGACCGAGAGGCGTGGACGAATCAGGAGCACGCGTGGTAGCGGCTCGTGTCGTGCTATTTGGATGCTGCAACGCAACATGCGGGCACGAAGAGTCTTGAGTCTCGAGTCGAGGAGCAGAGTGTTTCGCGTACTGTAAGGGAAAGACTCAGTGGCTGATCTCGTCTTCGCGTGTGCGTCGTGCTGCCCCCGCTGACAGTCAGTGCTGAGCTCAAACTGACTTGTATACAAACGCTAACAGGAGGGTGACTACTCAAGCACGCCAAGCTGACCAACATCTGCATGCTCCCCTTTCGAGTCCGCACCCACTCAGCGATCAGTAGATCTCGAGATGCGTGCCACACAAGCACGTTCTGCGCGCACCGTCCGGGTAAGCAATCTGTCGAGCGGCAGAGCGCAAGCGCGCAATACTGCGAAACGCACACGTTCTCGCAACCTCCGTTCTTCTCGACGACGCGGCGGCACGCGCCGCACCTCACGCCGCGGACGAGCTTGACGAGCTTAGTCGCGGCTGTGTCGTCGTTGTCGGCGGCGCAGACCTGGGTGTCGAGGTGCTGCGCGCATTGCACAAAAGTCAGCTTGCTCGCGTGGCAAGGAAAACGTCGCAGGACTTGACCCACCGCAGGCGCCTTGCACGCCGAGCACGTCGTCTCCTGGCAGTTCGGGCACTTGATAGCTTTGCCCTGCTTCTTCGAGAGATTCGAGCCGAGGAACGCAGAGCACCTCGGGCTCGCGCAGTACAGCCTGTCGCCAGAGGCAAACTCCTGAACCGATCGGATGTACGCCGCCCGGTCTCCCGCCGAGAGCGCGCCCATCGTCACGCCGACGTCAATGGTGCGCTTGCAGCACGAGGCCGGGTGGAGAGACTCGGTGCGAGTCGCGGCGCGGAAGAGGTCGCGCAGGCACGGGAAGCAGTAGACGTGGCCGCAGTCGAGGCGGCGCGTCTGGAGGTTCACGTTGCTGAGGCAAGTGTAGCACGAAAGGCGGGTCGAGACGGGCAAGGCGGCAGAGGTGGACACGCTGACCGTCTCGGCGGGACTCGAAGCGGTGAGCGCGGCCCTCTCGAGTGGCACGAATGGGGCGAGGCGCGGGAGCCTAAAGAGCTCGCTGTCACTGTCACTGCCGTCGCTGTCGAGCATCACTGCATCGTTGTGATCCGCGACCGAGCTATCCTGCGCGTCCTGCGTCGCCTGCTCCCGCCTCCTCCTGACCGTCTCGATCGTCTGGTTCGTCCGAAGCGCCGTCTGCAGGTCACGCGCGAGCGTGCGGTCCCTCAGAACAGCCGAGTGCGCCTGGAGCTCGCGCCTCCACAGGTCGCGCGCGAGAAGCTCGTCCTGCGATGCGCCAAAGCGAGGCGACGAGGTCGAGACGAGATTCAGGTCGCGCAGGTCGGCGAGGCTGAGGCGCGTAGCTGCCTGGAGCGAGGCGAGGAGCTCGGCGTCGGCCATGCTGGTGTCCGAGCTGATGGCGACGCTGCGAGGGAAGGAGAGGAGGAAGAGCCGCGGAAGCGGCGGCCTTCTCAACCGCACGCGACATGATCTCAACCCGCTGGACTGACTCGGTCGAGGTCAGACCAGGTCGCACGCAGAAGCAGTGATCATTAGGATGGAGGGAAAGTTCTGAGCAGCGCGCTGCGAGGCAAGCGGGATCGAGTTGCATCAGCTCGTTCGGACGGCTTTGGACTCGTCGAACGCCAAGGGTCGAACGTCGCAGGTAAGAAAGGCACAGATTGCAGATATAATGCAGGCGTAAAGCAGAACGCCGAACCAGTTAAAGCGGTCCTCATACCAAGCGAACCCCTCGAACCCCTCCCGCTCACCGCTCACGAGCGCCCGACGCGCTCGCGTTGCGATTCCCTGCGACGATCAAGTCAGCTGAAGACGCGCAAAGCGACGGATCCTGGCTCTTCGTGACAGAGCACGAAACGCACCCCTTCATCTCGAGCGCCATGCCCGGCCTCGTGCCGCACGACTTCCCATCCGCCTGCTTCGCCGCGCCCTCGCCAATGTGACGCACGGTGAGGTAGGTAGCGAGGTCGTTGTAGACGTGGCGGTGCTCGCAGACGTAGTCCTGCGACTCGTTGGCCTGGGTCGGGAAATCGGGCGAAGGCGGGTGCGGAACGACTTGCGACGACGAGCGGGGGGCCCGCAACTTGCCGTGCCTCTTGCGAGCGTCAGAGACAAAGCAAATGCCAATGCTGAGGAAGAGCAGTCCGGCAAGACCGACACAAAGCACTAGAGAGTCTGAAGTGTGAGGCTTGACGAATGAGAAGCGGAGAGATGAGGAGGCGGCTCACGGGTCGCGGGACTCTGCGACGAGAGAGCACTCTGTGAATTTGATCCGCGTGAGCAAGAAGGGCTACAAACGCACGATAGGGCCGGGAGGAGTTTGTCCCTCCGACGTCGTCTCTGACAGCCAAGCACAGAGGAGTCCCATGCAGATCGAAAACATCACGACCAGGCCACTAGTCACGCAGCACTGCGTCGATTCGAGCTGCTGTCGCCGTCGACGGGGCAAGCAGGATCAGCAGTGCCACCAAAGTCCAAGCAAGGAATCTGTACGCACGGTCGCGAGGTTGTCGTCGTCGAGAACGCGCTCGCTCGGCCCCTGAGCCGTCTTTGGCTGGGTTGGCGTCGACTGCGCCCCCTCCGGCGCTTTCGCCTGCGCGACATCCCAGTCCTCCGTCCCCACCTCGGAGGTGGTCCGCGGCGAATCCGGCGCGATGTGCGGCTGCGTCGAGGCGGAAGCAGGCATCTTGGTCGAGCTGGGAGCGACGCGAGCGGGGTCAGGCATGAGCAAAGGCCGGATGAGCGAGAAGGGGCGGAGGAAGCGCACGGAGCCACGAGGCGGAAGAAGGCCGAGCTGCAATTCGCGCAACAAGCGGCTTGTCCTTGAACTCGCTAGAGCCTCGTCCTTGTCAGTAGATTGCTCGCAAGCCTTTCAGACACGCAGGCGGGTGGAGTGCGGACACTCTCGTGCAGGAGGGGAGGCATCGCACAGCACAGTCGCCATTTCAGTGCTCCTGCTCGCCCAGGTCCACTTCGATCGTCTCGTCTTGCAACAGTTCTCGCAGCTCGCGATTGAGGAGGTCGTGCATGAGGTGGTTGTCGCGCGCGTAGAACCACACGCCGTGGTCGACGTCAAAGTCGTACCGTTTCGGGCCGCTGCAAGGGAAGGACAGCGCCAGCGTCAGCGCCTTGATTGATCAATGCGCACGTAACCATTCCGCCGTCGCAAAACCGGAGGCCGCTGACGCACCTGATGGGACTCGAAAGCCAGATCTGCTTGTTCGGCGGCTGCTTGTTGACGACGTACGTGCCCTTGTCGCCAAGCTTGACCGTCAAGACGCCCGACTTGCCGCACGTAGAGACCTTGCAGTCAGTTTCAGCGTATGCAGGTCGCCGGGGAAGCGCGAGGTGCAAGACGCACCGAGTACTCGACGTCGATTCCCGCGAGGTCGACCTCTTCGAGCTTCTCCTCGAGGTATTCGGTGAGGCGGTCCATGGTCGTGTCTGACACATCGTGGTACTCGCGGTCTGACAGGTTGCTGGAATGGCAAACAGAGAGAACGAGATGAGCGAAAGGATGTCGGCTTGAGGAGGAGTCGAGAGAGGCGCACCCGATGGAGTAGGTCGTTGACGCTCCTGCTTGCCGTACTGGTGCAGCGTGGAAGCATCGGCACGCCGGTGCTGGCCTCGCTGGAGGCACCCGTCGTGCAGCCGAGGATTGCGCGATGAGCAGAGCGGAGGGAGGGGCGGCGGCGACGGCACGCGGAAGCGCGGCACGAGTGGGACGGGCGAGGGCAGCGCCGAGTGAGCGCACTGATCGCTGCATGGCTGGCTCTGGCAGACTGCGAGGGAGCGGCTTCAGGGCAACTCCCCTGGCCGGGTCTTGCTCCTCCTCATCGCCGCTGACTGGCCCCGATGGCACCGACGCCGAGACCGAACAAACGCAAGCGCACAGAAGGGCCCGCCACCCCGGCCGAAGCAGTCACCGCTGCTTCTGGTGCCCCCGCTCCGCCAGCCGAAACATCCGCATCTCTCGCGACAAACAAGCCGGACGACGCGACGGCCGCGGCAGGCGCGGTCGAGCAGCCTCGAGAGCGCACGGCAGAGGAGCAGGAAGAGCTCGAGCGCGTCTATGACCTCGTGGCGGAAGAGTACCACGACAGTGCGTCTCCCCACCTCCCGTTCAAGACAGACGCGGCAGGCGCTTAAGCTCGTTGGTCGCGTCACAGTCATCTCAGAGCTACCACTAGAGTATCAGCGGACGTTCCGGCTGCTCCGCGAGCTCGAGGACGCACAGCAAGGTCCGTTTCGCGTACCTGCCTCTCTTCCGCGTCTCGCATGCTCACGTCCGCGTGCATAGCGCACACGAACGACTTGCGAATCGCGCTCGAGAGCTACATCGACTCGACGCTCGAGCCGCCCACTTCGGCGCCTTCGCCTGCGGCATCGACCTCGACCAGCGCCGGTCCTCCTCGACCCAGTACCGCCGCACTCGAGCACTTTGCGCAGTTGTCGCATCTCGCGAACGAGGCAATACGCAAGGGCGAGGACAAGGTTGGGCTAGCGATCGGGCTGTACGAGACGGTGCGCCTACTTCCCGCCCCTCTGTCTGTCTCGCACCTCGCTCACTGTTCGAGATCGCAGGTCGACCGCCACATCCGCCGCCTCGACGCCGACCTGCTCAAGTACGAGGACTCGCTCGTCATCGGCCTCCGCGCGGGCACGCTCCCCTCGCACGACGCGCCCGCCGCAACGCTCAAGTCGCCGCCGGGCGCGACGACCTCTCTCGGCGCGATCGCGCTCGGCGAGCACGAGGCGTACGAGGGCGTCGGGCCGGGCGAGGAGGACGCGCGGGGCGGGCGCGCGGGCAGGCGCAAGTCGGGCGGGGCGGGGGCGGGGGCGGGGGCGGGAGCGGGAGCGAGTGCGGCCGACCGCGAGAAGGAGCGCGAGTGGAAGAGGCGCAAGGAGCTGCAGAAGCAGGAGAGGGCGCTCAAGAAGAAGATGCAGCGCGAGGAGGGCATCCTCGGAGGCATGCCGAGTGCGTGGCGCTCATCCGCGCTCATCCATGCTCGCACGAACTGACGTGAGCTCGCGCTGCAGTCGACCCGAACGAGCCAACTTACTGCTACTGCAAGCGCGTCTCGTTTGGCGAGGTATGCTCTTCTCTGTTTCATACTTTTGAAGCCAAGCTGACCAATCGAATTGCAGATGGTGGCCTGCGAGAACGAGAACTGCCCGAGGGAATGGGTGCGCTCCCCTTCTCTTGCTTGGCCTCCCTCGGCCCCGACTGACGCGTCCTCCGACGCAGTTCCACTACGAGTGTGTTGGGCTCAAGTCGGCGCCCAAAGGCGAATGGTACTGCGACGACTGCATGGTCGTGCTGAACATCGACCCGAAGACGATGAAGCCGGCCACCTCGTGACAATCGCGTGCATTCGTCTTCCGCTTGGAACCGCTTGTAGACTCGTGTTGTTGCTGCTATCATGTCGCGCCCTGCTTTGAGCGCTGCTTTGAGCGCCTCAGAGAGTCGGCTGTGGGTTGACAAGCGCTCGGGCTGCAGCAACGTGTTGCAGCTGAAGCAGTCGAAGTGGAATTTCAGAGCAGAACACGCGCAGGATGCGCGAGAAAAAAGCGCACAGTGGGATGCGAACGAAGGTGGGAGAGGGTCCAGATGGTGCGGATGAAGGCGAGACAGCTAGCCGACGAGCTGTTGGAGCATGCGGGGGCCGGTGATTCGAGAGCCCGGGGTACACGACCGAGCAGGCACAAGAGCGACACACGGCACGAACAAGGCCTGAGCATCACCAAGCGGGATCCGAGAGCAGCCTCACACCAGCAGGTCATATCTTTCTTCGGAGCCTCGACCGCGCCAAGACGTCCGCGCTGACGCTAGACGAGAAGCCGCGGTCGAAGGTACTCGTCGTGCTCGGGATGAGAGGGGATGACGAAGAGGGCGGAGTTGGCGACGGCGGAAAGGGAGGCGACGAAGGAGGCGACACAGCTGTTGATGTGACCAGTTCTGGGGTAGAAGGAAGAGTCGGTGGCGGCAAAACGCCAAAAGCTTGCTCGATGGCGGCTGCGTGATCGGCGTCCGAATGCACCCAAACGAGGTGCAGCGCTGCTGGCAGAAACGTCAGCAAAGTTGACAATCTGAGCGAGTTGACACGCACCTAGGCAATCCCTCATTCGAGCACGGCAACGTGCCAGAGCTGCGCTAGCTTCGTCGCCACCAGTAGCATCGACTACGCCTCGTCGCAACCACTCATACCACGCCGCTTCGTCCCGCTGGTGGTCCTCAAAAAGATAATTCCACTCGGCCAGCGGAAGAAGCCGGTGGAGCTCGTTGAGCTCTTCCGTCCAGTGCAGACGGGCGCGCTTTTCGGCGGCCGAGGCGAGACGAGGAGCGAGATTAGGCGGGATGAGCTTCGGCCACGGACGGTGGTTCGACTGGCTCGGTGGGTCGTGGAAGACGAGCTCGCCCTGGTAGATCCTCTCCAAGTCGGCTTCGGACATGACGCCCCGGAAGAAGGAGGCTGTGCGCGGTTCAAGGTTAGCTCGAACAGCCGCGCAGGGGCGTCGAGCAATGTCGGGAAGCGTACGTTCGATGCTGCGTGAGCTCGGCCCTGCAGGGCGCGGCCCTGGCAGCGCCCGCGGCGGGATAGCAGACATGACCAGTCGGGGAATGCGAGGGTCCAGCGGGGAGGCGGTGGGAGCGAAGAGGAGCCGGAAGGGTGCCCTTCGCCTCTCGGAGGTGATACAGCTAGCGCGAGGCACTTGGGTCACAGCGGCCACCGCACAGCGCAAGGTCGAGAGCGCGACGTCCGACGCCTTTCCGGTCTCGCGGTCTCGCGGTCTCCTCGCTCCGATCGCTCGTCGCGCCGCGCCTGTTTCCCTCTGTCCGCGCGCCTCCGTCCTCGCGCTGTCGAGCCCGTCGAGCCGCGCACCTGCCCTCTCGACCCCAGCCAGCCGCAGGGTCCGCGCCATCCCCCTCGCCTCGCGCTCCACCCCCTATCCTCGCGCACAAACACCCGCCCTCGACGCGTCGCCCCCAGCCGGGGCTGCACGCCAGCTCCGGCGCTCTAACCCTAAGTTGCGTCGAACTCTGTCCCCGCCCTCCGGCGCGCGCTGCGCCCCTGTGCTTCCTGGTGCGCTCGAGGCGCGCTCGCGGACGAGTTGGGCGAGCAGATCCAGCATTCGTGCACCCGCGCGCTGCTCTCGTGCGAACGCACGCGAGGCGTCTTTCGGTGCGGGAGGACGGAGCGCGCGCTGCGCGGAAGAGGGACTCGCCCTTCGCCCGCTGCGGTGCGGACCGCCGTCGACGGGAGGAGGACCCAGGAGGACTCGAATTCACAGCGGAGGACGCACGCTGCGCTCGGGCGTTCCTGCCGCTCCCTGCTCCACTCAACGGTCGACTAGGCCCCTCCGGACGTCGGTGCGTGCCCGAGTGGGCTGTCTTTGAGAAAGGTCGCGCCCTCGTCCCTCTTCCGTTTGGACGTCTCTCGCGGCGCAGGCTCTGCCGCTTTCCGTGCGCGCTCTTCTCGCTCTGTGCGCGGCTCGCAGGACCGCCCGCACCGGAAGGAGCGGTTGCTGCGCGCGCAGGAGGTGGTGAGTCTGGGTGCGACAGTGCGTTCCGACGGAACGAGGTCGGTGTGCGGCTTCTCGAGGGCGGTTCACGACGGCTCGTACTGATGAGGGTGCCTCGGCGCCCGGCGTGGCAGTCGTATTGGGAGCTGGGCGTGCGTCGGGACGTTCCGAGCTGGTGCTGACGCTTTCCGAGCTCCTCGTCTGGTGACCCTGTCGGCGCGCTGGACCCGCCGCGTGAGCGAACGCAGGCGGTCCATACCTCTTCGCGCGAGCTGCGCGCTCCTGACCGCACCTGCGACGACAGACCGGCCGTTCGCGGTCCGGTCAAGACGTACAAGCGCGCGGGCGTGTCTCTCGCTCCGCTCTTTCGCGAGTCCTTGCGCTCGCGCGCCGGGCACGGGTGCAGCCGCGCTCATCATGGTGGATGGGGATGGAAGGACTCGTCTCTCGCCCGCTTCGTTCGCGTTGGCGGGTGAGATGCGTTTCCTACCCCGACTCGGCGGCTTCTGCGCACGACGAGCGCCTCTTCCCGCGAGGCGCCTCGTCTTCACTCTCGTTGCCGCCGAGGAACCCGGTGCTTTTGCGATCGCTTCTTCGCACCGGCCCGTCGCGCGGCTGCGACCTCACCGGCTTGTGCTGGCGAGGAAGCGGTCGTGCGGCGGGAAAAGCCCCGTCTGTTGCCGCGAGGGACGCGGTCAGCGGGCAGAAAAGAGATCCTGTACGCCGAGGGTTGCGGTGTTCCCCTTTCCATTCCTCACGAGCGACGAGGCGAGGCGCAGCACGGAGAGGAAGGTGTCGTTTCTGGCTGGAGAGGCACAGCGGCGAGCTGGGAGGCTCGCATGGGAGGACCGCAGCGCGTGATGCTCGATGGGCCGCACTACGAGACTTGGGTGCGCCTCTGCTCTTCCTCCGTTTCGTGCTACCTCTTTCGGCTTCCTCTCCCTCGTCTCGCATTGCCCGTCCACCACGGTCTCGGCAGCGTCCGCATCGCGTCCATCCGCGCTCGCGCATCGAGGACGTCTCGCGCCGTAGCACGCGCTTGACTGAGATGTGCGAGTCACCGGGGCCGTGCCCGTCGATACTCATCCCTCTCCTCGCCCGCCCTCGGCACCGCAACAGCCCGACCCTGCGCTCTCTTGCGCCGCCCTCTTCCCGCCGTCTCGAACCTCGTCGCCGACGTGTTCGCTCAACCGCACGCACAGCACCCTGTCCTGCTCTGACGCCCGAGTCGATCCCGCGCTCCTTCGCACCCAGCCCCGCGCTCGCTCCGCCCCGTCCACCCCGTCGAGAACGCAGCTCCTTCGGGACCGTGGCCGGCTCCCTCGGCAAGTCCCCGTGCCGTCACGGGCGCAAGCCCGGCAGAGTCCGGCGGGGTACCGCTCTCTGTAGGCTCGCGGGGCCTTTGCCCGTCCGCGCCGCGCGGAGACGCGGCCCTTCCCGTGTATGCGGGATCGCTCGTCCGTGCGGTGCAGGCGGGTGTGCGCCGGCACTCGCGTGCCTCCGGGCGCGCGACTCGCCCAGCGTCGAGGTCGAGCCTCTGTTTGTGCCCGCTGCGTTAGAGCCTTGTGCTCGCGCGTGTCTTCCCCCGAGCCCTCTGCGGCAGGCGGTCGAGGACGCACTCGACGTGGCGTGTCGTACGGGCGGCTTTGAAAACGCGCAGCGAGGGGCTAGAGGGGGCGCGAGTGGGTCCTCGCGAGGCTCACGGGACGCTTCAAGGGGTTGCTGTGCGTGCAGCTGGGCAGGCGCGACTCGCGCGCGCGAGGTAGGCGCTCCTGACTCTTCGGAGATGGAGCGTCGGTCGAGGCGGTCTTGTGGTGGGAAGGGGAGGCGCGAGAGTCGGGGGAGGACGGCTACCGCGCGCGGTGGTCGAGGCGGCGAGGCGCGGCTGGGAGGGCTTCGACGGGCGCGGTTCGCGGCGCGGTCGCTCCTTCGGGGGTGGCGCTGCCGTAGGAGATCTGGGCGTCGTGCGGTGCGCGGCAGGGTGGGGTCCGGGACGAGGTACGGCGCGAGGTGCGAGAGGGCATGGGCGGCGAGTAGAACCCTCGATCTTTGGCTCTGTCTGAGGCTGCTCTCCCATGTGATGCACTCTTGTACTGTCTGGGGGTAATTTCGCATCTCTTGCAAGCGTTGCACGAGAGAAGAGGCTTGAGCCCACCTTGGCCACGAGGAAAGGGGCGAATTGGAGGTGCTGGCTACTGTCCCCCACTTCCTCCTGCGCTTGCTTGCTGAACGATGGCCGAGTCCCCTGCACGCACTGGCACGCCCCCTGCCCGCATCCCCGGCGCGACTGGCCCGCAGATGCGGTGCGTCCCTCGCTCCTCCCCGCCGCGTCCTCATCTCCGCGCCCTCCCCGGGCACTCCTCTCCGTCTAGAGCGCGTGCTGATCCTCTCTCCTGCGTGCGATACGCTCTACGACCGGACACAGCCGCCGCGCTGCTGCGCTCACGGCGCAGGGCAAGAAGGACGACGCGCCCACTTCGGCGCGGGCGGCGGGCCACGGCGGGAGCTCGAGCACCATGATGCGCCTGTACACGGACGAGGCACCCGGACTCAAGGTGTACGTTCCTGCTCTGTTCGCTTATCGGCTGGCAGGGGAGGTGGGAGGGAGGCTGGGTGGTGGGGACGTGGTCGACGAGATGGGCGATGAGGTGGAGCTGCAGAGCGCGATGGAAGGGCTCGGACGGCTCTACGTGGTCAACATTCACTGTGATACACCGCACTGACACTCGGTTTGCCCTTCCCCGATGCATCCGACTTGTCCTCTTCCCATCCTCCTACTCGCATGTCGTCCCGCACCCGCCGTCGCCCCCCTCGACCTCGTGAACTGCGCCGCTTGCACCGCGACACTGGACACAGTGACCCCGTCATTGTCCTCTCGCTCGCCGTCGTCTTCATCTTCAGCGTCGTCAGCCTGCATCTCCTCAGCAAGCGTGCGTCGGCCGTTCTTTCTCTCTCTGCCGACCCGCCAACTGACGCTCCCTCTACATGCAGTCATCCGCTTCTTCACCAAGTGATTGCTGCGCCGCATCTCTCTTGCAGCCGACTCGCCGGTCTCGTCATCTCTCGCTCTCCCTTGCCGCACCGCCTCGTTTCGCAGCATACCCCCTCGTCTTCTCCCAAAAGCCGGCTCTCGTCTGGACCCGCAGGCAGCATCTCTCGTGGCAGTGGCGATGAGGGGGAGACGGTTGTCGTGGTGACAGTGTCATTGTCTGTAACATCATCTTGCGGTTCCTTTCACCCGAGTGGACGAGAGGGTCGCGTGACGGGCGGCTCTCCTCCGCTTGCTGTCAGCGGTCCGCGGCAGGTTCTTTCAGTGGCTCTGGAAGCTGTGCCAGACCGTGCAGAGCGAGAGTGCGACTCGAGGTGTCCCCCTCGTCGGTTGCCCCCGCTGTCGCCGTCTCTTCCGACGCTTCTTCGCACTCTGCGCTTCTCCGGCAAAAGACTCGCCGCAGCGGATTTGCGTGGATGCAGTCGCTCGAGCCGCGCGTGCACTCTCCGCCGCGCTTCCACCTCGACCTGCACTCTGCGCCGTCGTCGAGCGCACACAGCGCCGCGGCGACGAGCGGGTCGACGCCGCGCAGCTCGACGCCCGTGCCGCTCCTCGACTCGCCCTCGTTCGACCCGGCCCTGGCCCCGGCCCCTCTCGCGCTGCCCGGCGAGCGCGAGGCCGCCGAGGACCACGAGGCGACGTCGCCCGCGCACAGCGACGTCGGCGCCCTGCCCTCGCCCGGGCAGCTGCGCTCGCAGGCACGGCGCGCAGGGGCCGGGCGCGCAAAGGGCCCGCCGCTGCGCAACCAGACGATGGACGACGCCTACTATGCGGGGCCGGGCGAGCCGAGCGCGCTGACGAGGGGAAAGGCGCCGCCCGCCGCCAGCAACGGCCAGTGGGGGGCCATCGGGACAGGTGCGTGCTTGCTACAGGGCTCTCGAGACGGTCGGGGAAGTCCCGCGCGACTTGGTCAACTCGCATTGACACCCGCCCTCTCTCCTCCCTTCCTCGGCATCTACTTGAACAGGATACGCCGCTGCTGCCCCGCCCCGAGCTCCTGGGATGTACAGTCAAGGGAACCACTCGTCCCCCTCGCTCGCCCTTGGCACCTCGCCGCCTGACGCCGTCCCGCCGCTTCCCGGACTCGCCTCTCCCTCCGCCGGCACATCCTCGTTCGCGCCCTTTGACGTGCCCGAACTCCCGCCCATGCCCGCAGTCGACGATCTCGGCATTGGGCTTGAGAACATGCGCTTCGAGCAGCGCCGCCCAAGCTCGCTCGAGCAGCAGCGTGGCCAGCAGCAGCAGCCGCAGCGCTACCCTTCGCAATACCCGTCGCAGCAGCCAGGGTATGGCGCTGCCTCGGCCAGCCAGCTCGGGCGGCAGTACGTCGACTCGGCAGGTTATGGACCGGTCGGGCAGGATGGCGCGATGGAGATCCGCCGCGGCGACGACCGCGAAGCCGCGAGCGTCTACTCGGTCGAGAGTGCGCAGGGGATGCACGGCGGCAGCGGGGCGGGCGGCTGGCCGGGGCATGCACGCACAGCGTCCGCTTCGTCCAGCCGGTACAGCCTGCCCGGAGACGGCTACCCGAAGCGCGACTCGCTCGGCGGGCAGCCCGTCGTCGAGGGGTACAGCGAGGTCGACCCGGCGACGACGCGCCCATCGAGCGGAGGGAGCTTCCTCCCGTACGACGACCCGTACGGCGGGACGTCGTCCAATGCCGGGCACGGGCAGCAGATGCACCAGTCGCCCTATGTCGGCGCAGGCGGCGACTATTTCGCCAACACGCCCGGCGTAGCTTCGTCGTCGAGCAGCTTTCATGCTAACTCTGAGGCGGGCTACTACGCCGGCGGCGCATCCGCCGCAGGGCACTATGCTGCAGGTGCAGGTCCGTCTGGCCTGCACATGGCGGTCAACCCGGCGCTCGGGTACACTGCGACCGGGGCCTCGGCGTACGCGCAGCAGCAGCCTCCGTTCCAGCCGCAAGCGATGCACGGCGGGTGGGGCTACGACTACCAGGCTGCGGCGGCGGCGCGCAACCCGTACTACGCGGCGGCCACGGGGCAGCTCGACCCGTCGAGCGCGATGGCCGCCGCGCAGGCGCAGGCGGGTGCGCCCATGAGTCCGTACGGCACGATGCACCGCGGCGTGTCGAGCGCGTCGTCACTCGGCCTGGCACCGCCCGGTCCGACAAACTCGCTCTCGCGCTCCCAGTCGTCGCTTAACGTGCCCGGCGGCGGGACGATGCGGCGAAAAGCGACGTCGGGATCGACGACGACGGTCAACTCGATGGCGAGCGCGTCGTCGGGCCCGCCGATCACCAAGGCGTCGGTCGACGAGTACCGCCAGCGGATCAAGGCCGACCCGGACCCCGAGGCCCAGTTCAACTTTGCGAAATACCTCATCGAGGCGGCCAAGAAGATCAACTCGAGCGCGACGGCCGACGAAAAGTCGGCCAAGAAGTACCGCGACGCGCTCCTCGCCGAGTCGCTCAAGCTCATCAAGCGCCTCGCGACGCAGGGGAGCGGGCTGGGCAAGCCCGCCTATGCCGACGCGCAGTTCTTCCTCGCCAACTGCCTGGGCAACGGGTCGCTGGGCCTGCAGATCGACCACGAAAAGGCGTACAACCTGTACGTGCAGGCGTCGAAGCAGAACCACTCGGCCGCGACGTACCGCACGGCCGTCTGCAACGAGGTCGGCGCCGGCACGCGACGCGACCATGCGCGCGCGGTGCTCTTCTACCGCAAGGCGTCGGCCCTGGGCGACACGGCGGGTATGTACAAGCTGGGCATGATCCTCCTCCACGGGCACCTCGGGCAGCAGCGCAACCCGAAGGAGGGGCTCGCGTGGCTGCGCCGCGCCGCGTCGCAGGCCGACGAGGAGAACCCGCACGCGCTGCACGAGCTCGGCCTCCTGCACGAGAAGCCGCCGCCGCTCCTGTCGACCGCGTCGGCCGCGCTGAGCGCCAAGGCCGCCGCGATCCAGCAGCACCAGCAGGCGGCTACTGCTGCATCGGCCGCGCCGGGCGGGGGCCCGCCGACGCTCGTGCCGTACGACCCGGCGCAGGCGCGCGAGTTCTTCACGCAGGCGGCGCAGCTGGGCTACCCGCCGTCGCAGTTCAAGCTCGGGGCGTGCTACGAGTACGGGACGCTGACGTGCCCCGTCGACCCGCGGCGGTCGATCGCGTGGTACACGCGCGCGGCCGAGCGCGGCGACCCGGACGCCGAGCTCGCGCTCAGCGGGTGGTACCTCACGGGGAGCGAGGGCGTGCTCAAGCAGAGCGACAGCGAGGCGTACCTGTGGGCGCGCAGGGCCGCCAACAAGGGCCTGCCCAAGGCCGAGTACGCCGTCGGGTACTACTCGGAGGTCGGGATTGGCGTCAAGGCGGAGCTCGAGGAGGCCAAGCGGTGGTACATGCGTGCTGCTGGTGCGATCGCATTCTTCTCGCTCAGCTTCCTTTGTCTCTCCTGTGTGTATGTGGTACTCACGCGCACCACTCTCACAGCGCAAGGCAACAAGCGCGCGATGCAGCGCCTCACCGAGCTGAAGAAGCTCGGCGCCGACAAGCGCGGGCAGGCCGGCGGCAAGAAGCGCCCGACGCGCAAGGATGCCGAGACCGAGTGCATCATCATGTAGTCTGCCCTCTCGGCTGCCGTGATCGACCCGCTTCTCGTCTCCACCGTGGCCGCTCGTTCCTCCTCGTCCTCTCCCCGCCTCGCCCGCTCCTCTTGTTCATGTCACCCTCTCGACGCCCCTTCACGCCGATCGACACGCGAGCTTGTCGTCACACGTCGCCTGCACCCTCCTTCGCATCTTCCCCGTCGTCGTCCTCCAGTAACGAAAACGCACCAGCGGCCTCCTCGGCAGTCCTTCGTCTGCCCTATTCGCGCACGCCGGCCGCTTGTACTCTCCCTCCTCTATATGTGCAGAATAGCCCCTGTAGTCGTACTCGGTGCAGCAGCAGACGATCTTCCCGTGTCTTTCGTGAAGGGCGCGAGGGTCCTCTGTGCACGCGGAAGCATCGAGCGCGAGCGTCGCCTGCGCGTTACGGCCTACAGGCGCGCATTGGGCTGTACGAGCTCGATCTGCAGCGACTCGGACTCGCGTGACGCGCAGTGCGGCGCGTCTCCTGTCGCGTCGGTTCGCTCTCCTGTCTCCGCGGCGAGGCGAAGACGGGGCGACACTCAACCCTCCGCCCGCTCCCCTCGCGTCGAGCCGAGCCGCTGAGCGCGCAGGCCACCCATGAACTTCTTCAAGTCGTCGAGCAGCAAGACAAAGGCGCCGCCCGACCTCGTGCGCAGCCTGCGCGAGGCCATTGCACGCCTCGACAGCCAGAGCGCCAGCGTCGAGCACAAGCGCAAGGTGAGCCTGCGCTCGCCCAGAATGCTCGCAGGACTGCTTCTGCGATGGCTGCGCTGGTCCACGCGACCCTAGCGGCGACTGTCGACGGGCACGAGCTGCGAACGTGCAGGTGGGGGTCGGAGCGGTGTGAGCGGGCGCAGCGCTGGACAGTCTGCGCGCCCTGCACAGCTACACGGAGTACTACTGTGAGTATCGAGCGCACAGACTGACCCGCACGACGCCCGCAGGCCCGGGAGGACATCTCCAAGTACCTCTTCCAGATGAAGGTCCTGCTCTACGGCGACGGCGGTGCGCTGAAGCCGCTCAAGAGCTCTCTCTGAAGACTTGACTGACTTATTCGCTCCCGCAGAGAACGACCCGCAACCCGAAATCATTGCTCAGCTCGCGCAGGAGGTCTATGCCAACGATCTACTCCAGCTTCTCGTCGCGCAGGTCTGGCGCTTCGAATTTGAGGCGAGTCTCCGCGCGTCCCATGCTGTTGTGCGAACGATCACTGACCGTCGGCGCATGTACAGGCCCGGAAGGACGTCTCGCAGATCTTCAACAATCTGCTGCGGCGACAGATCGGAACACGGTGGCCTACAGTCGAGCACCTGAGCGCAAAGGAGGAGACCATCTTTGCGGCACTGCGAGGGTGCGTGTCATCTTCGTCAAGGCGGAAAAATCCTCGCTGACCAGCCGAGCCGCAGGTACGAGAACGCCGATGTCGCTCTCAACACCGGCATGATCTTGCGCGCCATGCTGCGACATGAGCCGCTTGCACGGATATTGCTCTACTCGGACAAGTGCGTCTTTTCTCTTTCTTGTGTATCTGCGCTCGTACTGATGCCACGCCCGAGCAGATTCTACAACTTCATCGACTACATTGAGCAGACGACGTTCGGCATCGCATGCGACGCACAGGCGAACTTCCGGGTGCGCACACTCGCTTCGTTGTTGCTTTGACTGTCGCTGACTGCGACTGACATCCGCAGGAAACGCTGACGCGACACAAGCCAATGGTGGCCGAGTACCTCGACGAGAACTACGATCAGGTTCGCACCTGCCTTGGCTCTCTGCTCGCCACCTCCAGACTCACCGTAATGTCCACAGTTCTTCTCGCACTACTCGCTCCTCGTCCAGTCGTCCAACTATGTCACCAAGCGGCAATCGCTCAAGCTGCTAGGCGAGATCCTCCTCGACCGCACCAACTTCAAGGTCATGACTCGCTACATCGCCAACGAGGAGAACCTCAAGGTCATGATGAACCTGCTCAAGGATCGCAGCAAGAACATCCAGTTCGAGGCGTTCCACGTTTTCAAGGTGCGCTGGACGAGCGGCCATTTCGGTCCTCGCTGTTCATTCGGAGCCGGAACGAGCAGCTGACCGTGAGCTCTCGAATATCTCGTACAGGTCTTTGTTGCCAACCCGAAGAAGCCGCCACAGATCGAAGCGATCTTGCGGCGAAACAAGGACAAGCTCGTCTTGTTCCTCCGCGACTTCCACAACGACCGCGACGACGAGCAGTTCAACGTGCGTCCTCCGCACATATATATACAGTACAACTGTGACTGACGCTTCGTTGCCGAGCAGGACGAGAAGGCCTTCCTCCTGCAACAGATCGAGGCCCTCTGATTCAACCTCCAGCCCTCGCTCTCATCCTTCGCAATTTACACATACCCGCCTTCCCCGCACCATCTGTACTCTATTACCCGTCTCTTTTCGCATTCACCAGCGGTCCCGTATACCCCCTGCTCTCGCTGGCTCGTTCGTCTTCTTGCTGCACTCTTTGCCTCGTGTAGACATGTTCACCCTTACGCCTTTGCCTGTTTCACCTCGCGCGTTTTACCTGGGCCCCTCGTTCACCCTACGATCTCGTCTGCATCGATTCGTTCCGCTCTGCTCGCCGGCGTCAGGCTTCTCGCTCTCTCGGCTCTCCGTCTGCTCCGCGCGCACACTACGATCGTTATCGCTCGGGCTTGATCCGTTCGAACGAAGACTGCTGCCTGCTTTTCCTCGCTGCTCGTCTACCACCTGTGCGTCCCCGCCTCCCAGACCGCCTTGTCGACACGATAGTGCTTGGCGGCGCCGAACGAGAGCTGCCGCTCGGGCGAGTGGCGATTGTGCGCGTCCGGGTGGTGCGGTCTAGACGGCGCTGGTCTCGTCGACGGCTCATGCGCAAATTCGGACTGGGAGGAAAGGGCGGTCAGCCGCGACTAGGGCAACGAGAGACGGCGCAAGAGCGACTTGCGGGATGGAGATCGTCGAGGCTGAAGAGCCCGCCGTCGGGCGTGACGACCGAGGAAGAAGGATAACGGTGCTACGGGCGAGCTGCGAGTCAGGTTGGGATGCGCGCCTGGGTGGATTAGTCAAGAACTCGTACCAGCCTGGGGCGATTCGCCGCGCTCGAAGCGACCAGGTCGTCGTCGTGGTTCGACTCCCTGCGCGCGGCATGATGATGCCTGGTTACGGCAGCATAGTCGGGCTGTTCGCCTCGTAGGTGAGCTTCCTCGGTGACCTGTGAATCGCGCGTAGCCCAGTCAGTGAATTATCCTGTTCCGCACTACTGCAGGAAGCAAGTGACCGCAGGAGTGATGGCTTCAAGAGCAGCACGATCAGGCCAGTAGCCTGGCACCGCTCTGGCAGTGAGAGCCAAGTCCGAGGCCTCTTCGAAAAAGACCTTTCGCGCGAGCGCCCATGGCTTGAGGTCGACGTTCAGCTCGAGCTTGCACTGCACTCGGCACACATCTTGTCAGCCGTGCCACTGCCAGACTCGGTTCATAGATACGTACGTAGTCGCGCAGGAAGTCATCCGGTCGCGGCTGTGTGCGTGCAGCAGTGAGCCAACGCAAGCACCGAAGACACCTCAACAGGCGCTACGCACCAAATTCCAGATGATGTACCAGTCCGCTTGACCCCTTTTCACGGCCTCTCGCACCTGGTCCTGCATCGCCACCACTCCATCGCGGAATTGTTCAGTCTGCGCCGACGTGAGGGTGCCGTACGCTTTAGAGAGGGCGTCCCAGGTCGACTTCCGCCAGCCCTGCCAGAGCGAGCCGATCGACGAGAACCGCACGTCCAGTGGGAGCAAGCCGAGCGTGCGGCCTAGGATACCGCCGAGCGTCGCTTGGGCCACTGTGCGTGAGCTCGTGTGAGCAGGCGAGCCAGAGAGGAATGCAGGGAGGGTGCGCACCCATCGCTGAGGTGCGCACGTCTTCCGCGCGCGTCAGCAGAGATCACTCGGGGTGAACAAGAAAAGGCAGAAGCAGCGGGCCGAATTTGACAGCGCGAGCTAGACGCGAACGTGCGCGGCCGTCGTTCCGCGGAACGTCCGTGAGGCGGAGGCGGTGCAGCGACGAAGAGGAGCACCCGGTCAGAGTCTCGAGAGCGACATGGTGGACATCGAGTGAGAGCGAGACTGGCGACAACATCACTGCAGCTGGTAGTACATCCGCGAAGCAAGCCTACAACACCGCGGAGCGAGAAGATGATCAGGTGCCGCTCGAGGCAGGAGGCGGCCCGAGCAGCGCGGGCTCAGAGCTGCGTCCCGACGATGCGCACGAGCTCGTCTTGCAGCTCGAGGACGGCCTTCTCGTCGATTTCCTTGAGAGCTTGCATCGACTGCGCAAGTTGTACATCATCGAATCAGCGCCGGTCCAAGCGAGAGGAGGGGAGACGCGGAGCGAAGAGAGACAGCGAGCGCACCGCGGCAAAGTGGGTCAGAATGGCTTCGTTCTGGGCCTCGAGCGAGTTGGTCGAGCGCGAGAGGGACGCTACGCGCTCAAACGTCGCGTCATTGCGAGCTGCGAGCTGCGAGGGCGGGGCACGGATGGTCAGCCCCGAAGTCGGCAGAAAGTGACCCTCGCTTCAGTCGAGGACGGGCTCGGTCGAGCTGACGCACAGCTTCGCGCTTCTCTCGCAGCTCGTCGATGGCGGTGCGGAGGACGGGAACGGTTGCGCTTGGAATAGTGATGGTGCCGTCGAGGCCGGTCCTGCGCATGCACGGAAGCAGAGTCAGCGCGACTGTGTGGACGGCGAGCCGAGCTGTACGCACTGGTAGAGGTTCTTGGGCGGCTCTCCACGCTCCTTGCGGCCTTTTGCGTCCTCGAGGAGCTGGTCGAGCTCGTTGGCCTTCTCGATGAACCGGTGCGAGCGGACGAGGTCGTCCCATGCGAGCTGCAGCAGTTGCCGGTGTGGCATCCGTCAGCACGCGTAGTTACAAACACAGAGGAGCTAGGAGCGACGCACGGGTACGCCTGCGTTGTAGGTGTCGACGACCATCTGCCTCAACCCGGGGATGAGGTCGGGGTAGTCGTCGGCCCACCTCTGCGGGAAGCACTGCCGCATGGCCTTGTCACTGCGGGTGCGGACATGAGTGCAGTGCGCTTGCTAAAGATGCACCCGGTTACGCACTCGAGGACGCCGATGACCTTGTTTGACGCGGCGACGAGGGCGTCCTGGGTCACCTTTGCGCGGCGGCCGAGGGCGGGCTGGGGCGGCAGAGGCGCGTCTGGAGCGGGTGCGGTGGCCGCGGGCATGTCCGTGTCTGCCATCGCGCGCGCAGAGGGCGAGCAGAGGGCAATCGGGTCCGATCAGGCGACGCGCGCGGGCGCGTGCTGCGGGCTGCTGGGTAGCGCGCGCTCGTCGTACCTCGCGAGTCTGGACCGGCGCAACCTCGCTCGCTCTGGCCCGCACGCCCCAATGCACCACTGAGCGCACCTCCAGAGTCGCCTCGTTCTGCACCGCGCCCGCTACCTCCGAGCCCCATGCGCACTCGCTCAGCTGCACCCTCAGCGCACGCCCCCAACCTCGACTCGTCGTCGCACGGGCCCGGCATCCTCTCGAGCCTCGCCCTCCAGCTCCTCCCCGCCGCCGCCGCCGGCTCGCGCAAGTCGGGCCACCAACACCGCAAGTCGCGCTCGCGCTCGTCGTCCGTCTCGCAGTCCGCGTCGCTCCTCTCGACCTCGACCTCGACCTCGTCGTCGTCGTCGCTCCTCGTCTCCGCCGACCCCTCGGACCTCGCTCCGGAGCCCGCGCACGCGCCGCACGCCCAGCTCAAGCAGACGCCCGTCCCCGCCGGCGCGCAGCTCATGGACCCGGCGGGCAACACCCGCATCTGGAGCGCGCCGCAGCGCCGCATCGGCAGGCTCAGCGCATGGCGCTACTGGTACGCCGGCGTGTCGGTCGGGTCCATGCTCGAGCCTGTGCGTGCACCCTCTCTTTGGCTCTTCTGGACCAGCACAGACTGACCCGAGATCGCGCCGCGCAGTGGGAGCTCTTCTTCACCCGTTCGTCGCTTCCGCGTGCCCGGCTTGTCTCTCCAGCGTACAGCGCTGACCCTCTGACGCCTGCCACAGACACGATCCTCCTCTTCCTCGTTGTCCTCCTCTACTACTCGCTCGCGTACCTCCCCGCACACGCCGCCGTCGTCGCCCGGCGAGCGCACTACTACTTCTCCGGCACCGACGAGTGACCGGGTCGCTCGCTCGCCACTGTCCTCCCCTTCGATCTTTCACCCCGTCGACCCCCCATTCGTTCAGTTCCGCGCCGCCGCTCCCCCCTCAGCAGTGCAGAGAAGGGGCAGGTCGCAAACCGCCGTGCGCGCACTCTCGTTCGTCTCGCTTTTGGGTTCTCGCGTTGTCCTTCCCTCTCTCCTCTCTTCCGTCTCTGTCGGTCTGTGTCTCGCGGTCATCCCCTCCTGTGTAGAAGTTCGCATACCACACACGCTTGACCCCTTCGTTGGGGTCCCCACTGTCATCACTACCCGCCTCTTGGCACCAGCTGATGCGCCCGGGATCCTGCTGCACTCGGCCGTGTTGCAAGAGCCTGAGAACCGGCATGATGGGGGAGGCAAGGCATTGGCCTCCCTCGCTCTCCAGGCGAACGACGGCGACCCCGTCGTTGCCAGGGACGCAGCTCACCTACTGCCCCACCCCCTCCGACCCTCCCTCTCCCTCTCGTCCCTCCTCTCCCTCCTCTCCGCCCACCCACCACCGCCCCCTCCCCCTCGCCTCCTCGCCTCCCTCGCCTCCCTCGCCTCCTCGACCTCCGCCCTGTTGTACACCCCCCACCCGCCACGCTCACTCCTCGCCGGCGTACTCGCGACACTCGACGCGCCATCAGACGACGAAGCCGCGAGCGCCGCGCGCCGGCGAGAGGCGAGGAGCGCGGCGGCGCGCGCGCGTTCAGACGACTCGCGCTGCGAGGCTTCGCGCGCGGGATCGGGCGCGGAAGCGGGGGGGAGGGCGGTTGTGGTCGATGGTCGAGATGGGAGAGCGAGCGCGGCGGGAGGGGTGGGGCGACGCTGGTGTTTGGGCGGGAGGAGCGAGGGCAGGACGGGTTCGAACGGTGCTGCTGCTGCGGCGGCGGCGGCGGAAGAAGACGAGGAGCGCGCAGTCGACCCCGAAGCGGAAGAGCGCGGCGTGTCGTCCCACCGTTCGCGGGACGACGAGCCCTGAGAGCGCCGGCGCGGTTCGGGGTAGCGGTCGCGCGTCGAGGGCTCGCGCGGCGACGAGAGCGGCTTGCCCGAGAGGACGTCGGTGCGCCGCTGGAGGTACGAGTTCATGAGCGCGAGCGGGTCCGACAGCCGCTTCGACTCGTTGTCGCGGTAGCTGTGGACAGCGGGGGTCGCACAGTCAGTCAGGCGCGCAGCAAAGCGCGAGAGGAGGAGAGGACGACGCACGTTCGCTCGAGCGTCGTCTCGATGCCTTCTTTGCGCTCGCGTTCCGTCTTGCCGTCCTTCGAGGCGTACCACCCGACGGGCTCGCCCTCGCCCTTCTTGGCGAGGTAGACTTTGGTGAGCGAGTCGTCGGGCTCTTCGGCGAGCACCTTCTTGAGGCGCGACTCGAGCTTGGACGAGCCGGGTTGACCACCCTGCGTGGACGGTACGAGTGGGCGGGGGCATTGTCAGAAAGAGAAAGCGAATGAAGACGCACCGCCTCGAGCTCTGCCCAGAAGTTGAGGTGCCCGTTCGTCGTCATCGAGTCGTTCTGCGCCTTGCCCTTGTCCTTGTCATCGTGTCCTTCTGGCCGGATCACCACCGCCCTGACGTCCTGCTCCTCCGGCTCGTCCTCCTCCTCGGCTCTCCCCTTGCCCTTGAGCTGCCTCTCGAGCGCCCTCTCGCCCTCGTCGTCCCCGTCCCTCCTCCGCTTCTTCGTCCGCGCACGCATGCGCTCGAGCCGCGCCTCCGAGTCGGCGACGAGCGTGCGCTGCTCGTTCTCGTGCTCCTGCGCCGCCGCGCGAGCCTCGTCCCGCTGGACGCGCGCGATGTTCTCGGCAGAGTAGACGTGCCACGACTTGTGCTGGAGGAGCTTGAGACCCATTGTGGATGAATCGAGGAGGGCGGGGCGGTCTTGTGTGGTCGCAGTGGGCTACTCGAGGAGGAAAGGGTGCGAACTGAGGAAAGAGCGGGGTCAGCGGGGCGTCATCACACTGTTGCGATGCTGCAGGGCAATGCTGGCTTTCAAATTGCACTCACTGAGGCACTGAAGAAGACACGGAAGCGTCCAGAGCCGTGTGAAGCGCAGCAGACGGCGAAACTGATGAGGACAGCAACGAGACGAGCGAGAGTCGGCAACAGCTTCGAGCGCCTCGTCGCTTGCTGGAGTGATCAAGTACGAGTGTAAAAGAGCTGTGAGACACTGTCACGCTCTCCCTGCGAGTGAGCGCGAGTGTACAAGGCAAAGTGGCGCCCGCTCGCTCTCGTCTCGCTCCTCGCGTGTGCCCGCGTTCGCTCAGCGACACTGTGCTTGTCCCATGGCGACTGACAAAGATTCTCGCAAGACCGACGGCTGGTCTCGCTCGCTCCTCGACGCCGACGACTCGAGCGACGACGACGCTTCCGCTCGCTCTCCTTCCCGCTCGAAGCTGCACGCGCAGCGCACGCGCACCGTCAGCAGCGAGCTCGAGGGCTTTGCGTGGGGTGCAGGTTTCGATCACGTCGATATCGGCCTCGTCGACGAGCCCGCCGACCTCAAGTTTGTCGAGACGCCCTTCACGCTCGCCAAACGCAAAGGCGCCCGCTCGAAGCAGAGCACCGTGACTTCTCCGACGGCGAGGAAGGTGCAGAAGCCGACGACTGATGAGGTGCTTTGTCATGTATCTATCACGCTTCATGAGCAGCGCTCTGACGCCTCTTCCGCATCTCCAGGTAGAGCCGCCAACGCCTTCTCCGGTTCGGAACAAGCCGGCTTCCTCTGCCCACACTTCGTCAAGTGTTCAGAAGGCATTCCAGGCTGAGAAGACAACCGCTGTACCTCCCGTGACTCGCGCTTCCACGGTTGCCCGCCAGTCCGCTCACGCAACAGTGACACCTCGCCTTCGCAAGGACGGCCGCGACTTCCCGGCCTCGCCATTGCCCTCGGTCAGCAAGACGCCGAACCACAAACCCGCTTCGCATACGCCGAGCTCATCAATCTCTGCTTCTTCCGCTGCGCACTCTCTTTCGCACGCCGCGAGCGGCCCGAGCCAACGCCTGACGACTTCTGCTTCCGCTTTGACGAACACCCTTCCACTGTCCGAAGCGAGCTTGACGCCGCAGAAGCGCAGCATTCGCCCGCAAGACTCGACGCCCGCTTCTTTCGCTGCAAGCTCTTCGAGCGTCTCCTCTTCCGCTCGACCTGCGGGACCAAGCTGTACGCGCTGAGCCCAAGCCTCCAATTAAGGAAGCGGTGTCTGACTCCGCTTGCGTACAGCCGACCCGCTCACTGCTGCCTCCTCTCCTCCACCGTCCGCCGCGCCTGCCAGCAAGACGCATGCGCCGTTGCCCCTCCAGATCCGCCTCGACAGCTCGTCACCCGAGCCCGACCTTCCGTGCTTCCAGGCGCCGCTCGTCCGTCCGCAGCCGCTCAAGTCGTTCGTCTCGCCCACGCCAGCGAGTGTGCAGCCTGCTGTCGTGGTCGACAGTACCTCGCGTCGCCCATCACCCTTTCGTCCCAGTGTGGCGAAGGCCGCATGCAGTAGCAGCAGGGACAGCCTGCGAAGCAGCTTCTCCCGCCTCGAGCGCTTCCGCCACATCGGCGCTTTCTCCTCGACCGCACCTCCGCCCGACTCGTCGCCTCTTCCCGCCTCCGCTTCACCGGTCGCGGAGCAGGGCGCTTCGTCGTCGCCTATTACTTCGACGCCTGCTCCCTCCGCGCCCTCGTCGCCTGCTCCTGGCGCGCTCAGCACCAGCAGCACATTCCGCCTCCCCGGCCTCTCCGCCCCCCAATCCCTCCCGCACACCTCGCGCCTCGCGTTCAAGCCCGCCGAGTCCCTCTCCGCCTTCCACGCGCGCCTCGCCGCCCGCGACGCCGCTCCCGCCAATCCGGGTGTCAAGCGCGCGCGACACCGCGGCAGGGACGAGGACGAGGGCGAGAGGCCAGAGCGAATCGTCCTCGGTGCGGCGGTGCGCTCGGTCCGCCCGGTCGAGCTCGGTGCGACGGGCGTAGCGGGGGCGGTTCGGGCGAGTTCGGGAGCGGGAGCGGGGAGGGGGAGGGGGAGGGGCGCGAGAGGCCGTGGCGGGATGGCGGTAGTGACGACGCCGAGGCGCCGCGTCGGGCAAGACGGGGATGAGGAGGGTGAAAGCGCAGAGGCGAGGCTCAGGAGGCTGTACAGGAGCTTGGATGGGTAGGTAGGGAGGAGGAGGACGGGCTGCATCAGACGAACCCGCTTTTCGCTTGCAAACCGGAGGGCATGCTTTCTGAAGTTTCGAGCGGGCAAGATGAGGAGCAAGCCAAGCGCGACTGCAAGACAAAGAACTCCCGAACGTCGGTCTCGCAAAGACCTGGCCAGGACTTCACGATTCCATTGCTGCGCCTATGCAAGCAAGCCCCGCGACGACTGATCCTTTCCCAAGCGACTCTACCTCCTCGTAACGTGCACCTACTCGCTCTTGGCCGTGCGCCTCTTCTTGCGCTTGAAGCTGTCGGCATAGCTCTTGAACCAGTCGCTCGGGACCTCCATCTCCTGCCCCGTCACCGCCTTGAACGTCGGCTGCCCCGCGACATAGTTGGTCGCGCCGGCGCGCACGAGCGCATAGTACTCGAGCACGAGCGCGAGCTCGCTCGAGTCGAGGTCGACGACGCTCCCCGACGCCGCGGAGAGGACCTTTTTGGCCACGGCCTCTTGGACCGAGATGAACTCGAGAGGCGCGTCGAGACCCTGCGAGGCGGCTTCGGCGAGCTCGGGGCCGGCCGTCATTTGCGGACCTGTGCCGATCGCAGCAGAGTCCACGAAGTCAGCCGCAGCATTCGATGCGAGGCTGCCATCGGACATGTTCTGCGAGTCGACGCACCCGTGAGCGTGATCATCTGACCGCGCACGTCGTCGCCGAGTCCGTGCGGGCCCTTCGAAGCGAGGATCTTGGCGAGGAGGAGGACGACGTCGCCGAGCGCGACCTGCGGACCGTCTCGTAGTCAGTTATCAAGGTCGGGCGCGTATAGAACAGAGATCAGAGCTTCGGCGTACGGGAGCAAACTTGTGATGCTTGTCGATTGGGATGGGGAGCTTGCCCTCGCCCTGCGCCTGCTTGGTGTCTGCACGCGCAGATGTCGGTTGGGAAGGTCAACGGCCAGTCGTGCGAGTCAGCGCGGCGAGAGGCAGCGTATAGGCGAGGAGGTTCTCGAGGTAGAAGCCGGCGCTGAAGAGGACGCGTCAGTCAGTCGATGGAAGTCAAGCGCGGGCGGTTTGTCGACGTGCCGGACGATGCAAGGCGAGTGACCCGTGTCCTCTGTCGAAGGGTCTGATTTCGGAGCCATGGCGAGGATCTGTACGACAGTGAGACCTCCCTACTCAGCATTGACGTCCGGCAAAGGGGCATCAAGCCGAGAAAGCCGCCGGCCACGCACCTCGAGGTCGATGAACTCGCGCAGGTGCGGCTGCTTTGTCGCGTCGGCATAGTCGCACCCGGCGCTCGAGAGCAGGACGAGGTTCTGCACCGTCTTGACCTGCTTGACGAGGTCGAGCACCTGCTTGACGGCCTTGGTCTTCTCCTGCACGACAGGACGCCGTTTCAGCACTCTCTTGCAGCGGCGGGAGAGCGCAGCGGCGGGTCAACGCACCTTGATGGGCGGCGGGATGAGGCAGATCGTGTCGACGCCGAGCTTCTTGAGCGTCTCGACGTCGAGTTCGTCGGCCTTGAGCGTCTCGACGTTGTACTCGTCGAGGACGGCTCTCGCATCGGCAACGGGCTCGCCAAAGGTGATCCCGACGACCTTGCTGAAGGCGTCGGCGTGCGTAGGGTCCGACAGAATGAGCTCGAGGAGCGCAGAGCCCGTGTGGTGCTCGGCGGCCGTGACGGCGAGGACGCGGCCGGACGAGGACGAGGAAGACTGGTCGGCAGCTTTGCTGGAGGAAGGGCCGGACTGGTCGGAGTCCTTGACGCTCTTCTTGGTAGGCACTGCAACGCAAGTCCGAGTCAGCGTCAGCCCGTGACTGCGAGAGAGAGGTCGTCGAACGAGATGTGGGGAAGCGTCCAGGAGACAGAGAGATCGCAAGCTCACTGATTCGAGTCTGCGCGAGTGCGTGCGTAGCGAGTGTCGTCTGCAACTAACTGCTGTCGCGGTGGAGCGAAAGGGAGGCGGAGGGAAGGAACGAAAGCCTGCCGTCGTCGCGGCGCGAAAGGTCGACGGTGCACCACGTCACAGCGTCCGTGCAGCTGTGCTCGTCGGCGGTCAAGCGACGTCTAGCGGCGCTCTTGACGCATACCCGGCAATCGCAAGCGCGCGAGGCGATACGCCAGCTACTCTCGTCGCCGTCGCACTCGGAAAGGTCAAGTCGAGAACGGGATGCGAAGGACTGACACAGTCGAGTACAGCGCCAGCACAGATGGCGGATGGGGTATCACAAGAAAGAGAGAAACAACACGACAGACTCGCTCACAGACCTCCTGACGGCAGCGCCGCCTCGCCCGGCGCCGACTTGCGGGTCCCGACCTTGTACAGCAGAAAGAGGAAGACGAAGCCGAGGACGATCCCGAGCTGGATCCGTGCACCGCCCTTGCCGCTCTGCACGGAGCGTGCAAAGCGCGTGCTCGTGTTGGAGAGCGACGTCTTGAAGCTGTCGAACGCGCCGCTCTGCGGGAGGAGGTGGAGGGAGCGGGGTCAGCTCGCGCGGACGACGAACGCAGGGTGATCTCGGTGCGCACTGTAGAGTCGAGGAGCGAGTTCTGATTCCGCGAGTCCTGGTAGATGTCGGTCGTCACCTGCAGCAGGCGAGCGACGAGGCGATCAAGCGGGGGAGGGGAGCACCCCGTCAGCCACTGGAAGAGCGCACGACGGGAGGGGCAGGCCACGCACCCCCCGCAGGGCAGCAATCTTGGAGTGGAGCTCGTTCAGGTGCTGGTCGTTCTGCGCCTCGAGGTCCTGCTCCGACGACTCCTGCGTCTTGACCCGCCCGTAGCCTCTGCAGACGGGCGCACGAGCACGTCAGCCACGTGCAGCACGCTCGTACGACTCCGCCGAGCACACGCACGACATGGCACAGCGGCGACAACGGCGAGGCGAGTGCAGCGACGGCGGTCAAGGTGCACCGCCTGATCCGCGCGCTCTCACAGTCGCTCCACCGAACACACAGGCTGCGATACTTGCGATGCTAATACATGGAGGACCCCTCTACTTCCGCGCCTGGAGCGTCTCTGCGAGGTGCGAGAACCACTCGACCTCCGGGTGCGCCTTCTCCTGCATGGCGACGGCAATGCTGTGCGCACGCATGCGCACAATCTCGCTCCACCGCTTCGACAGCTTCTGCCCGCCGTGCGCCTGCTCGACGATCGCGTCCTCGCCGAGCTGCTGCACCTGCGCGACGAGCGCCTTGACGCGCGCGCTGTCGAACTCGCCGCTGCGCAGCGCCGCGCTGAGCGTCGCGAGGAGCGCGAGGGCGTCGAAGCGCGCCGCTGCCGGCAGGTAAAGCTCGGCGAGGCCGAACAGCACAAATGCGAGGTCGGCCGGGTTCGCCGACAACGGGCGGTAGGCACCCTTCTTCGACGCGACCGCCTCGTCCTCCACCGCAGCCGCACCCTCCTCGGCTGCCGCAGCCGCCTGCGGCTTGCTGAGCTTGGCAAAGAGCGGGTAGAGGGCCGACATGCGGTCGGGGAGCTCGACGCCGTACTGGGTCCGGTTCGACAGGACCTCGACCGCCGCGCGGCCGTTGTCGTCCTCGAGCTGCGCGAGGCGCTTGACGAGGAGCTCGACCGTCTCGGGCGTCAGGGCGGTACAGCCCTGGGAGCGCCACTGCGCGATGAGCCGGAGGACGTCGGGGAGCTGGGCGGGCTCGGCGCTGCGGACGAGGCGGAGGACGAGGCGCGGAGAGCGCGGCGGCACTTTCCCGGCGAGCGACTGGGAGAGCTGCAGGTGCCTCTCGATCTCGGCGAACGACTGTGCGTAGCGCTCGGCGCGCCCAGAGCCGGCAGCCTCGGCGGGAGAGGGCGAAGAGGGTGCGACATCGTCGAAGTCGTCGTCGAAGGTGTCCTCCTCAAAGTCTTCGGCGAACTCGTCCTGCTGGACCGCCTTGGCAGCCTTCTTGTACACTGTGGACCGCGCGCATCGTCCTCGTCAGCTTCCGTGCAGCGGGCAGGAGATGCGGAGAGCGGGAGGAGCTCACGCGGTGCAGACGGCGCAAACGCAGCAAAGGACCGCGGTGCTGGCCGTGCAGCGGCGAGAGCTGCTGCTGGTGCTGCTCGGCGCGCAGTGCGCACGCACGCAGTGCAGAAGCGAGGGAGCATGGTCGCGTGCAAGAAGCCAACTCTTCGATTTCCCTCTCGCCCAACCCACCTCATCCCTTGTCGGGTCATCAGAGTGCACACAGGCAGTACATGAGAGGCAGACAGCTACTAGTGGAAGAGTTACGCAACAGGTTGAGGTAAACAAACGGAAGTGTGACTGAAAATCGAAAATCCTCCTCCCTCCTCCGCGGGATCCACCGAAAAGAACGCTTCACAGCTGCATCTGCGTCGATGGTCGAGGCCGGAATCCTCCTGTTGCCTGCGGGACGAGCAGCCCTCGTGCCGCGCCGAGCCCCGTCCCTGACGTCCCCAGCGAAGGCGACGCCGCCGCTCCTCCTCCTCCCGCGCTCCTCCACGCCGCAGGGATCCGCATCCCGCTCTGCATCCCGCCGGCCGACATCGCCGACGACGCGGCCGACACGTTCGCATGCGTGAGCGGCGTCGCAAGCGCTCCGCTGCTGTGAGCGCTCAGCGTGCCGGCGCGCGCGCGGCCCGTCATTTGCGCCTTGAGCGGCACCGGCGTCGCAGCGACGGAATGCGGCGTCGCGCCGTTCGCGTCGCCAAGGACGGACCGCGGTCGTGCGATGCGCGCAGCGGCGGGCGTGGGCGCGGCGGAACCTGCGGCGAGACGCTTGGGCGCGGGAGGACCGGTCGACGTGCTCGACGTGGCGGAGCGCACAGATGCGCCCGTCATCTGCCGCTTGAGCGGTGCCATCGTCGAGGCGCCCGTGTGCTGCGGTTTGAGCGCGCGGGCAGAGGTCGCGGCGGATCCACCCAGCTTGGCACGCTGCAGGCAGCAACCGGATGAGCACCTGTGCGAGAGGAACGAAAGCGAGATGAAGAGCCGCCGCACCTTCTTGTTCTCCTTCTCGAGCTCCTCGGCGCGGATCTGCTCGTCGAGCTGCTGGATGAAGCCGACGCCGTCGATGAGGAACGGGCGCTCGTGCTGCGCCTCCCACTGCGGAATGAGCACTCGCAGCTCCGCCTCGAGCTGCACACGAATTTTTTCAGCACTATTCGCCGAGAATGCAGTAGGTCCAGTCGCGCACCTTTGGTCGCTCGCGGTCGACTCGCTTGCGGTCCTTGGCCTCCTGAGCGAGTCGCATCGCCGCGCCTCGACTCTTGTCCATCAATCGGCTCGGATCTGCTGCTGCCGCCTGCAGATGACTCGAGGAGTCAGCTCACGAACGGAAGGAGCAAGCTCAGTGAGCTGAGAGGTCGTTTGAAATCTGACGCACCTCGAGCTCCTTCATCTTCTCGACCACCTCAAAGTACTTCTGCAACCGCTCGAGCACCGGCCTCGACTCCTCAACTTCGCGCTCGAGGCGTTCCCTCTCGCGCTCGTGCGCGACGAGGAGCTCCTCGCTCACGTTGTCGCTCACGACCTCCTCCTCGCACCCCTTTGCCGCGTTCCACACGACCGTCGGCTCAACCGAGATGGTGAGCGCCGGGAACTGGGCGAGGCGCTGCGAGTGCGAGACGTAGAGCGCGTCCCACAGCGAGGTGAGCTGCTCGCGCTCGCGCTGGATGAAGGCAGACATGTTGGTGCGCTTGAGCGAGAGCATGCGCGCCAGCTCGTCTTGGTACTGTGTGAGCATCCGGCTTCAGTGTGGCTGGCAAAAAGAAATGTGAGCACGATGGGAAGCGCACCGCATTGACGACGTCCAGCGTCGAGCCCATGTGTCGGTTGACAAAGTCCTCCATCTCTTCCTCCGTGACGCCAAGCATCGTCCAGAGCGGATACAGCTTGTCGTATGTCGTCTGGATGAGCGAGTTGCGCGAATCCTTTTCCTCCTCGAGCTGTGTAGCCACGCGCGCCGTCAGCAGAGTGCCTCGTCCGCTGAGGCGAGAGAAGGCAACGCGCCCGGATCCGCTGGGCCTCAACTCGCTGCACGTTCTCCGTCGTTGGCGACATCTCCCTTGGCGGTTGCCGTGCGTCACCGACACCAAGGTGCCACAAGATCTCCTCGTCGAGTGGGTCCGCCACGGACGAGTCGGTGCCCTCCTGGTGAATACCGAGCTCGTTCCGTAGCGCAAAGATCTCGTTTGCGTTGTTGGTGAGCAATTCTCGGCGGTGAGTCTGCGGATCATAGGTGTTCAGCGGTCGAGCAGAGTGTGGAACGAATTGCGAAAGACACGCACGATCTCGGCCTCGCACCGCATCACCTCGCGCTCGAGCTCGCCCATGCGGTCGAGCTTGAGGTTCAGGTCCTCCCACCGGCCCTCCTGCGCCGCCTGCTCCAGCTCGACCTGCAGCCACTCCCTCCCCACGATGTCGGCCAGCTCGCGCAGTCGCTCCTGCAAGACGAGGATGCGCTTGCCGCGCTCCTCCATGCGGCCCTTCATTCCTTCGCGGATGCGCTCGACCTCGTCGACGAGGCTGAGGAGCGGGCCATCGCCGCGCTGCTTGGCCGGGCGGAGCGGCTCGCCGAGGGCCGTCTGCCAGTCGTGCACCCTGCGCCATGCTGCTGCGAGGCGCTCCTCGGCTTCGGCGACTTCTGCAGAGGCGGCGGCGTGCTGCGTCGAGATGGCTGCCGAGAGGGTCGAGTGGAGCGAGGCGAGGTGGGCGTCGACGAGGGGCTGCGGGGCGGGCGACAGGGCGGCGTAGAGTGTGTTGAGCGCTGTTCGATGCTCGGCGACGAGCTGCTCGAGCGTCTGCGGCGTGCTCGTGCCGGTTTCGGCCATGTTGGCTGAAGGGCGAGGAGGCGACGACAGTGGGGAATCTCCCCTGGAAGGGCCTGTAGAGCTGTTGGGTGTACTCTGTACTGTGTCTGAGCGAGTCTGTGCGAGTCTGGAGCAAGCAGGCGCTGTCAAGAAGCGAAGGGAGCGTCGTGTCGAAACGAAAGCTTCCGCCTGCGCATCTCGACGCCGTCATGCTCAACCTCTGTCGCCTCCTTCTCCTGCTAGAATCCGCTGACAAGTTCTACTATCAAGCACGAGCACTTGCAAGTTCGACTACCAGCGTCGCAGCAAGCGTCATCCCTCCCACCGCCATCGTCCACCTTCTCAACCCACGCTCAAGGCGGTCTCTTCGCTCCGCTAGCCGCGCCACCCAGTCGACCGCACTCAGGCGACGTATCGCTTGACTCAATAAGCCTCGGTCCGCCTCGCCGCGAACAGATGCGCCTGTCCTCCCTCTGGCGGACGCGGTCACGGGCAGCTCTGGCCCGCCTAACGCAGTAAGAAACGCCGACAGGATGTGCGCTCCGTCAAGATGTGGCAGTGGTAGGAGATTGAAGAAGGCGAGCGCCATGCAGAGCGAGATGACGAGGCTGGTCCGCACAAGGCAGGTGAGCGCAGGCTCGCAACCTCGTTCTCCGCGGGAACGTACCAATAGAAGCGCTCGAGCGCGAGAAACAGGCCGAGAGGTACGAGCCAGGTCGTCGGCTCGAGGTCTGTCACCGAGACTGCGCCGGGAAAAAAGGAGGATCAGCGAACGCATCGCCAGCAGCTGGTCGAAGGGCCTTACGCTGTCGCGCCACCGACGCTCGTGGCCCTTGCCACAGCACCGTGCGCACCTGCTCGTCCTGCGTGGCCGCTTCTCGACTGCCGCGCGGTCCTGCTTCGCGCACGCCGATCCGGAGCACCTGTTCCTCCTCGCTGATTCGCGCACAGACGTAGCCTGCGCCTTCCATCGATCCACACGAATCGTCGTCGATGCATCGCGGCGGGATGAGTGATTGAGGAGTAGGCGGGAGGAGGGTGAGCGGGTCGAGGCAGGTTTGGTGACCTTCCGAAGCGGAAGCTGAGGGAGACGTGAGGAAGCAGAGAGTCGCACCATCCGCGGTCGCCGCCGAGGTGTTGGATTTGGTTTCTGCGGCAGAAGCCGCGCAGCAACCCGTGTTGCCTTCTTCGTCGTCGAAGGCAGAAGTAGGGAGGCACCAGCCCACGTTCTCGTATGGATCGCCGAACGCGGTCGAGCCAAGGTAGCGCTCCCAGGCCTCAAGCTGCGACCTCGTCGAAGATGTTGCAGCGTCAAGCTCGAGATCGTCGAGGTGCGTGATGAGGGAACCGGGTGAGAGGTGTCCGGTCAGAGGCGAGTTCTGCGCGGACCACACTGAGCGAATTCTGTTATGTAAGGACTCGCCACCGTGCGCACCTGTTGCACATCGACGAGTAGCACGCCCTCGTCCAGGGTGCGCCAGATGCCGCACATCAAGCCAAAGCTCCTGCCGAGCCCCGCGCCTTCTTGTGACAGCAGCCAGGCGCCGACGAGCAGGACGACGTTGTGCCAGACACCGGCAGAGGCAATGCGTAGATCGGTGAGAGGCGGCAGCGTGCCTGGCGAGAGCTCGACAAAGAACGTGGGCAAGACGAGGAGGACGAGATGCACTCCAGTCGAAAGCAGCGGGATGTCCTGGCTGTGAAGCGAGCCGAGTCAATTCTGCAGTTGACGATGGCAACTAGGACAACCTGCATACTGCGCTGCGGCGAGAGCGTGTCCCAGCTCGTGAAAGCCTTGAGAGACGACCAGCGCGGACAGCAAAGTCGGGATGAGAGAGAGCGACGAGGTCAGGCCAGGGACCTGAGAAGCGTGAAGCTCAGCTCGAACATCCCGAGCGGCGTTCAGCACAGCGGCACGCTGAGAGAAAAAGAGCGTACAAGCGGTCGAAGGAGGAGGGAATCAGCAGCATCCCGTGTCGCTGAAGAAGGCACAGTACCCCGCTTCAACAGTCTTGCTGCTGCCGACGAGAGCGCCGACGTCGAGCCCAATCTTGCCAACGCTGCTAGGGCTCTGCAACCGGCCCAAGCGAGGACAACCTGCGAGACGACGAGTCCGGCGAGACAGACGACGACGCCGACATCCCAAAACACGCTCGATCGGTGCGCAGCCGCGTATTCCGATCTTTGCCGCGTATGTACACGGGGAAGCGCCTGCAGAATGCGTGCTGGAAGCGAGTTGCACGCAGTTGTCCGGATGTCGAGCGACCACAGTGAGAGCGAGACGGCGGTCGATCCCCGACTGCAGCGGGCAAGTAGCGGGTCCAGCCGACACCTCGAGAGCTGCACCGCGGTCCACAGCAACGCCAGACCCGGCAGCATTCCCGGGAGTCGGTCGCGCGAATCTCGAGCGGGAAGAGGGAGCTTCCTTGGGTCTGCCTCCTGCAGCTCACAGCAGTCCCGCGAGTTGGAGTGAGCGCGCAGTCGGGCGCACGGCTCTTCGCTCGCCGGCTGAGCTGGGGCAGCTGGCCAGAACCGCAACGCGAGCAAAGGCGTCGGCGAGCCGCCTTCTCCCCCACTTGCTCCCGCCCGCTGTCTGGTCTCTGGGCGCTTTGCTGAGTACGCGGCCTGCCATGGCGACTGCTCTCGTAGCCCATCCGCCCGCCGCAGCGCTACTCGACTTCGTGCCGGCAGTCTCTGAACCAGCTCCCCTTGCGGATCCCGCGGTTCCGCCCGAAGTCTCGTTCGAGTCTTTCGCACGAGAAAAGCTGTGCGGGCGCGGGTCAGGCTGGGACTGTTACTCTTGCTGGGCCTACCTGGACAGGTCGCCCATCACCCGCGCTACGGAAGACGTCCTTTCTCCGAACGGAGCTCGCGCACCCGCATGCTTCCTGCACATCGACGATCTTCACGAGCGCCTCGTGCAGCGCGGAATGCAGAGGCTGCTTGCACTGCGCTCTAGCGACGGCCCCGTGACAAAGCACGAGTGCGAGGTGTTCGAGAAGTTCGGCGCGAAAGGGCCGATGGACTGGGCTGGGCTCGCCATCGCGGCGGATCAGCTCACACAGGGTCTCGGCGAGCTCTACCCCAAGACCAAGACTGCCAACGAGCTCAGCCTTACCATACGTGGCCGCTGTCGCCTGTCATTCACCGGTCGGGCCATTCACTCTGGAGACGCGACGACCGGCCTCATCGTCACGAGCCCGAGCCTGCTGCGTCAGCGGGAGCGGGTCAGTCTGTGGGAACCTCTGCGCGCTGCAGTGTCAAAGGCAGAAGACACGGGCCATGGGGTTGGCTTATCGGATGTGCAGGACAAGCGAGTGCAGAGTGTCCTCGCCGAGGTAAGCGCCAGTTTTCCCTCGCGTGCGGCTCCCACCAGACTGACAGTCGCTGCGCGCAATTGCAGATTCTCGACGAGGTTCTCGACCAAGGACACGCAGGCCGCTTGATCGTCCTGATCACGGTCACAGGCGCCGTCCCGCTTTTCATCCTCCCGATACCGGAAGAAGACGCCTTGTTGTGGTGTTCAAGCAAGCCCTTCGGCCTATCGCTTCTTTCGTACTCTGCGAGCGATGATGTCGACAGACTGGGTCTCTCCCGCTACGCGGTCATTGTCGGGGATGAGTGTCCCCGCGATGATGTGTTGCAGAAGCTCAGCCTGCCGCTCACGCTTCTCGCCGCGACGGGCGGAAGCTGGGACGATTTCGACTGCAAACTACTCGAGGCCATTCGGCTCAAGTATGGCCACGCGCCTAGCGACCCACCTCCTGCGACTTCGCCAACTTTCGATCTGCCTCTCACGCTGTCGGAATGGGGGCGGATGCAAAGCTGGCGCTTCATCACTGGTGAAGAGCTCAAGCAGGTACGCACAGCTCAGACCAGCCCGATCCTCCGTACTCCTTGCTGACCTGACCCTGTCTCTCGGCCGTCGCAAGAACAAGGTCGTCTACGCTGCTTTCATGTCATCGACCGGCTGGGTCGACCCGCACACCTTGCAGCGCCTTTCTCGCGCCAACGAGGAGACCGCTGAGGACGCCCTTCCCGACACCGCGACAGAGACGCTTCCACTCCTTCTCCTCTCGACGAAGCAGCTCGGGTCCGGCAACCAAGGCGCCGTGCATTTCGCTTTTGCTGCACCGCCCTGCCCACTGCTGGCAGTCAAGTTTGCAGAACCGGGTTGTTCAGCTCTGGAGAAGGTGCGCGTCGAAGGCGAGGCGCTTGCGCGCTTGACGAAGCCTGGCCAACCGCTCGAGAATGTCGCGCCGCCATTCTTCGGCGACTTCGCCGTCGAACAGCAGGTGCTCGGTTACGAAACGCACGCGCTTGTGATGCAGTGCTGGGGGGAGGAGGTCAAGATCTGGTGCAACATCCAGGCTGCCGCCAGGTTCGCTCTGTTCTCTGGTCCTCGGCGAAGACCAGAAAAATCGCTGGGCTGGACAAGACTGACCAATCTTCTGGGTCCACATGAGCAGGACGGACTTCCTGCAGCGCGTCACGGCGTTGCACGAGACGCATCACCTCTGCAACGGCTCGCTCTCCGAGCGCAACATGCTCGTCTTGCGCGACCCGTCGACCGGACTCGACGAAGTGCGCCTCATCGACTGGGCGCGCATCGACGAGCGTCATAAGGTGGCCTCGGACGGGTCGTCGACATGGTGCGGGTCGTTGCAGGAACTCACGAGGAAGATCAACTCGGCCAATGAGCTAGACGAGCGCGTTCGGGCGTTTGAGGCGCGCGAGGAGGCGGCATGGCAGAAGGAGAAGGCTGACGCGCTGAAGAAGAGCGAGCAGGAGGAGATGCAGGAGCCTGGTGGCGAATCGGTCGAGGTCGACCTGCAATCGGACCAGGACGGTGGCGACGCTAAGCGACAGAAGCTCAGCACCCCGCCGGCTCGCGATTAGTCCCCTCACGACGAAGCATAGTGCCCTTCTGTCCGGTTCTGTTTGCATTGCATGCGGATGATCTGTCGCACCGGGGTACGGAAGCGTTGTGACGTTGTGACCTTCTCAATCATCTCTCGAGCAAGCTTTTGCTCCCCTATCGAGGACGACAGGTTTCGCGCATGACATGACAGGACAACAAGCAGATCGACGGAAGCAGCCCATCGCTCCTCAGCACGCCGACCCGCGGTGGCAATGCGAGCACACCGCCTCGTCCTTCTCAATCGCATTCTCGAGCTTGGTCAGTGTCGGACAACCGAGCACAAGCTTCGCACACGGCACCCCGTAGTGGTCCTCGCTCGCGCGTGCCCAGTCGACGAGGCGCAACTCGGCCTTGCCTGCGGTCGGGTAGTCATGGCGGAGGAGGATGTTGCGGGCCCACATCGAGCCATGCGAGACGTTGTGCGTGAGGTGCATGTCGTAGATGCGGTCGAGGAAGTCGTCACTGTAGGCGCACGACAGTATTGTCAGGATTCAGAGAGTGACAGACACGTTAGATCCAGGTCGGCAGGCGGGAACGCACACTGCGTCTTGCGGCACGTCCTTCCAGCTCTTGACAGCTTCGCCCCACTCGGCCATCACCAGCGCATGCGTCTCGCCGCCGAATGGGCTCCCCTGGACGCGGAAGCTGCCCTCAAACGGCGGCGCCACCGATTCGAGCGCTCCGCCCGGGACGGTGAGGCGCGAGAGGCGGTCGCCCTCCTCGCGCACGAGTTTGAGCGCATGCGACGTCGAGAGCGAGTACTTGATGGCCAGAGGCGCGGCCGGCGGGGCGCACATTGCGCGGAAGACCGAGCCTTGCCTGCCTGCTCCGAGCGGGACGGTCGAGACGAGGAGCAGAGGACGAGGCTCTGCAGCCGGGTTGCGGTCGTGCGTCTCCTCTTCGGCATTCGTGCGCTTGACGCGAACAAGGCGGTGAACCGAGTCGGGGTCGATCCACCCGCTCGGGTGGACGAACGCAGCCTGGATAGTGTCCGCCTGCGAGACAAGCTGATTAATGTGAGCGCTGGGTCGAGACGCAGCCGAATGACTGCTCACCTTGTGGAACTCGTCGAGAGCCAGCAAACGCCACTTCTGCACGTCGCCTTCCTTCTGGGCCATCGGCCTAAAAAGATCCTTCGGAAGGTCGATGTTATCCGTCAGCTGCTGCCAGATCTGGTCCTCGAGTGCATCCCAGCTGTCTCGCATGGCGGCGCTGAGGACGAGATTGTAGTTGAGCTCGCTCGACGCGGGGTCGTCCAGTTGGTGGCGCGATCCGACGACGACGAGGCACGGATGCGACTCTGCCTTGGCGCGGAGAAAGCGCGGCGTCGTCGTCGGACAATGGGAGACCTCGAGACCGGGACGAGACGGCGCTCGAACCACGGCGGTTATCTCATCCGGAACGGGGAGGAGAAAGACGGGCAGGACGGAAGTCTTGCCGCGCAGAACGAGCAGGCGGGCGCTTTCGCCACTTGATCTCGCCGTGTGCAGGATCTGGGTCGCTCCTCTGAGCACCTGTCCGCTCAGATGTCGCGGTGAATGGGCAAACGCACCCGACCGAACATCTGGCCCGCCGCACCGACCGTCGCAAGGTCGCCCACCGATGCGCCGCCCTTGCGCCCCTTCTCGTTCTTCTCGAGCGCCCTCTCCAGCATACTGAACAGCCCCGTGTCCGGGTCCTCGCCGTCCCACGCCCCGTCCTGCAGCACCCAGCCCCTCGTCTCCCTCTCGGCCTCGAGCGCCTCGCTCCAGTCGACTCTCCTCAGCGCGAACCCCTCCAAGCCCGCCGGGTCCTCCTTCGCATCGTTCTGCACAAACCCGCTCGAGAAGCGCACGTCCTCGCTCCCGCCAAGCGCAGCAAACAGCTCCGTCAGCGCCTGTCCCGCCAACCCGAGGTCCTTGGGCTTGAACGCCTCGAGCGCCTCGCGCTCCCGCTCGGTGATCGGCCCGCGCGGGTGCGCGCGCAGGGCACAGAAGAGGGCGAGGGCGTGCGCGCGCAGGAGCGAGGCGAGCGTCGGGAGCGAGACGAGCGAGAGGGGGGCGCCGGACGGGCTGCACGGGTCGAGGAGCGGCGCGAGGGCCGCGAGTGGAGGCGCGGGGCGGTGGGAAGCGGCTTTGGGGCTCGGGGCGGGCCTGCACGAGGCGAGCGTCGACCAGAGCTGGTGCGAGAAGGACAGCGACGGTGGGAGCTCGGGGCCAAAGACGGGCTGCGGCTCGGGCGCAGAGGGCAAGAAGGCGCCGGCGGTCGCAGCAGCCAGAAAAGCAGACAACATGGAGCCTTGGTTCAAACTTGTCGCGCAGCGGGAAGCAGAGAAGCGAAGCGCAGCGAGAAGGCGGTGGACAGGAGATGCGCATGCAATCGAAGCAGGTCCGAGCGGGGCGAGGGCTCGCACGGCTCTGCGACCTTGTAGCAGCAGCAAGAGCATGTGCCGACCTCGCGCGGACATGGCCGCATACCGCTTGGTACGGTCGGGAGGAGAGAGACGACGCTCGCCTGGGGGCTCGCTTGGGCCGGACCTCGTCGGCGCTCGCAAGCCTCAAGCGACCGTTCGCGCAGTCTGACAGGCTTTCGCAGAGGTCCGGCCAGTCGGGATGCACCGTCGCACACATGTCGAGTGCGAGGTTTTCCTTTTCCGCCCGCGAAGGAGACGCGCTACAACGCCCGCAAAGGACAGCGAAAGGTAACGACCCAAAACAAGGACGCTGGAGAGAAAGAAGGAGGAAGGGTTTTTGGATGCTTGCGCAGGAGGAGGTAACAACCGAGAAGACGAGGAGGGAGGAAAACTGCTGATTGTTGGCGTAAAGCGGCGGGGAGCACGGCGGTGGCGAAAGGAGACGAACGGAACGGAACGGGAGACGAATGCGATTGGGATGCGAAATCGTGCTGCGGAACGCGCTTAGTTCTGCAGGAGGAAATGCTGAGTGAGCCTGAGCTGAAAGTGGAAGAGGAGAAAGGGGAAGAGCTCACGAGGTCCTCAAGCTTGCCCTCCTCCTTCTGCGAAGCAAGGTAATCACGCAGTCAGTAACCGTACACGCGCATTAAAGAAAGCAGGCGTGCGACGCACCGCGGGCTCGGCCGCCTCGACCAGCTCGGGAACCTCGTCGTCCGGCTCGCCGGCCTCGTCTGCTGCGCCGCCGGCCTGCGCCTGCTGGCGCTGGTACTGCTCTGCGATCTGGCGGAGGGTCGCGAGGGCGTCGGGGCCGAGCTGCGAGAGGACGTTGGGCATCATCTCGGCAAGGTCCTTGTTGACACCGTGGCCGTAGATCGCGTAGGTGTTGTTGCCCGCCGCGGCGTGGACTGCATCGCGTGCGAATGCGCGATCGAGCGGCAATGTAGAGATAGTCGTATACGTGCAGCGGGCAGGAGTAAGCGGAGACGCTCGAGCGGAGAGGGGGCCGAAGAGGCAACGCACCGGTCGGGCGGGTGAAGTGAAGAGCGCCGCCAGTCTCGGTAAACATGTTGACCTCCTCGACAGCTGCACGGGAAGATTGCGCGCGAGGGCGGAAGCGAGTTGGGCAGGTGAGCAAGGGAGGTTAGCTGGTGGACCAAAGCGGCTCGCCATCACCTCGAGCGGGGCTCGCTGCTGCGCGATACAGCAGCAGGAGTGGGAAGCAGGAACGCACTGCCGACCGACTGGACGTTGAGCTTCTTGAGGGCGTTGCGGAGCTTGGAGTCGTCCTGGGGAGCAGCGGCCCGGGGCTGGACCTTGCGGCGGATGGGCGCCTTGGCACCGCCGCCGCCTGCGTTCGAAGATGTGGGTCAGCTCGGCTAGCCCATGACTGGCCCACCAGCGCGGCGAGGAGAGCGGGATGCGGTCGCAGGAAAGAGCGGGCGAGGGGGAGCGGGACGAGCGAGGGCGAGGAGGGGGCACGGACCGATCTTGAGGGCGGCCGCCTTCTTCTGGAGCTGCGCGAGCTTTGCCGGGTCAAACGCAGAGTCGGCCATGGTGCGAGGGGAGCGTCGAGCGGGGACAAGCCGCGACGAGCAGCTGCCGCGAGAAAGGGCGAGCGGTTGCAGCGCACGGCGGACTCTCGAGGGCAGGGCAGGGGCACTCGGGGACACAGTAGCACTCGCAGGGACCCACAGGGACTTTCTACCGGGCCATTTCCCCCTCCGCGTGCCTTGCTCCGCCTCGACGCTCGCTTCCGCACCCGAGCACCGGCACACTCATGCACCGCCTCGCCCGCACCGCCCTCGCACCGGCAGCACGCGCAGCCTGGCCACCCTGCACCTGCTCGCCCCGCCTCCCTCCCGCGCTCGCCCCGCAACCAGCCAAGAGGCGATACGCTGCGCCAGCAACCCGCTCGTTCGAGGACCAGGTCCTTCTCGCCGCGCGCAGGAAACTCGAGGCCGCCGACAGTGCCAACGAGGAGGGCTCCATCGACGCGGCCAGGCGCAGCAAGGAGCTCGAGGGCATCCGGAGGGCGCTCCGCGACGTCGAACAGGCCCGGGAGGTGCGCTTCGTCCGCTCTCTCGCTCGTGCACGGCGGCAGGAGACGTTCTCGAGCCGCCTTGCCGTAGTCTCGAATTGTCTCTCCGGAGCAACGGGGCGAAGGGCGTGATTGCCGACGGCTGGGCCTCGCAATCTGCGCCTGAGAAGGTCGACACGATGTGTCCTCGGCGACTGATATTCGTTCTGTCGTTCCCTGCAGCTCATCGCCAGCCTGCACGACCTCGCCTCGTCCGAGTCGGACCCCGACCTGCGTGACCTCGCGCTCGCCGACGTTCCCGACGCCGAACAGGCCCTCTCGTCCTCGCACGCCCGGCTCGTCGCGCTCCTCGCGCCCGCGCCCGCCACCTCGTCGCTCGGCGCGCTCGTCGAGCTCAAAGCCGGCGTCGGCGGCTCCGAGGCGTCGCTCTGGTCCGCCGACCTCGTGAAGATGTACCAGCGCCTGAGCCAGCGCAAGGGCTGGCGCGCCACGCTCGTCGAGAGCGTCGCGATCGAGGGCGCCGGCGTTGGCGAGGCGTACAAGGAGGCCCTGCTCGAGGTCACGGGCGAGGGCGCGTTCGGCTACCTCCGCAGGGAGGCCGGCGTGCATCGTGTGCAGAGGGTGCCCGCGACCGAGAGCAAGGGGAGGGTGCACAGCAGCACCGTCAGCGTCATTGTGCGTACCCGCTGGGCTTTCTCTTCAGCGTGTCGAGCGACTGATCGGGCTGCACTTGCAGGTCCTACCAGCCGCGTCAGATGCCGATCCGAGCGCAGACGACGGCGAGCTGTTTGAGCAGAAGGACGTCAGGGTCGAAACGATGCGGTCGCGCGGAGCTGGCGGGCAGGTGTGTCTTGTACTGCACGTGTACTACAGTGCGCGGACTCGTGCTCACGCTTTAATCAACAGCACGTCAACCGGACAGAGTCGGCCATTCGCCTGACCCACATCCCGACCGGCATCACCGTCTCGATGCAAGACTCGCGCTCTCAGCACGATGTGCGCTCCTGTCCTCTTTCCCTCCTCGCAGAGCCCCCCACTCAGAAGTCACCCACTCGCGCCCCCGCAGAACCGCACAAAGGCGTACCGCGTACTGCGCGCGCGCCTCCTCGACCGCAAGATCCAGGCCGACATCGAGGCGCGGCGGTCGCTGCGACGGACACAGATCAAGGGCGTCGACCGAAGCGAAAAGATCCGGACGTACAACCTGCAGCAGGTGAGTTCTGCTTTCAACTCCTCTCTGGCTGTTCGTGCAGAACAGCGCGACTGACGAGTGTGGTCTCCGGCGGGTGCGCAGGTCCGCCTCACGGACCATCGCATCCCGCTGACGACCTCGGCGCTCGAGGACGCGCTGCAGGGCGGCGAGACGCTCGACATGATCAACGACGCGCTCGAGGACGGCGAGACGCGCGAGACGATCGAGGACATCCTCGCCGAGTTCGAGGCGGAGCGGTAGAAGTTGCGTGCAGCGTTATATAGACTACTCCAAAGGGCGGGTGCGCGCCCGGGAGAGCATGTGGGATGGGATCGCTGCGGTCGATGCGAGAGCTTTGCTTCGCTCCCGCCCTTTTAGCACGAGTCAAGCACTGCACCTGAGCATACTGTTCCCCACCACACGCGCAAAACACGGATCGAAAGCCTCTCGGAGCCGAGACATGTGGTCGAACGAGCGGCGCGCGCCGTCTATGCATCGATCATTACGCGGTCGTCGTCCTCCTCGTCCTCTGACGCCTCCTCCTCGGCCTCCTCCTCCATCGCGTCTCCTGCTCGCGGCTTGATCTGAGCCGGTGGCGGTGCGCCCGCGACGCCGTACTTGGTCTCTACGCTACGGCGGATAAAGGCGAGGACGGTCTGCGCGGCGGATTGCGCGAGGTCTTGCGCGTCGAACAGCTAGATAGGCGAAGCACCTTGTCAGCGATGCAGCGCCGTTTGGTGAGGGTATGCAGAGAAGCAAGGCGGCCCGACGCACCTGATCCTCCGAGAACGTCCCCACCGAGTCGACCCCGACGCACGTCCCCTCGGTCCCGCCGACGCCCTGCCCGAACGAGAAGGCAAACACGTGCGTCGAGAGCGACTCGACCTCCTCCTCCTGGCTCGGGTCCAGCCGCAGCTCCTGCTCGTCGTCGTCGTCACTCGCTCCCGGTGCGGGGAGGATGGCGACCGCGACGGCGACGAGCATCCCGCGGCACTGCACGCCCGCGTCCACGAGCGCGAGCATGGCGGCGTTGATCCGCGCCGCCTTCTCTGCCGCGCCCGCACCCGTCCCGCGCGGCAGCGGGACCGCCCTCCCCTTGCCCTTGACGTCCTCGGGCGGGGCGAGCGCCGGGTCGGTCGAGAAGGGCTTGGAGAAGGTCGTCGACGGGAGCGAGACGGTCTGGAGCGAGAGCTGCACGAGCGCGCGCGGGTACAGGTGCAGCAGGACGAGCGGGGTCAGGAGCTGAGAGAGGGTCGCTTCGGCGGCGCGGAGGGGCGGGCCTGCGGGTTCGCTGGCGTGGTCAGTTACGGAAGATGCAGAGCTACTTAGCCGCCTGCACGCACCGCCGTGGCCGCGGAGAGGGCGGACGTTGATTTCGAGCGTTGCACGGTCGACGAGCTCGTCGCGGATGCGTACCTCTGCGGGGCCGGTGACGGACGCAAGGACCGCGACGTTGCCTGATTGGGTGCTGTAGGGTCAGCCTTGGTCTCTTGGATGCTTGCACGGCGAAGATGAGCTCACCGAAGGTGAACTGGGCGGACCCGTCTGCACGCGAGAGGAGGCCCTGGGCGAGAGCGAGCGGGCGCAGGGCCGAGTTTGTGCGGTCTGTCCGACTCTGCATGGCGGTCTCAAGCGGCCGCAGAGTTGTGCGTGCGATGGGTTGGAGGCAACCCGGCTCCGGTGCTTTCGCGCGATTGGAGATCGGACGCTGCGCCGTCGCTCTCACTCTCTTTACGCCTTGAAGTCATCAAAGTAGATAGCACAGGGGCATTGAGCTGACTGGAAACCCGCAGATGGGGTCCGGCGTTTGGCTGGTGCAACCGAACCCGACGTCTCCCATCTCATTGCAGACTGCAGACTGAAATTGATTACAGAGACATAGCTCAACAGCTAATGCGCATGTACGGACTTGCCCCAGGAGGGGCTTTGACTGTCAACGTTTCAATGCCGTGACCCTTGGGGTCTCAATGCCGACAAGCGACAAGCTTGTCGTCGCAGCCCTCAACGCCGAGCCCGTTACCGGCGGCTTCCTCGCCAGACAGTCTCTTGTGGATGAGCTACCTGCCGGCGAGGATGCAACAGGCGCGGTCAATACAACCATGCGGAGGAAACATCGCAGGCATTTGCTTGTAGCGTCCAACCCGACCAACCTCGGGGTTTTGCATAACCATGAGCGCAACAGAGTAGGCGGTACTCGTGTCAATGTCATAGTGTATGATGCGCGGGAGAGGCGCAAGACAGCTTCGAAGCGAAAACCTCTGCGGAGAGTCGACCTGTTGGCGACCAAGCATCGCAGGGCGGACGCAGATTTATCGAGCAAGGCGAAGCTCCTTGGCAGTTCGCACGCTCCCTTGAGTGCAGGCTGCTCGACCAAGCCTGGCAGGGGTAGACCGGTACCTCGAGTGATGAGAGAAAGCGTCGTGGGGCGACAGGGAACCACGCAAAAAAGTCTAGCGTCTTGACCAAGTCGAGCTCGTTTGAGCTCGCGAGTAGCGTTCCACCCTAAAGTCACTCCAGAATGGCATGGTTGAGTCGCATTCTGTACAGCCCGTCGCCGTAGCACACGAGCGGGAGGCACGACGCGAGGGCAGGAAGCTCGGAAAGAGCGACAGACAGCCCGAGACGCTGTAGCACGCCACAAACTCAACCTCTGGCGCCAAATCTCGAACCTGAAAGGCCACATGCGCGTGCCTCGTGCATAGCGAACGAGCAGGACGAGGGAATCGCTGCCGGTCGACGGAGCGAGGCGCTTTGGCGGGCGCAGCAGCGCACAGAGGCGGACGGTGGCGAGTCCAGCAGAAGAGTGTGAGCCACAGCATGCATACCTAGCCGATAATGCGCGCGGGAGTCGGGGTCGAAGCGAAGGGACGGCGGAACGGCGAAGGCGAACCAGGTTGGCTCGTCCACCCTTCCACCTCGCGCATCAATCCGCCTGAGCCATGTCTGGTGAGCACGAGGACACTCTGGTCAACCTTCACAGCTTCGAGCCAGAGCTCCACGCCCCGCCGTGCTTCCGCGAGAGCTCCAACTGATGAGCCCCTCGACGACGCTCTGCACAGAAACCGGCGCCGAAGTCAAGGCCGAGGGCGCGCCCCAGCACATCTCGCTCAAGGTGCGCACCCGCCGCTAGCCCGCGCAACCCACCGTCCGAGCGCGCGGCGATGTCAACACCGCGAATCGCGGTCTCCTCCACCTCGCGTTCGGCGGTGGCGAACCGCTCGCAAGGACATGACTGATCGCCAGAGACTCGCAGATCTCGGGCTCGGGCTTCCCTGACCTCGTCATCAAGGTCAAGAGGTGCGCCGCCGGTTCACTCGCACTCGCCCCTCCCGCTATCCACTGTGTCGTGCCGCAAATCCAGCGCCGCTGCATTCGGACTCGGTGTCCACAGGTTGCATTTGACTGACGTGGTGTGCCTTTCCCGTCCGCAGGACCACCAAGCTCAGCAAGATGATGAGCGCGTACTGCCAGCGCGCAGGCAAGCAGCTCAACGAGGTCCGGTTCATGTACGGTGCGTCGCGCGGCGGTTCGGCTTCGCTGTCAACGACGTTAACTCGGTACTGATCATTCGGCGCGAACAGAGGGTCAGCGCTTGAACGCGGACCAGGTTGTCAACGACGTGAGCCCCGCTCGCATCTGCAGACTGTGGGTTTGCATGCTCACACTGCTTCTCACCTCGTAGCTCGACCTCGACGACATCGAGGAGGACGAGGAGGTTCAGATCGACGTCGCGCAGGAGGCGGTACGCGACTCCGTTCCGTCTGCCGCGCTTCATTGCTCACTCCCGTCCTCGCATAGGTCGGCGGCTCGCTCTAAGCGTCATCAAGTCGTCTCCTCGTCGCGCCTCCCTCCTTTCTCTTCTCGGTGCAGCTTGCTTGGACGACACTCGCCTGTTGTTCCCTCTCGCATTCTCCCCCTCTTCGTCATACCTTGCCCTATCCCGCTTTCCCTTTCTCACCCTTCCTTCCGCCTCCCTACATCGTGCTCGCGCGGGGTCGATACCTGGTCCATTCCTCGGACTACACCTCGCCCCGCTCGCACCCCAGTACCCCTCTTCCCGACTGTAAAATGCGCAGTGTCCTCCGTCTCTGGCTTTTCCCTCGTTCGCTTGCCTCTTCTGCGCGATGCGGGCGCCTCACAAATACTGGCATGATCGTGAGCAACGAGCACAGGCTTACAGCCGCTACGTCGTCCGCTGCCGCTTGGCCGCCGCCTCGCCAGCCGCCATCGTCTCGTCCGCACCCTCCTCCTCCCGCGGTCGTTTCGGCGTGCCCGGCGTCCCTGGCTCGGTCGGCGCCGTCTCATCCTTGGGTGGCGGCGTTCCCGGCTCGTCCTCCGCCTTCTTGGGAGTGGCGGGGGGCGGGGTGCCGGGCTCGTCCGCTGCTGCTGCTGGTGTTGGCACAGCATCGTCCATCTTGGCGTCGCCACTGTCGTCCTTCGACCCAGCCTTGACCGTCTCGGGCGGGGGCGTGCCCGCCTCTTCGGCGGGTGCCGCCGTCGTCGCGGCGGTTGATTGCTGCGGCTCCGGCTGAGTCGGCACCTTCTGCTTGTCCTTGTCCTCCGGCTCCTTCGGCTCGGGCGTGCCCGCCTCCCGCTCCTTCTCCTTTTCCTTCTCCTTCTTCTCCGTGAGCCCAAGCACACTCGAGTCGCTGTCGTACCCCTCGCCCTCCTCTCCCGCGCCCTCTCCCTTCCCGCCCGTCTCCTCCCCATCGCGCCTCTCCCCAGCCGCCTCTCTCCGCTCCGCCTCGCGCTCCTCGCGCTCTTCGCGCTCGCGCCGCTCGGCATCGACCAGCTCCTCGAGCCGCTCGACGTCGCCCGCGCCAATCTGGCTGAAGAAGCGCAGCTGCTGCCCCGACGCCGAGCGGATCGCGCGCCAGTGCAGCGCTTGGAGGCGCGTGCGGCGCTGCGAAGAGCGAAGCGTGCTCGTCAGCATTGGTCGAAGGGGAAGGAGAGTCAGGGAGGAGAGGGCTCGGCCGTACCGATTCGAGCTGAGCCTCGATGTCGGCCCGCTGCGCGCTGCCCGGCGCTGCGCGCGCGAGTAACTGCTCCTGCTGCCGAATGCGGTTCTTCTCGAGACGGTACTCGCGCAAGATCGCGTTGAGCTCGTCGTCGCTGTGCGTCGAACGAACTTCTGCATCAGCGCAACGTCTCTAGGTGGAGGGAGTGTCGTGGCAGAAGGCAATTTGTGATGGACGTACGCGACGTCGGGCTCGAACCCATCGAGCGAAGTCGTGTTGCGCTCCCAAGTGCGCGCAAGGTTGGCATTGCCCATCTTGAACGGGAACGCCTTGGGGCGGCGTGCGAGCGCACGCTGCTTCGTGCGCGCCTTCTCCGATAGCTCCGACGCCGAGACCGAGGGCTTAGAAAAGGGGATGCAGGAGCGGAGCTTCCACTCGGTCTGCGAGCGATTCGAATGCGGTCGTTGTCAGGTCAAGTCGCGGAGGACTAGGCGCGAGCCGAGCACCAGCTAGCGCGAAAGGACGCACCCAGTTCTGCTCGCGCTGGAGCACGAGCTGCACCGCCTTCCTGAACTTGCGCCCGCCCTCCATCGCGTCCAGCTCGTCGAGCGCGCGGCTCCGGAGGTCGCGCAGCGCTGCCTCGAGTTCGCCCTCGACGATGAAGGCGGGGAGCGCCGACTGGTTCGTCACAGGAAGAGCGGCAAGCTGAGCCCGCGAGGCGGGGGTGAGCGAGACGAGGTACTGGATGAGGATGAGGACCTGGATAAGGATTTGGCGACGGAACGAGGGGTCGGCGAGCTAGAGATTGCGGCATAGAACGAGTCAGCAGTGAGTAAGCCGGCTCGAACGGGGTATCGACGCACCTCAAGGTCGAGCAGGTTGCGGCTCGTGAGGAACTTGGGGAAGAAGTACTCCTCTAGCCCCTCGCCTGGCAGGTCGCTCTCGCCTCTCTCGTCCTTGCCCACCGCAGACGGCGCGACACCCTGCTCCTCCTTTGACGCGCCACTGAGTTCCTTCTCCTTCTTCGTCGCAGCCGCAAAGGCGCTGAGCGTGCGGCGGATGCCTTGCTGCAGGTCGGCGAGCGGCGTGGTCGGCTGCGCCGTTGAAGTCGAAGCGGCGGGAGTAGGCACAAAGAGCAGGTGCGGGTTGTTGAAGTAGCGCTGAAGGGACCAGAACGTCGCGTAGAACGAGGAGGACGAGCCTGCTCGAGCAGAGATTAGGCCGCGCGCTGCTCGACAAAGGGATCCAGACGCACCTGCGTTCTCGTCGTCCTTCTCCGGCTCGGCCTCTTCGCCCTCTTCGACTTCGGCCATCTTGGCATCCTCCTCCTCCTTCTTGGCTTCCTCCTTCGCGCCATCCATCTCCTTAGCCGCTTCCGCCTCCCACACGGTCCCCTTGCTCGTGTTGAAGTTGCCGCGCAAGTTGACGCCGCTCTTTTCGCCGAGCGGATACACGGAGCTGAGAAGAAGGAGGATGCGACCGCTGAGGATGACGGGCTGCGACTGCGATCGCGGGAGGCGGCGCAGGAGGTCGTTGAGGAGGCGAAGGAGGATCGGACCGCGGCCGCGCTGGTACTCCATGCCCTGTGCACACAGTTACGAGTTTAACGTAATCGTCAGGCGCGCGGAGAGGCGAAGGGCGCACCTTGGTCAGGCGTTGTGCTCGCGACTCGATGTACCCGAGCAGAGGCTCGCACGCCGAGATTGGGCGGATCTCCATGAGACCCTCGAGGATGTTGAGCGGGACGACTTCGTCGGCGTAGTCTTTGGGATGATTCTGTGTCAGCAAGGACGCAAGAGAGATTGACAGAAGAGACGGACCTGTCTCGAAGGCGGTGAGAACAATGTCGAGCACCTCTTCCAGATGCGTGAACGCCTCTTCGTCTGCCGGAACCGCGGCCTGTTACAGAGATCAAAGTCAGTGCAGCTCAGGGGAGTGCGTTCACGAAGGGAACGTCTCACCACCGTGTTGACGAGCTCCTCGAGGCAGCGGTCGAGCACCGCGTGCTGCGCTTCGAGCTCCCACCGTTCCTGTTGACCATCCTGAAAGCGCTTGACAGCTCCAGCCCTGCTCAGCGCCTGTTCGACGAGCTCGCCAACTTCATCAATCGAGGCGGGGTTGCCCGACGTCCTGCGAGTCTGCAACAGCTCTGCGAGAGCTGAGAGCTCGGCAGACACACGTTCGCGGAAGGTGCTGAAGGTCGAGCTGCTGCCGGAACCTCCAGCAGCGGGATGTGCCGAGCTGAGGATGGGCGAGAGCGCCGGGGCGGAGTCGACGGGTGTCAGCGTCGACGAGGAGGCTGCGCCGGCGTCTGGCGTGGCCATTGTGGGATGCAAGCTGCTCTCTCGCGAGCTGCAGCACCGGCAAAGCCAAGAAGAGCGAGCGGCGTGACGATGACCTTCGCATCCGCCAACTTGCAACGGCTCTCTCCCTCCCGCCAGCGCGTCAGTGTCGGGATACCGGTGGGTCAAGGCTGCAGTCAGTCAGTCTTTGGACACAGTACATGCTCGCGATCCCGATCACGCGTCCCCGACGCGTGTGCACAGACCCTCGCCTCGTTCGAGCGGAAACAGGAGGGCGCAACCGCAGTCGCGCTGATCGTGCAGGAGATTGTGCGGAGACTTCGTTCTACTCGTCGAGCGCGACGAGACCTTTTCTTGCCGATCGTTTCTCTCCCCGAGAGCCGGGAATTGTCCGTCTCTTGCTTGCTCGCCTTTCCTTCCCCTGCTTTCGCACTGCCCTGCGTTTGCTGCGAAGCAGTGTCCTGCTCGAGACGCACTGTTTCTGAAGCGCGAGTGCCCCGCTTCGACTTGGCGCGACGCTTTGACCGCGTCCGCTCCCCCGCCTGTTGCACGCTCATCCTCCTCACGGTCCTTACCTCCTCGCCTCACCGCCGTTGCGCTCGGTCGGGCCCGTGACCCGCCCAGCTCCCCTCAATCAAGGCGCACGAGCAGCCTGTGCGTCCCATCTCCGCTCCATCGCGTAGAGGTGAGCTCGGCTGACCCGCGTCCGGTTCTCTCGTCGACTGACATCCAGCTCGCCGCTCTGCACGATGGCCGGCTTGCCCGAGTACCAGCAGCGCATGTCCGAGTCGCAGCACTGGCCTGCGCCCGTGCAAGAGGACCTCGTCGTCCCCGAGCAGCCGAACGACCCAACGCAGGCCTCGTCGAGTGAGTCGTCGAAGCACGTCGTCCTGCCCTCCTTGGGCCTTGTTGCGCGAGTCGAGCGCACTGCCTGGTCTTCAGTATCTCGTGCACCTCGCCACGCCCGCGTCCGAGCGCGACGAGGCGAGGTCCGCGCCTTCTCCGAGCCGCGTGCTGACCTCGACTTGTCAACGATTCTTCGCAGCTGCGCAGCCTTCGAGGCGCCCGTCGACGAGCACGATCGTGTCTGTCAGCCCTTCGTACACGTCGCCGCACACGTACGGCGTCACCTTCAGCGGCACCGCCAACTTTGCGCCCCTCCCCTTCCCGGCGAGCGAGCACCCGCTTCCTCCGCCGACGATGCCGCCTCCTTCGCTTCCGCCCACGGCTCCCATCCTGCCTCCACCCCCTCCTCCCCCGTACACCGAACACCATGCGCCCGAGCAACCCGCCGCACGTCCCGTCAACCCGCGAGTCGTTCCGCAGCAACAGGCCGCTGCTCCTCCGTTCGTCGTGTACGCGGCGACTCCCTTCGACATGCCCTGGTCCCCTGCCATGTCCTCGCCGTACCTCTTTGCAGGTCACACGATGATGCCCGCGACGACTGCTGCGAGCTTTCCCACTGCGTGGCCGCCCGTGCCGCTCCGCCGCATCGACGACTACCTCAGCGGCGCATGGACGCCTCCCACTCCGGCCATGCATACGTCGCCGCAATACTCGGCTGTGCCTTCTCGCATGGAGTACCCGATCACGCACGCGAGGCCGGCTCCGTCAGCCGCTCCGCAACCTTCACCGGCTTCGACCGCTCTCACGATGCCGCCGACGGTCCCGCTCGTTCCCACCTCGCACCCTATCGCCTATGCCAGTCCGCCATCGACGACCGTTCCGCTTCCGACGAATCACTCCGCGACGGCCGAACACGCTCCGCACGGTCACTGCGCAATGCCCGGCTGCGCCGCACCCGTCTTCTGCGAGCTCTCGCCGTGCAGCTGCCGACTCTGCCGCGACCACCTCGGCTGGGTTATTCGGGGCGCGCGCATCACTGACGGCCCGGCAGCGTCGAGCGACAAGGCCAAGTCGGGCAAGAAGATCTTCCGCTGCGTTGCCTGCGCGAGCGAGTCGAGCATGGCGCACCCGGCGACGAACAAGGCCAAGCCGCTCGCCGCGCCTCCATCCGAGCTTGTCGGCCTCGGCTTGACGGGCATGCACCCCGCTGCACCGAGCGACGACGACCTGCACAGCTTCTCGATCAAGTACTTCTCGACTGGTCCCGCGCCGTTCGCCCACCGTCCGGCTTCGCCGTCGTCGCTCAGCGGCCACGACATCGATCTCGGCACGGCGCTTGATCCGGAAGGCGACGCCTCCCTCGGCCAGCACCTCCCGCCTGCAGTCGAAGTCTCGCCCGCTTCTCCCATCGCGCCCTTCCCGCTCAGCGCGACTTCTCAGGCGGCCTTCGATTCGTCGTACGCGCCCGTCAAGAGCGCTTCGCAGGCCCCGACGGCGTTGCTTCCGGCCGTCGAGATCGAGGGCGTCAACTTTGGCGGCTCGATGCTTCCGGCTCGTCCGCCTTCGCCGCCGCCTGCGCAGAAGACGACCTTCGCTTCGACACCTGCTCCCACGCCAGACGCCACCTTTGTCTTCCCCGCTCCTCCGCGCGTCGAGCATGCCTCGCCTTCGCTTCTCACGCCCGTCGACGAGAAGGTGACTCTCTTCGAGACGTCTCCCGTGTCGGCCGACCGTCCGAGCACGGCGAATCCGGCGATGCAGAGCACGGAGCACACGTTCCTACATGCGCCAGAGCGCTCGCACAGCCGCGCAGCAACCGCGCCGCCAGACGTCCCGCTCGACAGCCCGAGTCTCAAGTCGGCAGAATGCCTCCCTGCCCCTTCCCCGCCGTGCAGCTCGGAAACGCCCTCGCCCGCAGGCACGCCCATGCATCGTTCGAGTCTCGGGGCGCCACGCTTTGGCCCGCTCCAGCAGCAGCCGTTCGGTGGCGAGCCGCACTGGCCGCAGCAGTCGACCAGCCCGCACGCGAGCCCGTCGTATCGCCGCCGCGACAGCCAGCCGGGCCCGCGCAGTGGTGGCCGCTTCACGCGCAGCGACTCGCAGCCAGGCGGTCTCGGCAGCAGCGGCTACGGGCCCTTCCCGTTGCCGTCGCCGTACAGCTCCTTCCCGCCCGGAAGCGTCTCGGTCCAGCCGCAGGCGCACGCGGGTGCGAGCACTGCGACCGGTCTCCTCGCCTTTCAGCCGATGCAGCACCATGACGGCATCGCGCTCGTCCCGGCTGTCGCGCCCATGTCGGCCTTCTATGCCTCGCCGGGCCGCTCGCACCACGGCGGCGGCGGCGGAGCAGGCGGGAAGAAGCGCTTCAGCCTGCCGTCGTTCGGCGGAGGTGGAGGCTACCCGCGCTGGATGGACAAGTCGAGTGGCGGAGTGAGCGGCAGCGCGAGCATGCCCGCTTTCCCGCCGAGGATGCCGCCGAGCCAGCCGGGCGAGGGGCATGCGGTCGAGCGCGGCAGGTGGCCCATCGTCAAGGTCGAGAACGCAAGTCGTAGTCTCCGGGCCTGTCGTGATGCGCCGAGGATGTACAGACTAAGTTGCGCTCCGAGACGACACACAGATTCCGTTCAACACGACCGTCGCCGACATCGAACGCTGGATTCCGAATGGCTACCTCGCTCCGGTGAGCGAATGCGTGCACGCGATCCACCTCATCCTGCACCGGTGCGTCGCTGTCGGACTCGCGTCACATGGCTTGACCTTCTCAAGTGCATTGAGACTCACCTCTACTGGTCGCTGCAGCGCGACGGGCCGCACGCTCCCGCACTGCTACCTCGAAACACTCTCGGTCGAGCGTGCTACCGAGCTCATCGCCCGCATGGACCGCTCGCAGCTGGGCGACCGCACTGTCCGCGTGAAGTGGGAGCGCGCCGGCGAGCTTCTCCGCGACCTCTTCGCGCAAGATGCCTACTTCCAGCAGCCGACTACCGGCGTCGTCCAGTGGTCGCCTGCGGCCGCGCCGCTCCCGCATCTCCCGCCGGAGGGGTTCCGCCTGCCCGAAGTGCTGCTCACGTACGAGGACGTCGGGAGGCTCGTAGCGTTCAGCCAGCGGCCGGTGAGTCTGTCCCGTGCATTTGCGGCTTGATCGAGCTCGTGGAGCTGACGAGGCTTTAGATCGAGTTTAAGGAGAAACCCGTCGAGCGCTCGTTCTACAACATCGTCACCATCCTCGGCAAGGTGCGTTCGGGACACTTGCGCATCGCCTGGGCCGTGCTGACGCGCAGGTAATTCAGTTCCCCTGGTCGCGCGAAGACCTTGTGACGGAGGAGCTGCGCGGCTGGATGCACGAAGCGACGATGCGTACGTCGACCGCCTCGTGCGCGCGGAGTGCGATTGACTCGTTTGCCGATTCGCAGAGATTGCTGCTCAGGCCTGGTCGCTCGCTGTACACGACCTCAACTTCGAGCGCATTGCTCAGACGATCGTGCGCTAGCGTTCACATCTGCTTTTGCCTGACAAGCGCCTGATTCGAGAATTTGAGCAGGTGCTTGCCGGCAAGAACTGCGAAGGGAGGTCCGTTCAGTACAGCTCGTGAAGGCTCAACTAACTGTCTGGACGGCGTGCAGGCTTCACGGTCGCGCAGAAGCAGGCCATCGCATCCGTCAACGGCTCGTACCGTGCGCGCTCGCAGTCGATCCGCACGAACTCGTCGCGCTCGTCTCCGCGCGGCTCGACGCACTCTCTACCGCCGCGCCCGCCTCGCACACCGCCGCCTGGACCACGCAACTCCATCTCGCATTCGTACCTCCCTGCGACACCCGAGTCGCCCGAGTCGCCGCTCCTGCGCGCTCGCCCGCTGCACATGAGCTCTCCTGCGCCGATCACAGGGGAGAGCGGGGGGTCGCCCGGCCAGAGCTCGGCCGCTGCGCCGATGCGCGGCGGTGGGAATGGCGGCGGCGGGAGCAGGTTCGGCTTCGGAAGGGGCTGGCACCGTGCCATGAGCGGCAGCAGTGATGGCAGCGCGCGGAGGAGTAACGAGTGGGTCAACATGCGTGGGGGAAGCGGGAGCAGCGAACAAAGCGGCAACGGGCGACATATCGAGGGGCCGCGTCGCAAGAGCAATGGTGCGTGTTCCCCGCGCCTGAGCCCCTTTCATCGCGATGCAGGAACTGACGCTCGATGAACATACGGATGCACAGGCGGTGGTGGACCTTTCGTGCTCGACCGCTCGATGCATGCGCCGAAGTTCGAGGAGCCCGAAGCTGTCCTCCAGCTCTCGTCTGCGACTGCTTTCCCGCCGCTCAAGCCTTCGCTCGACACGCCGCCTGCGTCGCCTGAGCAGCTGCTCAAGGCTGCCGAGACCGGCGGCGAGGCGAAGGAGGTACCTTGCGCGGTCTCGGAGGATGTCGAGGTGAAAAAGGCGTCGTCAGGCGGGAGCCACGGGTGGGCGAGCGGGTCCGAGTGATGGCGATACATGTCTGTCTAGTCTGTCTGTGTCTGTACACCCTTTTGTGCCCCTTCTGTGCCGTGCATCCTGTAGCTGCTGCCCCTCATCATCGTCGTCTCCTTTGTCAATGTCATCACTCCTGTTTGTGCCGTGCTTCCCGCGCGACGCAGTTTGGCGCTCCTTGCCAGAGAGCTTACGCGGGGCCAAATAGCTTCCAGCAGAAGTTGATCTCGCTGTCCCTTGTGCACACGCGCCGCAACGCGAATCCGCTTTTGACCTCCTGCGCCCGCTTCTTTCGTCTCGCGCAGGGCTCCTGCAGCCTCTACAGCTGTGCCAGCAGCTCAAGAGATTGCTCTACGTGCCGTAGACGGCGTCGCTCGCCGCTCAAGCGCCGCATCTACCTCGTTCGCTCATCAGTCTCACTCGACTTCGCCTCGCCAGCCGCCCTCTCTGATCCCATGCAGCGCGCTGAGTAGCTCGAGCAATGTCGGACGACGACATCATCTTCGACGACGCCGCCCTGGGCGAGCTCGACGAGCTCGAAGCGGCGTACACGAACGGCACCGCCTTGCCGCCGCGCTCCATCGTCAACAAGCCCGGCCTGAAGCAGCGCGACCTTTTCGGCGCACCGATTGCCGAGCAGCCGCGCCCGCCGCCCAGACCTGCACCGGCGCGAGGCGGAACGAGCGGTTCGGGCGGCGCTGCCGGCGAGACTCAGGCCAAGGTCCGTCTGACCAAGACGTGGGATCGCGCGAGCTTCGCCAAGCACGGCTGGAGCAAGCGTGGTGCGGCGCAGGCCAAGGCCAAGGCGAAGGGCAAGAGTGGGAAGGGGAAACAGCGCGCGTATGCTTCGGACGAGGAGCCGTGGGACGAGGACGAGGTGCTTGACGACGACGAGGACGATGACGAGGAGTTCCTCATCGACACGTCGTACGACCCGACTGCCCCGATCCTGCCCATCAAGTGGGAACCCGACCCAGACGCCATCCAGACTTTTGTCTACCCGGTTCAACGCGACAAGCCGCTTCGCACGTACCAGCTCAACATCGTTCAGCGCGCGCTGTATGAGAACACGCTCGTCAGCTTGCCGACCGGTCTCGGCAAGACCTTCATCGCCGCCGTCGTCATGTGCGCTTCATCTCTCTTATCCTTCGTTTGTCACTCCGGCTCATTTCGCCTCACCATCGTCGCGCAGGCTCAACTTTTACCGCTGGTATCCAAAGGGCAAAGTGCTCTTCCTCGCGCCTACTCGCCCGCTCGTCACGCAGCAGATCAAGGCGTGTCACTACATCGCCGGCATTCCGCAGAACGACTGCATCGAGCTCACCGGCGGGACGCTGCCAAAACTCCGCTCCATCGGCTGGTTGACCAAGCGCGTCATCTACTCGACGCCACAGACCGTCGAGCGCGACCTCGCCAAGGGCCGCCTCGACCCGCGGGATGTCACCTGCATCGTTGTCGATGAGGCGCACCGAGCGAGTGGCGATTACTCGTACTGCGGCGTCGTGCGCTACATGATGTGCCGCAATCCGCACTTCCGCGTGCTCGCTCTGACAGCGACGCCCGGCTCGAAGGGCGAGGCGGTCCAGGAGGTCATCGACAACCTGCACGTGAGTTGCGCTCTTCCGCCTTCCGGCCGCTCGTGCTCATGCTTTGCGTTCTAGATTGGACGCATCGAGGTCCGCGCCGACGACTCGCTCGACATCCGGCAGTACGTTCACAAGAAGTCGTTCGACCTGACCGTCCTTCCGCTGGGACCGCACCTTTCCGCCTTGCGCGATAAGTGGGCCAACCTCATGCGGCCCAACCTCAATCAGCTCGCCGCAGCGCGGCTCGTCTGGTCGAACGACCCGGTCATGCTCTCGCCCTTCGCCGTGCAGCAGGCATATTCGAAGATTGGCAGCCTTCCGGGCGGCAAGTCGGCGAACGGCAAGTACTTCCCGATGATCAAGCTCCTCGCCTCGATGGCGCGCGCCATGGAGTATCTCGTCATCCAGTCGGTCACGCAGTTCGAGTCGTGCCTCAAGGACATCCAGCAGAGCGGCAACAAGAACTTCGTTTCGTCGTCCGGCTTCCGCGACGTCCTGCGCGAGACCAACGAGCTCCGCTCGCGCGCGGGCTACGTCGGCCACCCGAAGATGGAGAAGTTGCGCTCGATGTGCCTGGAGCACTTCAAGAACGCGCAGGACGAGCGCGACGAGTACACAGGCGAGAAGCGCGAAACGCGCGTCATGATCTTCTGCAACTTTCGCGCCGTCGTCGAGGAGATCGTCGCGTGCCTCAACACGCAGAGGCCGCTCATCAAGGCGACAGCTTTCGTCGGGCAGGCCTCGGCCAAGGGCGTCAAGGGCAAGTCGCAGAAGGAGCAGCTTGAGGTGCGTCGCTCTCTCTCCTGCCCTGTGCAGAGCACTCGCTGACTCGCGTTCGCCCACCCAGACGATCAAGAAGTTCAAGCGGGGCGACTTCAACGTGCTGGTCGCGACTTCGATCGGCGAGGAAGGGCTCGACATCGGAGAGATCGACCTGATCATCTGCTACGAGGCCAACAAGTCGCCCATCCGCATGCTCCAGCGCGTTGGTCGTACCGGCCGTGCGCGCGACGGCCATATCATCGTCCTCATGGCCGAGGGCCGCGAGGAGCGCAACTGGGACCGCGCCAACGAGGCCTACAACGAGGTGCAGAACGCCCTCACGTCGAACAAGATCTTCGAGCTGTATGTCGATGGCGAGCGCCTACTTCCCGCCGACGTCAAGCCGCGCTGCGAGCAGGTCGAGATCAAGGCGCTCCCGCTCGACATCGAGAAGATGACGATGAATGGTCAAAGCCGTCTCGAGCGGCAGGCGCTGGCCGAGAAGAAGCCCAAACGCAAGGTCGACATTCACGCCAACGCCCCGGATGACGCATTCCTCGGCTTCCGCACTGCGGGCCAGGTCGCCGCCGCCAAGAAGGAGAAGGCTCTCCCGCCTTCGCAGGTGCTGCGCAATCGCAAGGCATCTGCGCTGCTCACATACGAGCAGGAGTCGCATCTGCGCTCGCGCTGGCAGCAGGACGCGCTCGGTAGGCCGGTCCACCCGCAGCAGTTCGATGTCGAGGAGCTGCCGTTCGAGCGCGGCCTGAGTGGCGGCGCGCAGCGCATCCCGCGCCATGGCGAGCGGCATCTCGACCTTCTCGCAGCAATGCGGACCACGGACCAGCTCTCCGACTCGAGGCCGCAGGCACTTGACGCTTGGCACGACAAACTGTCGAAGGCGTTCAACCCGAAGCTCGTCGAGGTCTTCCGGGCGCAGGACCGCCAGGGCCCGCCGCTGAAGCACGTACGGTTGAGGCGGCCCCCACCTCCTTCACCCGACCGCTTTCCCGTCGAGTTCCCGCTGCTCACAGCCATACCGCGCGACACGCCGGGGGACGCGCAGGACGACGGAGACCATGAGCGACCTCGAGGGGCGTTGTTCCGCGCACAGTCGCAGCTGCAGGACTACCCGCTTACACGCAAGCTGTTCTCGTCACCTGTCGGCGCCAGTGCCGCTGACGCGCCCAATCAGCCGCCCTTTCGCCCGCCAACTTCACCGCTCAGGCCGCCGAGTCGCCCAGTCAGCGCGGCCTCGAAAGCACCGACTGAGACACTCGACTTGCTGGACTCGGACGACGAGAATGCGCGGATGCAGACGCTTGATGTGGCGCGGCCTACGGCAGCTCCCGCCACGAGCTTCTCGATCGAGCTGGACGACGACGACGAGCTCGTCCTTTCCGACAGCGAGCTGCTCGATGGCGCGGTCATCCGCGGTCATTCAGGCTCGCCGCAAAAGGCTGCGGCACCGATGATCAAGCCGAAGCCGATCGTTCTTAGCGACTCTGACGAGGCGCCCGCCGCTTCCCCGCCGCTGTCTGTCGTGCGGTCGAAGCCGCCCGCTGTGCAGGCACAAGCTCCCAACGCTCGCTTGCATTCCGCTGGCGGAACAGCCTTTCGTCCTTACGTCGCGCCTCGTCCCTCAGCTTCCCAGCCCATGGCACCCGCTCGTCCTCTCGCCAAGGCCGCTGCATCGCGACCTCTACCCGCTCCGTCTTCGTTCGACGACGACGACTACTCTTTCTTCGACTTTGCCGACGACGCCGAACTTGACGCCGCGCTCAACAACATTCCCGAGGAGGCGGTACGGGGTCGAAGCATGTCCCGCCCCGCCGAAGTACCGCCCGCACCTACCGCCGAGCAGATGCCGCCGCCTCAGTCGACGAGAAGGCACGCCTCCGCTTCGCTCAAGCGCTCAATTGCGGTCGTGCCGTCATCGCCGGCCCCCGCTACGACGGGAGCGGCGTTCCGCCCAGCTGGCTCCGCTGCGCACGCCTCGGTGGTCGAATCGTCGCCTGCCAAGGCCGCCAAGCCGATGCGTCGCCTCGCCGTGCCCGACTCGAGCGAAGCGTCCTCGCCTGTCGTCGGCGGGCACATCCAGCGCTACGTCGAGACTACAGACGCCGCGGCGGCCGAACCCACACAGGTGCCGCGCCGCCTGAACCGCCTGCGCCGTGGTCGACAGGCGTCAGACGACGATGATGACGGCGACGATGTTGTCGAGAATGCCGAAGAGAGTGCCGGGGACCGCGGCAAGACCAAGAAGAAGAGGCGCCAATCGGCCGGTGACGCTCACGACGACAAGGAGCGCAAAGAGAAGAAGAAGCGCAAGAAGAAGGAGATCCTCACGCATCGTGCTGCGGGGCGGATCGGTATCTTCGACATCGAGGCGGTCAATTCGGAAGCCTCGGGCTCTGAGGCGTCGACCGAGGGCTACTCGTCCGAGAACTCGATCGACCGCGACTTTGTCGCGCGGTCGTCGGCTTCGCCCGAACGCGACGACCCGGACGCGAGCGTCGTTTCGAGTGGGCAGCAGGCACAATTCTACCGCGACTCGCTTGCGACGCAGGCGCCAGCTGGGTTCGGCACGCCGCAATTCGGCCGCGGGGGCGTCGCGAGGTGGCAGGACCGCTACGCTGCTGGTGCGCGCAGGGGCATACCCATCACGCCCACCTCGCAGGACGAAGGGGAGGAGGACGACTGGAGGTGCGTTCTCCGTGTTTTGTCGCGCATTTCCACCGTTCTGACCTCCGACTATACAGCTACGGGTCGTTCTGTGTGCGCTCGGACGAGGAGATCGAGTACGAGGAAAGCTCGCCCGCCCATCGCTGAGGCCGTCGGGCGCGAGTGCCAGGTGAAGCCGTCCCACGTGTTCCGCCGTTGTTGTAAGACCTCTTGCACCCGCATTGCAGCCTCTCTATTTCTTTCGTAGCTGCATGCGCTGCCAAGTCGAGAGCGACCGGAGTCGTCCATGGGCCGCAGGATCCGTATCGGAAGGATCAAGCAGCTTGTGCGCTTGAAGCTGGGCGAGCGACTTCGATGCGAGCGGCGTGGTCATGCAACGCATAGAGGTCTCGGTACAGGCTGCAGCAGAAGGGAAAGCGCCGAAAGCCGTCAAAATCGTAGCCTTCTCAAGCCTGATGATGCACTCGCCGGCGGATGAGATGGGATGAAAATGCTATGCCAACAGTCTGTATGTAATGAGAGGTATGAGGGGGTATGTACGAAGATGATGCGGGTAATGCGGATGCTCTATACAACCCGGTCGACGGCGATGTGGCACGTCGTTCAAAGATGCGCCGAAAGCGGATGCTCTATACAGCCCACTGGCCAGAGACCCATGGATGATGACGCATGTCCTCCAGCTGAATGCGCTCGTCAAGCCTGACAGCGAGGCAGCGGTCGAGGAGGTCCTGCGCCGTCGCACTCAAGACAACCTTGGTCTGGATGCGTTTGCCGGCAATGGCGTCGGCAGGCGACAGAAACGGGTTTTCACCCGTGAGGAGAACGTGGAGGAGGACGCCCAGCGACCAGACCTCGGCCGGAAGCATGGCGTACGCGCCGCCGCCGAAGACCTCAGGCGAGGCGTAGGTGCAGGTGCCGTAGAAGCGCTCTGCAATGGGGCACAAGTCAGCTGCCTGTCACAATGGGTGGGGTCGACGAAGCGACGCACTCTCATACTGGATAGGCGCTGGACCAGCCGGATCGAAAATCACGACCGAGCCGAAGTCGACGAGCTTGACCCGCAAGCGCTCATCGATGCAGACGTTCTCGTCCTTCCAGTCTCGATGCAGGACGCCCATTTGCGCGAGGTCGCAGGCCGTGTTAACAAGCTGGTAGAAAATGTAGCGCGCGATGCCCTCGCTGAAATGCCTCTGTCGCTCGACCCAGTCGAAGAGGTCCGACGAGGTGCGACGCATCATCGGCGGTGGCGGAGGGTTCGTAGGCGTGAGCGGGGAAGCGGCGGGAAGGAGCGATGCGGGCGTGCCGGCGAAGGTAGGAAGAGCCGGCGACGGAAGAGCCGAGCCCTCGCCCGATGCAGTTGGCGCAAGAGGCACGCAGGCAGACAACGGAGAGATAGGCGGGGAGGGAGGAAGCATAGGTTTAGGCGGGTTGGACGCCTGGACGGAGGCGCCGTGATACTCGAGAATCTGCGGATGTCGACGCGGTCAGCTTCGCCCGGCGGGTAGGAGAAACGGTGGCTACGTACGAGGTAGAAGAAGCGGTCGTCGGCAAAAAGGTCGATGAAGCCGCAGACGCCCGGATGCCGCATCTTGCGGAGGACATACGCCTCTGCCGGGACGACGAGGGCGTCCTGCTCGTCGAGTTCGAAGCCAGGCGGCACGCTGCCCCAGCTCCGCGTGCGTACGAGCGTCTGCCTCGAAACGCGATCCTTCGCAATGACCTTGGCAGCGAAGAATTCGCCGTTCGACCTGCGCTGGACCTTGAGGACGAACCCGGACCCGCCGACGCCAATCTCCTCGACGAGGGCGTACTGGGCGTGGAAGAGCGGACTGAGCGTGTCGTAGCACGTCGGCAGCGGAGCGAAACCCATCGTCCTCGGATGAAAGAAAGACGCCTGGCGACGGTCAACGTGCGAGGCAGCCGGTGCGATTGCCGAGAGAAGGCAACGGCGCGAGTGGCCGGCCGGAAAGGAGCGAACAGCGCGCAAAGAGCGGAAAGGAATGGGAAGGAGACGAAGCGGAGCAGGTCGAGGCAGGCCAGCAAGTCTGCAAGGATCCAGGGTCAATGCATGTGAGAAGGCGGGCACCTTGCCGGAGCAAGGGGAGCACGGAAGCCAGGAGGGGATCTGGGGCCCACGAGCTCCCGGGCACGCCTTGCCCTGATCGCCTCGCTGCCGAAGCAACTCAATCGGCGTGCGCCCGACCCAGCCTGAACTTGCAACCGTCCACTGTTGCCTGCGCTGGCCTCACTCAGCGCCGTTGCATGCGAGCAGACTCTTCTCGACGACGACCTCGAGTCTTCGCGGGGTAGCACGCGCATGTACGGAGCATCTGGGCCGCCTGGAGCCCGCCTGTTGATTTTCCGTTCGAACGGGAGCCTGAAATTGCAGCGGGAACTGGAAGGGGCGAAGTCTCAGCCGGGTGTGATAGCACGACCCGGACCACGTTGGTACATTTGGGCACGCCGCTCTCGGTCATTTAGCGCCTTACTAGCCTTGCAACTCTGCGAGATTCGTCTCGATGCAGGTGAATCTCCGTGAAAGCCTCGTTGCGAGCCGGCCAAAGCTCGACTTGAGAAGGCTGCCCGCTTTTTCCCGCGACGGCTTGCCCTTCCTTGCGCGTGCCCACTCGGTGGCGTACGATGTGACCTGATGCTCGCGCCGAGACAGTCTGTGGCGACGATCAGGTCGAAAGAATTCGGCTTTCCGCCACGCTCTCGACCGCCTCCTGCCCTCTGCAAAGCGATCGCCCAATCCCCGATTCTTCCATACGTTGCGCCCCCGCCACGCATTGATAATTGTCTCTCTGATCGTTCCATCGCAGGCCATCGGCGGCAGGTCGCTGAGCCTCGCAGAATGGCCCAGGGATCGAAAGAGTGTGCAGCGCGGGTCGTCTATTACGGCGAGAAGAAGGGTGCACACAGGGCGAGACAGCTACGGGACAAGTACAAGGGGAAGCTCGAGACACGCACAACTAGCACACAAACGACGCACTACCAGAGGCACAACAAGCGCGCGACAACTCGGAGAGTATTGAACGAGAAAACGAAAACGACCTGTATGCCCCTTGGCGACGGAACCACGCTCCGCTTCGCCGCTGCGCTGCTCCTTCACGCGCGCTTTTTCCGCTGACTCCGCCTCGCGGCCCCCTCTGGCCCCGGCGAGTCGGCCTCAGCAGCAGCGGGTGATCCTCCGAGCGCGTCGCTCTTCCTCTTTCTCGCGCCACCGCCGCCGCCGCCGGCCTTCTTTCCCTTCTCCGCCGCGGGCTCGTACGCGCTGTCGCCCTTGGGCGTCGGTGCATCCGTCGTAGCGGTGCTCGCGGGCGAGCACATCGCGGCCGATCCCAAGCCGTTCGCTTCGGGACTCGTCACCTCGTACGGGAGGGCCGTCGGCGCAGGTTGGGCGCTGCTGTAGGGTCCCGAGTCGAGCGACGGGTCGATGGAGGAGGACGCGAGGATGTCGGAGTAGTCGGTGACGGGGGCGGCGCCGCTGTCAGAGCTAGTCGAGGCGGAGGGGAGAAGGTAGGACGTGGGCGTGACCGCAGGTCCCGCTGTTCGAGTTTAGCGGCGCGTCAGTCCATTTTGCCCGCGAGTGAACGTCAAGCCTGCTCAGCAGCGCCAGCGCGGAGAGCCGACAGGCACAAACAGACGCACCAATCTCGCTGAACTGCGCGAGCATCTTGTCAAAGTCGATCCCGCCATCGTCCATCGTGTACGCGCTCCAGTCGAACCCATTGGCGGTCCCATCGTCCGCCGCGCCGGTCCCCTGCGCGTCCGTCGCTCCTCCCGCTCCCGCCCCCGCTCCTGCCCCGCCCGCGCGCGGCGCGTTCTCGACCTGTTCGCGCGCGTCGTCGGGGAGGTTCTTCATCAGCCGCGCGATCTGGTCCTCGAGCGCGGCCGTGCGCTGGTCGATGTCGGCCTTCTCGCTCAGCACGCTCGACAGCGCCGAATTGCTCTGCGCGAGCGCCGTCTCGAACGAGGGCGAGATTGCTGCCGATGTCGGAATCGGGGTCGTAGAGGACGATGCGGAGCCGTTCGGCGCGAGCGGGGTGAGGGAGAAGGGGTTCTCGAACGGGTTGTAGGTCGAGGCGGGGACGAAGGGCATGAGAGCGGTGGAGGTGGAAGCGTAGGAAGAGGCGGGGGTGGCGGACGAGTGAGAAGGCATGGATGCGGGCGCAGGAGAGGCAGATGGCGCCTGGCTGAAGAAGGAGCCGAGCGCTTCGGGGTTGTTGCCGGAAGAGGACAGGAACGCGCTGAACGCCTCGGGCGTCAGACCGTACTGCGACGGGTCGGTCGTACGTGGTGTTGGCGCGTCGGAAGGCGTCGAGACGGATGCAAAGCGGTTCGATGACGAGACGACCGAGTTGGAAGAGGGCGCGCGGCTCAGTGCCGACATGGTCGCAGTCTGCGCAGGTGCAACCATGGCTGCGGGAGGGGCAAGTCCGTCAGCTACATAGACTGAAAACATTACTTTGAGAAGGAGCGCACCGCTAGAGATAGTCGGCAATTCGTCGTCGTCGGCATTGAGCAGCGGGATCTCTTCAATCTCGTCCTCCCCCTCGCTCAGCTCTTGCAGCGCTGCGCCCGCGCCGCCCTGCTGCCTCCTGTTCACGTCCTCGAGCATCAACCGCGACTTGGGCATAAGCACGACGCCGTTGCTCTTGCCCTTGCCCGCTGCGCCCGCCGCGCCCGTCGGGCTCTGCGCCCCCTGCGCCCCGCCCGGCGCGTCGCGCACCTGCGCAGGGCTCGCTCCCGCGCCCGCGTCGAGGACCTGCCCGCCAAAGACGCCCGCGAGGAAGCGCAGGATCTTGTTGATCGTCTCCTCCTGCTTCTTGTGCTTCTCGCGGCTCTGCACCGCCTCCTGCCACAGCGCGTGGTTCTTCGCCTGCAGGTCCTTGAGGTCGGCGCTGATCGCCGTCTGGTGCTTGCGGATCGCGGCGAGGTCGGTCAGGAGCGACGAGAGGTCGAGCGTGCCGTCGGCAGTCGCGGCGACGGCGCCGTCGCCCTTGACCTTGCGGTGGATCATGCACAGCAGGTCGGGTTGGCCGCGCTGGAAATTGGCGTTGGAGAACTCGACTGCGGGCGCGTAAAAGAAACAACGAACTTTGATGAGCCCATGTCCGAGGGTGTGCACGCCGGTCGCCGGCGAAAGAAGCAGGCTCGTCACTCACGCATGTCGCCCTCTTCGGAAGTGTCACGCTTCAGCACACCTTGCTGAAGATGGGGGACCTGGTTTTCGCGATCGTTCGCGCCAAGCGAGAGCGGATTGGGGGGTTCGGGAAGGTCAGTTCGGACCACGAAGAACGGCGACGATCACCGTCCGTCGTTTGACGAGGTGCGAGAGGCAGGGGAAGCGTCGAGCGCACCTTGTGAAAGCCGTACATGTTGAGCTGGCGGACGAACGAGCCAAAGTTCTGGTGCTTGAAGTAGCGCGGAAGCAGCTCCTTGCCGACTCGGTCAGCCGAAGGGACTGTGGACGGCAGATGCGAAGCGGTCAGTGCTCGTCTCTGCCTCGCAGACACAGTGTACGCACCAAAGAACGAGTCGCCGTCTTCACTCCAGCGGATGAGGTGGTCGGTTTCGGGCTCGGACACCATGCTGTGGGGCAGAGCTGTCAGCTCGTGGTCCGGAGCTTCGGGCGGTGCTCTGGTCCTCCAGGCAGCGACTGCGAGTCCAGGCAACTCGACAAGCCGTCCCAGTTCGTCTCGGATGCGCGAGAGAGCCAGCGCGAGGCCATTGCGTTGCCCGAGCTCTCCGGGGCGGCTGTGCAAGCGAGCGAGGCGGGGGAGGACTGACGTGTAGAGCTTTGTGAGGAAGGGCGGGACGTTCTTGGTCGTCTCCTTGTTGGGCTTTGTGCGCATCGAGGGCTCTGGGGCCGAGCCCGCGGGGATGGGCGGGAGCGCCTGCGATGCGAGCGCAAGCTGCAGGTGGTCGACCGGCGGCGACTCTGAGCGCGCAGGCGCGGGTTTGCGGGCGCGCGGCGGCATCCTAGCCGGCTCTTTCTGCGAGATCTCAGCGGCGATCGTCTGCGTGCGGAGAACGCGCGAGGGCGAGAGCGTCAGGCCCGAGGCGAGCGAAGGCGCGGGGCGGACAGACGCAGCCCCGAGTGTGCGAAGTCCGCAGCGAGGCAGGGCAGCAGATGGCGGAAGCACAGAGAGCACAGCAGCAGCAGGGCACCCCGGGCACCCAGCCCGCCCCGTCTTCCGCCGCGCAGCAGGGCGAGCAAGCACCACCGCCTCCGCAACAACAGCACCCGCTCGACGGCCTCTCGCCCACCGACCTGCGCAACAAGCTCGACGCCGCACGCAAGGACCTCCGCGGCCACCTCGAGCGCAAGCGCCGCATTGACCGCGACTTGGTGCGTGACTCGCAACTCGCTCTTCCCATCCATCTGACGGAGCCTCGGGACTGAGTATGCTCTGCGAACGCACACAGGCCACGCTCGAGCAGTCGATCTACGCCTTCGAGGGCTCGTACCTCTCGGACGCGCTCTTCCCCGCCTCGAGCAACACGACCTCGTCCGCAACGAGCCAGTTTGGCAACATCATCCGCGGCTACGACAGCTACCTCAAGGCGCCCAGCGCGAGCGGAGGAGACCGCAAGCGCGGCGGGCGCGTCGGCGAGGGCGCGCTCGACAAGGAGCGCATGTTCAGTGCCAGCTCTGCGACCTACCAGCGCGTGCGTCCCTCTTCCTCAGCGCTATCGCTTGCGCCAGCTCTGATCCTTTACATCTTTGACAGTCGGTCGAGCTTCGACAAGCCGAGGCGGCGGCGTCCGTCGAGCCGGAGAGCGACGACGACAGCTCGCGCAACCGCAAACGCAACCGACACTGAAGCTCCTCGCTCCTCGCGGTTTGTACACTCCTTCGCGCGAAGCATCCTGTTCTCTTTGCGGTACTATCTTCACACTGTCGTACTCGTTCATGTTGTATTGGTCAACCGCCGTCCTTACCTCGCACAGTAGAGGGGGAGAAAAGGGCGATACCGCCGTATCATCCCTCAAATCCCGCGAAACAAGACGAGAAGCGCATCGCAACGATCGGCAGCGCAGGATTGCGTCGCGATGTACGGCTTTCTCGTCTGCCACGTTGCGACCACGCTCGACCGCTTGGCAGCGGGACTGTGCAGAGCAGGACCAGCTCGCACCCGGACAATTCAGGTCGTCGTGCACCTCTACACGCATACCCGCAAAACCTCCCGCACCATCCGCTGAAACCGCTTGACTGGCTGGTACATCTGCTGGTCCTCGTCGAGCTGCACAAGCTTGACCACCACGCCCCTCTGTCTCGCCTTCGCCTTGACATCCGCCCAGAACGCCTTGCCCGCCGCCTCGTCCCATTCGCGCCACACGGGCAATTCGAGAACCTCCAGCTTGGGCAGCTCGTCGCGCTCGAGCGCCCCAACAAGCGCAGCCGCCGCGCCCGAGACATACTCGTCCCTCGTCGACCGCGCGACAAACTCGCCGAGGTCGAGCGAAAGCGCGACGTAGCGCAGCGACGTGCCGCTGCGCGTGAGGAGCGCGGGCGAGAGCCATGCGACCGAGGTGCAGAGGAGCTCGAGGGTGGGGAACGCGAGGTCGCCCGAGGCGAGGAGGTCCGTCTCGGACGAGAGGATGTCGCGCGGGTGCGTGAAGTGCAGCGCGCGGAGCGAGCGGCTCGTGCGCACGAGGAGCGCTTCGAGCGTCGAGCCGGCGAAGGGCGGCTTGAGCGAGACGGCAACTTCGGTCACGTTGCGCGCGAAGAGCGTCTCGAGCGCGAAGGACTGGTCGCGCGGTGGAGGCCAGAAGTCGTCGGGCGAGAAGGCCGAGTACAGGTAGACGTGGTCGAGTGTGAGGTGCTTGAGAGAGGATGGCAGCGCCGGGACATGCTTCGGCTTGAGGCGGTAGACTGCCGCCTTGTCGACGCGCTGCAGCTTGAGGTAGTGCAGATGGAGGGCCTCGAGCCCTGCGACGAAAGTGTTTGAGCAGTTGCGGGTCAGGCAAATGAAGAACAACGCACCTGCGAGCTCGCCAACCCACCAAGAGTCGAGGCCCGTGTGCATCGGCGCCTCCGGCCGGTGCTGGCGACTGCCGATGTCGAGGTGAACGAACCCCTTCGACACCTTTCGTAGCTTGGGCACGTGTTGCATGAGCCGCGCGAGGCTGTAGTAGAACGACAGGTTGGGCACGACGAGCCCTTCGAGGCCCTCGGCAAGCGCCTTGTCATTCCGAAGCACGTGCACGAACCCCTCCGTCAACGTCCCGTCGCTCAGGGTGAGTGAGCGGTACGTTCGACGGCGATAGACACTGCGCAAGCAGCGGTTGACGCCCGCGAATTTGTCGTGCAGGCGGTCACGTAGAAACCTGCAGAGCCTCGTCATGCTTCAGCCTGCGACAGAGCGTTTGAAGGACGCACTCGGTCGGGCACGATGCGCTTGCCAAGTCGCAAACGTAGAGTATGAGCTCCATGGGGAGGCGCAGACTCTCCTGCCGCGGCACGACCCCCGTCCTGCTGTCGGATCCGAAGCGTGAGCAGCGACGCGACTTTGCGAGAGGACGGAGTACTTCGCGCACCCACCGTTGCCGAATCGCTTGACGATGCGCTCGCTTAAACGCGTGTGCAACCGCGGTGGAGCGGACACAGCCATGCTTGCTAGCGTAGACGAGGCAGGGAAGCGGTTGAATGGAACGAAATCGAACTTCGAGTGCGACAGTCAGGAGAAGAGAGGCGAGCGAAGGTGCGGGAAGCAAGAAGCGCTCTCGCCCGACGTGCACGAGACGGACGACGCTAAGCGCCAGCACCGCCTTCTCTAGAAATGAGAAGAAGGAGAAGAAGCGGGGCAGCACGACCCGGCCGGCCGGCGGACCGCTGCGGGACAATTCGCGAAGTGGCGCGGACTGCAACGGATTTTGATTCGCGTCAAAGCTGCAGAATGTGTACAAATGCTGGTGTACAAGGATGAGCGGACAAACCCTAAGAACCAAGATGCCGCGAAAGAAACGCACATGAAAAGCGGTCTCGACCTTCTCGAGCTGCTTCTGCCGCTGCTGCTCAGCACACCGAGTCGTGGCCAACCTGTCCAACCGACGGCAGATCAGTCTCGAAGTTACCGAAGGCGTGTCGCAAGTCGCTGCGAAAATGATGCCATCAAATTCGGAGGAACGCGAACGCACCGGCCTCGTCCCCTCGCCGTGGCTCGCCGCGAGCCTCTCCGCGATGCCCATCGCGCCCTTCTCGCCCTTGGAGCCAGCTTGCGTGTGGCCCTCGAGGTTGCGGCCCGCGCCGTGACCGGGATGCGGGACGTCGGCCTTGTGCTCGTCCATGAGCTGCTCGGTGACGGTGATAAGATCGTGGAAGAGACGCTCGACTGCCGTCGAGCGACGTTACGGTCAGCAATGGTGACGTCGACAATTGGGGAGACAAACGCGTGGGAAAGACGAGACGCACCCATATCCTCAGAGAAGGTCTCGCGGAAGACGACGCGCAGGACCTCCTGGTCCTCGACCGCCGGCGGGAGCTGGTAGTTGGGGATGATCCAGCTGTGCTGGCGCAGAAGGTACTGGATGCTGCTCTGCTTGACGCGCGGGTATTCGCGTTTGAATTCGTCCGTGAACTGGAAGGCGACGACAGGCAGCGCGGGCTTGTACGTCGCGATCTCGTCCGTCGCGCCGAGCGTCTGCTTCGCCTTGTCCATGAGCGTGGTCGAGTCCTCGTCCTTGGGGCGGTGGATCTGCGAGACGACCTTGTAGTCTGCGGCATGAGCAAGCTTCATGAGTTTCGGACCGGCGCCCCCGATTGCCCGACATGCAACGCACACTTCGAGCGCTCGATCGCGCGTGCGAACAAGCGCGCGTTCTTAGCGTCGTGGAGCGCGATGCGGCGGTACCCCTCGAAACCGAGGTAGATCAGGTTGTAGTACTGCGCGATGACGGGCGCGGCCGGCCTCGAGAAGTTGAGCGAGAACGAGTACTCGACCGAGCCGAGGTACGTCAGCTTGAAGACCAGCTCCTTCGGGAGGTATTCCTTGGAGCGCCACACGACGAAGCCGACGCCGACGTAGGCCTGTCCCGCGAGCAAAGTCAGCGTCACGAGCGCATTCCCCTGAGTCCTTGGGCGCGTCGCACCTTGCCCCATTTGTGGCCCGAGGTGTTGATGCTGACGACGCGGGGGATCTTGAAGTCCCAAACCAGGTCAGGAGTGGCGAAGGGAGCGAAAAAGGCGCCCGAGGCACCATCAACGTGGATCGGGACAGAGTGACCAGTCTTGGCCTCGTACTCGTCGAGGAGCGTGGCCATGCCCTGCACGTCCTCGTAATGGCCCGTGTAGGTCGAGCCTAAGCGAGACAGGTGATTAGCTTCTGCGAGCAGGACGGGCATCCAGGAGACACCGGACACGCACCGAGAATGATGAAAATGCCGATCTGAAGGGAGATTGAAGTCAGCCACTGCAACAGAAGGAGGCAGTTGTCAAGAAGCGCACCGTGTTCTGCAGACATTCTGCTTGTCAGTGTTTACTCGACCTCGACAGCTGGACCTCGGCAGAACGGGACTGAGCACACCTCGTCAACATACTCCATCGCGCGCTTGGGGTCGAGGACGTAGCGCGTAGACTCGTCGACGGGGACCATGCGAGCCTCGACGTCCCAGTAGCGGGCAAACTTTTCGAGGGCCTGCGGACATGGTGTTCAGTTTCGAGCGACAGCGCGACGACGGTGGAGGAGCGGGACGTACGACCTGTGCGTTGGCGCCCATGATGATGTTGGGACCTGGCTCGTGGATGCTCTTGCCCTCGGCCTTGCGCTTCGCCTGCCAGCGCTTCTTCATGGCGAGGCCGGCGAGCTGGATCGCCTCGGACGATCCCGTCGTCGCCGTGCCCGTCGCGTCCTCCTTGGTGTCCTCGGCGTGCCAGAGCTTTGCGAGCATCGAGATGAGGCGCGAGTGGATGAGCGTCGTCGCCGGGTACTCGTCAGAGTCGATGAGGTTCTTCATGCGGTGCTCGTGCATGAGGCGGTCGGCGTGCTCCTCCATGTGCGTGTGGACGAACGAGGCGAGGTTGAGGCTGCGGAAGAGCGCAAGTGCCACGGTCAGCGAGAGTCGCCGGAGGGGAGCAGGTAGTGCGACGCACAGCGGGTTCCCGTCGAGCGAGAGCTCGTTCGAGACGAGGCTGTAGGCAGTCTCGGCTGGCACTCCCTTCGAGGGAATCGAGTACTTGGGGATGGGCTCGGTGCCGTAGTCGCGAGCGGGATGCGACGACATCTCGTGCGGGTTCTCGCGGCCGAGCATCTCGGTGATGGTCGGGCGGCCATTGCGGTGCTTCTGCGAGTGCTCACGGGCCTGGGCGAGCACCTTGTCCGGGTTGATGTTGCGCGAGAGCGACATGATCGGGCGATGTGGGGGTGAGAAGGTGCGGGAGCGGGGACGGTGTCGCGCGGGCGTGCAGCGGTTCAAGCAGGGGGGCTGCAGGTGTTCTTGAGCTACTGCAAGCTTTGGCGAGCCAGCAGAGGACAGAGAGAAGGCTCGAGAGGTTGATCGCCGGCGACTGCGTCAGACTTCGTTCGCCGAACGTTTTCGCTGCAACTCGGGCGGTGCAGCAATTCCAGCCGCCAAACTTGGTCTGGTACCTCTATTTTGAGCCGTCAGCCTGCCGCGCTCGTTCGGCTCGTCTGCGAAGCTGGCCTTCTCCCTCTCTCCTCGTGACCGAGCCCCTCGTTGCTGCGCGCAGCAACCGAAGCTGCACTTTCTGCTACGAAGACGGTGTCGCCCAGTCGTCCTCAAACGTCCTCATACGAGCGAAACGCGACCTGACTGGCTGCCGCTCTCCGAAATACCCCTGCAATTCGACTCAGGTGCGACCGTCGAGAGGGCCGCTGAAGCTATCTACGAATTTCGTGAGACTGAAGAGCCTACCGCGAGGTCAGGAAAAGCATTAGCCAGGAGAAGCATTAGCACCGATCAGCGCCGTCTGCAAACGCCGTTCCCGTGCGACGGAATCGGGAGCAGGAGCATTCCTCTGGTCCCAAGGTCGAGCGGAAGCAGGTCATGCTCGTCAGCCTGCTCTAACTGCAACGTACGTACGGTTGCGACTGAGCCAGCGGGCGCAGCGATGGCGTTCTCCTGGGCTGGGTAGATTCGTGCGGAAGAGTGCCTGTCAGTCGAGGCGCAGTCCAGATCACATCAGCCGGGCCATCCGGCCAGTTCGACACCACTGAAGGACCTACTGTGCCGGCTCAAGAGCATCCTGGAGGGCCCTGCTTGACCACCAGCCCGTAGCGCCGTCGGCGTTACTCCTGCAGAAGCTGCAAGCCAGCCTCGGCATTCAAGCCGTCTTGCTCAAGGCTGTGAAGGAAGCTGCGAGACGCAGAAGAAAGGAGGCGGTGCCGCGCAAGTCAGGTTCCAGCCCCGCGGTTGATGAGGTGAAGGCGGTAAAGCAACTCGGGGACGAAAGCTTCGCAGACTGCGATATCTCGCTCCTTGATCCGCGTCGAATCGCCTTTTCGCGCCTACAACGCTGCCACCGTACTGCTCCCCTGAGCCTCGAGCACGCGTTTACGCGCAGCGACAGAGAACGTCCAAGCCCGACTGCCGTTCGTCTTCACCAAGCAAGCTGGGCATGACATCGTACTCGTGCGAGCACGCGAGCAGTACCCCCAGTCGGCCGTCTCGTCGCGCTGAGCCTCGTGCCGACCGGAAAAGCTCAATCCTAGATGTGCTCGCACAGCGACGGCAAGATAATGGGGATCGGCGGGTCTTGAAGATGAGACGGGGTCGCGAAGCGTGCGCAGAAGCGACTGCGGGTCACACACAGTCGAAGCGCGTTCAAAGCGTGTCGTGGCACAGATCGAGCTTGCAAACACCGCACAGGCCGGGGCAAGACGAGGAGGGAGAGGAGAAACAGCATCAAGCAGCCTGGAGAGGAAGGCGGCTCGCAGCGAAGCGGTGCCCTAGCAGTACGGAGCAACTTGACTCCCTGGAGCATACTCTGCACGGAAGGGCGCGAGATCGTCGTTGACCAAGCCGGGGAGAATCAGGCGACGAGAGGTCAACCTCACGCCCGTCAGTGCGCTGCAGCTGGACCCGGCCCAGGCGTTCCCTAGCTTGCTTGCATCCCGCTGCTCCTTGCACGGTCTCACTCTACGCATCCGCGCGCGTCTCGGTCATCCTCCCCGCCTCTCCTCCTCGTTGACATCAGTGTCAATCCCGCCACCGCTGCTCCAAACGCCATGGTGAGGACCTCTGGCGCCCGGAAACAGAGTACTTGAGCTGATCTCGGTCCCTACAGCCCCTCCGCCGCGGCCGCACCTCCTCGGCCGACGAGTCATCCCGTGCCGCCAAGCGCCTCGCCCGCATCGACGATGCCTTCAACCGCGCAGCGGGCTACGACGCAGAGCACTACGCTGCCCTCGAGGCGTCTCTTCCGGCCCGCGGTGGGGACAACCGGCGGAGGACGAGGGCGGCTGTGGTCGACGACGAGGAGGATGAGGACTTTGAGATGGTCGCCAGCACCGAACAGGGTGCAGAGGGAGCAGCCGCAGGCGAAGTCGGCGGTGGCTTCCTCCCCGAGCCACCGGCGGCAGATACGGGCGGCGGCTTCATCGTCGACGAGCCGTCCGCTGCTGCCGGCGGCGGCTTTCTGCCAGAACCAAGCGCCGCGGGCGGCGGCGGCTTTCTTCCCGAGCCTGACAACGTCGGAGGTGGAGGCTTTCTCCCAGAGCCTGCGCAGACGGGCGAAGGAGGTGGCTTCCTCGTCGATGATGCCGGTGGCTTCCTCCCGGACCCAGCCGCCCCCTCTTTCGACGCCGGTGGCGGCTTCCTGCCGCCCGACGGCGATACCGCGATGCCCGACTACGGCATGAGCGGCGGCTTCCTCCCTCTCCCGCCGAACCTCGCCTCGGCAGACGCCGACTTCAGCGGCAGCGGCGGCTTCCTGCCCGACTCGGACGCCCTCCCCGAGCCCGTCGCGCTTGCACACGCGCTCCCAACCCCGCCTCCTCCGCCTTCGCGCATTCCGCTCGTGCACATTCCCGCCGCGCTGCGCGACCTCGGGCTGCACCGCGTCGGGCTCGCCGGCGCCGAGCTGCTCGGCCTCTTCGAGGAGGTCGCGAGCGACGATGACGAGGCCGAGGGAGGGAGGAGCGTCCGGAGGGAGCGGTTCAAAGAGGCGTGCGAAGTGCTCATGGGCGACGACGACGAGAGCGACGAGGAGGGAGAGGGGAACGGGGACGGCGAGGGAGACAAGGACGAGTACCGCGAAGAGGACGAGGAGCTTGGCGAAGGCAGGCGACGGCGACGCTCGGCGCGCCAGCAGCCAGCACGGCGCTCGACGCGCGGACGCGCGGCCAGGACTGGCGAGGGCAACGAAGAGGCCAGCACCCCGGACATCACTGCTCGCGACTTTGGCGCCTCGCTCGACGCCCTGCCTGACGATGATGACGAGCTCTCGTCCGTCGCATCAGACAGCGAGTCGGACGAAGGCGCGTCCGGCAGCAGCGCGCGCCGCGGCAAGAAGGGTGCAGGCGGCAAGGGCAAGGCAAAGAAGGGCGGCAAGGCGCGCGCAAGCCGCGGCGACGCCTCTCGCCCGCTCTCGGCGCGCGACCTCGCCGACGCGGGCGACTCGTTCGACCTGTTCTTCGAGGAGTCGCCGCAGATGGCCTTCCCGCAGAGCAGGCGCACGATCGGGCTGATGGAGTTGCAGCGGGCGTGTAGGGTGCTCAAGGAGAAAATGAGCGAAGGCGACGTGCGTCATCTCTCTTTTGGCATGTTGTTTCCTCCGCCGTGGCTGACACTCCGCGCCGCGCAGATGAACGAGATGGTGGAATACGCTGCTCGGAGCAAAGGCATCGTGGACCTCGAGGCTTTCGCGCGCATCCTCATCGAGACGAATCTGTAACTCGACTAGCCCGCTTGCGATTGCTGCAGACGGAGAGACAACAAGGTTGCAGGTAGAGTGATGCGCACACACACACAGAGACAAACGCCAAACCGGGGCTAGGCACAGACTTCAGTCGCTCATGGCCGCCTCCTCCTCGTCGTCCGACTCGCCGACGTCGCTCACTCGCTCCGTGTTGGCCTTCTGCAACGCGCGCGGTTGCTTGAGCCCCCGCGCAGCGCGGCGAGCCAGCCCGCTGTTCTCCTTCTCGTCCGCCTTGGCGCCCTTCCTGCCCTTCGCTGCGGCAGGCGACTTGCGCGCTGGCGAAGGTGCAGCCGCCTTCTTCCCCTTCGGCGCCACATTCTTTTTCGGCGTTGACTTCGCCTTGGCGGGAGGTTCCTCGTCGACGTCCATCTCGTTGCCGTCCTCCTCTTCCTGCTCGGCCGTTGCCGACCGCGCGTCCTCGTCTTCGCTCTCGCCGAGGCCCTTGTCGAGCTTCTTGCTCGGATCGCTCCGCAATCCGCCGCGCTGCCCGCGCGCCGTAGGCTTCTTGCCCTTCGCGGTCGCGCCAGCCTTCGTCTTCTTCGGCTCGTCGCCCTCCTCGTCGTCGTCTTCCTCCGAAGCGCTCGACTCGTCCTCCTCGTCGTCGTTCTCGTCGTTCGATTCCGAGTCCCACTTGTCGGCCTTCTTCTTGCCCTTGCCCTTTGCTCCGGCCCGCGGTGCGCTCGTTCGCGCGCGCTTGGGCTTGGGCGCAGCGGCGGCACCGTTTGTAGTAGCCGACGCTCGCTTGCGAGAGACGACCTTCGCGGATTGCTTGAAGTCAGCAAGCGTGTTGGGTTCACGGACAAGGAAAGCAAACCACGAACCTTCTTCTTCTCGGGCTTGCTCGCCGGCCCAATCTCCTTGAGCACCGCTTCCTGGATGTACGACTTTTGCGCAACCTTGCGCGCCTCGTCCGGCGTCGCAAACTTGACGTACAGGTCGGCAGGGAGCTGGGCGCTGCCCGGGTATGTCGAGATGGGCCACGAGTGGCGCGCGGCGAGCTGCTTCAGGAGGTGCTGCGAGAGCTCGGAGAGGATGTAGACGTTCTGCGACGCATGAAAGGGTCAGCACGAATTACAGTCGCCACTGGTGGCAGAGAGCGCACCTCGCTGTCCTTCGACTGGCGATCCCGAACCGTCTTGAGCGAGAGCGCAAGGTGGAAGAGGTACGAGCAGTTCTCGGCCGTCGCGAAAATCTCCAGGTAGTCCACGATGTACTTGGCGATGGACCTGAGCACCTCGATGTCGCTGCTGTCGGCCGTCTCGAAGTCGGGATGATGGGCGAGCAAATGCAGCAGGCGCACGAACGGCTGCTCCCAGTTCTGCTGACGCTCCTCTGCGGGCAAAGCATGTCAGTGTGAACGGGCGCCGAAGCGAGACGCAGAAAGCGCACTCTCGGGCATCCGTCGGCGCGACCTCGGGAGCGAGAGCACGAGCTCCTTGAGCTCGACTTCGGGCTCGTGCGCGACGAGGAAGAGGATCATGTTGAACCGCGGAATGGCCTGCGGGTGGATGCGGGTGTGGCGGAGGAGCGGAACGAGCTTGCGCAGGAAGCCTTCGCGAACTTCGAACGTGGTGTCTTGCGCCATGCGCGCGAGGAGGTCGAGCTTGCCCAAAATCGTCTTGAGGTAGGTCGGGTCGTTGGACGCGAGGAGCTTGAGCAGTGAGAGGGCGGCACCGAGGCGGATTCGCGAGGCGACAGGCGGGCTGTGCGGCCGACGTGGAAGACAGGTCAGCACGGCCTGACTAGCTGCCTCGTTCAAGGTCCGCAATCGTATCGACTTACGTGCTCGTCTCCGAGTCGACTCCGTACGCGCTGAGCAGCGGCCACAGGAGGTCAAACACCGGCTGCGCCGCCTGCTGCGCCGAGTCGGACTTTGCAAAGGCCAGCGCGCGGTTAGTGAGAATCTTGATGCTGAGCACGCGCGCCTCGGTGAGCGGGTCGACAGCATCGGTCCAGCTCGCCGACTCGTCCTCCTGGTACAGGGCGAGTTCGCCAGCCGAACTCGGGCGGACGAGAATCTCGAGCGCGACTTCGGTCAGCTGCTCCGACTTGCGCTCGAAGGCGTCTTGCGCGTGGCGGGCGACACGGGCGAGAGCGGCAAAGTGAGGAACGAGGGCGGCGTCCGAAGCGTTGGGGACGGCCGATGCGATGTGCTGTGCGAGCGAGGCGTTAGCTCAGCCAGTGAAGCGCGCTCAATTTCGAACAGCACGCACCTCGACGAGGTCGTCGACCGTGCCCGGGCGCGCCTTGTCGTGCGCAAGCAGCGTCGCCGCCTGCTTCGCCTCCGTCTCGTCGCCTTCCTGGGCGTACGCGAGCGCCTTCTTGCTCAGCTTGGCGTCGACCGCGACGCCAGGCTCTGCGCGCTTGAGCCTCGCGAGCGCATGGAGGACAAGCCCGGCGACGCCCGTCTCGCCTCCCGGCTGCGAATCGGCGACGAGCTTGGCCAGCTCGGCCGCGTGCGACTTGTACAGCGCCGGGCGGTGCTTCGAGACGTACTCGAGCACGCGCGCGGCGCTCTCGGCCCACTCGCCCGCCTCGGCCGTCGCGCCCGCCGCAGCGCCCGCCGTAAGGCGCTTGAGGAGCTGCGGGATGCTCGAGCGGTTGACGAGCGCGTACGACGCGAGGCGGAGGAACCCTTCAAAGGTCGCGACGACCGACTCGCCGTGCGGGAACTTTTCGACGCGCCGCAGGAGGTCGCGCGAATTCTTGAGGTACGCGCGCAGGTCGGTCTGCGGGTCGAGCAGGACGCGCAGCTCGCGGTAGAGCTGGGCGACGTTCTGGTCGGCAAAGGTCATCAGGTCCTCGGACGCCTTGGCCGGGTCGGGCATGTTGCCTGTGCGCGAGCGCGGTCAGGGGAGCTCGGAGCAAGAGACGGAGGCGAGGGTCGCACCCGAGATGGCCTTGATCGCCTTCTTGAGGAACTCCTTAATGAGGGGCGCCTGCGTCTTGTCGTCGATGATGCCGGACTGCGTGAGGTACACACTTCGTCAATCAGCGCCTTGAGACGAAGAGCAAGTCTTCGCAGGGGCCTTGAGGTAGCATAGCCGACGCGCACGCACGTTGTACTTTTCGCACGCCCCGAGGTACCCCTCCCACATGCTTCCGCCGCCCGTCTTGTTCGACAGCCTCGTGAGCGCCATGAGGGCCTGGCGCTGGTTCTCGCTGGACAGGCCCTGCTCGACGAGGAGGAACCGGTCCGTCCAGGTTGCGGCCGCGTCGGGCTCGGAGGCTTCCTTGTCCGACTTGGGGAGCGGGACGAGGTACGTCAGGAGGGTGCCGTTGATGAGGTGGATCTGAGATGGACTGCAGAAGCTCGAAGGGTGAGACCGAGTTCGACTCTGCGTGAAAGGACAAAGCACGCACGGAGTTGCGCCGGATGCATCGGCGAACGACAGCGACTCGAGCAGCTCGCCGGGGATCCAGCCGAACTGCTTCTGCGCGAGCTCCTCGCGGCTCTCACTGCGTGTGTGCAGTGTCAGTTCGGGCGAGCAAGGTCGCGCGAGAGGAATGAGGGAAGCGCACATCTCGGGGTAGGCGAGGTCGTAGAGCCGGCCGAGCGCTTTGCACGCGATGGCGCGGACCTTTTCCTGTGGGACCCGGAAACGGCTGATCAGTGGCTGGCCGCACATGGCGACCTGCGCGCCGAGCGCGAGTCCGTCGGAACGCACCTTCTTGTCGGTCATGCGGACGCCGAGGGCCTCGAGGACGCGCTTCGGGACGTGGTGCAGCGCCGTCTCGTAGTCGATGTCCTCAAAGACGGCGCACGCGGCGATGCGCACCTTCTCGTCCGAGTCCTTGAGGAGGTACGAGATGAGGATGGCTGATGACGGCCTCGCAGAACTATCAGCCAGGTTTCCTCGAGAGCAGAGGAGAACGACCGGCGAACGCACCGGCGAGATCGTCTGCGAGTTCCGGGTGCTCTCTCCAGATGCGCCGCATGGCCTCGCACATGGCGACGCGGACCTTTGTCTCGCGGTCCTTTGCGCGCGAGCACCACTCCCTCCACACGGCGGGGAACGCGCGCGCGAGGTCCCCGTGCCCGACGGGTTCGCCAAACATGGACCCGAGGACGGTCGTCGCGAGGCGGCGGTACGCCGGCGACGAGGTCGTGAGCTCTTCCGAGAGCTGCGGGATGACGTTGAGGAGGAGCGAGGGGACGTGGCGGTGCAGCGAGCGGATGAGGTCGTGCGCCTGGACGAACGACGACGGGAGCTCGTCGTCGCCGCCGGCGGCGGCACCGCCGTGCTTGCCCGACGCGGCGCCGTTGGCCTTGAGCTTGCCCTTGGCCTTGCTCTTGGCCTTGCGGACGCGGCGCTTCCTGCCTGCGCCGCTCGCGTCCGAATCGTCGTCGTCATCCTCGTTCTCGTCGTCGAGGTCGCTATCGTCGTCGTCGTCGCTCGACGCGGCGCCGCCTCGTCCTCCCTTGCGCGCCGAGGGACCGCCGTTCATGGCGGCGACGATGGTCTCGCCAAAGTACTGGCTGACGTAGCGCTGGAGCTTGTCGCTCGCGCCGCGGCAGACCTCTACGGCGAGGCGGAACGCGGCCGGGCGCTGCTTTACGGCGCGCGGGAGGAACTGGGCGGTGACGACGTCGAGGACGGGGGTCGGGACGTGCTCGAGCTCCTCGAGGAGGGCGAGGAGGATGTCGAGGAGGGCGAGCTCGACGTTCTTGGGGCTCGAGGTCGAGATGGTGTCGAAGCTTTCGCGGAAGACGCGCTCGACGAGGTCGTCTGCGGCGTCGAGGTCGCAGACGATGACGATGGATTTGACGCTGGCGAGCGAGTCGACGACGAAGAAGTACTCGTGCTGGTGCGGGTCGCTGGGGTTGCCGACGTAGCGGAGCTGGCGCACGAGAAAGTCGAAGAGGTCTGCGAGCTGGGCGGGGGTGTAGGGGGCCTCGGGGGCGTAGAGGCGGAGGACGTCGACGAGGCAGCAGGCGGTGTAGGCCTTTACGCTCTTGTCCTTGTGGAGGAGGAGCTGGGGGCTGCAGAGGTGCTTTGCGAGGGCGTCGAGGGAGCGGACGTCGACGAGGTCCTGGTCAAAGTCGCGCAGCTGGTCGTGGGCGTGCTTGAGGCGCTTTACGAGCTCGCTGGTGGTGCTCGTCGCTGCGCCCTGGCCCGTCAGCGGCTGGTACTCGAGGCGCTGCTTGCGCGACGACGACGCGGCGGCGGGCATGGTGTCGCGCGGTCGCTCGTTCGAGGGGAGAGCAGCGGGTGGAAGCACAGGCGCGGAGGAACGAGTCGCAGCCCAGCACACACACGCAGTCCCTCTTGGCGTGCAGAGCGGACAGGTGCGTCGAGGCGGAGAGCGCGAGCGTGTCGCAACGCGAAGTCGCGGCGACGGCGACGGAGAAGAGTGTCTGCGGGAGTGCAGCGGGCAGGGGCGCCGGCAGGGCAGAGTGCAGTCTGAAGCACTCGTACACCCGCTGGCACTCTCTCCCGCTCACTCTGTGCAATTCGGTGCGACCCCCTTCTCCTCCTCCTCCTCGCCCTCCCCGGTTCCCCCTCCGCTCGCCATGCCGCCCCGCCGCAAGCCCGTAAAGGCGCCGCCCGCCGCACACGCTGCCACAGCCGCACACTCGGCCGGGCCCTGGCGCTCGCCCGTGCCAGAGTCGCACAACCGCTACCTCGCCCAGCCCGACGCAGAGGCCTTCACCCGCGTCCTCGGCCTCTACGAGGACAAGAAGTTCCAGGAGGGCCTTGCACTCGTCGACCAGATCCTCGCAAAGCGCCCCGACCATGGCGGTCCGTCCTCGTCTCGCACTCTCTCCCTCTCTGCTCGTCCGACCTGCGCTCACCCACTCACTCGCGCACCGCAATGCAGAGTCGCTGTGCATGCGCGGCATCTTTCTCAACAGCCTCGACCGCAAGGAAGAGGGCTACGCGTCCGTCAAGCGCGGCACCAAGAACGACCCCGGCTCGCACATCGTCTGGCACGTCTACGCTCTCTGCCTCCGCGCAGACAAGCGCTTCGAGGAGGCTCTCGACTGCTACAAGAAGGCCACCGAGATCGAAAGGGTGCGCCGTGCTTCGCTCCCCGTGCTAGCCGGATCCGCACCTCATCCCCTCACGCTCTCCCCTCGCAGGACTCGCTCAACCTCCTGAACGACATGGCGCCGCTTGCGATTCAGCTCCGCCGCTACGACGACTATGTCGCCGTGCGCCTCTCGATCCTGCGCACGCAGCCGCGCATCCGCCGCAACTGGCTCAACCTCGCCGTCGCCCAGTTCCTCGCGCGCCAGTACCCCGCCGCGACCCGCACGCTCGTCTACTACGAAGAGATGCTCCGCGAGGTCCCCGACGGCGACGTCGAGCTCGGCGAGGTGCTCCTCTTCCATGCCCAGGTCCTCGAGGAGGCCGGCGAGCTCGAGCGCTGCCTCGACTTCCTCGGCGAGAAGAGCGCACAGATCCCCGACCGCACCGCCTACTCGGTCCAGCGTGGTGCGTCGCGCGCTCACCGTGTCATCGACTGCTGCTCCGGAGCGGCAAGGCTGACTGCATGGGTACCTTGTTCGAACGCACAGCTCGTCTTCTGCTCAAGCTCGGCCGCACCGAGTCTGCGCTGTGGGCCTGGGAGGTCCTCCTGGGCGAGAACCCCGAGTCGACCGAGTACATCCGCGCCATGGTGCAGTCCAAGGGCGGGTCGTGCGGTGCGCCGTCTTTCCCTCTTTCCCCTTGCGCTCCTCCTGATCCCCGCCGCCCACTCGCACGCAGATGCCAAAGACGCAGACTCGCGCCTGCACGCCGTCTCGATCCTCGACACCCTCGCGGCGCAGTACCCGCGCTCGCTCTCGATCCGGCGCCTCGCGCTCTCGCTCCTCCCCGCCTCTGCGCCCCAGTTCCGCGCGCGCGCCCAGGCGTACATCCTCGACGCGCTCAGCCGGGGCGTCCCGAGCGTGTTTGCCGACGTCAAGGCGCTGTATGCCGAGGCGGACGGGGAGGGCGACGAGAAGGCGAGGATCGTCGGAGAGGTCGTCGAAGAGTTTAGGAGGTCGCTCGAGGAAAAGGGCGCGGTCGTGACCGAGGACGTCGGCGATGGTGCGTCTGGCTTGGTTTCTTGTCTGCCTGGTGCTGGCCTGCTTCCGTGACAGGCGGCAAGCGACTGAACTTTGGTGCGATCCTTCCGCAGACGACACGGTCGAGTCGCCGTCGACCTACCTCTGGACGCTCTACTTCCTCGCCTCGCACTACTCGCACCTCTCGCAGCCCTCCGCCGCGCTCTCGACCCTCTCGCTCGCCCTGTCGCACACGCCCTCGCTCCCCGAGCTGCACACGCTCCGCGCGCGCATCCTCAAGCGCGCGGGCGACAGCGCCGCCGCGGCACACGCGATGGAGGACGCGCGGCGCCTCGATGGACAGGACCGGTTCCTCAACTCGAAGGCGGCAAAGTACCGCATTCGCAACGGCGAGTGCAACGAGGCCGAGAAGGTCGTCGGGCTCTTCACTCGCGTGCGTTCGCTGGCTCCTGCACTCCCTTTCGTCTGATGTCGTGCACGCAGTGTGGACACAGCTGACGATGGCTGGAAACGTACTGCGGATGCAGAAGGACGCGCCTTCGCCGTTCGAGGACCTCGTCGAGATGCAGTGCCTGTGGTTCATTCACGAGGAGGGCGACGCGTACGCCGCCAAGGAGGACTGGGGCCGCGCGCTGAGGCGGTACCACCAAATGCTGGACGTGCGTCTCGCCACCGCTTGCCTCTGCCCCTTTCCCTCGCCGTCAGAGAGTCAGCAAGGTGCTGACGCGCCCGGGCGATTGGCCACAGATCTTCGAGGACATCGAGCACGACCAGTACGACTTCCACAGCTACTGCATGCGGAAACAGACGGTCAAGGCCTACATCGAGTGCGTCTAGCCGTTCTCCCCTCGTCTCGTTGAGCTTGATCTTCTCCGGCATACGCTTACGATAGAGGGTTGGGCGAGACACACAGGCTCCTCCGCTTTGAGGACAAGCTGCACCGCCACCCGCGCTTCGCCGCCGCCGCCAAGAGCGCCATTTCCGTGCGTTGCCACGGCACCCGTCTCGCAACTAGCCAGTGTGACATGCTAACGAGAGTTTCTTCGCTTGGCGTACCCGTCACAGATCTACTGCCGCATCCACGACAATCCCTCGGCCTTCTCCCCCTCAGCACCGACTCCCGCTGCCGACGCCGAGCTCGCGGTCGCGAACGGCGCATCGGCCGCGGTCGAGTCCGAGGCTGCTGCGAACGGCGACGAAGGGACCGAGGCCGAAAAGGCGCAGAGCCGCAAGGACAAGAAAAAGGCCAAGGAGAAGGCGAAGAAGGGTGGGTTACGCTTCTTTCGGCGTTGGCCAGACGAGACGGACATGCCTCTCTGCGCGGCGGCGCGCGCGAGCTGCCCTATTCGTGCGCATTGTGCTGACAATGATCGAATTCGCAGCGGAGAAGCAGGCCGCCGGTGCCGACGGCAAGAAGGACGACAAGAAGGACGCCGAAGAAGCGCCGGCCAACAACCTGTACAAGGACACGGACCCGCTCGGCGTCGCACAGCTCGCCGACGCGATCAAGAACCCGCTCGCACAGGCGCAGAAGTTCCTCGAGCACCTCGTCAAGGTGCGCGCGGACGACGTGCAGACGTGGGCACTGGCGGCGGACGTGCACCTTCGCCGAGGTGTGTGCCTCGTCTCGTTCAGTTACCCCTACCCCCAAGTTCCGCTGACTCAGTGTTGTACTCGCAGGCAAGCCTCTCCAGGCCGTCCAGGCTCTCCGCACCGCGTACGCCCTCTCGCCGTCGTGCCCTCTCCTCCCTCCCGTCCTCGTCCGGCTGCACGCCTCCCTCTCGTCGGCCACCGCGCCGGCCGCTGCACTCGCACTCGCGAAGGAGGGCGTCGCAACGCTCCTCGGCGGCGAGTCCGTCTCGCCCGCCCAGTTCGTCGACGAGCAGCTCCAGCGCCACGGCGCCCGCAGCGCCGAGTGGATCCTGCAGAGCGCCGAGGCGAAGCGCTTGCTTGGTGACGCTGAGGGTGCGAAGGCGCTGGTGGGACAGCTCACGCGCGAAGAGGTCGTCAAGCCGTCGCTCAAGGTGGGTTGTTCCGCCTCTTCCACAGCACTGCGCCGAGCTGATCTGAATCCTTCTGATTTGCCGTAACAGCACCTCGAGCGCGGCCAATCCTTCCTCCGCACCCTCTCGGCTTCGCCCGCCGAGCTCGACGCGTTCCGCGCTGCCGCAGCGTCGCTCTTCCCGCTCGCGCGCGCCTTCAAGACGTCCGACGAGCTTGCCGCACTCGACGCCAAGCTCGCGATGGAGGAGGGTGCAGAGCCCGTTGAAGGCAGGGAGGAGGCGTAGATATGGGGAGGCCGTAGTAAGAAGGAACCGCATCTTGCAGCAACAAAAGGCGCCGCCGAGGCGCTCGTATCATCATTGTGGCCTTGCTGCCTGCACGTCGCGCGGTCTCTTCCGCTTGACTTATCATGCCGCTTGATCTTCATTCCTTCGCGGCCTGTCTGACGAGCTCCTGCAACCTTGCCACACCGGCATCGTCTCCGCCAGGCCCACATGTCGATTCTATTGTGCTTGGCGGCGTAAAAGGAGAGCTGACGGAAGCAGCAGTTGTCTTCTCGCTTAGCGAACTCGAGCGTCGCAAGCTTTGGGCAATGGCAGAGTGTCGAGCATGGCATCGAATGGCAAATGAGAGACGCGGGAGGAGATATTCGGTGTCGGACGTGGAGAGGCCGCATGAGGTCGCACAGCATCAAGAAATGCATAAGACGCATTTCGTCAACTCCGGCAGAGGCGAGCGAGCGAGCGAGCGATGTGAACGAAAGCGCGCGACCTGACTCCGAGGTCCAGTCTCTCGTCTAAAACGCTGGAGCGGCCATGAATGCAGCTCAGCAGGCTAGCCGGCAGACTCGTAAGGCGATCCCCGGGCATGGAGAAGCTTTGTAAGATGAGGCGGACGAGATGAGGGGGAGCAGTGTAGGCGGAGCGCGGGCAGCTCTTGAGCGGATGTTAGCTCTGAATGAGTTCAACGAAGGTAGTACGGGCCTCAGATCTCTCTCTGCAGCAAGTGTAGTCAGCTCGAGCGGGTGGACGAAGGTAGACCTTGAACTCGCCCGTCTCCTGCGAGTCACCGCAACCCAGAGGACTGGCCGAGGGGCGCAGCGAGAAGGTGCACAGCTGGATCAACGCCTAGTATGGCTAGTCGTCCCGCAACACTCGAGGATCTCCCGTTCGAGGTGAGTTCACAACTTCATCTCTCGAAGCTTTCGCGCTTCGCGCAGGCTGATCGGGACTCGCGTGACGCTAGCTGCTGGTCGACATTCACCTACTATCGCTCTCGTCGGCTTTGCCCAACGTGTCGCGCCATCTGCGCTCCCTCTTCACCGCCACTTCCCCTCACCACCGCGCTCTCTACCTCACTCTACGACATGAGCGCAAGACGCTTGCGCACGCCGTCAAATATTCCATCTGCACCCTCAAAGTTGTCCATCACCTTGAGCGCATCGCTCAAGCGCGAGGCAACAAGCTCAAGTGCCCGCAACTCCCCCGACGACTCGTCAAGGGCCTCGGCACCGGTGTCAAGAACGACAATATCGACCTCCCGCTCATCACCTATCTTCTCGAGCACTACCGGGCCTCGCCCAACAGCCAGGGCGGCTACCCTCTCGCGCGCGCCGTCTTTGCGCGACATCTGCCCCTCATCCGCCTCCTGCTCCGGCACGGCGCCGACCCCGCACTCAAGGACGGCTGCGCCGTGACGACGGCTATCGCGAACGGAGACGCCGACCTCGTCAAGCTGCTCATGGAGCGCGAGGTCGAGCGGGACGGTGCGGCAGATGAACCGCTGCACGAGGTCGTCTTGCAGGCAGGCGGCGGCGGGTCAGGGAAGAAGCGGCGCCGGGACAGCGGCGGCGGCGGAGGTAAGAGGAGGAAGGTCGAGGATCGCTGCGCCGCGACTAAGGAGATGCTCGAAACGGCTGTCAAAGCCAAACAGTGGGCAATCGTAGACTACCTTACAGCAAAGGGTGCGTTGCGTCTGCCCGTCCGCTCACAACGAGCCGTGCACTGACCCTCTTCAGACCGCAGGCGCACTACCCAGCCTCAATGTTCTCGCCATGCTTTAGACGCGCGAGAGTAGCTTAGACTGAGTGCGTCGCCGTCTCGCTCCGGTCTTCTTCAAGGTATCTAGCTGAACACGCACACAATGCAGTCAACCATGTATCGTCATCGATCTGTGCACAAGCCTGCTCCGTTATCGTATAACATTTCGCACAACTCGCATCTTCGCAAATGCATTTCTCGTTCGCCCATCGTCTTGCCGGGCAAGCAGCTTTCACCGTGTGTCTTGGGCTGCGACGACATCCTGCACCCCACTCAAAATCAGTCCAGTCCGGCTTGCAGACAGCCTGTCGAGTTACGAACACCTTACTAGCAGCCTTCTCAACCTGCATGCGCAACTTGCAGGGCACGTTACCTCGCCTTCGCATGCCGAATTGTTCCTTACGGGCCCTCGAGTCGAGCAAAGCGTGGTCAGAGCTGCAGATTCACGGCCACTGCCGTGGGCTGCCGTTCATTGCGTCCTGCGCGGGTATGTACGTCTGAAATTCCGCGCCCGTCTGCCTTTCCCCTGCCGGGTCAGCGCACCGCAGTGCATTCGATTGCTTTGGCCCGACGCTCGGAGACGTCCAGACTTCATTTTGGAGACTCCTGGCCGCCGTCTAGAACCCCCGCGCCGGCCCCACCACCTGCTCGTGCTCCTTCCGCTCCTGGTTTCTCGAGACTCATGGACGTTCATCACTGCCTCCCGCGCCTCTTCGCCATCGTCTCTGCACTCGCTTCTTGCTGGCAGACTGGCTACGCCGCGTTGGCGTGCTCCAGCGTGCGCGACGCCGTCTGGCAGCTGCATCTCCCTGCTCTCCCGCTCGATCGGGCGTGAACGACCATGAGCGACACTGATGACTATCCGACGGTGGCGACGACGCAGCGAGCGGCCACCTATATCGTCGGTGCGTCGTCACTCCCCCTCCGAGGGCATGCCGCTGGGCGTGTTGAACGAAGCTGACCCGCGAGCCTCCCGCCCCCCTTCTCACGGTCCTCTCGATGCGCCCATAGCGCCGCTCCAAGCGGGATACCTCGCACAGATAATGCTCTACAGCGTGTTTGCTACGCTCTTGTGCCTCTCGTGGGACTCGGGCGAATTCAAGCGGCACCCACGCTTCGGGAGGTGGACGATGCTGGTATGCTTGCTGCTCGGCACGGCGTACACGGCCCTGATCGTGCAGCAGAGCATGGATGCGGCTGGTGCGTCGAGCTGTATCACAACGTGCTGGAGGATGCCGAGCTGCCGTTTACATTCGCTGCGCTAACTTCTGCATTTCCGACGATCCCCCTCACAGTCGACCAGAACCGGACGTACGGCAATCTGGCAAACGGCGACGTGCATTGGAACGCCTTGCCCATCCTGAGCGGTTTGATTGGCTCCATCGTTGAGGCCTACTTGGGCGTGCGAGCCGGGATTGTGCGTTTCCTCCTACGCCTGCAACGCAGGTCGTGCGCTCAACCTGCCTGTGACCTGCAGCTCATCACGAGGCGTTGGCTTCGCTACGCGTTCTGGATCTGGCTGGCGTGCCTCATTCTCGTCGGCCTGGCTTTTGCCAGCCTCACGTGCGTCGACGGCGTGTTGTTTTACAAGGGGTATGCGGCCACGGACCTCCCAGTCACGTACAACCATGCCACCGCGGTCTGGCTCTTTACCTCTGCGGGCGCCGACTTGAGCATCACGATTGCATGCGCGTGGGCGCTCCGAAGCCGGATGAAGGGGTTCAACAACGTGACAGACGGCTTGCTGCGGCGGCTCATCTACTTTAGCGTGCGGACGGCGGCGATCTCATGCTTCTTCAGCATCGTTTCGTCAGTCGTCCTGTTGAGCTTGGGCGACACGGACCTCGAGTCGTTCCTCGCCTTTGCCTTCTGGATGCCCATGGTGCGTGCGCGGTCTTGCCTTCCTCCTTTGTTGTCCACCTGCTGATGACATTGCTTCGAGCAGCCTGGTTTCTACTGCCTGTCCCTCTTCACCTTCCAAGCCTCTTCGCGGCGCGCGATAGACGAGCGCCTCGGGACCAACACGACCGCCGCTGGTGCGAACGCGGGCACGCCGCACCACCAGGGGCGGGGGGTCTACATCCGGCGCCAGGTCGACGTCGTCTCGGGGCGCAAGACGGCCAGCGCCTCGAGCGGATTCCCGCCTGGGACCGGGCAGGGCGTCGGGACGAGCAGCGGCGGGAGCGCGAGGCTGGGGATGCCGCTGCAGATCAGTGTGCACCAGCAGAGCGTGACCGAGTACGACGAGCCCGCCGGGCCGGTCGACATGGGCGGCGGCGAGTCGAGCGTCGACGAAGACGACGAGCGCGAGAAGCGCGACAAGCGCGAAGAGGGCCTGGGTGCTTTTGTCTGAGCCTGGGAGGTGGGCCCTTTGGACTGTATGAGTATTGTCTCGGTGTTGTGGTAGTAATGACCCGCTTGTATCGTCGTATATGCTTTACGTGTTGCAGAATAGACGGGTCGGCGAGAAAGAGGGTGGAAGAGCGTCGCGAGCATGTACACCGGCACGCGGCGTAGCAGACGATAGTCAAGCCGTCTGCAGCCAATTGCAGTCGGAAGAGCGGCACTCCAAGCAGAGGCGCAGGAAAGCATGGAGTGCGCATCGGTCGTGAATGAGAAGAGAAGAAAGGGATGCGGGGGCAACGGGAGAGAGCGCAAGCAGGGGTGCATCTGTGGATCTACGTAGTAGTGTGCGCTGTATCTCTCGCTCGACAATCTGCCCTGCAGAGGCCGCGAGGACGAGGCTGCGGTCGTTGCTCCGCGCAAGTTTCCTCTGCGCCGTCTGCGCTCGCTCGCTCTCCGCCGTCGCCCTTCCCGCGCAGAGCAGCGCCTGAGCGTACGAGTGCTCCAGACTCGCCCGCTGCTCCCCTCGCTCTCTCCGCGCCCACCCGTCGCGTCTGCTCGTGCCCGGTCGCGCGAGCTCGTCCTTTCACCGCCCTCGGCGCCCCCGCCTCGCCCGCGCTCGAGCACCCGCCAGAGCCGCTGAGAAACATGGCCACGTGGGCTCAGCGCGCGTCTGCACCCGCAGACTCGCCCGCCGCCCCAGACTCGTCCTCGTCTTCCCCGGCGCCGGCACCTTCGTCGGCCTCGGACACTCCCGCTCCCGCCCAGCAGCAGCAGCAGCAGCCGACGCCGCGCTCTGCTTCCTTCTCCAAGGCTTCCTCGTCCGACAACTGGCGCGCGCCTGCCCGGAGCGCTCCCTCGTCCTCTTCTACCGCACCGGCTACCTCGACCACCAGCGCTTCGGCCCCGAACGGCTCAGCCAAGCCGGCAGCAGCACCAGCAACGGCACCGGCAGACGAGGACGACGGCGAGTGGGAGACGGTCGAGAAGAAGGAAAAGCACGCGCAGGGCCCGTCGGGCTCGTTTGGCTCGCGCTTTGGCGGCAAAAAGGGCGGCAGCGGGTTCAAGGACAGCGAGGGCGGCAGCAGCAAGAAGGGTGGCAAGGACGGAGCAGGAGCGGGAGGAAAGGGCGGTAAGGGCGCGGCAGGCGGCGCACGGAACGCAAAGGGCGGCGACAAGAAGGACGGCGCTGCCTCGGCCGCGCACGTCCGCCCCTCGCTCAAGCCCGCCGCGAGCTGGGCAGACGACGACGGCACCGGCCTGCTCCCTTCGCCCAATTTCGGCGCGTCGCCCGCCCCGACGGCCGCAGTCGCGCTCGGCGATGTCGAGGGCCTGGCGCTCCCGCCATCTGAGGCTCCGTCGCCAACGCTCGAGCAGAAGGAGAACATTGCGAGCGATGCCGCGGCGGAAGGAGCTGCGCCGGTAGCAGACATCCCCGAGCCGGCCAAGCCGCAGAAGAAGGAGGCGCCGCCGCCCAAGGTCAACGTCTGGAGTGTGCGCAAGGACCAGCTCTCGCACGCGGGCGACGCACCGGCCCAGTCGCAGCCGCAGCAGCAGCAGCCGAAGGAGAAGGAGCCCTCGCTCGCGGATGCGGCGGCGCCGAAGAAGCAGGCTGCCGCAGCAGACAAGCCCGCAAAGGGCCAGCAGCAGCAGCAGCAGCAGCAGCGACAGCCCTCGCAGGCAGCCAGCAAGAAGGAGAAGGCGGCTGCAGCAGCAGTGGCGGCGGCACCGGTCAACGGCGGCATGAAGCCGTCGCCGTCGACTCGTAGCGTGAGCGGCGGCTGGTCGTCGCTTCCGGCGAGCGCATCCAAGTCGAGCTCGGTTGTCGTCGGCGGCGAGGACGCGGCGAGCTGGCCTGCGCCGGAGGACGCGCACAAGCAGGAGGACGACAAGCCGAAGGTCAAGGAGGAGAAGAGCGAGGCGCAGCCTGCATCCACCGGCGGCAAGAAGAAGAAGGGTACGTTGATTTGCTCGAGTCCCTCGCTTCGAGTGAGCCCGGCTGATGAGCAATCGTTCCACGCTATGCAGGCGGCAAGGAGAAGTGGGTTCCGCTCGAGGCCGACATCACGGTCAACCCGTCGGGCCAGGGCCAGTCGTCGAAGGCCAAGGCCAAGGCTGCTCGCTCCGTCTCGGGCAGCGGCGCGCCGCAGAAGAAGGGCGTGCAGGGCCAGGCGGTGCAGCAGCCTGCTGGCGCCAAGGGCAAGGTCGTCCCCGGCGCGCCGCCCGCGCTCGCCAAGCCCGTCGCTCAGGCAGCGGGCAAGGCTGCCGGCAAGAAGGGCGCTGCCGCTCGTCCGCCGACGCTCGAGACGAACCCGGATGCCGAGGGCGTCATCCGTCCCTTCGGTGGCACGTCTGCCGGTGCCTCGCCGTCAGCGTCGACCTCCGCCTCCGCTGCCAACCCTTCCTCCTCTTCCGACGCGAACGGCTCGACGCCCGCCACGACCGCGGCCCCGTCGACGACGGGCAGCGAGCCCGGCTCGGCGCAGGGACAGCAGGCCCCGCGCCCTGGCCCGGCCTTTGCGCAGCAGCAGCACCCGTCTCAGCAGTTCGCCGGTCGCGGTGGTCGCGGTCGCGGTGCCGCGATGCGCGGCGGTCGCGGTGGCCGCGGCGGCGCCAACGGCAACTTCCGCGGCGGCGCATTCCACAACCAGCAGCAGCACGCCGCGGCGCTCGCGGCGGGCTTTGTCCCCGTGCCCGTCGAGCTCGACCCGCACGGCTACCCGATCATCGACCAGTTCGGCAACCCCGTCATGGCGCAGCCGCCGCAGCCCGGGCAGCAGCAGCAGGTCCCCGGCCAGCTCCCGCCTGGATACATCGACCCGCGCATGCTCGACCCGACGCGGTACTGGCTCTTGGGCCAGCTCGAGTGGTGGTTCTCGATCGACAACCTCGTGCGCGACCTCTTCCTGCGGCAGTCGGTGCGTCCCCTTCTTTCTCCTCTCGCCCCTCAGATCTCGTTCAAATGCTGACTCGCTGACTTCGCACGTGCAGATGGATGCCGAGGGCTGGATCTCGGTTCCGCTCATCGCCTCGTTCAACCGCATCAAGAACCTGACTTCGGACCTGTCGATCGTCGTCGAGTGCATGCGCATGACGCCCGTCCTCGAGGTCTCGCCGCTCGGCCGCTTCGTCCGCCTCGCGCAGACGTGGCCCGAGTGGGTCCTGCCCAATGCGCAGAAGAACGACGAGGTGCAGAAGGACTTTGACGAGGCCAAGGAGGCGAAGGAGAAGGGCGAGCAGGCGACCGCAGAGGACAAGGACGAGAAGGAGGCAGGCGAGGAGAAGGAGGTCGAAGCCGCCGACGCCGAGAAGAAGGAGTCGGACGTTCCTGCCGTCGTCGACGAGAAGGCACCGGCGGTCGAGGAGAAGGAGGTCGAGCCCGCCAAGGTCGTCGAGCCGGTTGCCGCCCCCGTCGTCGAGGAGTCGCGTGCAGCACCGGTGTCGCCGCCCGCTCCTGCGCCCGCACCGGTGCAAGTCAACGGCGATGTTGCGAAGGACGAGCAGCTGGAACAGCCTGCTGCGACCCCCGCCGTCGTGGAGAAGGACCACAAGGAGCCGACCGTGAGCGACGAGACGACCGACTCGACCGCTTCCATCAAGGACGTCAAGGACTCTGTCCCGCAAGGTGGTGAAGAGCAGGAGACGAGCGCATCCGCACCTGAGCAGCCGCCTGCAGCTGCCCCGACTGCTTCGCAGTCGGTTCCCCTGGCCCGGAAGGAGTCGTCGCCGCCACGGGAAGGTGCGCTGAGCTCGATCTTTCGCGGCTTGTTCTGCCGCAAGTAACGGAACAAGACGCATCCCCTCCTTCTCCTCTATCCTCCCTCGTCTGCTTACAGCGCCACATACGGTCCTGAGCAAGGCGGCGCCGGCGCAACCTCGACTCGACACCACTGCCGTTTCCGCCTCGGTTCTCGCCTCCCCGTCTCCCTAGCTCTCGTCCGTACATGTGTTCCACGTTGTTTCTCCTTCGCCTTTCCTCCCTTCCGTTCCTCGCATGTGTCTCTGCCCATCATCTACATCTGTACCACCGAAGCCTCTCTGCCAACTGCATAGCTCTCTTTCCCGCCCCTCTCTCCACTACATCCGTTTCTCGACAGGTCTCTGGATCCGACTCTCTTTTCCCCTTGTCGCCTCGCCTTTTCCGCCTCGTTCCCTTTTCTTCCTTTTCCCTCGCAAAAGACTCGTTGCAAAGACTCACGTGCTCCGCGCTTTCCTCATTGCTGCGTTCTCCCGTCAGTCGCGAGAGATGACGCGCGGCTGATGATGGCAACAAGGAACGACTACGAGCAAAAGACACGACATCTAGGCAGGGTTGCGAAAGGGAGAGACTCTGCAAGACGACGAGGTCAGTCACGAGTGGGGGCAGGCGGACGCGCAGAGAGACGCACCAGTGGACGACGTCGCGGAGCCAGTCGACGACGGAGGAGAGGGTGGTGAGCTTGTGGAAGTCGGCGACATTGGCCGTGACCTGCAGGCGCTTGGCGAGCTCCTGCTTCGTCTCGGACATGCGATACTCGCCCGAGCAGTCGCAGCTCGCGCGCAGGTTCTCGGCCTTCATCGTCTTGCACTTGCCGCAGCGCAGGTCCTGCAACTGATACGAGACGACGCGGCGGTGCAGCGCGTCGATGACGAGCGCCTCGATGGCTGCGCGATCGTACTCTGCCGAGCAGCGCTCGCACTGCCATGGCTGATCCTTCACGAGGAAGGCGATGTTACGGCACAGGTCGAGGTCTGCGCGAGCAACGTGAGCTACGAAGAGGTCCGCACATAGGAGAAAGTCCACGCACCGCGAATCGAGTTGCACGACCGGCAGACGACCATCGGGACCTTGAAGGGCAAGCACGGGTTCTGGAAGATGGCCTCGCGCGCGAACTCGCGCACGCCGATGAGGTCGAGCAGGTTGCGCTTGAGCACGACGACCTCCTCGGCGACGTCGGTCGAGAGCGCGAGGACTGCGCACACTGACTTGATGAACTCGAGGACCGGGTTCTTCAAGCGAAGATGCGAGCCGGGCAGGACAGGGAAGGCGAACGCGTCCGGATCCTGCTTGTCGGCAAACTGCTCCTTGAGCTTGGCGACGGCCTCGAGAAGCTCGCGCGTGATCGTCTCGCTGACGAGCACCTTGGCCGGGTCGGGCGTATCGTCCTTTCCATCGCCCTGCAGCGTTTTCCGCGCGGCAGACTCGGCACCGTTCTGAAGGATGCGCAGCGGGGTGCGCAGCTGGTCGACCTGCTGGCGCTTGGCGACGAGCATGCCGTGCACGAAGAGACCGACGATGGCATTGAAGCTCTCCTGCACGGCGGGCGGGAGGTACGTCGCGATGTTGAACTGGAGCTCGACGTCGACCTTGGCGTCGAGCGGCTGCTCGTCGAGGTCGGGACGATGACAGATGATGCCGGCCGAATTGGCGGCATCCATCCAAACGAGCTGATCCCAGAATCGCACGATGTCGAGCTGGACGTAGCGGAACAGCTCGCGAGTCGTGACGGACGATACGATGTAGTTCGCGTAGGCGTAGGCGGTCGACGACGACGGCTTCGACGTGAGGAGGAAGATGCGACCGAAGTCGGCGTGCACGATGTCGGATCCGAGACGGCGGAACTCGGCGAGGAGCTGCGAGAACGTCTTTCGCATGAGGCCGTGCACGAAGCGGTACAGCGCCGGGTCGTACAGCATGGCCGACGGCGAGCTGATCCAGCGCCAGAAGTGCTCGAGCATGAGGCGCCAGTACGAGCCGTCATTCTTGGCCGCCTCGACGGACCAGGAGCGGACCATGGTGCGAACCATGTTGAACGTCGAAGTCGGAAGAATGGCGTCGCCGAGCACGTGCGGCGCGTGCGCCGTCCCCTTGGCGTAGTCATCGAGGTTGTGCGCGGCCTCGTCGAGTCCGGCGCCCTCTCCGCCCTCGAGCTCGTACACGAGTGCCGACTGCAGGACGGCGTCGACGGCGAGATTGCGGACCTCGACCTCGAGACAAGCATTCGAGTAGCATCCAGGCTTGCCGATTTCCGGGTTGGCCAGCTCGTCGCCGAGCTGACTCGCATTGGCGTCCGCCTCGCGGCCGCCGAGGTCGGGCCGCGCGCTTGGCGACCACCAGAGAGCGCAGTCGGCCTTGTGCAGGCGGCGCGCAAAGTCGATGTCGGCGAGGAAGAGCGGAACGTCGCGCTCGAGGTTGCAAACGGGCACGTTGAACCGGTCGGCGAGCTCGATGCGCTCGCGGATCCAGACGGACGCGCGCAGGAAGTGCTGCACCATGCGGCGGCACGCCGGGACCTGCCACTGAAGGGCGCTCGGGAACGTGCTGTCGGACTGCGAGGACTGAATCGCGACCAAGGGGAAGTTGGCCGCGCCGGGGACGCGTTCGTCGAAGTACGACCGCGACCTGGGCGAGTGAACGACGAGCAGCGAAGCCATGTTCTTCTGGGCCGAGAGCGCAACGAGGTCGCGGGATATGGCGCGGAGCGCGACGTCCACGGAGCTGGCGTAAGCGACGACGACGTTCATGCGGTCGGAGTACTCGAAAGCGCCAGTCTCGCGCTTGGCCGACTTGTCGGCTTTGAGGCGCGCATCCTCGGCGTCGCGCCTCTTGCGCAGCTGCTCCTCGTAGTATCGGTCGAGGTTCTGCACGTCGCGCGCTTTGCCCCGCTCGACGACGTAGACCTTCGCGGTCCCAGTCGGCATGAAGAGGCCGAAGACGTGGCGAAACTCGTTCGTGAGATGCGAGAGGTACGTGTAGCGGAGGTTGCGGCCGAGGTCGAGATACTTGCGCCGACTGAGCGTCGTCTCGGCTGGCTTCAGGTCGTCGAGCGTGAAGAAGCGGTCGAGTCCGCGCGCGAGCGTAACGCCACGACGCGTGTCCGGCACGCACGAGGCGCCGAGACGCAGAAGCGCGCGCACGAGGAGCGGGACCTGGAGCTCGTAGACGCCGTCGACGTTCGGGCCGTTCAGCAGCTCGCCGTACAGCGGCTCGTCGCGGATGTAGCTGTCTTCGGACACCGTCAGGCGCACGAGGTTGAGCACGCGCTGCGCCCGCGGCAGCGTCCGCGAGATGGCCTCGACTTCGCAATCCTCGGGGAAGACGCTGTCGCCGTCGGGCATCTCGACGAAATTGACGAGGAATTGGCGCGGGATGCGAAGGCGAACGCTCTGCAGCGTGTCGGCGATGAGGAGCCACACCTTGAACTCGCCGGGACGCTCGACGACGGGCGCAATCTGCACAATGTCCCACGTTGCCGAGGAGAGGAACGTGGAGCGCTGGTGCATCATCGACCCGAGCGCACCGCGTGACGTGCCCGCGAGCGTCGCCGCGCGCTGAGCTTCGAGCATGCCCTTGTGCTGGTCGCGCCAGATCGGGCGCATGTGCGCAACCCATGCCGAATAGCTCTTGGTGATGTCGGGCTTGGGCTTGGGCGGCGGCGGAGTCGGCTCGCGAACGGGGACGGCGGCCTGCTGCTTCTGCTTCGACGCGAGGTCCTCGACGTCACGGACGACGGGCTTCTGGCGCGCAAACATGTCGTCGAGGCGGTGCTGCTTGAACTTGTCCTCGAGGTTGGCGACACGGCGGAAGAGCCAGTCGGGGTGGCGGATGCGCGGGACCGGGTTCGAGATCTTTTGCAGCGCGGCGGGGATCGTGATGAGCTTCTGCACGACCGATCCGAGGCGCTCGATGTAGTAGTCCCAGTCGAGGATCGAGCGGAGGTCGAACTGCTCGAGGCTGTTGTCCTTGAGCCACTTGCGGAGGAAGTGCCGCTTAACGCTCAACTCGGCGGAGAAGATGGCGACAGGGACCGCGCGCTCGGTGACGGGCGCGCCCGACGGCTTGGCGGAGATGATGAACTTGCACGCGAGACCCTTGTCCTTGACCATCTGCTCACCGAGGAACTCGGCGAGGCGGCGCGCCGTGCTGATCGACGTCGACTTCTGACCCGCGTACTCGGCGAGCGTCTTGCTCATCGAGCGGTTCTCGGCGATGAGTTCGACGAGCTCGTCGTCCGGCAGACTGACGGCCTTGGTGAAGAGAACGTCGAGCCACTTGTCGGCGACGGCAGCGACGGCGGCGTAGCAGTCTTCGAGCGTTCCGCCGAGGAGGAACTTCTCGAAGATTTGCGACTGGAACGTCTTGATGAGTTGAAGCTCGCCACGGCGCTTGACCTCGAAGCCCTTGAGCTCGGCAAGGCTGCCGTCCTCGTTGAAGACGGCGTAGCGCTTCTTGAGCAGCTTGTCCTCCTCCTTGGACGAGGGCAGGATCATGGCGCGGTACGGGCCGTCGAGCTCGAAGAAGATCGAGTTCTCCTCGCGTACGATGGCGCGGCCGTCGGGACCTTCCTCGTGGTACTGGTCGTTCGTAAAGTCCTTGTGCACGATGTGATTGAGCATCGTGCACGGGTACGACAGCGGGAACTTGCCGCCGTTCTTGAGCTTGAACGAGAAGCCTGCGCGGAGCGGTTTGCGAAGGTCAGCATGCGGACACTCGGCAGCCCGCAAGGCTGTGAGGAAGGACGCACTATCGGGGAAGGTGCTCGGGAGCATGCACCAGATACCGTCCGTGTCGAGTTCGAGCGGGCGGCCGATCTGCTCGACGAGCTTGCGCGCCATCTGAATGATGCTGGCGCCCGTGAGGCAGGTGATGCCGGCCATCTCCATCGAGTGCCAGCGCGCGCCCTTGCGCATGACGTAGCCGTAGAACGAGTTGAGGATACACTTGTGCGCGAGTTGGAGCGAGTCGTACAGGACGATCATGGCCTTGGCCTCGACGATCTCGGGGACCGAGCCGCCGGCGTTGGCCTTGTCGAGGTTCTTCTTCCAGTCCTTGTGGAGGCCCTTGTACGTGTAGCGGCGGTCGCGGAACGTGCGCACTGTGTTGATGTAGAACGGGTTCTCGCGCTGGCAGATGATCGTCTCCTTGGTCTCGATCTTGGTCTCCTTCGTCTTGGCGTACACCTTGCGCGAGTAGTCGCCGAGGCGCTTGTGCAGCAGCGACGTCTGCTCCGACGGCGCGAGCTCGGCGAAGCGACGCTCGGGCTTGCCCGGCCACTTGGGCGGGAAGTGCTCGTTCTCGAGCGCGTTGCGGATCATCTTGTACTCGCCGAGCGACGCCGGGAAATACTCGCCGCGCCAGGCCCACTTCATACGCCGCTGGCACTGCTTGCCCGGGCGGTTGAAGTCGCACGCGGCGCAGTCGGCCTCGGTCACGACCGAGTCGGGCTGGAGACGGTTCGACAACATGATGTTGGGGTACATGGCGGCGACGTCGAGATGGTAGATGAGCGGCGTGTCCTGGCGCAGCGGCTTATCGCGCAGTTCCTCAAGCATGGCGACGATCTGGCCGCGCACTTCGTCGTAGTTGACGACGTCGTCGAGCGGAATTGGCTTCGAGCCCTCCTTGGCGAGAGCGAACTGGAGTGCGTCGTCGAGGTCGTCGATGAGCTGGAGACGAGATTTCCATCAGTTCGAGCTGCGGGAAGACAGCAGGAGGGCAAGGGGAACTCACACCCTGAATCGCACTCGGCACAATCTTGAAGTCGGTCGAGATGTCGCTGCGGAAGACGCCGGCCTCGAGCGCCTCGACGTGACCGCCAACGTACGTCTCCGACTCGAGCAGGTGCCCGTCGTACATGTTGTTATGCGACTCGACGTGCCGATTCGGGTAGACGACATTGCCTTGGTACGCCTCAACCTGCGAGAAGTATAGCGAGAGTTCGTCAGCCTCAGTCGAGTATGGGACAATGGCGATGGTGTGAAGCGGAACGCACCATGAGGAGGGTCTCGCACAGCGTGCCCGAGCCCTTGCGCAGGACCTCGTCCGGGTTGAGCGGGATGATGTTGCACAGCGAGAAGACGAACGGGTGCACGTATTTCATGTAGAGGTAGTAGGTCGCGACGGCGTCCGAAACCGAGTATTGCGCGAGCGTCTGCGGCTGCTCGGCGGCGTAGCTGCGCGGATCGAGCGCGTCAGCGCGAGACTCAGCGCGAAGCAGCTTGAGAGGGCATACGGTGTCATGAGCTCTGGGTCGAGCTCGATGGGGTTGTAGCCGAGCTTGGCAACCGTGACAGCCTTGAGACCCTGACTGCCCTGCGGGAGGTACGAGTCGCGCTTGACCCACCTGCGGCGAGAACAGACAAGTCAGCCCAGATCAACGTGTTGAATGGAGCGAGCGCGGACGTACCGGAAGCAGTCCATGTGCACGCAAGAGCGGCTCTTGAACTCGTCCTCCGAGTCCTTGGCGAAGCCAATCTCCTTGTACATGTCGATCCCGTGCACGTTTGCACGTGCGAGGAGGAACGGAAAGTCGAACGAGTCACCGTTGTAGGTCGCGCAGACGGTCGGGCGCGCTTCGCGGAAGTGCTCGAAGAAGCGCCGGATCGTTGCGGGCTGCAAGGAAAGAAGCGGGTCAGTCCCGAATGCATGTACAACCGAGATGCACTGCACGTACCTCGTCGGCCTCGTTGAAGATGGTGAACGGGCCCTCGTAGTCGGGCTTGGGCGTGTACTCGAAGTCCTCGATGTCGGCGCCGACAATCTCGCGGTTCGTGATGAGGAAGCCCTGTACGCTGAGTGTCAGCGCGAGTCCGGTACTGATGCAAGATACACTGACGCACCTGGCCGTCAATCATGTACGAGATCATCATGACCTGGTCGGTGAGTTGGTCGGGGAACTTGAGCGGAGCCTTGGTCGTCTCGATGTCGAACGCCATGACGACGGGCTCGGCACGCGCGACTCGCTCCTCGAGGTGTCGCAGCGAGACCTCGCCCATGTCGGCCGTCACCTCGTACCACAGCCCGACTCGCACGTCTACGAGCGAGGCAAGCGAGTGAGTTACGGAGCAAGAGGAGAGAACGACGAAGGGAGCGAGACCCACTCTTGTCGATGGCTACGCGCAGGTAGTACGGCACGTCGTACTCTCGGATGTCCAGGATCGAGTCGGGCGGGTTGCTCGGCGCCTGCTGTCCCGCTCCGCCACCCTTGACGAAGCCCTCGCTGTGCCCGAAACCGTCCTCCATGTCGTAGTCCATCGCGGCATAGTTGGTTTCGCCCGCAATGACCTCGGCGTACGTGTCGACCGCGTCGAGCATCTCGCGGTTCTTCGTCGCGATGGGCAAGAGTTCGCGCCGCACGGTGAAGAGATCGGCTTGGTTTCGGAAGTGGAGCGCGATGTATTCGCGGCGGTACCCCATCAGGTGGTTCGGCTGCGCTTCACGCCGTCAGCCGATTGAAGGAGACGAGCGAGCGAGGGTGACGCACCAGCTTGAGGTCCTCCTTTCGTTTCCGCTGGACTTTGGTGATGAGGTCCTCGTATTTCCGCATGAGCCACTCCTCGACGGCGCCCTCGTGCCCGCTCTGTGGACGTGATCGTTAGCTCGAGCTTGTACGATTGAGCAAACAGAAGGAACGAACCCTCGTCGCAATGTAGAAGTACGGCTCGTACGTGAGCGTGCTCTTAAACATGCCGCCATCGTCCTGAATGAAGTAGTAGTCGACGCCTGCGCGGCCTGAGTTCTTGCCTTCGTCAAGCACGAGTGTCTATTCACGGTGATGCGTCAGCGCGCCGCGTCAAGACTAAGCAGGACCAGTACGCACCTCCTTCATGTTGACGAGCCACCCCTGTCGGCTTGCGCCCTCTTGAAACTTGGGAAAGCCAAGCTTCTCGTCCAGCTCGTCCCACACACGGGCATCGTCGAGGCGGTCGTCGTCCCTCGTGCCCTCGGTGAGCGTCTTGAGGACGGCGCCGCCGGTGTGGCCGCCTCGCCCGCGACCCCTGCCGCGGAAGCTGGACCCGCCGCCACGACGAGAGGTCGGGTACTTGTTGAAGGGGCGACCCATGCCCTGTGCGCCGGTGGTGGAAGCGTGGACTTGGCGAGGTCAAGGGCGAGAGGCTCGGAACTAGGCGTCGAAAGGAGAGAGCTGGGCGAGGGTGTGTCGCGTTGCTCGACGCGTTCAGAAAGGTGCTCGAGCTGCTCGCTCTGTCTGCAGCTCTCAGAGAGCGAGAGCGGAAGGTGCGAAGAAGCGCGAGGCGAGATTGTCTGCGCGTCCCGACGCGTCTCCGCCGGAAGACAGCGTCGACGCCGCCTCGCACCTCGACAGCTTGCAGCGCTTCACCGAGCGCGTAGGTCGACTTGTCGAGAGTACTGCAGGACCACCAGCGTGCCAGGCAGGCTCGCACGAACAGACGCTTTGACCGCCTTGCTTCCGCTCGATCGGGCCCGTCCGCTTTCTGCGAGCTCTTTCTCTCCTCCTTCGCTAGCCTTGCGCGAGATCTGAGCGCCGCTGCGTTCTTCTGTGGCCACGAGACCGCACGCTGCTGCCCTCAGCTCGGCAGGGACAGTCCTCCGCCCGTCATGGTAAGGCTCCCGCGAACCGCTTCTCGACCTTTGCGTTGATGCGAGGCAGGCTGAGCTGACTTACACCGTCACAGCTGTTCACATCTAGCGTCTGGCAAGCCGTCCAATCGCGCTACGCCGCGGTCCCGCCCTTTGACCTCGTCCGCCGCCCGAACGAGCACGTCGTCCAGACTTCCGCGAGCGCCTCACCCCGCTACAAGACAATCTCGCAAAGCACCCGCGCACCCGCTGCAGCCGACTACGACCTCGGACGCCAGTACGGCGGGAAGCGAGGGGTGGCGCGAGTCGTCTCCAACGAGGCGCTCTTCCGACTCTTCGAACTCGCCATCGACGAGATCGCTGCCGAGGGCTCGCGCGAATGGCTCGAGCCCGGGATCGTCCTCCCGACCGACCCGAGCAGCTCGGCGGCCGTCCTTGGCGCGTCTGAGCAAGACTTGCGAGGCTGGTTTCAGTGTCATGTCGGCCCGCTCGTCTCGCTCTTACCGCAAGGTCTCGCTGGCAACTCGGTCCACCTCGTCGACGACCAGTTTGCCCAATCCAACGGCAAGGTCGACCTCGTCACTGCCGAATCCAAGCTGGTCGGTGGCCGTCGCGCGTTCGCACTCAACCTGCTCGACGTCCTGTTCGAGCTCAAGCTCGATCGGGTTATGGATCGCGAGAAGCTGCGTGCGCTCTTCGATGAGAGCAAGGGCGCCGACGGCAAGGGCGTCGACTTCGTCATGGCCGGCACTGCAGAGACGCCCGAGCCGCCACCCGTGCCCCCTCTTCCTTCCCATCATCGCTCGCCTCGTCCGCCAACGACTCCCGCCCTGCAAACGCCCGCCGTACAATCTTCACCCGTCTCGCAGCTGCCGAGCGCCGCGACTTTGTCGCCTGGGCCTCAGTCGACAGCTCCGTCGCGGCAAGAACCGCAAGGTGGCGGCGGTCTTGACGCACCGAGCGCAGAACAGGCGCCGCGGCCGAGCAAGTTGAGCGCGGGCGTACGCCTACTGTCAGGGCAGCTGTCGCGAATGACCCTCAGGAGCTCGGCCAAGAAGCGGCAGGGACAAGCCGAGAGCGAGTCGCTCGCTGCTGACACCTCGTCGGCGGCCGACGCTTCCGCTCTTGCGGACTCGACGCAGACGCCTCTGCCTCCGAGCGACCCTCAAACGTCGACGCAGCCGCAAGTCGGCGTCGAGCATCGCGAGTCGGCCCCCTCGAAGAAGCGCCAGCGCCAGCGGCAGCCCGTCGACTACGGCCTCGCGCCCGGCGGACGCTTCTTGTGCCAGTACCGGGACCAGCTCTCGCCCGAAGAGAACAAGATCAATGCGGTTCTGCAGCAGGTCGCCGTCGAGCTGCTCGAGCGAGAACTCCGCCTCGAGCGTGTCGCCGCCGATGGGCCCACGAAGGTGCGCATCGACGGCCAGCCGCTCGTCATCGCTACCGAAACTTCGGCGCTACCGACCTTCTACTGCGATCGCGAGCTGCACCTCGGAGAACCGCGCCCGCTGAAGGAGGCGCTCGCGCTCATCTCGGCTCTTCACCTCTGGCGCACTGGGGGCGCTCGTCGCCTCGGCCTCGACCTGCCCTCCGACCCTGCCGACTTGCTGCAGCTCGCTCTCGAGCGCGCGGACGACCTTGGCGACGCGACGGGCTCTCGTGAGCCCGCGGGCCGCCACACCCGCGCATCGGCAAGCGTGCACGAGCCGCCGGCACCTTCGGAGCGACCGAGCGGGACGCGCTTGGCATACGATGCGACGGAGGAGACTCCTGCGGCTGAGCGTCGTGACGGCAGCGACGGTGGTTCGTCCGCCACGACGTCCGGCACCGCGGCGCCATCCACGTCGGCCACCACGCCTCACACGACTCCGCAGAAGGGCGGGCGTCCCGCCAAGCCACCTCTCGCGGCGCAGTTCCGACTCGATCTCATGCTCGGAAGCATCGCCTTCGTGCGTAGGCTCGCTTTCTCTGCTATCAGACATTGACTGAGGGCGTTGCCCACAGACCAAGACATCCACTACGTTCGCGCCCTCGTCCTCGAGCGCTGCAACCACTACCGTCATGCCCGATCGACGTCTTCAGGCACGTGACGGCTGCACCGTCCTCCTCGACAGCTCGCTCGGCGTCGTCTTGAAGATCTTCGACGAGGACGGCGAGCACTACTACGACGGTCGCCGCGAAGAGTCGGTCAACGCGAAACTGGTGCAGACGCACCCGGAGGGCGCGCTCAGCAAGATCGTCCCGCCTTACCTCGGCTCGTGGCGCAGCGAATCGCACCTTTTGCTGGCGTTCAAGGTCGACAACGGCGTGCCTTTCAAGGACTGGTTCGACGCCGCCGAGTACGTCATCAGCTTGCGCGCTAACCAGGACGGCGCTGAGTTTAGGCGCTTCTCGTCGCACTACAGGCACAAGGGCGCGATCCTCGAGGCCGTATCGTACTTCCACTCGCTCGGGCTCACCCACGGCGACCTCCACCCGCAAAACATGCTCCTCCAGAAAGACGGCACCGTCCACCTGATCGACCTTGAGCAGGCCGTCTTCCGGGAGCCGGAGAAGTCTCGCCTCTACCGGCAGGAGGGCGAGATGGAGGTACTTGCGGACAAGCTCGAGCGCCCGGGCCCGGCAGACGCCGGGGACGCGTACGTGCTGTGGTACGGGGATTGTGCGTCGTCCGTTTGAACGAGGATGTCGAATTCCGCTGACGTTGCTCGTCGTGACAGGATCCCGACCCTCTTCCCGCTTTTTCTCGACTGTCTCGAGTTTACTCTGTCGTCTCGTTTCTGTTGTGTACTTTGCCGTTCATCACCATGCCCGCTCACATTGCAAGTCGCACCGCAAGCACAGCCGCAAACAGGTCCTTCTGGCATGAGCTCGTTACGCTGCAACGCAGACGGGTATCCAAGCAGTACTTCACAGCAGCATCCACCGCGAGTGAGAGTGACCGGGAACAGACGGGCAGAGAGTACAACAACAAATACGTGCGTCGACCGTCACGCCGCTTGCAGCCGCTCAAAAATTGTCGTCGCTCCACCCCTCGTCGCCGAGCAGCACCGCGGCGCTCAACGCCTCGACCTCCTTCTGCGCGAGCTCCTCGAGCGCGCGCTGTTTTGTGGGCGAGAGAGCGCGCTGCGACGCGCGCGACGTGTACAGGATTAGCAACGACGGGCGCCGCGCTGGCGGTGGTGGGGCGGGCGCGGGTCGTGCACTTGGGCGTCTCGATGTCGAACGCCATGACGACGGGCTCGGTACGCGCGACTCGCTCCTCGAGGTGTCGCAGCGAGACCTCGCCCATGTCGGCCGTCACCTCGTACCACAGCCCGACTCGCACGTCTACGAGCGAGGCAAGCGAGTGAGTTACGGAGCAAGAGGAGAGAACGACGAAGGGAGCGAGACCCACTCTTGTCGATGGCTACGCGCAGGTAGTACGGCACGTCGTACTCTCGGATGTCCAGGATCGAGTCGGGCGGGTTGCTCGGCGCCTGCTGTCCCGCTCCGCCACCCTTGACGAAGCCCTCGCTGTGCCCGAAACCGTCCTCCATGTCGTAGTCCATCGCGGCATAGTTGGTCTCGCCCGCAATGACCTCGGCGTACGTGTCGACCGCGTCGAGCATCTCGCGGTTCTTCGTCGCGATGGGCAAGAGTTCGCGCCGCACGGTGAAGAGATCGGCTTGGTTTCGGAAGTGGAGCGCGATGTATTCGCGGCGGTACCCCATCAGGTGGTTCGGCTGCGCTTCACGCCGTCAGCCGATTGAAGGAGACGAGCGAACGAGGGTGACGCACCAATTTGAGGTCCTCCTTTCGTTTCCGCTGGACTTTGGTGATGAGGTCCTCGTATTTCCGCATGAGCTACTCCTCCACGGCGCCCTCGTGCCCGCTCTGTGTACGTGATCGTCAGCTCGAGCTCGCACGAGTGAGCAAACGAAGGGAACGCACCCTCGTCGCAATGTAGAAGTACGGCTCGTACGTGAGCGTGCTCTTGAACATGCCGCCATCGTCCTGAATGAAGTAGTAGTCGACGCCTGCGCGGCCCGAGTTCTTGCCCTCGTCGAGCACGAGCGTCTGTCGCTCGGTCGCTGCATCAGTAGGGCTCTGCAAGCGGAAGTTGGCGAGCGATTCGCACCTCCTTCATGTTGACGAGCCAGCCCTGTCGGCTCGCGCCCTCCTGAACCTTGGGGAAGCCAAGCTTCTCGTCCAGCTCGTCCCACACACGGGCATCGTCGAGGCGGTCGTCGTCCCTCGTGCCCTCGGTGAGCGTCTTGAGGACGGTGCCGCCGGTGTGGCCGCCTCGCCCGCGACCCCTGCCGCGGAAGGTCGACCCGCCGCCACGACGAGAGGTCGGGTACTTGTTGAAGGGGCGACCCATGCCCGGTGCGCTGGTGGTGAAGGCGTGCGCCGGTCGAGGTCAAGGGCGAGAGGCGCAGAGCTGGTTGTCGAAAGGAGGGAGCTGGGCGAGGAAGTCCCGCGTTGCTCGACGCGCTGTACAATCTGCTCGAGCTGCTCGCTCTGTCTGCAGCTCTCAGAGAGCGAGAGCGCGAGGTGCGAAGACGCGAGGCGAGATTATTGCCTGCGCGTCCCGACGCGTCTCCGCCGGAAGACAGCGTCGACGCCGCCTCGCACCTCGACAGCTTGCAGCGCTTCACCGAGCGCGTAGGTCGACTTGTCGAGAGTACTGCAGGACCACCAGCGTGCCAGGCAGGCTCGCACGAACAGACGCTTTGACCGCCTTGCTTCCGCTCGATCGGGCCCGTCCGCTTTCTGCGAGCTCTTTCTCTCCTCCTTCGCTAGCCTTGCGCGAGATCTGAGCGCCGCTGCGTTCTTCTGTGGCCACGAGACCGCACGCTGCTGCCCTCAGCTCGGCAGGGACAGTCCTCCGCCCGTCATGGTAAGGCTCCCGCGAACCGCTCTTCGACATTCAGATTTGCGTTGGTGCGAGGCAGGCTGAGCTGACTCGCACCGTCACAGCTGTTCACATCCAGCGTCTGGCACTCCGTCGAGTCGCGCTACGCCGCGCTTCCGCCCTTCGTCCTCGTGGTTCGTCCGAAGGAGCGCGCAGTCCAGACCGCGCCAGACGCATCCCCGCGCTTCGAGGCAGCTTTGCAGGGCATTCGCACACCCGCTCCAGCCGACTACGACCTCGGGCTTCAGTACGGCGAGACGCGAGGGGTCGCGCGGGTCGTCTCCAACGAGCCGCTCTTCCGACTCTTCGAACTCGCCATCGACAAGATTGCTGCCGATGGCTCCCGCGATTGGCTCGAGCCCGGGACTGCCCTTACGATCGACTCAAGCAGCTCGACGCCCGTCCTTGGCGCGTCTGAGCAAGACTTGCGAGGCTGGTTTCAGCATGATCTCGGCCCGCTCGTCTCGATCCTGCCGCAAGGTCTCGCCGGCAATGCGGTCCACCTCGTCGACGACCAGCACACCGCATTCACCGGTAAGGTCGACCTTGTCACCGCCGAATTTGAAGCAGTCGACGGCCATCTCGGACTTGCACGCGATACGCTCGATGTCATGTTCCAGCTCGAACTCGACGAGCTGCTGAGTCGCAACCAGCTGCGCTCGCTCTTCGATGCGAGCAGAGGCGCTGACGGCAAGGGCGTCGACTTTGTCATGGCCGGAACCGCCGGCCCTCCCCCTCCTCACCTCACATCGCCTCTCACACCCGCATCTTCCGCTTCCCCGCTGGCCGCCAAGCCGTCGTTACCCGTATTGCAGCCGCAGCTCGCCTCGGACTCATCGCCTGCAACCCGGACGACGGGTCCGTCGCGACACGGCGGCGACGGCCTCGACGCACCTGACGCAGCGCAGGCGCCGAGACCGAGCAAGTTCGGCGCAGGCGTTTGCTTGCTGTCGGGCGCGTTGTCGAAGATGGATTTCACGAGCTCGGCCAAGAAGCGGCAGGGACAAGCCGAGAGCGAGTCGCACGCTGCTGACACCTCGTCGGCGGGCGACGCTTCCGCTCTTGCCGACTCGGCGCAGACGCCTCCGCCTCCGGGCGACCTCCAGACGTCGACGCAGCCGCAAGTCGGCGTCGAGAATCGCGACTCGGCCACCTCGAAGAAGCGCCAGCGCCAGCGCGTCGACTGCGGGCTCGCGCCGGGCGGGGTCTTCTCCTGTCGGTACCGGGACCAGCTACCGGACGACGACAACAAGGTCGACGCGATCCTGCAGCAGGTCGCCGTCGCGCTGCTCGAGCGGGAAGTCCGCCTCGAGCGCGCCGCCGCCGACGGGGTCACCGTTGCGCGCATCGACGGCCAGCCGCTCGTCATCGCTACCGAAACTTCGCTACTACCGACCTTCTACTGCGATCGCGAGCTGCACCTCGGAGAACCGCGCCCGCTGAAGGAGGCGCTCGCGCTCGTCTCGGCTCTTCACCTCTGGCGCACTGGGCGCGCCGCTCGCCTCGGACTCGACCTGCCCGACGACCCTGCTGCCCTGCTGCAGCTCGCTCTCGAGCGCGCGGACAAGATCGGCGACGCGATGGGCTCTCGTGATTCGGGGAGTGGCCACACTCGCGCGTCGACTGTCTCGTCCGCCTCCACGACCGGCACAGTGAAGCCGCCCACGACGACCACGCAGAAGAGCCGACCTCCGGCTGCCATGGCGCCTCTCGCGGCGCAGTTCCGACTCAATCTCATGCTCGGAAGCATCGCCTTCGTGCGTAGGCTCGCTTTTTCTGCTCGTAGACATGGACTGAGGGCGTTGCCCACAGACCAAGACATCCACTACGTTCGCGCCCTCGTCCTCGAGCGCTGCAACCACTACCGTCATGCCCGATCGACGTCTTCAGGCCCGTGACGGCTGCACCGTCCTCCTCGACAGCTCGCTCGGCGTCGTCTTCAAGATCTTCGACGAGGACGGCGAGCACTACCACGACGGTCGCCGCGAAGAGTCGGTCAACGCGAAACTGGTGCAGACGCACCCGGAGGGCGCGCTCAGCAAGATCGTCCCGCCTTACCTCGGCTCGTGGTGCAGCGAGTCGAACCTTCTGCTGGCGTTCAAGTTCGACACCGGCGTGCCTTTCAAGGACTGGGTCGACGCCGCCGAGTACGTCATCAGCTTGCGCGCTAACCAGGACGGTGCTGAGTTTAGGCGCTTCTCGTCGCACTACAGGCACAAGGGCGCGATCCTCGAGGCCGTATCGTACTTCCACTCGCTCGGGCTCACCCACGGCGACCTCCACCCGCAAAACATGCTCCTCCAGAAAGACGGCACCGTTCACCTGATCGACCTTGAGCAGGCCGTCTTCCGGGAGCCGGAGAAGTCTCGCCTCTACCGGCAGGAGGGCGAGATGGAGGTGCTTGCGGACAAGCTCGAGCGCCCGGGCCCGGCAGACGCCGGGGACGCGTACGTGCTGTGGTACGGGGATTGTGCGTCGTCCGTTTGAACGAGGATGTCGAATTCCGCTGACGTTGCTCGTCGTGACAGGATCCCGACCCTCTTCCCGCTTTTTCTCGACTGTCTCGAGTTTACTCTGTCGTCTCGTTTCTGTTGTGTGCTTTGCCGTTCATCACCATGCCCGCTCACATTGCGAGTCGTACCGCAACCACAGCCGCAACCAGGTCCTCCTGGCATGAACTCGTTACGCTGCCACGCAGACGGGTATCCAAGCAGTACTTCACAGCAGCATCCACCGCGAGTAAAAGAGACCGGGAAAAGACGGGCAGAGAGTACAACAACAAATACGTGCGTCGACCGTCACGCCGCTCGCAGCCGCTCAGAACTCGTCGTCGCTCCACCCCTCGTCGCCGAGCAGCGCCGCGGCGCTCAACGCCTCGACCTCTTTCTGCGCGAGCTCCTCGAGCGCGCGCTGCTTCGAGGGCGAGAGGGCGCGCTGCGACGCGCGCGACGTGTGCAGGATGAGCGACGACGGGCGCCCCGCTGGGGGTGGTGCGGGTCGTGCGCAAGGCGGGGCCGCAGCGAGGGACGCTTTCCGACTTGCGGCGGGGGCTGGTGGGCGGGTAGAAGGTGCGGCGGGAGCGCTGGGCGCGGCGGCGGCGGCGGCGGGCGCGAGTGAAGAGGGCGGGGTTGGGACCAGAGCCGACTCGTCGAGCTGCGAGAGCGCAAGCTCGAAAGACTCGTCGAGGTCGTCGAAGAACGAGTCTTCGTCCTCTACGCTGATCGTAGCCGTCGAGATGGTTTTGGCGAGCGCAGGAAGAGCGGGAGGTGCGCGAGCGGGAGGAGGCGGAGCGGCTGGCGGAGGAGCCGACTTCTTTCTGGGTGATGGCGACGTCCGAGACAGGGACGGCTTGGACGCTCCGAGGCTGAGCGTTGTTTGCGCAGTGCGACCAGCTCGGGCTGGAGTGCGCCGGAAAGGGGTCGTCGAGCCGGACGCGAGGTTGGCGTTCGGCGAAGGTCGCAGTGGTTCGCCTGCGAAAATGCCCAGTCAGTTATGGTCCGATGTCAGGACAGAGAGCAATGCACGCTTCGCTACCTCGACATTGGCCGCCTTGCCCTTGCCCTTCGTTCCCTGCGCCGTCCGGTCCTCCCTCGACGTGCTACTCGTCTTCCCGACCGCCGGGCTGACGATTCCCGCCGCGCGCGCATTCACCTTCATGGCGAGCTGGCTGACCATTTCGAGCGTGCGGGCGTCGAGGGGCTGGCTCGAGGGCTCTGCGGCGCCCCTCCTGCCCGGCTTGCGCTTCTTGCGCTGGCGCAGCGCGCGGGTCGACCCTCCTGCGGCCGACCCCGAGGGGCTAGGAAGCGCTGCCGCGGTGGTCGTGCGCTTCGGCTTCGGTGTCGCGGACGCTGCTGCAGGCGCTTGGGGGCCGAGGGAGGGCGAGGGCGCGCCGCTGCGCTGCGAGGGTCGTCGGCGAGGAGACGAGGTGGAGGCGGCAGAGGTCGACGAGCCCTGCTTGGGCGCAAAGAGGGACGGCGTGTCCCAGTAGACGTAGCAGCCTTGGTCGTCGCCCTCGTCGTCGTCCCAGCAGCCGTCCATCGCGCCGCTTGACCCCGAGTTCGCTCAACACGACGAGGGCGACCCGCGATGACACGATCGCAAGCGAGTCGGTGCGACCGATTCAGCACAAGAACACAGCTCAGTCAAGTTCTTCTGACTCTGTTGAGCACCCTGCGAGGCTTGTGGGCGATCTGAGCGGAGGGAAGCTGCTCGCGGCGGAGTCGGCGAAGGTCGCGCGCCTCGCTGCGACGTCGACCTCTTCTCGCGCGAGGGGAGCCCAGAGGTGCTCAGGAGAGGCTGTTCGTGAGCAGGCTGATCCGTCTGCGCTTTCGTCGAGCTCATCTCGCTCTTGCCTCGTCGACGCCCGATCATCCTCATCAGCATCCGCTGATCCGTCCCCACTCGACGCGCCTGGCAGCTGGCAGTGCTTGCAATGGCACGAAGCGCCTACACGAAACCCGCCAACGGTCCCACTCCCGCCCGATCAGCCCGCTCAAGAACCCTCCTCGTCGCACTCGTCGCAGTCGGCGCCGTCTGCCTCACCCTCGTCTGGTTCTCCTTCTCGACCTTCGGCATCAGAAAGGCTACCCATGGCATCGACATCCAGACGCACGACATGACGCCCATCTCGGCCACGGCGCGCGGACCAGCAGCCGGCGAGAAGCTCCTCGTCCTCACGCCGCTCAAGGACGCCGAGCCGTGGCTCGACGAATACTTTGAGAACCTCGGGCGCCTCTCGTACCCGCGCAACCTCATCTCGCTCGCGTTCCTCGTCTCGGACTCGACCGACCGCACCGTTGCCAAGCTGCAGAACCGCGCGCGGCGCCTGTCGCAGCTGCCCAAGGACGAGCAGTACGACAGCATCACGATCCTGCAGAAGGACTTTCATTTCAACCTCGCCGCCGAGGTGCGCCACGGCTTCGAGGGCCAGCCCGTCCGCCGCGCGTTCATCGCCAAGGCGCGAAACTACCTCCTCTCGGCCGCGCTCCGGTGGGACCACGCGTGGGTGCTCTGGCTCGACGTCGACGTCGTGCGGTACGACCCGCACATCCTCGAGGACCTGATGAGCATTGACAAGGACGTCACCGTGCCCAACACGCTGTGGCACCTCCCGCAAAGCTGGGACTTCTGGGTACGCCCGAGAGCCCCCTCCGCTCGCGCGGAGTGCATGCTGACCTTTCCATGCACATGCACAGGGCTTCGACCGGAACAACTTTGCCGAGACGGAAGAGTCGCTCGCGCTCCTGCAGAAACTCGGGCCGGATGTCATGCTGGTCGAGGGTGCGTGTCATTTCTTCCTTACTCTCCTTGTATGGAACTGACTCGTACGCCACACACAGGCTACCGAGAGCTCATGACGAGCCGCATGCATCTCGTCGACATGCCGACACACCTCGGGCTCGCATACGTCCCGCTCGACGGGATCGGCTGTACATTTGCGCTCGTCAAGGCGCAGGTGCATCGCGAGGGTGTTACATTCCCAACGTTTGTCTTTGAGAACGAGGTGCGCCCCGCGCCGCTTCGTCCGAGATGTCCGCCGCTCGCTCATCTCTGCGCGTACGCACCCACACAGGTCGAGACGGAGGGTTTCGCCAAGCTGGCGAAACGCGCAGGGTTCGAGGTCGTCGGCGTGCCCGGCTTGCTCGCGTTCCACGCGCAGAATCGTGCGTTGCCCTGGAGCGCTTCCTGCTCAAGTTTTGTCGAGACTGACCTCGCCGCTGTCCCTGCTCGACACGGTCGCTTTCTCCCGCTGCAGATTAAACACAAAAGCAGCTATCTATCGCGCCCCTTACTGACGCTTTTACCGCCATAGTGGCTGCACCCTTCTGTTGATCCTCCTGTTGTCCCACCTGCTTCGTTGCATTCTAGACGCTTCTTCGCAAGTAAGGGACTGATGGAGGCCTGCATCGAGAGTCTCGTGGCCGCCAGTAGCCTGTGCAACTCGAGCAGCTCGCTCTGCGCCCTCATCAGTCGTTTTTCGCGGTCGCCTTCCGCGCGACGCGACGCGTCTCTCGGCTGTTTTGACCTTGACCTTGCTCCACCCGCTACTCTCGCCTCGCGCATCTTGCTTACCGCGCCGACGCCCCCGATGGGCCGCGTCGAGGCCGAAGACGCCTTCATGGCGGCGCTCTTCCAAGATCTCGACGACGCAGTCTTCGCTGCCCCGCCGACCTCGTCTGCGCCGCAGCCGGGCCCGTCGTCGTCTCAGCAGCAGCGCAGCCGACCAGCGAAGAAGCGTCCTGTGACCTCGCAGCACGCGCTCCACCCGTCCGTGCACCACTCGCCGCGAAAGCGCGTCGCCCGCCCGCCTCTCCTCCCCGCTTCCTCGTCGCCAGCTCCCTCTGCCCGTCCCACCGCCGTCCCTCGCTCCCACACTGATGCGTCAGCGAGCTTGCAGCCGTTCTGGGACGACCCGCTCGCGCACCCGGTGCTCTCTCAGCGGTCGCGCGCCGAGCGGGACCGGACGGAGCGCGAGGGAGGGTATGCGCCTGGGCTTGGCGGTGCGGTGAAGAAGAAGGGCCGTATCGGCGCTGAAGGGCGGTCTGTTCGGGACGGAGAGGAGCGCGGAGAGGTCGAGCGAAGGAAGAAGGTGCGGAGGGTCGAGGTTGAGATCGAGGGGAAGGAGAACGCCGAGCGGAAGGTAGGCGGGCCATGGCCCCGAGCACCCCTGGGGAAAGGGAAAGGGAAGGAGCGTGTGGTGGACGTCGAGAACGCACGCCTCAAGGCGGAGGACAAGACAGACGACGAAGAGTTCGGTCCGCTGCTCGAGGGCGTCGATTGGGACGAGGCGATGCTTGGTTTCGAGGACGAAGGCGGTCCCGTGGAAGACGGGCAGGTGCGTTTGCGTCAATGCATGATCAAATCCATGCGGGTCTGCTGACGTTTAACTGCCGCAGGGCGCCCGCATCCCGCGAAGCAAGCAATACCTCCGATGCACGGTCGAGGAAGTCGTCGAGAGCTACGGCCCGACAAGCAGGCCGCAGAAGGTGAGCTTCCTGTGCTGGCTCATCTGCGGCATTGTTAACATCTGCCTTGCAGATCCTGACAGTCTCGAGCGCGTCGTTCGATGGTCTGCGGCAGGTGCTGCTGTGCGACGACTGGGTCGATACATCTGCCGAAGCTGGTGCGTATCTTCCGCGCTCCGAAGTCCACTCCCTATACTGAGCTTCCACTGCAGGCGACATCATTAACCTCGTCGACCTACCCGACGTCGCCTCCTCCGCCGCCGACTCGCCCGTCTCGCTCACGCGCTCCGCCGGCCTCCTCATCCTGCACCCCGACATCCTGGTCTCATCGACCAAAGTCGCCGACTCATCTCACTGCACGCGCAAGGCCGTCCTGCAAGAGCTGATCCGCACGCTCGGCGGCTCGACGCCCTCGCTCCTGTACGGCAACATGCTGCACTCGCTCCTCCAGACGTGCATGGCGGCGAACCGCTGGGACGAGGAGTTTCGGCATGCGCGCATCGACGAGTGTGTCAAGGAGAGCGGAGGGCAGCTCTGGACGCTCGACGTATCGTTCGAGAAGGCCCGGCAGGAGCTGCGCGATCGCAGCAAGGAGTTTGAGGTGTTTGCCGAGCGATTCGTTGGCGCAAAACCCAAGGTGCGTAGCGGTCTTTCGCGTCCGGGCAGCTTTCTTGACCGTTTTGCCGACTCCAGGCAGACGCGTTTCTCTCCGATCCTCGCGCCGTCGACACCGCTCGCTCCCGTCTTGCCATTACCTCGACCATCGGCATTGAAGACGACATCTGGTCGCCTCGCTTCGGCCTCAAGGGCAAGATTGATGTTTCGACAACGTCCACGTTTACTGACTCGGTCGGCTTCTCTCGCAAGAGCACCACACCTTTCGAAGTCAAGACAGGCCGGACCAACGCTGGCATGGAACATCGCGCGCAAACGATGCTCTACACGCTGCTCATGAGCGACCGGCACGGTTCGTCCAGCGCGTTACCGCACAGAAGACCGCTACTGACCTTTCCCTCCATTACAGACCAGGAAGTCGACTCGGGCCTGCTGTACTACACGCAAAGCAACGAAGTCTTTCGCGTCCAAGCCGCGCGCAACGAGCTCCGCGGCCTTATCCTCGCTCGCAACCGCTTCGCAACTTTCCTCCATCGCCGTATGACCCTGTCGCCCGCGGGGCCCTTCGGCGCATCGCAGTGCTCGGCTGAGCGCTCGAGCCCGCCGACGGGGTCGCAGCCTCTCCCTGCGCTCAAGCGGGAGGAGCAGACCGTCGGCGGAGACGACGATGACGCAGCGCTCTGGGACGCAGCCGCCGCTCCCGCCTGCTCTGGCACTTCCGCCGAGGGCGAGGCTCTCCTCCCGCCTCCCATCGACGATGGGCGGTCGTGCAAGAAGTGCTATGTGCGCGATGCGTGCATGCTCTTCCGTCGGGTGCGTGCGCCTTTGCGCTCCCTCGGCACGATCCTGCTGATGCCCGACTCATCCGCGCAGGCTGTCGACGGCGATCTCGAGATCTCGCTTGACGAGCAGGACCCGCTGCAGCTGCAGTACGAGGAATCGGTCGGACACCTCACCGACGAGCACGCGACTTTCTTCCGGGAGTGGGAGAAGCTCATCAGCCTGGAGGAGCAGGAGCTGGTGCGGTTCAAGAAGGAGATCTGGACGCTCCAGGCAGAAGAGCGCGAGAAGCTCGGCCGGTGCGGACATCGGTATCGTTCAGAGGTGCAAACCGCTTACGCTGTCCTGCCTTACAGATGCTTCGCCAACATGGTCATCTCCGAGGTCAAGCTCGAGGACACGGCCGGCGCACCGCACGCCCATCGCTTCACCTACCGGCTCCGACCGCAGCGTGCGCCGCAGTCGCAGTCTACAGGCTCGTTGCTCGGCGGCTCAATCTCGGTCAATGACCCTATTGTCATCTCGCTCGAAGACCCGCCTCTCCTCGCTCTCTCGCGCGGCTTCGTCTTGTCGCTCACGCCGTATGAAGTCGTCGTCGGAATCGACCGCTCGCTCACCAATTTGCCACAAGCGAGCCAGGCGGTCGATCACGTCTTCCGCGTCGACAAGGACGAGCTCGCGGCCGGCATGGGCCGCATCCGTGACAACCTGATCCAGCTCTACGTGGCAGGCGGCGACGAGCGCAAGCGCCGCCTGATCGTCGACCTCGAGCCCCCGGCATTCGACGCCTCCCTCTTCGCAAGCAAGGAGCGCCTCGTTCCGTCAACCCTGAACAGCGACCAAAAGCTCGCGCTCGAGAAAGTCCTCGCAGCGCAGGACTACGCCTTGATCCTCGGAATGCCCGGCACGGGCAAGACGACGACCATCGCCGAGGTCATCCGCGCACTCGCAAAGGCGGGCAAGTCGGTCCTGCTCACGAGCTACACACACTCGGCCGTCGACAACATCCTTCTGAAGATCAAGGACGATGGGATGAACATCCTGCGTCTCGGCAACCGCGACAAGGTAGCTGGCAACTGATCGAGTACCGCTGTAATTGTCACTTACTCGGCCTCGTTGCAGATCCTCCCGTCTTTGCACGACCTCACGCTTACCCCTGAAGACTACGCCACTTCGCTTACTGACATAGACAACAAGCTTATGACGCCACAAGTCGTTGCCACGACCTGCCTCGGCATCAACGAGTGCGTTTCGCCTCCCCACGCAAGGAACCGATGCCGACCTTCACTTCATGCAGACCCATCTTTGTCAAGCGCCGATTCGACGTATGCATTGTCGACGAGGCGTCGCAGGTCACGCTGCCGACTTGCCTAGGCCCGCTCCGCTTTGCCGACAAGTTCATCCTCGTCGGCGACCACCACCAGCTTCCTCCGCTCGTGCGTTTCCTTCGAGTCGCAGATACTGATACGACTACTCACGAAGCATCGGTCCATGCAGGTCCGCAACCATGCCGCGCGCAAAGGCGGTCTCGATATCAGTCTCTTCAAGCGTCTCTCGGACGCCCACCCATCTGCGGTCGTCAACCTCACGCACCAGTATCGCATGAACGCAGACATCATGTTGCTTTCAAACAAGCTCGTCTACTCGAATCGACTTCAGGTGGGCGACGAGCGGGTCGGTTTGAGGAGGCTGGCCTTGCCAGGCAAGGAGATGCGGCAGCAGCTCGAGCCCTGGCTGCGAGACATTGTCGATCCAAAGTACGCGCATCTTACGCTAGCTGAGCTCTTGTAGATGCCGGCTGACTCGGATTGCTGCAGGCGCGCCGTACTTTTCGTCGACACCGATGCCCTTCCCGCTCGCGAACGGCGACAGGGCTCGCTCATCGACAATGAGAGCGAGGCGCGATTGGTCAAGCAGGTATCTCGTGCTACTACTGTGATTCCGGAGCCAGACGCTGACCGAGCTTCCACAACAGACTGTCTCGGCACTCTCGACCTGCGGCGTCTCCGACTCCGATATCGGCGTCATCACGCTTTACCGACAGCAGATCAAGGTCCTCTCGCGCGAGCTGCAAGACTTCCCGGGCGTAGAGGTCCTCACTGCCGACCGCAGCCAAGGCCGGGACAAGGAGTGTATCCTCATCTCGCTCGTCCGGAGCAACACCGGTGGTCACGTGTGTCGTTCCTTTTGAGAATCTCGGAGACGTGAGCTGATCAATCGCCATCTGCAGGTCGGCGACTTGCTGAAGGACTGGCGCCGACTCAACGTCTGCCTCACGCGCGCCAAGTCGAAACTCGTTCTCTTCGGCTCGCGGTCGACTCTCGCACACAACGAGCTCATGCGCCAGCTGTTGCACCTCGTTGACGACCAGGGGTGGACGTATTTGCTGCCGGCTTCGCTTGGACCGCAGTCAGCGCCGCGGCAGGTCAAGAGCGAGGTGAAGGAAGAAGACGACGTCGACGAGAAGCCGGTCAGGCGAGGCGGCGGGGCGCTCGCGCTGCGGGCTCCTCTGGCAAATGACGTAGTGAACAGCCTGTAGCGCCCTCAGCGCAAGTAGCATTTACGACACAGCTGAGCACAGCCTTTGCGGTCTTAGTCTTGCGTGTGGACAGCCTCAGCTCCGACCGTGGGCGCCTCGCTGCTGCAAGATTGCAGGATCGTGATCAGTCACGTAGGATCTACTTGAATGTCTGCATTGAGCCGCGGTGCCAGGGCGAATACGCGTTGGCCTTCTCAACCGCGCCGTGCGGATCAATCCCGTAAGCTTAGCGAGCCGGTGCGACTTCCGCTACCCTCACAGCGCAACAATGATCTGGGCATTCCTTGCAGGGGCGTCTCTGGCCATAAGCAAGTGAACCGCACATCGACGAGAGCTAGCTTAGCGTCCTCGTCTGCGCCTTACATCTAGTACGCGTCTTCTGAGATCTTGCACGGAGGGCTGCACCTCACTTCCTTCTGCGAGGGGAGCGCGCGTCAGCCGGGAGACAGGGGACGTCGACGACGACGCAGTCGTACCCCTTCCCTCCACTCTACCGTGGCCTCAAGCGTCTCCGCACCTACGTGCACCAGAAGCTGCAGAGACGGGATTCAGTCGGTGTTGAGCAATATTGGACGGCGCGAAAAGTATGCACCTCGACCTCGAGCTGGACGTAGGCTTTCTCGCCCGACCCGAGTGTGGGCGAGGTCTCGATGAGAGGCTGCAGATTGGCCTCAATGTCGCAGACTCGCTCGTACGCTGGCCGGACTTGACCTGCGTACGTGGAAGCATGAGTGCGCGCTGGCTGCGTCGCAACCACGGGAAAGAGCTATTCACCGTCAATCCCGACCATCCACCCGTCCGTCTCCTGCTCCGGGTGATCTGCATCAAAGCGCCACAGCGTCGTCCGGAACGTGGGATCTTGCGCAGCAAGTCGGTAGCGGAAGTTGAACGTCTTGCGATACGAGCGTGCCGAGGAGATGAGGGCGCCCTGCGTATGCTCGCCTCGATCAGCTCGATACGCATCTCGACATAAGCCTGATGAACAGCACCTTGGAGACAACCTCTCCGAACTTGCCAACAACGAGCTTCTGCCCGCCGCTGCCGATGAAGACGTCGCGATTCTGCATGCCCTTCGTCCACGACGTGCTCCAGTCGACTGCAACCTGCACGCCGAGCGCATACCTTGTCCGCCGTTGCCGGAGCGTCTCAGAGAGGTAGAAGCGGAGTGCGCCTTCCGAGACGGCCGAGTGCGTCGGTATGTCGGGAACGACGAGGCGCACGCCGAGAGGGGTGAAGGTTTCGTGCAGGCGGCGGACGAGGTAAGGCGATTCGGCAAAGCCCTGCGATGTAATTGCGTGAGCGATAGTGTAGACGGGGATGCGCTTAGACGCACGCCGGAGAGAAGGATGTGCGCTGCTCCGCCGCGCGGAAGGACGGATGACAACCGCACGATGATGCTGTCAACAGCGGGCTTGAAGCAGCTCTCGACGTCCTCGCTTCACACAAGGACGTCAGTCACGGATTGGGAATCCTGGCTTACAGTCATCGCACCTGCTGAGTGTCATCCACCCGTCCTTGACCCTCACGTTCGAATCTGCCGCCTTGTCCAGCTTGAAGTCCCCCTTGCCCTCGGCAAACAATCTGAGACGGTATGTCTGGCACTCGAGGCCTGTAACGCCTGCGAAGCGCGGCAGGACTTTGACGCGGAACTCGTCCATGAGGTGCGCATGAATCGCGGACGATTTGAACTTTGTCCGCGAAAGGCGCGAGGTCAGGAGATCGGAGAAAGTCGCGAGGACGGCGCCGGAGCCGGAAGGAAGTCCTGAACGAGCTCATAAGGTCAAGATTGGCATCCGCAGGAGCGGACCGTGGGAGCAGGCGCACGAGTGACTGGTTCGTACGCGCGAAGTTTCAACCGAGGCGACACGGCTGCGACGGTGTAGCCAATCTACGAGAGGATCCGTGGGTAGGCCAGCGCGGCGGAGAGATGAGGGAAAGGACGAACAATTGAAACACCTTGCTCGGCCGCATCGCAGAGCGCGAACGCCCCTCCCTCACGCAGCCACTCCTCTTCTTTCCGCGTGTGGGCCCGCGCGAAGTAGGTGATGGCCGCTGGCTCTTTCACAAAGATCTGCGCACAAATAAGCACACTGAGTAATACAGGGACAGTCAGGGGGTGGGAGGGAGACGTACCAGCCTCCCGACCTCGAAGTGCGCCGGCAGCAACCTCGCCTCCTCCACGGCGCCCCTGAGCATCTCCGTTTCGCTCACGCCCCAATCGGCCGGGATCGCGACGACAAAGATGCATCGTTCCCACAGGCGCAGGAACGTCTCGTCCCCGTTCGGCGTCGTCTCGGCATACCACGCGCGCGCAGCGGCGACGAGCCAGCGGAGAAAGTCGGCGTAGATGTCGCGGAGCCGCGGGCCCGGGTAGTGCTTGGACGTGCTGCCGCCGCTGGCGGAAGACGAGGAGGACGGCTTCTTGTCCTTGCTGCGCCGCCCGAGATCGCCCAGCGCGCCGCTGCCGCCGTCAATGCCGACGACGTGAATGCTGCTCGGCCTAGAGGGCTGTTCGTGCGGTTTCGAGGAGGGCGTGCGAGGTACGGGCGCATCGGCGCGTGCATCGAGAGCGTCGAGCAGACGTTCGGATGAGAGCGAGGCGTGTGAAGCGGCCGCAGAGGCCATTGACCGGGCTGCAGCAAGCGTAGAAGGCGTTGGAGATGTAAGGAGGCCCGAATCGACTGGAATGGGCGCAGGAGCGGGCTTGTTCTTCTTGAAGAGCTTCCGGCTCGTCGAGTCGTCCAGAGCCTGCTTCGGGGGCGACGCCGACGGTTGCGCTCCCGGCTTGGTCTGCTCCTTCCAGCTCTTGACGAGGACCCATCCCTCGTCGTGCGCTCTCCGCTTCGCCGTCTCGGTGAGGCATTCCGCTCCGAAGGCGCGGGCGCGGTCCTCGCGGTCGTAGTAGACAAGGGAGGGCGTGCGCGACGGAACAGGCGTGAGTATCGGACTCGAGTAGGGATACGCAAGTACGGTGCGCAGGGCGGCTGATGAGGACGAGAGCGGCTGGCTGGCCCAGGTGAGGTGGGCGAGGGTCACGGAGGCTTAGAGACAGCGTGAGTGAACGAGATTACAGGGACGAATCGCGCGCGGCACGCACTTCCCGTGTTGCCGACGTCTATGCCGATGATGAAGCCATCGCGCTCGTCGAGGTATTCGAGCTCGTCGACAGAGGGAGGATGCTCGCCGTTCAGCGTAGAGGCTGTTTTCGGCTCCGCTTGGGAAGCTGCAAGCGAGGTGCTCATGACCGCTAGCGCAATAGCACAACAACGTTGAGCTAGAGGGGCAGATCGAGCGAGAAGCGCAGGAAGTGTGTGCAAGCCGAAACTGGCGGACAGGAGAGCAGAGCGTGCACGACCCGCGGACAAGCCGGAGCGCGGTGGAAACGCCGACGCTGGTCTCGAAAGTCAGCCAGGCTACTGTGCGTGTCCATTGTCGCTGCGACGCGGTGTGCGGCGCAGAACGAGGAGTGCCATCACGAAGGACACGGGAGAGGAGGACGCGGGAAGAGACCGCGCCCCGCCGAGAGCGTCGGACTAGCACGACACGGCCAGAGAGGACGCTTCCAGTGCATTTTGCGACACGGCAGCCTACCCGAAGGAAGCCAAGGTGGTTGCCGAGACAGCTCGCTCCCATCGCGACTTGCGCGCGTCGCGCGGAGGGACGCGCAGCTCGCCGCGCACCAACTCTCGCCTGCCTGCCAGAGGACTCTGAGCGCAGCGCAGTGCACTCGGGCTAGCGTCTGCCCTCGCGCGCCGGCTTTTCGTCTTTGTCGCTCGTTTCCTCGTCCCGAGACTCCGACGCCGAGCACACGCGCCTGCAACCGCCTCTCTCGCGCACAAGAGCTTGCAGGGGACAAGAGTCACATTCGCACGGCGACCGGCGATAGCGTACGCGGTCCATGTCGGCCCTCCTCCGCCTGCGCCGCGAGCCGCAGCGCCGCGACTCGGCACTCCTCGAGCAGTTCGGACCCGATGGCCGCAACCTCAGCGACACGACGCACCCCGACTACGACCCTGCCACCGACCCAGAGCTACGTGAGTCGACCTTTGAAGCGGAAATTCGTCGGGACTGCCTAGCAGGGAGGGGTTCCTGCGGGACGGGATCGTGCACGTCGGCCATGCTTGGCCCACAGGGAGAGCTAGGGCTAGGGCGCCCTGAGACACCGAAGTTACGACAGAGGCCGGGGAGTCGCGGCGACCCATTGGGACGGCAGTCTCGCGCCTTGCTGCTGCGCGGAGTGGGGTGCACGGTACATCCTCGTGAAGAAGCCGAGCGCGCAGCACTGCTTTTGCAGGATCAAAGCATTTTCTCTTCTTCTTCCGATCTGGCGCTGACTGCTTCTCTTCCCCTGCGTCGCCCCCGCCCTCCACCACCTGCACGACCACCACCACCTCCTCGCCTTCAACGTCCCTCTTCGGTCCCGTCAGGCCTTCGCGTGACTCGCACCGCCGCCGACTCAATCCACTCGCTCTACGAAGAGGAGGACCGCCGACGATTCAAGCGCCTTGCCTCGCGCCGGACAGCAAGCGGCAAGAAGGCTGCCGAGGGCTCGCAGCTGAAGCCGCGCCGGACGCTCTTCGGGCGGCGCAAGCCGCGCGCGTCGACCGACCCGCCCGAGAGCTCTGAGGGGCATGGGACAACCGAGGGCGGGAGCGCGGCCGGCGCACCCGAGCTGGACGACGATGCGCGCGCGGACCTCGAGCGACAGATGACGCGGCTCGCGGCGGCGAAGGAGGCCGAGGAGTCGGCGCGACGGCAGGACAAGCAGGATGAGGAGGAGCAGAAGCGCAAGAAGAAGGAGCGGAGAAAACGCGGCGAGAAGGAGAAGGAGCGCAGGGTTGTCTACGTCAACGTCGAGGGCGTCAAGACGGACCCGAGGGGCTACGAGCGCAACAAGGTTCGCACGAGCAAGTACACGCTCATCTCGTTCCTCCCAAAGGTACGTCCTCGCCTGCTCTTGTCCCGCGTCGGTCCCCGCTCACAGCCCGTTTCCACAGAACTTGACGGAGCAGTTCCGCCGTATGGCCAACGTCTACTTCTTCGCCCTCGTCATTCTTCAAATCTTCCCCATCTTTGGCGCCGTCAATCCCGAGATCGGCATGCTCCCGCTCGTCGCCATTCTCGCCATCACGGCGTTCAAGGACGGAGTCGAGGACACGCGGCGGCATAAGCTCGACAACGAGGTCAACAACTCAGCTGTCACTCGTCTCGGCGACTGGCACAACGTCAACATTGCCGACGACGACCGGCCCTGGTGGGCCTTCTGGCGCCGCCCGAACCCGAACCACCGCATCTCGAAGGGCGTGCGCAAGCTCCGCGAGAAGGAGGGCTCGTACGACGCGGGCTTCCTCTACGCCGACCATCCCGAGGGTCTCGAGTCGCGCGACACGCTCGGCGGCGACTCTTTCGCGATCGCAGGACCTCGCGCACGCGCTCGCGGCGACAGCTCGGCGTCGACCATGCCTGCGAGCCCGATGGGCGCGCCGGGCGCCGGCCTGACCAAGTCCGGCTCGAGCTACTCGGTCGAGACGCTCGCGACGTCGTACCCGCCGCGACTCTTGCGCTCGTACGGCGCAGGCGCAGAGAGCGCCGGCGACGTTTCGTTTGGCGCGCAGTCGCGCAAGTCGACGAGCGACGTCGTGTCGTACGACCATGCGACACCGGGGACGGCCAAGTGGGAGCGCACGCTGTGGAAGAAGCTCGAGGTGGGCGACGTCGTCCTCCTCAAGGAGAACGACCAGATCCCCGCCGATGTCGTCGTCCTCGCCACCTCGGACCCGGACGGCGTCTGTTTCGTCGAGACGAAGAACCTGGACGGCGAGACGAACCTCAAGCCGCGCAAGGCGCTCAAGGCGACGATGGGCATCGGCAACGAGGAGGACGTCGAGCACGCGCGCTTCTGGGTCGACTCAGAGCCGCCGCATGCCAACTTGTACTCGTACAACGCCGTGCTCAAGTGGCGCGGGAAGGAGGACAAGCTTGGCATGGAGCACCCGATCATGGAGGGGCGGAGTCGCGACGAGGGCGTTGAGCAGCAGGTGCGCGATCCGCTCTGTCTGCTTTATTTTGCGGTGCTGATGGCGCTGCGCTCCACAGGAACCGGTCACGATCAACGAGCTCCTGCTGCGAGGGTGCCAGCTGCGCAACACCAAGTGGTGCATCGGGCTCGTCGTCTTCACGGGCGCAGACACGAAGATCATGCTCAACCAGGGTCCGTCCGCTCAACCGCCTGTCTTTTGACCATCTACTGACAGAAAGGGATGTTGCGCAGGCGAGACGCCCTCGAAGCGCTCGAAGATCGAGAAGGAGACCAACTTCAACGTTCTCGTCAACTTCGCTGTCCTCCTCGCTCTGTGCATCGGCTGCGCCATCGCTGCGGGCATCTACGACAACATGACGGGGCGATCAGTCGACCTGTACGAGCCCGATGCGCAGTACTCGGACTCGTCCATCGTGGTGGCCTTCATCACCTTTGGGTTGGTCTCCAATCCCACCCGCCGAGTCTCTCCGCCACTCGCTGACCTGTCTCCTCACAGCGCCACCCTGATCCTCTTCCAGAACATTGTGCCGATCTCGCTCGTCATCACAGTCGAGCTCGTCAAGACGATCCAGGCCTTCTTCATCTACCAGGACATTGACATGTACTACGAGCCGCTCGACCACCCGTGCGTGCCGAAGACGTGGAACATCTCGGACGACCTCGGGCAGATCGAGTACATCTTTTCGGACAAGACGGGCACGCTCACGCAGAACGTGATGGAGTTCCAGAAGTGCGCCGTCGGCGGCGTGTCGTACGGCGAGGGCATCACCGAGGCGATGCTCGGTGCGGCCAAGCGCGAGGGGCGCGACACGTCGGCTTTCGACCCGGCGCAGAACATCGAGCGCCTCGCGCAGCGTAAGGAGCAGATGATCCAGACCCTTAATGGCGGCTTCAAGAACCGCTACCTCCGGCACGACAAGATGACGCTCATCTCGCCGCCCATGGCCGAGGCACTCGTCTCGCCGCCGAGCAATGAGCAGCGGCAACGTCTGAGCGACTTCTGGCGCGCCCTCGCCATCTGCCACACCGTCATGACCGAGCGTCCCGACGACTCGAATCAAGACGTTCTCGAGTACAAGGCCGAGTCGCCCGACGAGGCCGCGCTCGTTGCCGCCGCCCGCGACGCCGGCTTCGTCTTCCTGCACCGCTCCAACGCCGAGATCACGCTCGAGGTGCTCGGCCAGCCCGAGCGCTACACGCCGCTGCGCACGCTCGCGTTCAACTCGGCGCGCAAGCGCATGAGCACGCTCGTCCGCACGCCCGACAACCGTGTCCTCCTCATCTGCAAGGGCGCCGACAGCGTCATCTACCAGCGCCTGCGCGAGGATCACGACCAGGAAGTGATCAACACGACGTCGCGGCAGCTCGAGGAGTTCGCCAATGCGGGCCTGCGCACGCTGTGCATCTCGAGTCGGTACCTCACCGACGACGAGTTCGCAAATTGGAGCAAGATCTACGACAAGGCGTGCGCCGCGATCGAGGACCGCGACGACGAGATTGAGCGCGCGTGCGAGCTCGTCGAGCACGACTTGACCATTCTCGGCGCGACCGCACTCGAGGACAAACTCCAAGTTGGCGTGCCCGAGGCGATTGAGCAGCTGCACAAGGCGGGTATCAAGCTGTGGATCCTCACTGGTGCGCTTTCGTCTTACTTTCACGCACGGACCACCAAGCTGACGGTCCCCGCTCTCGTGCGTAGGCGACAAGTTGCAGACCGCCATCGAGATCGGCTTCAGCTGCAACCTTCTCACCAACGAGATGGAGATTGTGCGTGTGTTCCGGAACTGCGCGTGAATGCTCGACTGACTTCGCTCGTCGCAGCTCATCCTGTCGGCCGAGTCCGAAGAAGGTGCTCGCGCGCAGATCGAGGCCGCGCTCGACAAGGTCAACCGGTCACGAGCGGGCCTCGCACCGCTCGACACGGATGCCGGCGAGAAGATCGGCGGCGCGACCAAGGCCGACGGTTTCGCCGTCGTCATTGACGGCGAGACGCTCCGCTACGCGCTCGACGTCGTGCTCAAGCCAATGTTCCTCGAGCTGACGACGCAGTGCAACGCCGTCGTGTGCTGTCGTGTCTCGCCCAGCCAGAAGGCGCTCACGGTCAAGCTCGTCAAGGACGGCAAGAACGCCATGACCCTGGCCATCGGCGACGGTTCGTTCCTTTGCCTCCCCAGCGCTACAAGCACACGAATTGACGCGTTCCCGCAGGCGCCAATGACGTCGCCATGATCCAGGAGGCGCACATCGGCGTCGGCATCGCTGGTCTCGAGGGTGCGCAGGCGTCCATGTCGGCCGACTACGCCGTCGGGCAGTTCCGCTTCCTCACCAAGCTCCTGCTCGTCCACGGGCGATGGTGCTACATCCGCGTCGCCAACATGCACGCCAACTTCTTCTACAAGAACATCGTCTGGACCCTCACGCTGTTCCTGTACCAAATCTTCTGCAAGTGCGTCGAGACTTTCCGCATCCCGTGGCCTGGACGCCGGCTCACATTGTCACCCATAGCTTCGACTCGACCTACTTCTACGAATACACTCTCATCATGCTCTTCAGTCTCGTCTTCACGTCGTTGCCCGTCGCGATTCTCGGCATCGCCGACCAGGACGTAGACGCCGAGATGTCACTCGCCTTCCCGCAACTGTATCGTCGCGGCATCCTCGGCCTTGAATGGACGCGCGTCAAGTTCTTCGCCTTCATGCTCGACGGTCTATACCAGTCCGCCATCGCCTTCTTCGTGCCCCTCCTTGTCTACTTGTGGACGCCGACGCTCTCGGTCAACGGCCACGACTGGAGTCTCTGGGAGCTCGGCACGACCGTCGCAGCCTGCGCCGTGACGCTCGCCAACCTCTACGTCGGCTTGCACACGCGGTACTGGACCTGGATGGTCTTTGTCATCATCATCGCGTCGACTCTCGCCTTCCACGTCTGGATCGCCATCTATTCGCAGTTTAACACGTTCATCTTTGATAACGAGGTCAACTGTGTGTTCAATCCCCTCGCCACTCGCAGGTATGACACGACTGACCCCGTTCCCTGCAGACTTGTATGGCACGCTCAATTTCTGGCTCTCGATCTTCATCGTCGTCGTCATTTCGATCGGCCCGAAGTTCCTGTGGCTCTACGTGCGCTCGATGTACTGGCCGCTGGACAACGACATCGTGCGCGAGATGCAGGTCCTTCGCAACAAGGGCAAGCTCCCGCCCTTCGACCCCGAGCACGATGCGGGCGCGAGCGCCCCGGTGTTCAAGGACGAGCCGGCGCTGCGGCAGCACGACGAGGCGGCGATGGCAACGCGTGAGCACCTCCCGCTCGTGCAGTCGGGCGAAAGTCGCGATCCGCGGCAACGCCATTTCTCGCACTCGACCGCATCCGACCCGGCGACCCCGCGTGACATCCCGTCGACGGCCGTCTGGCCTCCTTCCTCCCCTTCGGGCCTGCCCCCGAGCCCCGGCCCGATCCCCTCACCCTACGGCACCTCCAGCTACGCCTCCTCCCCGCCTTACGCCTCCGCCCGCTCGACTCCCCTCGCATCCTCGCCTGACTCGCCTCCATCAGGCACCATTACACCGGTGTACGGCGTCCCGCACATCGTCGTCAACGATGCGACCCCGCGAGACTCGTACCAATCGCGTTTCGCCGATGCGCACGCACCCGCACACGCGCAGAACGACTCGCTCGAGTTCGATGTGCTCGAATACGCGAACCACCGCGACTCGCAGTGGGTTCAGCAGCAGCAGCCTCCGAGCGGGTTTACCGAGGCGGACCTGCATGCGCGATCGCCGCTCGAGGCGGCACATCAGCAATGGCGGTCCGAGGCGTCGAGCGTGGGCGCCGACAGCTTCCACAGCGCGGTCGCAACGCCCGTGCAGTCACCGCCGGCGGGCCAGCAGCAATGGACGCCCTCGCACCAGCCTCAGCAGCCGTCGTACGCTTCGACCGGCGGCTACGCCATGTAACACTCTTTTGCCCTTTCTTGCGATACCCCCCTTTCTCCTTTGTGCCTCACGCTCTCACGCAGACTAGACGTTGTGCGCCGGTAGTTCAACGGACCCTCTTTCGCGGCCATGTAACATCAGGATCGCCTATTGCCTCTCTCATCGCATCTGGCTTGGCTACCTTTGTGCTGTCGACAGAACGGCAGGTGGGCTGCGTGCATACGTGCAAAAAGGGAGCGACCGCCGGCGAAGGGGGGCGGCAAAAAGGAAGGCGTGACTGGGGATCGAACCCAGGTTAGTCGGAAGTGCTCGAGTCAGAACCGACTGTACTAACCACTATACTATCTCGCCTCGTTGAGAGCCCTTCTCAGCTGTGCATATATAAACCTCGCAGCAAACGGGACCCGCTGCAAAGGGTGAGCAGGTTTGTTACTAAGTGTGGTAAGCTGGCGGGCCACTCCCGGAGTACGGCTGGCACTGACGGATTGCATTCAGACAAGAGTCGAAAACCTATAGCTACAACGCCTCTCGTACAGCTGCGACCTGCTTGCGCCGTCTCGACTAGGCCGTCCCGCTCCCCCTCGACGAAGCGGTCGTCTCCCCCTTGAGCGCAGCGACGCCGTCCTGGAACTCGCGCGCGCCCTTCTGCGCGACCGTCTCCTCGCCGGCGGCAGACGAGCGGGAGTCAACCGTGCCTTGCGGGCGGCCGGCGATCTGTGCAATGCAGAGAGGGCAAGGTCATTACGAAGTCAAGCGGCCCCGTTACAGCTCGTAGCGGCAGGACCGAAGCTGCGAGTCCCGACGAGACGAGCAACGGAGAAGGGGACCACTCGCGACGCACCCCGTCGCCGAGCCCGTCGAGTCCCGAATTGATCGTCCCGCGAATCGCCTCTCCCGCACCGTGGATCGCGTTGAAGAGGCCACTGACGCGCGAACCGACCGTGTTGCGGGTCGAATCGGACGGGGAAGCGGAAGCAGCGTTGGGCGTGGGAGCGTCGACGGCCGGGAGGTCGCGGCGCGAAGGCGGCGGAGGGGGTGCGTATGTGTCCGGAGGGGAGGAGGACGAGCCGGTTGTAGCGGAAAAGTGTGGGAAGGAGGGAGCAGTCGTTGCGGAAGGATCGGCGTGGTCGAGGGCGGTCAAGTCCCTAGGTCAGCAACGCCGGACGCAGGTCACTCGAGTTCGTGGGTCTCGTGGCAGCAGCTTTGTAGGAAAGACGCACCCGCTGCGCTCGCCTGCTTCGGCGCCGACGCGGTTCGTTTCGCCTGCAGCGTTGAAAGCGAACGATGGTGCGCAGGGTGAGCAGCTTCTTCCGGGTGTGAGGTCCGCGACTCTAGCACTGGCCACTCACCAGTGTGTGTGCCGCTCATTGTCTTGTCTCGTTCGAGAAAAATGGTGCGAGAAGAGAGGAGCGGCACTTCGTCGCCGTCATCATTGCCGAGGGGCGGTGCACGTGAGCCACGTCAGCAATTCCGCAGCACGCTTCCGCGCGCACCGTTCTGAGGTATAGGAGCAGGCCGAAGAGCTTTGCCTTGAGCGCGGTGACAGCACTTTATGGGCTTCCTCTCGATTCTTTGACTTGCGCGGAGGAGCCATCGACGCATGACCACCGCAGGCCCGCGCACAGCAGGGATGAATATGCATTCCGGCAGGCACAGAGGCTCGAACTTTGTATACCGCTGTTCCGAGTGCTACAAGTACCGGCGAGGCGTACTGGCGCAGCGGCGAGAGCTCAACTCTGCTTGCTGGGCGTTGGCGGCGTCCGGCTCGTGTCGCGTTGGCAAGTCGCGCCATGAACTGGCTGCAAGAGTAAGGACGAGGGAGTAGGCCACGAGTCAGTACAAGGTTGTGCCCAGCTCGCGCAGCTCGAGAGTGAGCAAGGCCGTACTCACGCTGCGTGCAGGTCCGTCTGCAGACCTCGATGCCTTGGTCATTCCCGAGGGCAAGGACACCGTTTAGTTCAATTGACTGGGCTCCTTGTTGTCGGGAGGCCCAGTGCAGCAAGCCTCGCACGCGTAGCGCTCAGTCAATGCCGACGCGACCAAAAAGCTCTGCCAGCTCGTCCTCTTCGCGCGCGTCCGGCGGCGGGAGGGGCGGGAGCGTGTTGTGGGCCGGAAATGCGGACGTATCAGCAGTGGGGGTGCGCGTGTCGTGAAGCTCGAGTCGGCGTGCGGGAGGGACGGCGGGAGCTAGCAGGCGCGTCGGAAGAGTCGGGGAAGGCTGTTGACAGCCCCTGGGTCAGCCCCAATTCCTCAAGAGCGCAGATCCAGGCGTTGACCGATTCACCAATGCAACCTCTCGAACAGGTGCGCGTGTCTTGGTAGGTGACGGCGGATGTCGCCGCGCACGACCCGGCGTCGGGGGCGCAGACTGAATGGCGTCGAGTCAGCCGCCCACTCGACAAAGCACGCGAAACACAGAAGCGCATGCACCTTTGCGCTGGCCTGCAGCTTTTGCAGAAAAGTCAGACTCGCTGACCCTTCCTTGACGGGCGTCTCTAGCTGCAACCCGCGGCAAAATGGAGTGAGCGGCGCGAACCCATCTCTCCTGGCAAACGCAACAGCAACGCGCACCTCGGCAGTCTCATTGAGCTTGTCCTGCAGCCGCTGCCAGTCGGCCTCGGTGACGGCGTCGAGCCACTCGGGCAAGAGCACAAACAGGTGGTGCTCGACGGTCGCCTGCATCGTGCGGAGCGCGAGCGGGACCTCGGTGTAGGCGGGCGAGAGCGGGTCGTGCGAGATGAAGAGGGTGAGCTTGTGCGACGGGACGAGGTGCGCGATCGGCGCGAGGATGCGCGATAGGTTGAGGTGGTCTGCGCGTCGGGAGGCGTGAGCGGGAGGATGCAGGCGACGCAACGCAAGATGACACACAGAAGACGGCCTGGACCTTCTGGCTGGTGTAGATCTGCGAAGCGCGATGCGTCAGATCCCGCTTGAGAAGGCTTTCGGACGAGTGGAGCGCACCAGGTTCTTGGTCTTGCCAGAGTACTTTATTTCTATTACCTCCCAGCTCACAATCCGTTCTCCATCCTCTCCCTTGCTCCGCGTCACCTCCTCGAACCGGACCAAGTCTGGCCTGAACGGGCCGAAGCGCACCCCGGGAGCGGCCCAGCCGCGCTCGCGGAACTCGCGCGTGAAGTCGACGGCATCGAGCAGGCCGGTTGCAATATAAACGGGCTTTCCCGTGCGGAGGGTCTGGCGCATGGCCTTGCGCGCGACGGTCGCGAGCGAGGCATAGTCGCGGTGGAGCAGGAGCTGGTGCTGCCGGTCGAGGGCGCGTCGGATCGTGCGCTCGGCGAGGAGGCCCCGCTCGACAGCGTCGGGTGGGAGCAGGTGATCGCGCGCTTCGGGCGGGAGCGCGCGAGCAGCAGCAGCAGCAGCAGCGACAGTCCCGGCGGCCGAAGAGGCGAGGAGCGAAGGGACCGACGACGACGCGGCGCTGCTCGTGCGGCCGGCGCCGTCGGAGAAGGACTCGTCCTCGCCGTCCTGGAGGAGCTCGAGGGGCCGCACGCGCGAGAGGGCGCCCATGAGCCAGTCGAGGCGGAAGGCGGCGATGCGCTCGTCGCGCGCCTGGGCGGTGCTCTCCCACGTCCCGTTCAAGTCGGCGAGGAGCGTGGTAAAGGCCGAGATGGTGACTGCGATCGAGCACTGCGAGTGGTGCTGGGCGCGGATGTTGACCAACGGCGGCGGTGGTGCGCCCACTCTCGCTGCCCTCGCCCGCCGCGGGGTCACCGCTGGGGTTGCAGGGTGCTGCATGGTGAGCCTGAGCACGCTAGGTGGTCGCTGGCTGCATGAGGGGTCGAGGCGGGTGCAGCCGTGTCCGATGCCGAAGGCGGCATGTCCGCGGCGCGCGCGCGCCCCTTTTACGCGCGTTCGCTGTTGCGTCGCTTCGGGCTGCTGACGGTCTGCAAGTAGACGCCGGCTGCACCCGCGCACTCCCCTCGCGGCCTACTAGCAGGCAACCCACCCGCCTCAACCCACCCCCACCCGCCACCACGGCCGCCTCAAAGCCCGCTCACTCGCCCCCGCCCGCGCCGCCATCGCCGAGGGCCGCAGGAGCACCGCGCTTTGCCGCGCTCAAGCAGGCAAGCCTCGCCCCCGGGCTGCCCTCGGACCCCGTGCATCCGCTCACTCGCACCCACGGCCCGCAGATGATCAAGCGCAAGGGCGCCCATTCGTCCCACCCGTCGCCCCCGAGCCCCCCGTCAAAGGGCCTCTCGACCGTCGGCGTCTCGAGCGCAATGGCACGCCGTCTCCCGCTCGCTCTGCGCGTGATCGAAGCCTGCAACTGACTCGTGCACACGTGCAGGACGCTGCTGCGTACCTTACGCACCTCAAGTCGCGCGACTCGTCGTCCGCCGCCGCGTCGTCGTCGTCGCCGTCGCGTGCGTCGAGCCTCATCTCGTACGCGTCGCACCACCCGAGCCAGGGTCAGACCCACGGTAGGGCCCGCGCGAGCTCGGATGCCGCAGACTCCGAGTCGAGCACCGACTCGGACCGCAGCACGCGCTCGGCCGGATGGCGCGGCGTCGCGACCCTCATGCCCACGCCATCGACCATCTCGGCGACGCGCATGCCCACGACGTCGTTCGACATCGACTTTGTCCCCGACCCCGAAGACCCCTACTCGCTGCGCCACTCCGAGTTTGGCTTCGACGTCGACCCGGCGCACCGCACCACCTCGCAGCACACCCCCGGCATGAGCCTCAAGGCGAGCGACGAGGAGCCCACCGTATGGGTCTACCTGCACACCTACCTCTCGTGTGCGTCCAGTCAGCGCGCCATCGCGCGGCGAGGCCGCGTCGCTGATTTTCAGCTCCCACAGACGCTCTCCTCATCGTCCTCGGCCACATCCGCGACTTTATCGGCAAGCGCCTCTTCCCCTCGTCCTACTCGCACCTGCGACCGTCCAACGGCTACGCGCCCCTCTTCTCCGACTTTGACTCGTTCTACACCCGCCGCCTCAAGCTCCGCATCGAGGACTGCTTCGCGCGCCCCGTCACGGGTGTCGCCGGCCGCACGGCGACGTGCCTCGACCGCGCACCGACGAGCCACTTCCACGACTTTGTCTTTACGGGCGAGACGACGCAGGCGCTCAACGTCTCGTCGTACAACTACCTCGGCTTCGCCCAGTCGCGCGGGCCCTGCGCCGACGAGGCCGAAAAGGTCGTGCGCGAGATGGGCGTCGGCCTGACGGCCGCGCGCAACGACGTCGGCACGAGCGCGCTCCACGTCCAGGCCGAGCGCCTCGTCGCGTCGTTTGTCGGCATGGAGGACTCGATGATTGTCTCGCAGGGGTTCGCGACCAACTCGACGACGCTCCCCGCGCTCATGTGCAAAGGGTGCCTCATCATCTCGGACGAGCTCAACCACTCGTCGATCCGGTTCGGCGCGCGCCTGTCGGGCGCCATGGTGCGCCAGTACAAGCACAACGACATGGACGACCTCGAGAACCTGCTCCGCGAGTGCATCAGCCAGGGCCAGCCGCGCACGCACCGCCCGTGGAAGAAGATTCTCATCGTCGTCGAGGGCCTCTACTCGATGGAGGGCACGCTCCTCGACCTCCCGCGCCTCCTCGAGCTCAAGGACGTTTACAAGGTGCGCCCCCTTCCACCTCTCTTCAAACAGCTGTCGCTCACGCGTTGCGCGCGCAGTTCTACCTCTACGTCGACGAGGCCCACTCGATCGGCGCGCTTGGCCCGCGCGGGCGCGGCGTGTGCGACTACTTTGGCGTGGACCCCCGGCGGGTCGACATTCTCATGGGCACCTTTACCAAGTGTGAGTTTTCGTTCACAGTCGTGTTCGCGTGCTGCTTCACGAGTCGCACGTACGACCGGCCAGACGAACTCACGCATGTTTGCGTCTCACAGCTTTCGGCGCCGCGGGCGGCTACATCGCCGGCTCGCACGAGCTCATCTCGGCTCTCCGGCTCTCGTCGCACGCGCAGAACTACGCCGAAGCCATGTCTCCGCCGATCCTCGCGCAGATCGTCACGTCGATGGGGTCCATCATGGGCCCGCCGGCCATCTCGATCGTGCCCGCGCTCTCGCGCCTCCCGCCCGCCGTCATGGACGGGCGCGACGGGCAGGACCGCCTGCGGCGCCTCGCGTTCAACTGCCGGTACCTGAGCGGCGGGCTGCGCAAGCTCGGGTTCATCGTCTACGGCCACCAGGACTCGCCCATCGTGCCCATGCTCATCTTTGCGCCCGCAAAGATGGGCCTCTTTAGCCGCATGATGCTCGAACGGTATAAAATCGTGGTGGTGGTGGTCGCGTACCCCGCGTGAGTCTCGAAATTTCCCGCTCCCTTCCGCTCCGCTCCACTTCGCCTCACTTCGCTCCCTCCTTGTTCGGACACTGCCGCTGATCCTCTCTTCATCCATACAGTACTCCCCTTGTCTCCTCTCGTGTTCGCTACTGTTTGAGCGCGGCCCACACTAAGTCGGACTTGGATCGGATTTTGCGCGCGACGGACGAAGTCGGCGGCATTCTCGGTCTCAAGCTCTCGCCCTCGGGCATGCGCATGAACGTCGACGACGTGATCGCCGAGGGCGTCGACATGATCCGCCAGAGCGAGGTGCGGTACGAGGAGGCGGTCGAGGCCATCGACGCATGACCGTCCATAGACTTCCTCTCACTTTCGTTCTTTCTCCGCGACTCGTTCTTTGCATTTCCTTCTTTTGCCTCCTCTTGAGCACACATCCCCCGGTTGTCCTTATCACCCGCGTACCTCCTCATCCACGAGCCTGCTGCCTCATGCAAGCGGGTCAAAGCAGTCGTAGCTCTCTTTTCCGCCCGCTCTAATCCCCCCCCTTCTCGGACCGCCCTGTCTGTGTGTAACACCGCTCACTCGACACTGCGCACGGGAGCGCATTTTACGAGAAGTGCGCCGCCAATGACGAGCCCAAACGCGTCGGCGAGGCCCTTTTCGGTGAAAGTTGCGCACGTCGCCCATCTTCCCACGGTTCCGCGCCCGCCTGTGCGCGGGATCAGCACTGTGATCTCGGACCTCGACATTCAGACGCGGTTGTCGAGGTCGCGTATCCGGCATGAGTCTCGAAATTTCCCGCTCCCTTCCGCTCCGCTCCACTTCGCCTCACTTCGCTCCCTCTTTGTTCGGACACTGCCGCTGATCCTCTCTTCATCCATACAGTACTCCCCTTGTCTCCTCTCGTGTTCGCTACTGTTTGAGCGCGGCCCACACTAAGTCGGACTTGGATCGGATTTTGCGCGCGACGGACGAAGTCGGCGGCATTCTCGGTCTCAAGCTCTCGCCCTCGGGCATGCGCATGAACGTCGACGACGTGATCGCCGAGGGCGTCAACATGATCCGCCAGAGCGAGGCGCGGTACGAGGAGGCGGTTGAGGCCATCGACGCATGACCGTCCATAGATTTCCTCTCACTTTCGTTCTTTCTCCGCGACTCGTTCTTTGCATTTCCTTCTTTTGCCTCCTCTTGAGCACACATCCCCCGGTTGTCCTTATCACCCGCGTACCTCCTCATCCACGAGCCTGCTGCCTCATGCAAGCGGGTCAAAGCAGTCGTAGCTCTCTTTTCCGCCCGCTCTAATCCCCCCCCCTTCTCGGACCGCCCTGTCTGTGTGTAACACCGCTCACTCGACACTGCGCACGGGAGCGCATTTTACGAGAAGTGCGCCGCCAATGACGAGCCCAAACGCGTCGGCGAGGCCCTTTTCGGTGAAAGTTGCGCACGTCGCCCATCTTCCCACGGTTCCGCGCCCGCCTGTGCGCGGGATCAGCACTGTGATCTCGGACCTCGACATTCAGACGCGGTTGTCGAGGTCGCGTATCCGGCATGAGTCTCGAAATTTCCCGCTCCCTTCCGCTCCGCTCCACTTCGCCTCACTTCGCTCCCTCTTTGTTCGGACACTGCCGCTGATCCTCTCTTCATCCATACAGTACTCCCCTTGTCTCCTCTCGTGTTCGCTACTGTTTGAGCGCGGCCCACACTAAGTCGGACTTGGATCGGATTTTGCGCGCGACGGACGAAGTCGGCGGCATTCTCGGTCTCAAGCTCTCGCCCTCGGGCATGCGCATGAACGTCGACGACGTGATCGCCGAGGGCGTCAACATGATCCGCCAGAGCGAGGCGCGGTACGAGGAGGCGGTTGAGGCCATCGACGCATGACCGTCCATAGATTTCCTCTCACTTTCGTTCTTTCTCCGCGACTCGTTCTTTGCATTTCCTTCTTGTGCCTCCTCTTGAGCACACATCCCCCGGTTGTCCTCATCACCCGCGTACCTCCTCATCCACGAGCCTGCTGCCTCATGCAAGCGGGTCAAAGCAGTCCGTAGCTCTCTTTTCCTCCCGCTCTAATCCCCCCCCCCCCTCTCGGACCGCCCTGTCTGTGTGTAACACCGCCCACTCGACACTGCGCGCATGCGAGCAACGGGCTACGAGAACTGTCCGCCGCCGATGACGAGTCCAAACGCGTCGCCGAGGCCCTTTTCGGCGAGAAAGTCGCGCACGTCGCCCATCTCGCCGCGGTTGGCGCGCCCGCCCGTGCGCGGGATTAGAGACGTGATCTCGGACATCGAGGTGAAGATGCGGTGGTGTGTCGGGTCAGCTGACGGGGTTGAGGAGGGGAGGAGAGGGGTGCGATATCGTTCGGTGACCTGCAAGCAAAGGTCAGCGGCGCTGCTTGGAGACACAGACAGGGACGCGCACCTTTTTCTGGAAAGATGGGATGTCGGCCTGTGTGGCAGTGGGACGAGACGGTCAACGGGGCACTCGGGAAAATGAAGGGACTGCAACGCACCCAACTGTTGGCTTTGATGTCAGACAGGAACGCCTGCACGCCGGTCTCGGTGCCCTCGAGACACATCAGAGCCGGCTTGCCTGTGCGACACGCAGCGGAGACAGACAAAGATTAGTCTCGCGGTTCGCGACGACGCGAACTCCTGCGCGCGAGCGAGACGCACCCGCCATGACAAAGCCGCTGATCCCGTACTCGGGCGCCCACTCGACAATGTCGTCCCGCTTTTCGCGCGTCGACAGCGACGGGAACCACAGCCACACGCGGTACTCTGGCTCGTCGGCCTCTGTACCCGTCTGCGCGGGTCGGCGTCTTCGCCCGCCGCCCGTCGCCCCCGTCGGTGCTGGTTCCGGTTCGGGAAGAAGCTTGACTGCGGCGTCGCGGATGAAGTCGACCGTCTGGAGGAGGAGATCGGCGTTGGACGAAAACGAGTTGGGACTGAGCGAGGGAAGCGACGCTGCGAGGCCGTCGTGTGCGCCGCGCGAGAGCCACGAAGGCTGCTGCAGGCGGATCGTCGCGGCGGGCGTCTCGTCGGGGAGGGTGTGCGCGTCGTCTATGGGCGGCGTGAGGGGCAGGCGGACGCCGAGAGCGAGCGGGAAGGAGGCCGAGGGGCCGTCGGGTCGCTCGATCGCGAAGTGTAGCGTGAAGGCGAGGTCTTCGAGCCGCGGTGCGGGGTCCAGCCCGTTTGCTGCATGTTTGTGTACCTCGCCCGCCTCGATCCAGCTCCGCAGAGACGGGAGGGCGGCGGTCGTGTCCTCATCAATGTCGAGTTCGCCATCGAGCGGGAAGAGTGACTGGACGAGCTCGAGCGTTTCCACCTGCAGGGCGAGCAGGTCCAGTCGGATTAGAGGAGCCATTACAGCTCTCGTCGCTCTTCACGGCGGGCGAGGGCGCGAGAAAAGCCGTCCGCTGGTCATCGCCGTCGCCGCGTGCGGAAAAGTCGCGGGTTGACTTCCGACGCGTCACTCGCTGGCTCCGCTCACACCGCCGGGGCGTGTGCAGTGGGCACGGTCACTCGCTGGAGAGCACGAGCAGACGGGCCCGCTTTGTCCCGCGTCTCTCCATCGCCTCGCTCGCCTGCCTCGACCGCTTCCGACCCTCTTTCTTTCCGAACTTGCTATCCTCGTTCTTCCCCTAATCCAGTCCTCCTTGCAAACATCCCTACCGACCCCACCCACAGCGCTGTTGTGTACAGCTCTACCCCCATCTCGAGCTCCCGTTCGAGGTTTCTCACGGGAGCTCTCCCAGGGGTCTAGCTGAAGGAAACGAATGTTTGTTGGCGCGAGACCAGCGTGCTTGTCCCACACCCACTGGCCCCGTCTCTCGGGCGTCGACGCCATTCAGTGGGCGCTCGAGGGCGGGGTGATTGGCAAGCTACACTTACTCCTCCCTCTTTAGACATGTCAATCGTGATGCAACAAGCTCTCTCATCTTTCCCCATACACCACAAACCTCTCTCGCAGGCAACGGACGAGTCGAGAGAAGCACTTCGATTCTTGCAGATATTGATCGGAATTCGGGGAAAACAGAGGGCGGGAGCCGGGCGGGGGCAGGCGATGGTACAGGGAACCGAGCACACGGAGGCGAGTATGTTGAGACACAAGCGGTACAGGACGGTGTCGAGTGACCCGCGGCGCTCAGAGCTTGGCCGGGCGGGTCGGTGCGGCGTACTCGTCGAGGTGCGGCCTGCGGGAGCGAAACAAGGGCGTCAGTCGGTCTCCTCGTTGGCTGGCAGTTCACGCGCAGGCCTCGGAAGAGACGAATGAGCACGACAACGCACATGAGGTCGGTCGTGAGGAAGTCGCTGAGGGTCGCGGCGCGGATCTGGCTCTTGAGGTAGCGCGCGCACAGGTCGACGCGCTTGGCGTCGAGCCCCGTCTGCTTGGTCTTTTGCGTCTCCTCGTCGAGGATCTTGTCGACGTACGCCGTCGTGATCTTCTTGCCGTCGACGGTCGACGCGCCGTGGCGCACCCAGTGCCACAGCTGCGAGCGCGAGATCTCGGCCGTCGCGGCGTCCTCCATCAGGTTGGCGACGGGGACGCAGCCGAGGCCGCCGACCCAGTTGGCGCAGTAGTGCAGCAGCGCCATGCAGTTGCCGCGCACGCCGTCCTCGCTGATCCCGCCGGGCACGTTCGTGTTGAGCAGGTCGAGCGCCGTCACGCGCACGTCCTCGCGCCGCACGTGGTACTGGTTCGGCCCGGGCATGCCCTTGTTGAAGATGTCCATCGCGACCTTGACGAGGCCCGGGTGCGCGACCCACGTCCCGTCGTGCCCGGCGTCGCACTCGCGCTGCTTGTCGGCGCGCACCTTGTCCATGACGGCGTTGTTCTTGGCCTCGTCGTTCTTGATCGGGATCTGCGCCGCCATGCCGCCGATCGCCGCGACGCCGCGCTTGTGGCACGTCTGGATCAGGAGGCGCACGTACGCGTCCATGAACGGCACCGTCATCGTCACCTGCGTCCGGTCGGGCAGGACAAAGTCCGGGTGCATGCGCATCTTCTTGATGAACGAGAAGATGTAGTCCCAGCGCCCGCAGTTGAGTCCCGACGAGTGCTCGCGCAGCTCGTAGATGATCTCGTCCATCTGGAACGCCGCCGTGATCGTCTCGATGAGCACCGTCGCGCGGATCGAGCCGCGCGGCACGCCGCAGTAGTCTTGCGAGAGGCGGAAGATGTCGTTCCACAGGCGTGCCTCGAGGTAGTGCTCCATCTTGGGGAGGCTGCAGAGTTGGGAAGGTCAGCCGGCGGCGTCGAGCGTTGCGAGAATGGAAAGAAACGCACTAGAAGTACGGGCCGAAGCCGCGGGCGAGGAGCTCCTTGGCGTTGTGGAAGAAGTAGAGGCCAAAGTCGAACATCGAGCCGGACATGGGCTGCCCGTCCACGAGGACGTGCGCCTCGTCGAGGTGCCAGCCGCGAGCGCTGCGGGCGGCGATCGTCAGTGCCGCGTCTAAAACCGACTCCAGCTGCAGGAACGCACCGGACAATGAGCGTGGCGGTCTTCTCATTGAGCTTGTACTCCTTGCCGTTCGGCGCCTTGTAGTAGAGCTTGCGGCGCGCGGCGTCGTACATGTTGACCTGGCCGTCGAGATTGTTGAGCCACGTCGGCGAGTTCGAGTCTGCATGAGGTCTCGTCAATATCACTTGGAAAGACAGGTGAGCTAGGAGAGTCGAGCGGCGCACCCTCAAAGTCGGCCATGTAGGTCGCGGACCCGGAGTTGAGCGCGCTGCGGGCGAAAAGGCGTTAGTGCGGCTCCCCAATGCGCACGATGAGTGGCTCGACGCACTTGATGACCATCTTTGCGTCCACCGGCCCGGTGATCTCGACGCGGCGGTCCTCGAGGCCAGGCATGGGCTTGGGTCCCTGCCACGTCGGGTCATTGCGGATGTGCTCGGTCTCCTTGAGGAAGTCGGGGAGGGCGCCGGCGTCAAACTGGGCCTGGAGGAGCTGGCGGCGGTGGAGGAGCTGCTTGCGGGTCGGGTTGAACGAGCGGTGCAGGACGGCGAGGAACTCGAGCGCGGCGGGCGTCAGGATCTCCTGGTGGCGGCCTACAGGGCGTCGGCATCGGGCGAGGTGCAAAGGACCGGGACGGGCGGGACGGTAGGCGGGACGGAGTCAGCGGAAAGGACGGTGTGGAGAGGGAGCGGGGAAGGGCGGAGGATAACGGTGGGCAGACGGGCTCACCTTCGACCTTGCCTGTAGGGCCAGGGGAAGCACAGGAGCAAGTGTGCGTGAGTCAGCGGCTCGTCCTCAGCGCGGATCTGCGTCGAATTGCTGGCCGCGAGCCGTCCCGACTTTACCGGGCAAGCGGTGACGCTGTCTGCCGCGGCTATCCGCCACTCCCGGACGCCTGTGCGCAAGTTCGCTGGCGCTCTGAAGCTAGTAGGAGCCAGCTGAGCGAGTCGGGCGGCTGCGCGCGGTGTTTAGCGAGCGCAGGACGAGGGACCGGCGAGGTTGCGGAGATGGCGGCCCACACGGGAGGGGGACGCACCGACGATGCGGACGCCCTGGGGCATGGCGTTCTTGTGCGGGCTAGCGGTGGCAGCTTGCATCTCTGTAGCAGAGTGGAGGGAGGAGGAGGAGAGGAGGACGAGAGGGAGGGCTGGGCTCAGGCTGGACTTGCACGCGCAAGGCAAAGACGGGACCCGGCTCACCGCGTTCACCGCGGCCTTCCCCCCTGCCCGTCCTCGTCGACTGCCCGGTACGCCGACGCACTGGGCACAGTCAACCATCTCGTCACGAGACCTTCCAGGCTCAGCACGACCGTCCCTTCTCCGCTCTCCACCGCGGACCTTCCCCCTCTCCGACAAGCAACTCGTCGAACGCGGCTTTGCACTTCTATCGCGCATCGCGTCTACTCACTTAGATGTCAAACATGCGGAGGAGAATGTGCCCGATCCAGTCGCCGTCGTCATGCTCGCCCGCCTTTTCCCGCGAGTGCTCGGCCACCTCGTGCGAGATGACGCCCTTCGACTCGCGCATCGTAATCACCTGTCGCGCGATAGAGCGTGGAAAGGTCAGACACGGCCTCCGGTGCAAGTGCGAGAGGAACGAGCGGAGAGGAAAGACAGGGCGGCCAGCGCACCTCGTTGACAATCATCGAGTTGAACTCGGGGTGACCTGCGGGGACCGGACGAGGCTGTCAGACATCGCTGCTTGAGTGCAGCAGGATGGGCAAATGGCGAAGGGTTGTTCACGGCCTCTTCGCCCCGGTCACAGGGATCCGGCTCTTCGAAACGCACCTTGCGTGGTCCAGATGGCGATGTTTTCCGGCGAGAACGGCTCGTTGGGCTTGACAAACTTGACCATGCCGTGGTTGTGGCACACGTTGGTCGACCCGAGCAGCTCGAACCCGTCGGGCAGCTCGGGGACGTGGTCGCGGTGCATCTGGTGCACGCTCTGCGGATCCCAGCAAGGCAGCGAGAGAGACGTCAGCTACTTCTCGATCGAGCAGCGCATCCCGCAGTGGAACAGGGCACGCACGATGTGTTCCCGCCCCTCAAAAATTTCCCTCCCCCTCTCGGTCAGCCGGATCTGCCGCGTCCCAATCTCCCACCCGTGCTCGCTCCGCTCGACCTTGGCCCCGTACGCGCGCGAGATGATCTGGTGCCCGAAGCAGACGCCGATCGTCTTGAGCGCCGGGTTGAGCGACGGCAGGCGCTGGACGAACGAGAGGAGCGAGAGAATCCACGGCTCGTCGTCGCCCGCCGAGGCGGCTGCAGCGCGATGCTGCCGTCAGTTCCGAAAGTCGTGCAGGATACAACACCCGAGGAGAGAGGGCCAAGAACGCACCGCTTCCGGTGATGAGCAATCCGTCGGCCTCCTTCACTCGCTCTTCCGACGGCAACCTGTCGTTGACGACGTCGTAGCTCTCGATCGTCAACTTCCTGCCCGACCCGCGCCCCGTGAGCTCTGCGAGCTCGCCCTTTTCCTGCGCCGAAATGCGCACGCCGCGGCGGAAGAGGGACGCAAAGATGTCGTGGTACGTGCCGAAGGACGCGACGACTTGCGGGATGGGCGTGTCGGCGAGGCAGACGAGGAGGAGGATGTCCTGTGGGAGAGCTCAGGGTGAGTGTCTGGTAGGATGCGCAGGAGGGAGCCATGTGCCGATCGGGCACCACCACGCACCCGAGGGGCGTGCGAGGGGAGGTCGATGATGGCCGTGCGCGGGTACTCGTCGCTCAGGTGAGTCTCGATCATTCTGCTGAGCAGCTGTAGCTGTAGGAGGAGAACGAGCGCGAGAGGGCACGTTCGCGGACCGGGCGGAGGCGGCGAAGGCCTTGGCCGGTGTCGTCACGCTCACCCGGAGAGCTCGGCCGGGCGAGCGCCGAGCGAGCTATCGCAGCGATTTACAGACGCTGGGCGGTAGTCTCGATCGACCCTCGCACCCGAAACATCCGGTCTCCGCTTCATCACTTCGAGCGGGTAGAGGGGGCAAGGCCCTCGAGGCTGCCAGGAGCTTATTGGTGCATCTGCCGTGCCAGTGTGAGTCTGCTGTACGACGCCTGAGCCCGTGCAGCTCGACCTGAGCAGGCATCGCTGACCTACGCTTCCTCTCACTCTCATCAGCTGAACGTCGACGAAGCGTCTGCATCCTCCCTGCGGGCAGGACGACACGCCGATCGCTACGAAGAGGTACATGGACAGTGTTGCGCCTTCCGCCTTTCTCCCTGGGCTCGTTCCCATCCCTTCGACCTCCTCACTCCTCGCCTGCATCTCCCGCCTCGCGACCTTCTGCAACCCTCCTTCCGCCCTCGTCAACCTCCGACCATCCGTGTACGACTACAGCGCGTCGCGGGCCAGCGCAGACGAAGAGGCAGACGCGTTCGAGATCGCCTTTGCCCGCAGCTGGCTAGAGAAGGTCGTCGCGCTCGGGTCGAGGCAGCTGGCGCGCGGGCAGGGCGAGGCCGACGAGTGGGAGCAGGCGGTCGACGAGGCTGCGAGCCTGCTGTCGGTGCTCTCGGGGCCATCGTGTGCGTCCTATTCGTTGCATCTCGAGTTGGTCGTCTGGTTTTCGGATTGCTGACTTTCGCTGATGTTGCCACGCGGTACAGCGCAAGGTTCAAGCACCAAGACGTATCTCCTTCCTTCAACACCTTCTTTGGAACTCGCGGCTGCATGCGGATCCTCTCGCTCGCCTCCCTCCGTTCCAGGTCATTCCGCACGACACGCGAACACCGCATCCGACAGCCATTCGAACCAGCCAGCGTCCGAAGTTCAGCCTCTCACGCTCACTATACGAGATGGCACGCTGCTAGAAGCCTCGACCGGCCATCGCACATGGGGCGCCGCCTCAATCATCGCGCACCGCCTCGCCTCTTCCCCGACCACATTCTTTCCTTCAGCCGCGGCACCTGCACCCTTCCGAGTGTTAGAGCTCGGCAGCGGCACCGGCCTTGTGGGCCTGACCGCCGCAGCGGTACTTTCTCGCGCCAAGCACCCGAGTAGCGTGCAGGTCACGCTGTCGGACGGCGGCGACGAGCCCGACGCGGTGCTTGCGAACCTGCGGCATAACGTCGAGGCCAACTTGTCCCTCTTGCAGTCCAGTCCTGCAGAGAGTCGGCTAGACGTGCAGGTCAAGCGCCTCGACTGGCGCGACTACCTCTCCCCTGCTTCCGCGCCGCCAGACAGCGTGCGCTACGACCTCCTCCTCGGCGCCGACCTCGCCTACGAACCAGGTCAAGCGACCCTCCTGCACGCGGCGGTCTCATCCCTCCTGCGCTTCCCCTCGCCGCGAACCTCGCCCATCGGCGTCGCCGACCCGACGTTCTGGCTCTGCATCCCGCTCCGCCCGACCCACACCGCCGAGCAAGCCGAGCTCGCCTCGCTCTTCCCTCTCCCCTCCGACCCGCCAGATCCGGCGCTCGTGCGCCGCCGCCCAACCGAAGAGGCGGGGGAAAGCGATGCATACCGCCTCGTTTCGCGCGAGAGGGAGGAACTACGCGGCCCGGACGGCTTTGGAGGGAGGGCCGTCAGAGGACGTGTAGGGGCAAGGGGCGAGATGCGGTACTGGGTGCTGCGGATCGAGTGGGAACGCGTCGAGGGGACTTGACAAGGCGGAGGAAAGGTAGGGCCGGACACGTCGTCGTCTTTCGCCTCACCTTTTAACAAGAGCTTCACTGACTCGCTCCTTGCAGGCAGAATATGACAACTAGATTGCTGTGTCAGGCGGTATCTCGAAACCCGCCGCTCTTTCTTGCCCATGCTTGCAGGCCGGCTGGGCATCGCGTTGCGTCTGCTGCTCTGTTCCTCGTGCTTTGAGCACTATCCCCGTCGAGAAAAGCTCGAAGCTACGCTTTCGACGTCGAGCGTTTCTGGCTCTTCTGTCGCTCCTGTCCGGACAGGAGACAACTTCCCCAGTCCGCGGCTCTCCCGTGCGCGTCCTTCTCGCTTCTTTCGTCAGCTCTAGCTGAGCTGTCAAGCAGAATGCTCCCGATCGGACGTGAGCAGCGCTATGGGCGCGTCGGCGCAGACTCATCGCCTTTGCTGAGCGAGAGCGAGCCGGAGGTCGGGTTGTCGTCCGCTCCGCCTTCTGAGGGGTATCTCTCGCCGGTCGACCTTCAAAGAGCACTCGACAGCCACGAGCCGCCAACAGTTGGCACCTTCACGAGGTGGGCTGTGCGCCTGGTGCCTGTCCTGGCAACGCTGAGTTGGCTAGGGACGCTTCTCGCTGTACGCCCGCCCCCTTGAACTTCGCCACGCCTAGCTGACTTCGAGAACACTGCAGCTCCTCCTGCTTTGGATCTTCGCCGACGGCCGGGCCCGGTTCGACCCTTCCCTCGGCGCCGTCCCGTTCGTCTCGCACGTCGGCGCCCAACACCAGACCGTCTTCCTCCTTGGGTCCATCGCTACCGCGACGTTCTATGCCCTGTCCCTCGTCGCCGAGCGCCTCCTGCGTCACTGCCGTGTCCTCACCGAGGCGACCGAAGAGCGCCTACTCTGGGTCGCCATCGGATACGTCGACGTTTCCGTCGGCCTCGGTGCCGGCCTCGCCCTCGTCTCGACCGCCCTATTTCGCGCTGAGGACTACCCCGTCGAGCACGCAATCGCGTTCATTGCCTTTATCACGGGCATCTCGCTCTCGGCGCTGCTGCAGACGAGCGAGGTCGAGCACCTGTGGCACGAGCACCCGGATCGGCACGACCTCCTCGAGGGGACTGCGCTCAAGTGGATCTGCATCGCCATGTCGAGCGCGGCGGGTGTCGCGTTCTGCCTCATGACCGCGAGCTGCGGAGGCGATGCGAGAACGCCGCCGTGGCCAAAGTGCTACCGCCTGATGAGTACGGCTTTCTCTGCCCTTTGTTTCTCGTGCGCATGCATACAAGTGACTGACGCAATCCGCCGAGAAAAGCCGCGAGCGCAATTCTCGAGTGGACCGCCTGCTTCGGGTTCGCACTTGCCCTCGTCCTGCTCCCGATCCCTCCGACAACAGGCTGGCTGACCCGGACACTCCGCAGTATCGCCTTCTACTTCTCCACCCTGATCCTCGACCTCTGGCTCCCGCACCGGCACGCCCTCCGCGCCTCGAACCCGCCCGTGTGGGCCGACCGGACCGGCGTGCATGGCGTACTCCTCGCCCCTTCCTCCCCCACGCAGGCGCAGATGCAGACGCAGAGGGTGCACCTCCCAATTGGGTGGGCGCTGCATCGTCCGAAAGAGGGCAGGGTGCAGCTCGTGCGCCGCGCGCCGACACGAGGGATGGCCGATCACCCGGGGTGGGACGAGGACGGGAGGGACTGGAGCGATTTCGCCTGGTTCGAGATGGGGAAGCGGGCGGGGAGGAGGCGGAAGAAGGAGGAGCGGGAGCGGTAGAGAGAGGAGAAGAGTGTATCGCAGCGAGTGTCTCTCCGGTCTGCGATTTGTGAGGCATTGCCTGTATTGCGCAAGTGGCGTCGAGTCGTCATGAGATGTGAAGCAACAGGAAGAGTGGTAAGAGGGGTCTAGACAAGATGGGGACGGCGGTAAGATGCAAGAGAGCGTGACAAGACAGGATCGGAACGGGACAGGACATGGGTACAGTACGTTCGGCGCAAAGCGGCTCCCTCTCCGGTCTCAGCGGAGCCCCCGCTGCTCGCCCTCTGCGCCCGCTCCACCGCCAAGCGCCCCGCTCAGCCCCCTCATGCGCTTGTACGGCCCAAAGCGCCCTCCGTCCCCTTGCTGCTGCTGCACCTGAGCAGCCCCGCCCCCGAAGATGCTCGCCGCAGTCCCGGCAGTCGGGTGCGCGGGCGCTTTGCGCTTGAGCGTTGCCGGCGTCGGCGGTAGCTGCGCGCCTGCGCCTGCGCCCGCACCTTCGGGCTTGTCTGCATGGCCCGCCGCGCGCAGCGCCTCGAGGAACTTGCTCGGCTGCTTCGGGGGCGTGGCTGGGCGCGCAGTGCTCGGTGAGGGAGGGTCGGCGGGCGGGAAGAGGAGCTTGGGCGCGGTGAAGGTAAAGGGGTCGTCCGAGGGGGAGCTCGAAGTGAGGACGGCAGTGAAGGGCACGGACGTCTTGATGCGCTGGCCGCGTCTGCTCGATGGGATGTCAGCATCGGCTGCTGAGACTGCAACGCCGGGAGCGGAAAAGTACGCACTTGACGTAGGTAAGCGTCTCGGGCCGCTGCATGGGCTTGCTGTCCTTCAACCGGCGCGCCATCTGGTCCGCCTTGTCGACAAACACATTGTCCGGGTCGTCCCATCCCATTGCCTTCCTGCGCTCGTCCTCCGCGCGAGCCCGTGCCGCCTCGAGGTCCTCGCGCGACGGCGGAGGGGGCGTCGTCAGCCGGATGCGGTCCGGGTTCGGACGGTGTCGCCGCCGGCTGGGCGAGGGGTGGCTGCTGCTGCTCGGGCGGGCAGGAGACGAGGAAGGCGAGGGCGGCGCGCCCGTGACGGGGTGCGTGAACGAGGTCGATGCGCCTGGTGCGCCGCCGGCGGTCGGGAGGAACGGGTTCAGGAGCTGCTTGCGCGATGCGCCGCCCGCGCCGCCGCCGACGAGGACTGCTGGGGAGCCGAGCAAGCACGCTGCGCGCGCGGATGGACGAGCCTTTGCGCGGTGTGCACGCTTGGGCATCGTCTCGTCGCCGTCGTAGTCCGAGTCGAGCTGGTCGACCTCATCTTCTTCATCGCCAGTCGCTGCGCCGTTCGCAAGCCTTGACTGAAAAGTGCTGCGACCTTCTGCTGCGGCAGAGGCATCGTCGTCGAGGTCCATGCCGTCTGCGGGCGGCGAGGGGAGGGAGCACATGGACGCGGTGCGCTTCATCGGCCGTGTCGGCGCGGCGAGGGACGAGTGCGGCTTGGTGCTGTGGAAGTGGGCGTGCAGCGAGTCGTCCGTGCGGGTGTACGCGGCCATGGCAGGCGTCGTCGAGAGCGTGGTGAGGACGACGAGATGGCGGGGCCGAGGCGATGTGATGAAGACGCTCGTGGGCGAGGGGCGGCTCGGATGTGCTCGAGTGGGCTACAGCGCAGTTTTACACACAGCAAGACGGACGGACAGAGCAAAGCAGCGCGCGCGAGGACAACGACGGCGAGGCGACGAGGGCGACGCGGGCCTTGTCCTCGCCAGGCGCGTCCAGCCGAGGCGAGAGCAGCAGCCGACGCGTCGTGACGCGTCCTCTTACTTAGAGACAAACAATGGAGCAGTGCACCGTCGACAACTTCTGCAGGCATCACTCGAGCATTGCTGAGCCCAGAAACAGTGCAGTAGTGCCAACGAAAGACGCGACGCACGTCTGCGACATGCGAGAAAAGCCCGCTCGCCGCCTCCCGCTGAGCGAAACGAGCGAGCCCACGGCGCTGCTACGAGCGCAGTCTGTCCCAGAGTGTCGAGACGCCCGAGAGCGACGTGCAGAGTGCACGCGAGCCGAGCAAACACACCTTGGCCGAGGGACGCGTCTGGGTCGCGTCGAGGCAGCGCGGCGCCCTCTGGCCCGCTCTCTCGGTTCTTCCCTCGTCGCGTCCTCCGAGAGCCTGCTTGCTGCTTGTACAGTCTGAACCACCCCGACAGCCGGCGGACACACTCGCCTCCACTCGTTTGCAACACCCGCCGTCCACGCACGAGCCCCCGTCTCTCGCCCTAGACGCGCTCGCTCCTCGCTCGGCTCTCTCCTTCCTCCCGCCTCGCCTCGCCTCGCCGCCTCCCCCTCAGTCCCACTCGCCGGTCGTGCTGGGCTCTCTCTCTTCCGTCTGAATTGCCGCCACCCCGCCCAACTGCTCACACTCGCTTGATCTCGCCTCCCCCGCCCCGCCCGTCTCCCCGTCCTTCAACACCGAACCCGCCATGAAGTCTGTCGCGTCTCTCGTCGCGGCTGTCCCGCTCCTCGCCGCCAGTGGCGCTGCTGCCCAGGGCATCATCGACAACCTCCCCGTCTTCAACAAGGTCATGGTCAGTCGTTCAACTCGCGCACTTTCTCGTCGCGTCCCCTTGTCCCCCCGGATCGTCCGCCAAGGGTGCGGTGCGAGCGTCACTCAACCCCGTGACGCCTGCCTCCGTCTCGCCTGCGTCGATTCAGAGCGAGCAGAACCGTCGTTGCACGCGTCCGAGGCGTTGGCGAGGCGAGGCGAGCGGGCGCCGTTCGCGAATCGAGGACGGACACCGGTTCGCCCGCCGGTCGACGCGCCCAGCATGCGAGCGCCTGTCATACCGCGCGTACTGACGCTGTCATACTCCTGCAGTCCGCGTCGAAGGCCCACACCGGCGACTACTACGTCCAGAACATCCAGACCGGCGAGTACCTCTACTTCGAACGGTCCGTCTCGCCTCGTCCCGCTCGTGTGCCGCGTTCTATGACCGCTCACTCTTACAACGACGCGTGCAGCCCGGACGACACGACTAACATTGTTGCCGGCAACTCGCGCCAGCCCATCACGCTCGGCCAGGATGCGGGTCACGGCCAGTCGGGCCGCAAGTGGGAGTCCTGGGAGGGCACCTACTTTGCCGGCATGAGCAAGTGCATGTCGGCGCAGTGGGGCCACGACGAGGGCTACGACGTCGCCGCCGTCTCGTACGCCTGCATCGTGCGTCGCGACCCCTTCCCTCCTCGAGCCTTGGCACGCCTCGACGCGTTCGCTGATCCGGTTCCTTGGCGGCGCCCATCACACTCGCTCACAGGTCGGTGACTCGCCCACCGGTACCGACACGCTCGAGCTCGCCAAGCAGTTCTGGGCCATCGTGCGTCGTCGGCTCTCATCACGCTCGCGCGCGCGCGAAAGTTGACTGACCCGCCTCACCCGCCTCTGCAGACGCCCTGCGGCACGACCTCGGGCGACGACGATGACGAGGAGGAGTTCCAGATTGACGCTGTCCAGCTCAACGCCGCGTCGAGCTCGGGGAGCAAGGCTGCCGCCACCGCCGAGTTTGAGAAGGCGTCGCAGAAGACGGCCGGCCTCGCTGCGGCCACTTCCGAGACTGCCGCTCCTGCCGAGACTGCCGACAAGTCTTCGTCGTCGTCTTCGTCGTCTTCGTCCTCTTCGTCGTCCGCTTCGTCGTCGTCGAGCTCGTCGTCGTCGTCGAGCTCGTCCAAGGGCCTCCAGACCAAGAAGCCGTTCGACAAGAACGACCGCTCGACGTGGGAGTGCAACAAGGACGGTGTCTGGCTCGCGCGCCACCCCGACTACGTCTACAAGGCTGGTATGCTCGGGTCTTCCCTCGCGCTCCGCCCTTGTTGCCGAGACTCACGTCATCTCTCCCTCGCTTTGCAGGCAAGGTCGAGTGCCAGGTCGAGCTCGAGAACTACTACATCACGAGCGGTGTCAACCCCGAAAACGCCAAGAAGGGCATCAAGAACGGTATCGACCCCAACGACCGCTCGACCTGGACCTGCAACCACGACGGCGTCTGGCTTGCGCGCCACCCGGACTACGTCTACAAGGCTGGTCCGTCGCGCTTCCCTCTCTCATGTCACCTCGCGTGCGTGCGCTGACGTTGACGACGTCGCGACTCGCAGGCAAGGTCGAGTGCAAGGAGACGCTCGAGAACTACCTCGCGTCGCAGAAGCGCACGCGCTCGCGCCGCTCGCTGCACCACAACCTCGCCAAGCGCATGGTCAAGAAGCGCGCACCCGAGACCAAGTACTGCATCGTCGCCGTCGACCACCTCACCGACATGACGGCGCGCGCGCTCACGCCCAACCACATCTCGACCGTCGGCGGCTACTCGAGCCTTGCGCTCGCCGAGTGGAACGAGGTACGTTCGCGCTTGACCTTACATCACGTGCTCTGTCAAGCCACTGACTCGCCCGTCCTGCGTACCCGTACAGAACGACGAGGCGCAGCAGTGGCGCATCACCAAGGCCTAAACCGCCTCGCTCGCAAGCCTTTCTTTCCTCTCTCCCCTCGCAGCACTCGCAGCAAACTCCCCTTTTCGCGTTTCCTTCCTCTTTCTCGCGCCCCGCCTTCGTTCGCGCGTGGGCGTCCTCCCTTACCCGCGCCCGCCTTGCCTCCCCTGTCCATGCATACCCTCTTCTTGATCCCCTTTCTTCGCAGCGCGTCCTGCGGGCCTGGTGTCCCAGCGCGTCGCACCCTCCCTCTTCTTGCGCTCTCGTTTTCTCGCCTCGTTCTCCCCCTCTCTCTCCCTTAGGCTTCGGCGCTTCAGTCGCCCCCTTTCTTCTCTCTCCCCCTGGACTCGTACCCCTGTCGTTCTGTTTCGAGCGCGGCAACGCAGCCTTTTCAGACCTCATTCTTGCCCATGCTTGCTCCCGAAGACGAGAGGAAAGAATGTTGTGGTGGGGGCGACGCGACGTGTGGCCAGCCTCTGTGCGCGGCGCGAGGAATGTTGGGCATCGTTCCAGCTCTGCCTCTCTCACTCGACGTCAAGGTCTCTGCTTGACCGCCGACGTGTGAGAACCAAGATGCGAGCGACGCGTCTTGCTCGAGGGCAGGAGGTCTGCGATGCCGCGCTCGCAACGAGGAGGGACAGCTGCTCGATGTGCTGCTGCTGCTTGCCTGGTCTGCGAAGTCGCTATTGCTGCTGTACTTGTTCCCCGGCTCTTTGCTCGATGTGCAGACGGGGGGACGCGATCTCGAGTCGGACCGAGAGGGGCTCGTGCGTCGCCTCGGTCGCGCCGACAAGTGCGCGGAGGAAGGGACGGGGTGGAGCGTGCGCGCTCTCGCCGGAGGACAGGCGGGTCCTGTCCTAGCTTTCTGCAGACTCGCCAGTACGCTGCTGCGCTGCTTGAGCGAAGGACTGCGCTCGACCCGCTCGAAGGACGCGTCGTCTCGTTCGCGAGTTGGCCACGTCTCCGTCGCTCTCGCCCCCGCCCTGCCTCGCGCGAGCACCCGCTGCTCCGCACGGAGAGCGAGCACTCCGGACCGGGCCCAGCTCGCAGGCGAGCCCTCTCCCTCGCTGCGCCGGTTCCCGCTCGATCGCCGGCGTGCGTCCGCCCCAACTCTCCCCGCCGCCGCCGCGCGTCCTTCTCCCCGCCTCAGCTCTCCGAGCGAGCGAGAGCCATGGCCGCCACCCGTGCGAGCCGCCACCCCGCCGCAGCCCCGCCCGCCTCGTCCACCGCCTCTGCGCCCGCGCCCGCAGAAGACGACGACGACGCCGCCGCCGCCGCCCGTGCGCGCGCCGACCGCGCTGCGGCGCTCCTTGCGCAGAGCGCGGGCATGTATTCGCTCCGCAAGCGCACGAGGACGGAAGGCGGCGCGGCGGAGGGCGGGAGTAGCAGCCCGGTGAGCCCCGCGAGGGGGGAGGCGGCGGGTGGTGGGAAGGGGAGGAAGGGCGTCAAGGGTAAGGGCGGCGCGCCGGCGGCGAAGAAGGCCAGGAAGGGAGCGGTCGCTGAGCAAGTCGAAGGGGACAAGAGCGTCGAACCGGTCGACCGGCGCGAGAGCGCAGCCAAGCCGGACCAGCTGCAGGTCGACGGCAACGCCAGCGACGGCTCGTCCCTCACGTCTTTGAGCGACCTCGAAGACGCTTTGCCGACCCAGCCGCAGCCGCCGACCCAGCCACCGCCCAAGCCAAAGCCTCAAACCACACGGCGACCAAAGAAGCCCGCGCGCTCGTCCTACGCCGAAGTCTCGAGCGACGACGAGTACGACGATGCCCAGGACGACGACGATGACGACTTCAGCCCGAGCAGCACGGAGTTGCCCTTCCGACTGCCGAAGAGGCGCCCGCCGCCGAGAACGAGGGGGCCGCCGGAATCGGCCAGCACGAAGAACGCGCCTACGAAGAAGACGCCTGCCAATACGAGCAAGACGCCTGCGGGAGGAGCGCAGCCAAGCGGAGCACGCCTTTCCAGCAGCTCGTCGACGGGAAGACGGTCCTCACTGCCAAATGGCGCTGCGAGTGCGTCCTCCTGTCTCTCTCCTTTGCCGCATCAACAGGGTGACCGCCTCGTCTGCAGCATCTGCAGCATCTGCGCCACGCCCCATGCTGCAGATCGCGTCTACGCCGGGCCCGCCGCGGTACTCGACCGACTTTAGGCCGCTTCCGATGCCGACTGTCGTCGAGCTCTACGAGCGGCGCAAGACAATTCTCCGCGACGCTTGCCTGGAGGCTGGAGGAGGTGCGTCGTAGCTTCCTGTGTCGCTTGATGGCCAGCTGCGTGGGCTGACACGTCCGCTTTATCCCAGACGTCTCTCTTCAGATCCGCTCGGAAGAGGCGATTCAGACGGCGCTCGAGTGCTTGACGACCGGCGCGCAGCAGACGGCTCTCTGTCTCGCCATGAAGTGCGTCTCGTGCGCTCGCGCTGGCGAGTATCGCAAAGTGCCTGACTCGCCCTTCCCGCAGCCGCTACAGCGCCTTCTGCGCAAGTCCCGCCGTCGACATTCCCGTCTTCCCGCTCACAGCGCCCAAGCTAGCACTCTTCCTCTGCCGCTGCCCGGCCTCTGCGATCTCGGCTCTCGCGCTCTCGACCTTCCCGCAGCCGCCGACTTTCCCGCTTCCCGTCGCCGACATGTTCGACCCGAATCTGACCGCGGACGAAGGCACGCGTGTCACGCGCGACCTCGTCCGCTGCTGGGTCGACGCCTTTTCCTACGCGCAGATAGCCACGCGCGACGTCTGGGCGCCCATCCTCGCCCCCTCTTCCGCTGCCGGCTCCACCGAGCGCGAGCCGCACGCGGCGCTCCGCCCGCTGCACGACGACCGCGCGATCCGCGAGATCCTCGACGCGCTCGAGCCCGCCGAACACATGGCGCAGTACGAGGAGCGCATGCGCGTGCGTGACCAGGTTAGCGCGACGGCGGCGGCGGGACTCGCGAGTCGCCAAGAGGCTGGCGCGGACCGCGTCCAGGGCGAGGGGAACGCGAGCGGCAAGGGGAAGGGGAAGGGGAAGGAGAAGGAGACGGAGAAAGACGGGTCGGGTGCGCAGGTTAATGGCGCGGCGGGCAAGACCAAGTGGGTCAAAGGCGGGAGGGCGGTGCCGCCGCCGATGCAGCGAGGGTTCGTCTCTTTGCCTTCTCTGACACGGGAGTGCAGACTTCTGACGTTGCCAGTCGTGCAGCTCGTCGTCCTCCTCTTCCGTCCCCGTGCTCGGCCCGAACGGCTCAATCCCCTTCGCCAACGCTCCCCTGTCGACCTCGCCGCCCGCGCCTGCAGACAACGGCGACGGCACCAGCCTTTGGGAAACGACGGCGGCGGACGCGACCTTTCCGCGTGTCGACATCTTCGGCTCAGCTTCAGATGGGTTCCCTTTGCCGTCGACTTCGGCGCTTCCTCCCGTCGACATCCCGCTCCTCGACGGCTCGACACAGCAGGTCACCGGCGAACCCTTCGATATGACGAGTCCACGTGTGCACCGCCGCCAGAGCACTTCCGACCTTGCCTTCGCCGCCAACAACGATGCCTTCCCGCTCCCGGCTCACGCGCTCGCCGCCTTCGCCGCCGCAGCGAGTACTGCGGCGGTGTCGCCCGCTCCGGTCTCCAGTCTCGGCCCGATGATGTCGACCGGGACTTCCTTCGATCCCGTCACGGCGATGCGCTCGCGCAGCATCTCGCACGACCCGCGCCTCTCGTTACCTGGCTCGGTGCCAAGCGGCTTCTTCCTGCCCGTCGGCGCGAATCAGGCTAATAACATCCTTCAGAGCTTTCTCGCGGCGGGCGAGCAGGTGCTGCCGCAGTACGAACCGCCCGCGCACCACCTCGTCCAGCAACCGACCTTCTCGACGTCCGGCTCGTACTCGCAGGCGCAGCCGGTCCCTTACAGCTCCGCACACCGGGGCGCACCGACCCATCGTGCTCTCGTGAGGCAGCCCGACCCAGGGCCGCCGCCGCTCAGTAACGGCCGCTCCGTCGTCCCGCCGCCCGCCTCCTCTTTCGCCTCGACTAGCACGGGTGCACTCATGCACTCGGCCGCTGTGGACGGCATGAGCCGCATGCCGCAGTATGCGGGCTGGCACGGTGGCTCGGCGCCGGTCTGGCCGCCGTCCGGGCCGTCGCCGCAGCAAGTGCGCGCGCCGCCCAGCTTCGCGTTCGACGCGAGCTTGCCGCCACCGTCGCCGAGGTATCTTCATCCCTCGCAGTCGTCGAGCACGGCACTGTCGCGCTTCTTGGCGCACAGCAGCACTCCCGGGTATGCGGCCGGCTCAGCACCGCCGTCGCAGCCCGAATTTGCCCCGAGCGGCCTGAGCAGCCTGCGTGCGTACGAGCCGCGCACCGTCACTTACTCTCCTGTGCCGTACATCTCGTCAACATTGTCGTCGTCGAATGCGCCCGGCCCGCCAGCGCACCTCGCCCACTCGTCCATCCTGCACTTCGACCCGGTCCGAACGCCGCAGCTCCATCCTTCATCCGGTGGTCCGGCTCCCGGCGCGTCGCATGCTACTCCGAACAACACGTCCTTCGATGTGCGCACGGACGGCGAGTCGACCGCCTCGCTCGCCGCCCCGCTAGCAGCAGCGGGCGGATTCGCCGATGCCGGCGCGCTCGGCCTTCTCACCTCCCTCGCGCCGTCGCCCATCCCGCACCCGACGCCCGAGTCCCTCGCGACGGGCGAAGGAGCTGCCGCCGCACTGCAGTCGCTTGCAAACCTGGCGGCGACGGGCGAGGCGGGTGCTGTGGGCGGCGAACCTGGTGCGGTGGGTCAGGCTACGATGGTACGCGAGGCGGAGTATGCGCCTCTGCCTACGGCTGCAGCTGCGGAGGCTGCCTGAGCGCGGTTTCAGGTTGTCGGAAAGGAGTTGGTCGGAGGGGGTCAAGTCGCTTACGTTCCGGTTGTGTTTCCCCTTCGTCGTCTTTGTCTGTCCGCGCCTCCGCATCTGTCTCTCCTGTCCTCCCTTCCGCCGTCCCATGTTGTTCTCTCGTTTTTGGTCCTGCAGTACACGTCTGTTCATTCGTGCCATCGCTTCGAAGACTGCAGGCCAGACCCATATCGCGCGTTCTGGTCTCTTGCTCCTTGGCAGCCTGACTCGCAACTGTGAGAATAAGCTGTATGCGGTGCTTCTCCGCCTCATGCGGGCCGGAGCGAGCGGGTGCCGCCCTCGCCATCTCAGTCGAACCGCGCCTCCTCTTAGTCTTGCTCTCACTGTCCGTCCGTACAAGTCCGATCGCCCGGCTGACTCTTACAATGATAGCTTATGAGCTCCTCAGAAAATTTGCCAAGCAGGAGCTTGAGGAAGCACGTTACACCCCCTTTCCTGCTCTCCTCCTCGTTTCGCCCGACCAGCTTTTCGGGCTGAAAGAGCCATCAACTGCTTCGCTCTCTCTTTCCTTCCTGTACATCACTCCCTCACTCACCCCCGGCCGTCTCGCCTACTCGAGCAATCCCTTCCCAGGTGAGCTCTGCTGCTCCCGCTTCCGCGTGCACACGAGATCTCAACGCTCTTTCTCCTGGACCCCAGGTACTCTCACCGTCATGCTCGGCAGTCAGCTCTTCTCCAAGGCGTCCTCGCTCGTGCCGACCAAGCTTTCGCAGAGCATTCCCGACTTCCTCTCGATTCGCTCGATGGGCTCGTCGCACTCGTCCACGTCTTTCGGCGCCAGCTCCGTTTCGACCGATTCGCTCTTCCCCTCGCTCGCTCCGTCTACGAGCAATACGTCGGACGTCGGCTCCTCCTCCTTCGACTCGGACGACCCGCTCCCGCACCCTGCCATCGTCCTCGCTCACGGTGAGCACATCGGCCGGCACCCGACCTTCCTCGACCTGTACGACGAGTCCCCTCCAGCGGACCGCTACGTCAAGCGCCTATCTTGGAACGGCCGGTCGCTTATCGTCAAATACGGCCGCGATGTGGGGCTCGTTGAAGCGGAGGTTCTATGCCGTCTCGGCAAGGAGACGAGTTTGCCTGTTCCCCAGGTACGCCCCGAGCCCTTGATCACGCAAGGTTCTGTGGGAACTGACATGTATCACGGCAGGTCCTCGGCTTCGACTCGCTCAACGGCTCGACATACATCTACATGGAAGACCTCGGCGGGAAGACGCTCGAATCGAGCTGGTCCACCATGTCGTCAAACGACAAGAAGCGTACTCTGACCCAGCTCAAGAATGTCTTGCGCACGCTTCGCGAGGTCAAGGCGCCTCCGTTCGCCCCGCTCGGCACCTGTGACCGCTCGTCCGGCCGCCCGCTTTCCGGTGCATTCGGCGTCGAGGGAGCAACAACGTACGAGGGCTGCGCTTCGCCTCATCAGCTCCGCTTCTGGCTGCAGAACGAGTTGCACCGGCGCTCGGACGACCACGCCGACATTCCCGCCGAAGAGACGCGCATCAAGGTCGAGCGCCTGCTTCCGCTCTCCTCGCCGATCGTCCTCACGCACACTCAGCTCGACCCGGGTCACATATTCGTTGACGCAAGGGGTAACATCACCGGTATTATCGGCTGGAGCAAGGCGGCGTGGCTTCCGGCATGGGCCGAGAAGACGATTCTCGCGCGCCGCTCGTCCGGCCGCGACTGGCTCGACGGCCGCAACGCACTCAACATGATGACCGAGAAGCTCTGCGGCGGCGCAAAGAAGGCGGAGGAGCGGCGGAGCCTGCTGCGTCCCCTCGGCAAGCCCGTCGGCGGCAGTCAGCGGTCGCGGTGTCGTTTTGTTGTGAGAGGCGAGCGGGCGTGCGCACACTTCTGCTCGCACTAGATATTCCCCAGCTGTGACGTATTCTGCATCTGTGTGCCCTGTATTACCTGATCTAGCCATCCTAGCTCCGCTCAACGTCGACCTTCCCAAGTGTCAGTCAGATGCCAAGCTTCCGAGACGCAGCAAGCGAGTTGAGTTATGCTGTATTGCGAAGGGGCACTCTATGCCGCCGCAGCCAGTTGGGCTTCCGCCTCCTTCTTGTCGCGCTTCTGCTGCTTCTTCGACTTGGCCGGCGCCTTGTCGCGCATTGCCTCATCATCCGCACTCGTTCCAAGCGTGCGCTCCTTGCCGCTCAGCTCGTCGCCGTCGTTCCTGTCCTCGACCTCGTCCCAGCTGAGAAGCGCGTCCATCGCGTCGCGGTACTGCTCAACCTTCCAGAACTCGTCGAGCCGAAGCGTCATGAGGTCGAAGGCGGTCGCGACGGTCGGGCGCGGAAGGTCGCTACTCGCCGATGCGGTCGATAAAGGTGGTAGCTTGGGGTAACGGGCGGAAAAGTGGGTGAGGAGGAGGTGACGGGCGCGCATACTGAGACGTCGGCAAAATGCGTCAGCTGCGTCTGAGGAATGACGATGCGGAATGAGCTCACCGAGTCGCAATGTCGATGGCTTGTCCGAACGTGCTGTGGCCCTTGGCCTGGGCGACGTCTGGCATATCGTCTTCAATGGTCGCCTCGTGCACGAGAAGGGAAGCGCCTTGGCCTGCGGACACCAGCGCCTCGCACGGCATCGTATCACCCGAGAAGCTGCGAGAGAGACATTAACACTCGAGAGAGTTTATCAGGGATGAACAGACGTACACGGCCCGCCAACCCGACGCATGGGTGATGACGGCGCCCCAGGCGCGACAACGGTGCAGCACGGGCACCGCCGTGATCTCGGTCAGACCCGTGCATTGCTTGAGCCCTTCGAGCGCCATGTCCCTGGTAGTACGGGAATCAGCGAGAGGTTCGAAGGCGAAAAAGGGCAGCTCGCACATCTTGCTTCCTGGCAGAAGCGTCTTGCCCGGCTCGACGAGGAAGTTGTCGACGAAGTGCACTCGGCGCCCGGGCTCCGTGCTACTACGGTGGTCGAGCCCGAGGTCAAGCAGCTGGTGCTGCTCGACGAGGTAGATGCGCGCATTTGGCGGAGCCACAATCACAAGCGGATCTTGCGGCGGCGGGTCGAGCTTCCAACAGGACGATCAGCAATCAGCCACGCTCCAGAATCAAGCGTGCACGCACCTGTGCACGCTTCTTGAGGATGGTTGACATGCCGGCATGATGGTCTTGGTGCAGGTGGCTGAGGAAGACCATCTTGATCCCGCGCAGCACGTCCTCGGCGGAATCCTTGCCCTCCTGCCCACCGTCCTCGCCGAAACGGCGGGCAATCTGGCCCCACGTACCCTCTCCCGCGTCGAGGAGGATGTACTGCGTCGACGCCGTCGAGTCCTCTCGCGGAAGGTGCAGCAGCGTGCTGCTGACGTTGCGATACTTGGACGGCACAGCGCTCCCGGTCCCGAGCGGCGTGACGACGAGCGAACCCTCCGACGCAAGGACGACCGAGCCGTCCTCGGACGTCCGGCTCCGGCGGTCTTCCGTCTGACGGGCGACCGCCTCCTTCGCCTCCTTGGCCTTCTGCACGTATTCGGACCAAGCGACCGCAGCGCGCTGCTGCAATTCGGCCGGCTTCTCCGGACCTTTGAGACGCGCTGCCTCGGCGTCTGCCTGCGGCGACGGGACATTGAACTCGAAAGTGCGAGCGAACGTTCCGAAGGGCGACGTCTCGGCGGGTAGAGGCGCCAGAGTCGAGCTGAAGTGCGAGTTCGGCGCGAGAACGCTCATGTCGGTTGGCAGGGACGGAGGAGGCGGCGTGTCTGGCGGGAGGAACGAGTAGTGTGGGAGCGGAAACATCTGCTCGTCGAGTTGGCGAAGGCGGAGGCCGAGAAGCGAGGCAGGCCCGAACATAATCTCATTCTTACCCTCACCGACGAAATCGGCGGAGGAGACGTGCACGGTAAGAGCGGGGAAAGAGGTGCGGAGGCTGCTGAGGTAGGCCTCAAGCACAGGTGACGTGACGACCGAGGGACCGAGGGAGAGGAAAACGCCGCGGAACGCAACGTGAGATCCGAGGGACTCAGTCGAGAGGAGGGCTGTCGGAATGGTCGAGGCGAGGGCTGCGAGATGCGCTGGCGTAGGGATGTTGAGCACAAGGAAGGCCTGTCGTAAAGCGGTTCAGTAGCAGCCATGTGAGCCGGGGAAGCGGAGCAGGTCAACTCACGGTGCCGTCCTGGCCAGCCTCCATGCATTCCCCTGCCTCGACCCACCTTCCGTCGCCAGCACCTTCGGCTGCCGCTTCTGCCGCCTCCGCCGCCGCCCTCTGCCGCTTCATCCGTTCGGCACGCTCCTTCTTCGACTCCTTCTTCCCTGCCTGCTCGTCTTTGCCACTTGCAGCGCGCTGCTCTTCTGGCTGAGCCGGCACAGCAGGCACCCAGACACGCTCGCCCGCGATCAGGCGGCTGAACGCCTTGCCCGGCTTGACCCCGAGGGCCCTCGCCTTCTCTGGCAAGAATTTGCCGCGCAGCCGCGGACCGACGACGAGGTAGCTCAGCGCATCAGGCGTGAAGTCGCGCGGGAGAGGCGGGAGAGGTTGCGGAAGGTAGGCAGGCGTCTGCGGGCGCCGCCCGGAAGCGTCGACAGGCGGCAGAGTGGGCGCAGGCTCGAACGCCGAGCCGCGGAACATGTCGCGCAGGACAAGCTTGCGCCACTCCACAGCGTCTTCGCCGCGCAGGCGCGACGGGTTGAAGGAGGCAGAGGTTGGTGCGAATGTCGGCGAGGCGGGAGGCGATTTGACGCGCCGAGGCGGAGAAGGAGAGGTCGAAGATCGCTTCCGCTTCAGCGAACCGTTTGGACTCGTGTGGTCGTCAGCCGAGGGCGACCGAGGAGTCGCATCATCCGTCTGCATGGCAGTCGTTTCGGCGACGAAAGTTTCGCCTGAGGCGCTGAGCGGAAAAGCGTAGACAATGAGGTTGGAGTCGGCATGCAGCGGTTCGGGAAGCGTTGCCGTGGACGTTGAGGCAGTAGGCGGCGGCGAGGTCACCTGGAGCGATAGCTTATCCCTGCGAGAAAGCGGATCAGTAGAAGCTGACGACGCGCGAACCACAGGGAGCGTACCTTCTGGTGAAGAACCTGCAGCTCGCGAGAAGGTGGTCCGTCCCGCGCGGCCCGAAAACCTTGATCTTGTCGTTGCCCGCCTCAACGGAGGTCAAGAGAAAGCCGGGGAGACCGCCGCTCTGCGCCAAATCGCCGAGGAAGACGTGCCCGACCTTGCGCAGGCCGACCTTGTTCTGCAGCGCGATGCGCGAGAAGCCCTCGGGCGTGCCGAAGAGGTACCGCTGGTTCTCGAACGCAACGAGGAGGGAGGGAGACGAGTCGACGGTGTGAGTCGTGAGGACGCTGACGGAGTAGCGAGTTCCGGCGGGCGCAAGCTCCGTCATCCTGTTCGCGTCTGATGGCTCGGCAGGCTGGACTGCGGTCGAAGCAAACGAGCGATGGGCGAGGAGGGTTGTGAAGGACGAGAGCGGGCGTGCGAGCCCAGCCGCAGCTTGGACGAGCCGCTGAATCGTGAGGGGATACGAGTGACCTGTCAAGACGCTGTTCTGGTCAGCTCACTGGCATACGAGCTGTTGTCACTCTGTTGAGCTCATCTCCACCGCCTCCTCGAAAAGTTCCGGGCCGCAACAAGAGCACGAGCGCGGCTTGTACAGCTACAGCGTACGCAGAGGAAGCATACATAGCGTCTGGCATGCATTTGTGCGGTCACAAAACGAAGAACGCACCACGAAGGTCCTTGTAATTGCTCTGCGACGATGAAGCCCTGACCAACGACAGGCAATTCGTGGGCTCTGCCGGCTGCTTGTACACGAGCCTTGAGGTACAAGAGCGTCGAAACGAGCTCTTCCAGCGAGTTCTAGCCGAGTGAGGAGAGAGACGATGTTGAAGCCCCTGCGAACCGTCTCGACGAGCAGGCGACCGATACCATTCCAACGCGTAGGCTCGAGAGTGCTGGACTGGCTTTGTACGCTCCTTTCAAAGTGCGATGCGCGGCAAGAGCGGAACAGGACCGCGATGCGAAGTGTATCAAAGAGCTAGAGACGGGACAGACATGGTCTACAGGGGATGCGAATGAGGCGAGATCTCGGAAATAGACAGAAGGAGGACCACGACATGACCACGCACGATACAGAAACCCCATAGGGGACCAGGAGAGGAGCACAGAGCACAGGTGCATCACCAACCCGGCCAGTCCTCCACCGCCGTCTCACGCTCCTTCCCCTTCCCCTTCTCCCTCTCGCCGCCAGCAGCCTGCTCCGCCAGGCCCTCGGTCGACGCCGACCCCGTGAGGAACGCGCTCCAGTCCCACGCACCGCCCGCCTGCTGCTGCTGCGGCGGCGGCGGAGCGTGCCGACTCGACTCGTGGGCGGACGAAGGCGGCGCCGAAGCGCTCAGCGACGCGCTCTTCGTGAAGGTGGAAAAGACGCTCGAGAGGCCCTGTCCGGGCACGGCGCCAGGAAGCGACGCGGGAGAGCGGGACGGCGATTTGTGCGGTACTGGGTGGTGCTGGTCGGCGGCGGCTGCGGTCGGCGGCTGAGCGGCGAGGAAGGGCGACGGGAGTTCGCGAGGCAGTTGCTGCTCGCTGCTCGGGCCTGCCATCGCAGCAAGGGACGACCTGCGCTGCGGCCGCCTCGTCGGTGAAGGCGGCGGGAGCGTCTCAAGCGGCGGCGGCTCGAGCGGGCCCAAGGCGGTCGCGAGGCCTTGCTCGAACGTCTCGACAAGGCCGAGAGTCGCGCGCTTCGAGTTGCGGAACGTCTCCGAGTCGCCGATCTGCGTCAGGCGCCGGCCCAGAGAGGTCCAGCCGCCCGAGAGCGCGTCGAGCGCGGTCGAGCGCGAGCGCGAGTGTGAGATGCTGCTGCCAGCGGAGGGAGGCGTCGAACCGGCGACGGGTGGCGGAGTGAAGAGGCGCTGGCGGGTTGCCGTTGGCGACGCAGAGCGGGGCGTCGATGGCTTGGGGCGCATAGGCGAGACTTTGACAGGCGATGCGGGTGCAGCTGCAGAGTGGAAGCCCGCCGCCTGCTCCGGCGAGACGGTGCCCTCGCTCGCAACCGAGCTAGGAGCAGTCGTCTGCGTCGCCGCTCCGCTCGCGAGCGATCCGGTGTCCGTCTCGACCGAGCTCGCCTTGCTCTCCCTCCGCCGCACACGGTCCGCGTCCTGCTCATCTTCCTCTTCCTCCTCCTGGACGATGCCAAGGCCGTTGGGCATCGCGCTCGCAGTTGCCTCATCCTCCGCAGTCGGAGGCGGCATGCCCACGGCGGATTCGAGCACGCGTCCAAGCGCGCCGCTGAGCCATGTTCCGGCAGCTTTAACGCTTTCTGGAATCTCGACGGTCGGCGAGATCTGGCCTTCGTCGCCGTCGCTCGCATCGAAGGTTGACGAGAGTAGGGAAAGATCGAGCGAGTGCGTCGCGTGAAGAGTCGCCGCTGGGCGAGGAGACGGGGAGGTGTGAGGCGAAGCGGACGAGACGGTTGAGATGGAAGGATGGCGCGGATGAGAAGACGGATTGGGCGAGTGCGATTGCTGTGCATGCTGCTGCTGCAGCGAGCGAGCGACGATCGACTCCCACTTCTTCTTGAGGAGCACCAGCTCGCCTTCGTGCCGCTTGAGCTCTGTCATACGGACAGCGTGAGCCATTACGCACGAGAACGGATGAAGCCAGAGAGAGCAGACGAACCTTCTCGCAAGTCCAGACACTTGCGCTCCTTCTTGGCGATGAAGCTGAGCAAGTCGGCATTCTGCTCGACGAGCGTCGCCTGTGCCGGGATCGCATTTGATGAGCTCGATGCTGAGGCGCGGGGTGCGCTCGACAAAGTTGCGATGTCATCCGCCGGATGCGTCGCCTGGTCGTGCGACTCGCCCTCCTCCTGCACCCCGCTCAGCGACATGCGGCCTCGGCTCCTCCCAAGCGACTCGTCGGCGTGCGGCGCACTGCCGTCGAGGGACCGCCGCAAACCGTCACTCTCGCCGCTCGCGCCGCCCGCCAGCAAGCCCAGCCCATTCAGCCCGTCCAGCGAGCTGGTTCCCGTGTAGCTGATGCTGGCGCCGCGGCGGCCGTGTGCGCTTCGTGGTGTGCGTGCACCGTCGAGCGGCGGCGTGGCGGAGCCGGAGGGGGGCAGGGAAGAGGCGGGTGAGGAGGCGGTGCGGTACGAGGCGGAGCGGCGGAGGAGAGTCGGTGAGGTGCTGCGCTCGTGCGCGGCGTGCTGGCCATCGAGAGGGGTCGTGGCGCTGGTCCCAGGCGCGTCGGGCTGATTGTGTGCCGAAGGGGACGCGAAAGAGCTTGGCGAGGACGACGAGGGGAGGTTACCACTCATGCTTAGCCGCAAGCTGCGCACACCATGGTGACCTTGTCTGTCCGCAGGGGTCCCAGGCGTCCCCCTCGCGCTTGACGGGCTCGTCGCTGCTGACAGCGGGGATGCGTTGGCGCCAGGTGACGATGGCGAGAACGAAGTCGAGAGGGAGAGGCGTTTGAGGTGCCGCCCGCCTGAGCCGGCGGGTGTCGAGCGGCTCGAGAGGGGTGTACTGGGCCCGGCTTCGGCCATCAGAGCAAGTCGTGAGATGCGGCCGTTGAGCGAAGGGTGGAGAGGCTCGTGTGAAAGGGTAGGCGGGGTCCTTCCGAATGGGGCTGGTCAGGAGAGCCTGTCGAGGTGCGCGCGTTGCTTTCACGCGCTAAGCAGTCGCCGTGGGTTCAGCAAGGCGGCAGAGAAGCGCCCAGCGCAGCGACCGGACTCGCGAAACGAACCAGACGCGTCGTCGCGCGTCGCCTGTCGCGCGCAAATTGCCCCCGGGCAAAAACGTGGTGACCTGAGTGTGTCCTGTAGCGCTCAAGAGGCTCGTGGCACGCAGAATGCAAGCAGGCAACAAAAGGCATTGGAAGCCAAGAACAATCTCGCCGGCTGAGGCCGGCGAAAAGAAAGGCGTGACTGGGGATCGAACCCAGGTTAGTCGGAAGTGCTCGAGTCAGAACCGACTGTACTAACCACTATACTATCTCGCCTCATTGACAGTTCTGGTCAGCCACGCATATATATACGCATCATTGGATCTTGGCAGGGTGATGGAAGCACCTTGCGGCCTTGCGGCCCTGTGAATGTCGCCTATGACCAAGTAAGTGAGCGCTGTCATGGCAGCTAGTAAAAGACATCGCGACTGCACCGCGATTCTCCGGCCGTAGCCGCGACAGCGACGCAGTCTCATCGTTCCGCCAAACGCGCAGACGCTCTGCAGTCTGCTGCAAAGTGCACATAGAATACGCGCAGCCTGCAGGCGAGCAAGACTTGGAGGCGGTATTCTGAGCCGCAGCGGAGAGGAGGCGAAGCGAGTGCAAGGCCGCTAGAGTGCCGCTCTAGCTTGCAGCGTGCACGCGAAAGAGTGAAGCACGCAAAGAGGCATAGAGCCCGTGAGAGAAGTTCGTGAAACGCGGCACGGCAGCACATCCAGTAGTTACAGAAGTCAAGACAAACACCGCCAGGCGCACAAAGGTCCTAGTACCCGACAACGGATGCGCCGGTGCCCTTTGCCGCCGGGACGTTCGTGCGCAGGGTATAGTCGTCGCCGTTCTGGGTAATGTAGCGGACCCTGTGGATGGCGACCGGGGTCAGTTGCGATTCCCGCAGCAGCGGGCTCCCAAATACGAATCGAACAGTCACGCACCATGGCAATGCCTGGTAGCCGCTCTTCTCCACAATCTTGAGGTATCGGACCTGATTGTCACGACAAAGAAATGGCAGGAAAGGTAGGGTGTGAAGATGCGAGAAGGGGAGGAGACGAAGAGACACCGAGAGTCAGGGTGATTGTTCCGCTGGGTAGCGCAATGAAGTGATCTGACGCACCTGGATACCACTGATGCTGTAGTAAGGGACCTCGAAGTTGACCGAGATAGGTGCCCGCTTCTCGAGCTCCTCTGCGTGAAGCGAGACGGGCGAAAGGTCAGCCGAGATCGGCGCAGCATCGCAGGCCCTAGATGTGCTCCGGGCAGGCGCTTGGCGAGTGCGTGCAAGGACAAAGGGGTAAGAATGGGGAAGAAGCGCACCTCCTCGGACACTCGGCAGGCCAAAGTGGGCGCGCATGAGGAACTCCTTGCCGCCCGCGAGCTGCTTGATGCGCCACACGAACGCCGACTTTTCGGGCACGTAGTGCACCGTGCCGACCGACGAGCGGAACTTGGGCGAGTCGGCGTCGTCGGGCACGGGGATGTAGACCTCGACGTTGTTGGCCGTCGAGCGGCGCTTGAACTGCGCCTTGACCTGCACGCGCACGCGGACGAGTCAGGCTCACGCAGCCGAGAGCGGGGAGCCTTGCATGGGAGAACCGGCGCACCTTGACGACATACTCGATCCGGCTCCCCGAGTGCTGCTCGATGAGCGCCTCGGCCCAGATCAAAGGCTTGACCTGGGTGTTGAGGCGGTAGCTCATGAGCTCGAACTCGCCGTCGGGCGGGATGAACGAGATGGTGCGGTCGTTCTCGAAGCGCGACAGGCGCACGCATTGGTGGAACTTGACGTCCTCCATCTCGATCGCCTTGCCGCGAGATGCTGCGCCGAACGAGAGCGTCAGCGGGCGCGTTAGGCACCCAAGCAGGAGAGAGGCAACGCACTTCGCCCCGTGTTCTCAAACATGACCTTGTCGTTCAGCCCCAGTCGCAGCTCTGGCATCCCGCTCAAGTAGCACTTCATCTTGACCGCGCCCAGAATCTCACTCCGCACAACGTTGCCGTTCGCATTAACCTGCAGAACACTTGAGTCAGCAACACTCTGGACGAAAGGCAGGAATGCCCGTCGAGAGAGAGCGACAGTTCGCGACGCACCAGCAAGTTGACACTCTCGACCACGTCCAGGAAGACCTCGTTCTTGCGGTACCGGATGCCCTCGGACCGCCACGAGACAGCGTTGGTGACGGCCATGGGCGGGCGCACCTGCACCTCGAGCTTGTGCGACTCCTGCGTGATGTACCTGAGGTGGCGCGGGCATTTTGTAAGTTCTGTCCAGTCCACGAGCGCCGAAGAGCGAAAGGACGGAAGACGCACTCCTGCAGAATCTTGCTTTCGGTCGTTTGCGGGTATCCAAAGTCCATCACCTCGTCGAACAGCTCGTAGCTGTAGAGCATCGTTACGGTCAGCTCTTCCCGGCAAATCTAGCACACAAGAAAGCAACGCACATGATGACAAAGTTGTCGCGGATCGACTCCTCTTCGAGCTCCTTGAAGTACTCGGTCAGGACCTGCTCGGATCGCGACGTCAGCTACTTGCGCGCCACTGTAAAGGCAGGAGCGCAGCCGCACCGATACGAGTTTGTGGAGGAAGGTGAGGATCTCGGCCGCATTAGAGTTCTTCTTGGTCAGAGCGACGACTGCATCCCCCACCAAGCGGGGTCAGTCGAGGCAACGCGGAAGGTCAGGTCGGCGCGCTGCGGGGGACGCACGGTAGAGGTTGTTGTGGCGGATGTGGAGGTAGTTGATGCCCTGGCTGGAGAAGCACGGCGTGACGTACGCGCCGTCCTCCTCTTGCTCGAGGACGAGTGGGAGGAAGCGCTCGATCGCGCTCGCGGGCACGTCGTCCCGGTACGAGCGCTGGATCAGGGACTGCGCAATGAGAGAGCAGGTCAGCCCACTTCAGATTGAACGAGCGCGAAGCGAGGACAGGGGCGTCCTGCACGTCGCGCGAGTCGCTGGCTGATGCAGACGGAAGCGACTGGCTCCCAGGGGGAAGGAGGGCGCGCGCACCTTGCCCTTGAGGTCGAGGATGGCCACGAGCGAGCAGCCGGGCATCTTGGCGGAGTGCGACGCGACCTTCGGGACAACGACGACAGCGAGGAGGAGGAGCGGGGAGGAGCGGGGAGGAGAGGGCAAGTCGAGCACAGGGATACGCGGTCGTGCGGGTTGCGCTGCTGCTACTGCACGGAGCTCAGGCGCACTCGGCTGCTCGGCTGGCGCGCGAGGAGCAGGTCGAGCAGGTTCGAGCCCGACACTCTCGTCGTTGTCGCGCGCCGCATCGGACTGCCAGCACGCGTCGCACTCGCGCAATGTCCCTCCAGCCAGCCTCTCTCGACTGCCACCGAAATGCAACAATACACTGCACTGCACTGCGTCACGCGCGGCCCGTCTATCTCTTCGCGAGCGCCTCGTCGACCGTCCCCTTCCGTTTCCCGAGCGGCGCAAGCGGCCTTCGCTTCGACAGCCGCCACTGGTCCCGCCCCTGCGACTCCATCCAGATGTGGTGCAGCAGCGCTTGCACGTAAGCGGGCCCGCCAGGGAACTGCGCAAGGGGGGGAGGGCACGAGAGCGTGAGTTTCGTTGGAACTCGAATCCAGCAACCGAAACACAGAGAGGCAGAAGCTCTGCGTGCGCGGCGCCCACAGCGTGGAAGGATAGTGCGCAGAGCAGGCGGAAGTACAGGAGGGAACGCACCTTCTGCGGGTGCACCATGTCCTGGTGGCTCTGCCACCCCTCCCACACGTCGCCAAAGTCGTACGCGGGCACGCCGACGTCGCGCACGACCTGCTCTTGCATCTCGCGGATTGTGTGGATCCGGATGTCGGTGAAAAAGTTGGAAAACTTCTCCTTGGTGCCGAGGTCTTCCTTGTCCGTGTGCCGCCAGTCGTCTGCCGGTCGCATCGAAGACTTGTCAGCAGCCTGTCTCCAGCTACGGAGACAGCACAAACAGAACAAGCGAGACGCGGACGCACAGCTCGCCCCTCCCACCGGTCCAACACGGTGCAACTTGCGAACCCAGATGGGCGTCTCCGGCCAGGTTGCGTTGACGTGCGCGATGAGGCTCTTGAAGCGCCGCTGCCACCAGTCGACGCGCTCGTGCGTGAGCGGGATCTCAGTCGAGAGGTGCGTGCCGCGGTCTTGCCGGCCGAAAAAGGCGAGGTCCCACACTGCACATGCGATAGAGCAAAGGAGAGGAAGCGGATCAATGACGCAGCTCATCTTCAGGCGTCCGAGAAACGGTTTGAGCTGGGTGTGAGGAGACCGGAGAAAGTCGGACGCACAACCCGAATGAAGCGAGATGAAGCTAGGCGGGAACGGGAGCTGATCCGTGTGCGTCTTGAAGAGCGTGTCGACGCGGTCTTCTGCTTTTCCCGGTGCATGCCAGTCCGGCTGTTGGCGGAAGTTGTCTTCATCGTCCTGCAAGGAAGTCGAACATGCGGTCAACATCGGGTGCGGCCGGCAGCGCAGAACGGATCGACGTCAAAAGTGGGCGAGGCCCGCTTCATACGCCAACCGCCGTCCTCACCCCGAACACTACACGAAATGACGACGCACGAGACCGTACATGAAGCCGTTCGTAAAGTACGTGTTGGTCCAGGGAATCTCGATGACCCAGGGGATTCCTCGCTCGTCCCATCCTTCGGGCACGACGCCCTTTTTCGAAAAGTCGTCGTACGGGACGCAGTATCGCGGGAGCCCGATCATCTCTGCCATGTGGTGCAGCCCGTTGCGGTCGACCGAGTCGCCGAGGACGAGGATGGTGCGGTTGGCGAGGAACGAGAGGGCCTCGAGGTCGCGCTTGTAGATGAGCGAGACCCAGTCGGGCGCAGGCTCGCACGTCGGGCTGTAGGGGATCCAGCGCGCCTGCATCGGGTCGTCGGGGTCGTAGTGGAGGAAGCCTGGCTCTGCGAACGGGTCGCAGAGGAGGGAGGGGTCGACATCGAGCGGGGCTTCGTCGGGGTTGCTGGTGGGTGCAGACGGTCAATCGTGGGCGCACGAGACTCGTGAGTCTGATTGCGCGGGTGCCACGGAGCGGGGAGACGCACTCTGAGGTTGTGGGGCTCTGGTGGCTTGCCCTCCAGAGGGCGATGAGGATGATGCACGAGCAGACGAGCGCGACGGGGAGCAGCGAGGGCCGAGCCATGCTCTTCGAGGCCTTGCACGCGCAGCAAGGACCTGCTAGGCGCGAGCGGACAAGTGCGGACAAGGTCAACCTCGAAGCGGAAGCAGCTGCAAATGGTCAAAGGTTGACCTGAATACAGTTTGCTGCCGACAGCGGGCCATGACGCGAATGCAGGCGCAGCTGCACCGGCTCAACCACGCCCACTACTGGCTCAACTCGCTCCTGTGCCTCCCGCTCCCGCTCGCCCTCACCGTCTCGCTCCCCTTGTCGCCCACCCTCTCGTCGGCCATCTTGGCGGCACCCGTCGTCCTGGCTTTGACTGCTGCAGCGAGGAGACGCTCCGATAACATTGGTGCGGCACACAAAACTGCCCCGACGCGGAGGCCGACAAGTTGACCTTCGGTGGCCCGACTTCCAGAGACGCTGCACGCGACCATTACGTCGCAGATCCGCCTGTTCAACTTCTGCGGCTTGGCCTTTACAGCAAAGCAGATCGGCCTGTCCGCCTACTGGATTGTCGCCTATGTCGCGGCCTGGTTTGGTGCGTCGACTTCGTTAGGTTGCTCAGGGGCATGAACGCCTTGCATCGCCTCTGGTCCGGACTCATCCCTTCGACACCGTGCAGCCGTCAGCTTCTTTTTCCCGCAACCGCCCTACCTGGGCCCGCACAAGCTGCGCACCCTGACGGGCGATGTGCGCTTCCTCCCCTCGCTCCCGTTTCCCGCATTTCTCCACTTGACCTGGCTGACCCGCCTTCCGCGCTTCTTGCAGGAGTTCGAATCTGAGGTCTTACTCCTTCCGCCAGCAAGCACCTTCCAGAGCGATGCGACGGGGAAGGCACCGCGGATCGTCGAGCTTCCCGCCTCCTCTCCATCCTCGTCCACACCGCCCGCAGGCTCGGCTCCGGCTGCACCTTCGAAAGACACGTTCCACCTGACCCTCTTCCACGCCGACTACTCGTCCAAATCGCGCGACCTGCAGTACTCGCTCGCGTACCTCTCGAACCTCTACTCCTCGCCCTCGCTGCGTTTCGGCCTCCTCGACGCCTCGGCGCCCGAGTGCGCGTCGGCCTTCTCCGACCTCGGGCTCGCGACGGGCCCGACGAGCTTGGATCTGCCGCTCCTGCGGCTGTACAAGGCCGGGAAGATCGTCGAGCAGAGGCCGCTTGGAGAGGAAGAGGCGCGGAGTGAGGTGAGGCGCAAGCGCGTCGAAGAGCGGAGGCGGCAGCGTGCGGAGAAGGCCAAGAAGAGGGAGCGGGAAGAGGCGGAGGAGAGCGAGAGTGGGTCGGACGATGGGGATGACGAGAGCGAAAACGAGCGCGAGGTCGAGCAGGAACGGGCCTTGAGCCGTTACAATTGGGACATGAGCGCTGTGCGTCGGTGCTCTCTCTCGCTTCATCTCCGCAAGGCGTTTACCTGACTGCTAATTCCGTGGTATCGTCGGACAGGCTGCGATCGAGCGGACGTTCAAGCTCCGGGAGCGGTCCCGCCTGCCGAACCCACCTCCTCCCTCGTAGCAACCAGACAAACGAGCGCCGGTCGCTCAATTCTCGTACCGTGTCGGTTCTTGAGCCAGAGATGCGAGGAGGAATTGCAAAGACGGCGAGGGGAAGCACAACAACAACAAGAAGGTACATTCGGGCTCAGCACCGCTCAAAGACCCGATACAGCGCCTCGAGGCTCGTCGCCTGCACGATAGCCTTGTCCCTCTCGACGAGCGCGCGCGTCGCGACGAGGTACTGCTTGGCCGCGGGGAAGACGACGTGCTGGATCACGCGCTTGGCCGCTTCGTCCTTTTCCTGCGCCGCGGCGCTCGCGTCCCCGCCGGCGCCTGAGAGGAGAGGGGCCGGGATGGGCGAGAGGAAGAAGGCGAGCTCGCGGAGGAACGAGACGAAGCAGGGCTTTTCGCGCGTCCAGTCGACGTGCGCGCCAAGTCGGAGGAGGACTGCGCACAACTCCGCCGTCAGCCAGGAATTCCACGCGAGAAGACGCAGAACTGGCCAGAAGGGGGAACGCACAGTGGGGCAGCTTGGACAGGTCGGGCGAGTAGCCGGGGAGGACAAGCGGAAGACTGGTCAACTCGCCAGCGTCGCTCACGCCAAACGCAAAGTACTCGTCAAGCATTGCGCGGGCGTCGTAGATGTTCGTGTAGGCGATCTGCGGCCAGCAAAGCCAGGTGAGCACCACGAAACACGAGCGTGGTGCAGATGAGCAGGCGCACCTCGATAATCTCGTCGACGCTGCGGGTCGTGCCTTCCTCGCGCCCCTTGGCACGTTCAACAGCGAGACGTAGTATCTTGCGCAGACTCGGCGCAGGCTTGAGATTGATGCGCGAAAAGCGGCCGAACTGGCGCAGGGCGAGTTGGTAGAAGAGTTCCTCCCTGCACAAAGCCCGGCGGCGTATGAGCTACGGCGTCACTGTGAAACAAGATAGAAGCTGGGCGCACGCGATGGCGGAATGGTTGACAAGGTACAGCTTGGTCTGGTGCTGGATCATCGATTGCGAAGTCGCAAGGTCGGCGATGCCCACGAAGATGTGCCCCTTGATGATGGCCTCGAGGCCTGCATTGCAGCTAGTCAGTCCCATAACGTGCGACAGAGGCGCAGTGACCGGGACGTACCGTCGTGCCGCTCCTCGATGACCTCCTTGCGCATCTGCTTGACGCTCGTCAAGGCGCATTCGCTCTGCGCGATCCTGACCCTCGCGCTCGTCTGCCGCGCCTGTTCCGCCGCGAGCTGCTGTGCAAATTCGGGGTCGTGGTCCGACTTGCGCTTCTTGGCGGCGGGCTCGCCGTCTCGCGCTTCATCGCCCCTGTCCTCTTCGTCGTCGTCGAGAGCTCGCTCCTTGCCTTTCTTGCTCGTTGAGCGCGACGATGGCAGGACGGGGAAGAGGGCGTCGAGCCTTTGCGACTGAGCGTCGGTACGGACGAGCTTATTCGGCGCGACCTTGGGCGCCTTGCTGGACGAGGGCGTCGCTTTGGCGCGAGAGGTCGAAGCGGTCGGCGCGATCTTTGAACCGGACGAGCCGGAAAGGGTTCGTGCAGCCTGGGGCGCGCCGCTTGTCGGGAGGAGCGTCTAGTGAAAATATCGCACTTTGTCAGCGGGAGAGCAGCCGTGCAGCGGGGGTATCATATGCGCACCTGGACTTTGTAGCTCCTGCTCTCGCCCTGCTCGGCGAGCTTCTCCGCGAGCTTTTCGCACACGAGCTGGACGATCTCTTCCTCGTCCTCGAAACCGACTTCTTTCTTGGTCGGATGAACGTTGACGTCGATCTTGGTCGGGTCGATGTCGAGCGAGAGATACACGAACGGGTGGGTGCCCTTGGCGAGGAGTGTGCCATAGAAGGCTTCGAGGGCGCGCTTGAGCGGCGAGCAGTCGACGAGGCGGTCTGCGGTCGAGAGGTCATTCAGCTTGCAATGCCGGGCAGAGAAGCGGGGCAGGACGGACTGTTGATGAAGAAGAGGTAGGTGCCCTTCTTGCCCTGGTAGTTTGCGCCGCTGCACCACGCCTTGATGCGGACGTTCGGGTCGCTGCTCTCGGCGGTGACCTCGACGAGCTCGCGCTTGACTGCGTCGCCATAGTGCAGCCCGATGTTGTCGAGAGCACTTGCCCCGACGCTCGTGTTGATGTCAGCCGTTGCATTGGACGGTCCAGAGGACGCCTTGCGGCACGACATGCCGATGCCGGCATTGTGGATTGAATATGAGAGGACGACTTGAACGATGCGAGCGTACTCGTCCGATGCCGAGCGGAGCGCCTTGAGCCGCTGCGGTGTGTTGAAAAAGAGATCCTCGACCTGTACGTCGTTGAAGGCGGGTCAGATGAAGGCGAGCATATAGAGAAAGCGCCGGACGGACAACCAGGACGGTGCCGTCGTTGCCTGCGCACGGGATTGGCGAAGCGTCGCTGCTTCCCGACTTGACGGGGATCATGACGCCATCTGAATATGCAGCTCTGTCGGCACATTGAGTCAGATCGAACGGGTACGGAGGCGGAGCAGCAGACGGGAAAGGACGGACTTCCAGGCGCAAGTTTCCTCGCGAGTCTTGGTGGTCACGCTCAGGTGCGCGACGTGGCTGATGCTGGCAAGGGCTTCGCCGCGGAAGCCATACGTGCCGAGCGACGAGAGGTCCTCGAAGGCTTTAATCTTGGAGGTCGTGAAGCGTTCGCAAAGGATGGGCAGGTCGTCTTTCTACGAGACGTGGGCGATCAGGCGTCAGCAGGAGTTTGGCAGCAATCGTGCCCTTCTCCCACAGGTTCACAGAGCGAGTCGGAAGGGCGGCTGCACTCGAAAACGAAGCGCACCCTGATACCCGAGCCGTTGTCCTGGATCTGGAGGAGTTTGAGCCCGCCTTCCTTCACCGTGATACGGATGGTGGTAGCGCCAGCATCGAGCGAGTTCTCTATGAGCTCCTTGAGCGCGTTGGACGGGCGCTGGATGATCTGCTCGGCAGAGGAGGCGGCATGATCAGCTTGTCCGAGAGTGGGGGAACGAGGCGGCGAGGACACGCACTTCTCCGGCAGCGATGCGGTTGACGACGTGTTGTGGCAGCTTGGCAATCGGGCGGGGTCCACCTGCGCCCGCACCGGGCGCCGCCGCGGCCATCGTCGCCTGCACCGCCTCGCAAGAGAAGACGCGTGAGCGGGCGGCAACGCGTCTGCTCGACCGGCGGTAGCTGTGATGCGAGGTAAAGCGGCGAGGAACAGGCTAGGGATTCTCGCCAGCTGTCTCAATGGGCGGCGAGGGATGTGGCCGATGCGAGCAGAGAGGAAGCTTGCGCGCGACGAAGCTGACGGGCTCTTGCGAGGCGGCTAAGTCGCGTGAAGGGAAGTTCGTACGATCCTTTGCACTTCCCAGTGTGCCGTCCTACGACTGCACAGCTCTCTGCGCCCCTGCAACCCTGGCACCTTCTCCGCGAAACCTTTCCCTCCACCCAGGTCGTCCCCTCACGCGTTTCAATCGCGGCCTACTGCCCACGCTGAGTTGTCCCAGCCCTGCTCGCACACCTGTGCATGCCGGTCAGCCGCCCCGCGGTGAAGCAGGGGCATCGACCGGTGCCGTGGTGAAAACGGTCGCTTCGGCGGCGGAGCAGGAGAAGGGTGTTGTCGGTCGTTCTTGCGGCTCCGATAGACTGCTTCTCGAGGATGGTATGGTAGTGTGAGAAGCGGGACAATAAGGAGCGGCGTGATGAGTGAAGAAGAAGAGAAACCTGCCAGAGCGCGCTCGCGGCCAAGGTCGACGAGCGACTCGCTCGCTCGCAACTGCTCACGACGGATGCAAGATGAGGCCAGGCATTTCCCCGTACATTCTAGACTCGCTGCGTGCCGCCTGCGAGTGTTCCGCTTGCAGCTTCGCGCTCTTGCTCCTCCTCCTGCGGGGTCCTCGAACGGCGACAACGTGCTGCGACGATCAAAGGGCCCTGAAGATCGCTTCCGAGATCTGTTGCATGAGATTCCGGGCATTCCAAGGGGACGGCGCCGCAAACTGCGGGCGTGCGTCGGAGGGACGACGTCGATGACGCCTCCGCTCCACCCAAAGTTCGGCCATCGTCTTTCTGCCCTGCGGGCGTTTCCTTGCTCTGCCTTCTTGCTCGGACTTCTCTGCCTCGCACGCACCTCACGCTGCTTGTGCGACTTGCTGCCGCTGCCGGTCGACCTTGCGCGTTCTCCCGCATTTCGCTCTTCCGCTCTCTCGGCCTCGATCACTCTGAACATCAGCAAGTATGGTCGGACCCGTCTTCAGCACAGAACATGGTCGACGCATCGGCTGGCGTGGCCAGTACTGGATCCTGCCCCTCATCTCCGTCCTCGCTTGGTTCGCCCTCATCCGTGCGTCTCGTTTCCCGTCTGCGGCGAGCGAGCCAGGTGCTGCGAAGCGCTGTGCTGGACGAGAGCTGACCTCCGCTTCGCGTCATTAGTTGCACTACTGCTCACGTGGGCAGTCACCGACGACGCTGAGCGGTACCAGACGGACCAGGCAACCATCGTCGTGCGTTCTGGCATTGTCTATGTCCCCAAGGTTGAGACGCTGAGCCATTGCGCGCGTGCAGTATGTGTCGAACATTGGCGCCGAGCGTCAGGGCATCTTCATCGGCCTTGGTACCGTGACGGCCGTCTTCTGTGCGCCGCTTGTCCCGCTTCGCCTCGAACTGCGGAATCCTGCTAACATCTCCACCTTGCAGACATCTTGTCCCTGCTTGCCGAGCGCTGGCTTCGTCACCTCCGCCGCATTCCTGGCCCGCTGCGTAAGCGCGACCGCAACGCCGACATTGCTGCCTGCGTCTTCGGCATCTGCGGCGCCATCGCGCTCATCCTCCTTACGTGCTTCAACGCCGTCACCCACCCGAACGGACACTGGGCGTGCACCGCCATCTTTGTCGTGTGCATTGCACTGTCGGCCATCTGCCAGACGCTCGAAATCTGGTGGCTCAAGCAGGACCACGTCGAGCGCAAGCATCTCCGCCGTAACGCCATCATCAAGTGGATCATCGTTGTATTCGCTGTCGCATGCGCCATCGCGTTTGCAGCAACCTAGTGCGTCCGATACCTAAGCCATTTTGCACTCGTCTTTCGTCGGCGCATCTCGACTGACATTGCGTCTTTCCTTTCCACAGCGCTGTCTGCGCAGGTTCGGAGGACGGTGTCCCTCTCACCCCGCGGTGCGACACGATCAAGTCGGTTGCAGCGGTCCTCGAATGGTGCGCCTCCCTCGATCTCGTGTTCGGTTGCTCAATTGTGAGACTGACTGCAACGGCACGCGTTTCAGGGTCATTGCCCTGCTGTACGGCGTCTACCTCTGCACCTTCGGCCTCGACCTCTGGCCCGCAGTCAAGACGCGCGGCCACACCTTTGATGAGCGCCTCATGGCCGAAGACCGCCAGAACACGCTCCACGCGCACAAGAACCCGCTCCAGCCCGGCGCGCCCGGCGGCATCCTCGGGACGGCCGAGGCCGGCGCGCTCGAGCGCCCGAGCGTGTCGACCCAGGGCGAATACGGCGCGTACGCAAACCCCGTCGCTGCGCAGCAGGGCGTCGTCGAGCCGCAGATGGCGCACGTGCACAACGACGGCCATGGTCCCGTCACGCGCGCAGCCTACTAAAAGGCGGTCAAGAAGAGTAGAGCAGGAGATGAGAGGAGGAGCATGTAGAGACCTTCGGAGGACGGGCTGTCCAGCCGACACCGATAGACACTCTACGACATGTAGCACTACCCTTATCGGCCCTTTTCCATGTCTCCCATACACGTTGCACTCGCAATCTAATTGTCGGACCTCTATCGCTTCTTAACTCGAGAGATCTCAACTCGGGAGAAGTTTCGCAGTGGCGAGTCTCTCAGGATGCGCAAGTGCTATAACCCCTCTCGAGGGAATCGACGAGATGTGCATTACATCTCCATCACTTGCATGGGTCCTGCTTGTCTAGGCCTGCAAGGAACTCCTCTATCCGCTCTCTCCGCTCCATCGCTTCGACCTCGTCATTGAGCACGTCAAGGATCTCGCCGCCGTCGAGCGCTTCAACGAGCGCATAGTACGTCTGCTCGAGGCGGTGGTCTGTCACGCGGCCCTGTGCGACCGAACAGCGCAGTGAGCGTTTGCTTAGGCAGAAAAGACGGAGCAAAGCGCGAGTTTGAGTAGCGAACCCACCTGCGGGAAGTTGTACGTTCGGATTTTGTCGCTCGAGTACGCCGTACGAGTGTGCATGCTCTGAACTGCGCGCCACGCCGCTTGCTCCTCTTGCAGCTTCTGGTCGAGTAGCCGCGCGCGGAGGACGCGCATCGCCTTGTTGCGGTTCTGCGAGACAAATGTGTTTGAGCACCTAGATATTGCGAGAGGACGGCACTCGACTCACTTCGTGCTGTGAGCGCGAATCCTGCATTGAGACGGTAATGCCGGTCGGGACGTGCGTGAGGCGGACTGCAGATTCGGTGCGATTGACATGCTGTAGGCGCAAGGCATGAGCGCCGGGTAGTGCGTGTGAAAGAGTGCAAGCAGAGTACTGACCTGTCCGCCAGCACCTCGAGCACGCATCGTCTCGACCCTGACATCCTTCTCGTTCAGCAGGTCGTCTCCCTTGCTCGAAGTTGTCTCCGGCTCGAGCGGCCAGACCTACGACTCGACGATGTCAGGTCTGATGAGTGGTGCAACTGGTCGGGAGCAAGGAACGCACCACCACGCTGACAACGCTTGTGTGCATTTTCTCCGTCTGATCCGTCGCTGAGGGGCGCTGCACCCGATGCCCGCCGGCCTCTCGCCGCAGGTACTTGTACGCCCGCTCACCCGTGACCTCGAGCATGGCCTCGCGGTACGCCTCGCCTGGCGCCTCGAGCTTGAGCGCTTCGAGCACTTCGGAAGTCCAGCCGTGGCGGTCAGCGAGGTTGCGGTACAGCCGCAGAAGGTCGGCGACGAAGAGCGCAGCATGTATGCCGCCTCCGCCGAATTTGATCTCCACGATGGCGGAGAGCGCGGTCGTGGGTGGAGGGTCGGTCAGGGAGGACAAGAGGGCTTGCCGTGAAGACGATAGAGCGGATTCGGCGGGTTCGAGGTCGTCAAGGGCGAGTGTGCGCACTTCTGGATCCGACTCTGATGCTGAAATATGGCGCAAGGCTGATGCAAGCTGTCGGCGAAATGACCAGTGTCAGTGAACGGCTCTGCAGACGAAAGGATCGAGGCGAACTTTACCTTCTCATCCGCCTCAACGCGCCTCAAAGCCGACTTGACCGCCTCGACGTCCACGAGCTGCTCTGATGCATTGATTTTCGAGTGCGGGTCTGACTCAAAGGACCGTGCGGCAAGCTGGCGCGCCTTCGCGGCGATTCGAGGGTCCCAATCCAACGCAGCGCTTGAGGCAAGACGACGAAGGCGAAGCTTCGGTCTCGGCGGAGCACCACAGAGCGCAGTACAGAGCTTGCATCTCGTACAAGCTGTGCGATTCGCACCACTGGCACCGGCGCGCAACATCAGCACCCGGGCGCGAAGCGACGAGAGAGCCGACACCAGAGAGGACCGCGCGGGATTCTCGACGCTGCCGCAGGAGGTGTCTGAGGATCTCGGTGTGCCGGACCGAGCAGCACCAGGCTCTCTCGGCGGGGACGGGCGTTTGGTCGGGAGGTAAGAGGATCCACCTTCGCCTTTCTGCTCCTGTCCGCGACGAGCTACACCGCCATGAGCCTGCTGACTGCGCTCGTAGCGCGCGACGATGTCATTCTCGCCTCACACGACACCAAGGGCGGCCAGTACAGCAATGGTGCGCTCGCTCCGGGCTTCATCAGTTCGCGGCCGTGTTGACGCCTTCCCCTCGTCGCCCACGGCAGCTTGCCAGTCGATCCTGTCAAAAATCCCACCGAACGACAGCAAGCTCACCTACGCAGGTCAGTCTGGCTCTCCTCGCTGCCTGATCGTCAATGTCGCCGGACCCTTCCCCGCCCATCCACCTTCGGCTCTTTCGTCTACGGCTGCGAGCGAGCTCTGCCGTTGCTCTACACCTCTGCTGACACTCTTGCTGCTCGCTGATCCACAGCCGACCAGATCCTGATCCACTACCAGAAGAAGGACCGTGTCGTGGCCCTGGTGGTCGCGGATGACACCGCTGGCCGACGAGTCCCCTTCTCCTTCCTGGCCGACCTGCATCGCAAGTTCACGTCAACCTACGGAGTGACCGAAATCGAGGATGCCCCGGCATTCGGCATGAACGGTTTTGAGAAGGAGATTGAGAAGCTCATGGTCCGTCCTGCCGTCCTCCTGTTTCTCTCGCCTGGCTTACCTGAAATCACGGGCAAACAGACGCAATACGAGGACAATCCGCCGCAAGATGCCATTAAGGCCGCTCAAGCTGAGCTTGCAGCCACGAAGAACGTGATGGTCAAGTCGATTGACGCCGTCCTCAGCCGCGGCGAGCGCATCGAGATCCTTGTCGACCGCACCGACGAGATGTCGCACCAGGCACGAGCATTTCGGAAGCGAGCGACGGTGTTGCGGTGCGAAAAGCCTCTATTGTTGCTTCGATCGCTCGGAACTTACGCTCTTTCGCGCTTGCAGGCGCAAGATGTGGTACCGCAACGCCAAGACGCTCTTTGCTGTCGGGTTCTCAGCCCTCGTGCGCTGCTTCCTCTTCCTTCAGGCAAAAGCGATGCAGCGGCTTACTCTTGCGTCGTACAGCTCCTCCTGTACCTCCTAATCGCCTCGGCTTGCGGTGTCGGGTTGAACCACTGCCGCGCCTAGTTTGTTCTCTTGTACCACTTTGCACTCGTCGTTCTTCGCGCTCTCTCGTCTCGGGACTGCGCCATACCCTTCTCTGTAGCTCGTACCGTCCTATCGCCCCTTCTCCTTGCCGTGATAATCTCACTCTCTCGCACGCGCGGCACACCCTTTTCACACGTGTCAACGTGTAGAAAATGCGTTGCGATTGATGTCACGGAGTGAGGCTGATGAGAAGCGGGCCGAGCAGTACAACAGGGATGGAACGGCACGTCTACACAGAGATGGATCGAAACTGACAAAGAGATGAACAAAGCATTCTCTGTCTAGGACAGACCCGCCAGCTTGCCCGCAACCTGGAGTTTGCCGATGTCGACGACACGGATCTCACCGCCTTCCTTCGACGCCTTCCCGCCGTTCGACACGGTCTCCATGAGGAACTTGCCCTCGACAGGACGGATGTCGGACGAGCGCGTGCCGACCGTAATGTGCGCCGACTTGCCGTCGGTGAGCGCGATCTGCGGGCGGTCGGCCGCGTCTCCCGCCGCCTTCGACGTCAGGCCCGACACCTCGATCGCCATGGCGCGCGAGTCGAACACGAGGCGCGGGCCGAGCGTCAGCTCGACCTCGAGGCGCGCCGGCCCCGCGCTCGTCTTGACCGCGTCGTCGACGAGCGCCTCGTACCGCTCCCACAGGGCCTTCTTCTGCGCCCGGACGCCCTCGTCCGCGTGCTCGAGCTCGTTGCGGTGCACGAGCGTGACGTGCGGCTTGCGCTCGACGCGCGACGCCTTGACCAGCGCGTGCCAGAGCGACTCGTCGTCGCCGCTGCCGCCGGCCTGTTCCGCCGCGGGGAGGTGCTGCTCGACGAGCTTCTGGAGGTCGACCGTCGCCGAGATGCCGTAGTAGCGCGCGCCGCCCGCCGGCTTGTTGCGCTGCGCCGCGCTCGACTCCTTTCGCACCGTCGTCTTCCACCCGCGGGCGTACGCGATCGCCTCGTCGACACGCGGCTGAGGCAGCGGCACCTGCGTTCCCGCAGGAAGCACGCTGTCAATCTTGGCTAGCTCGGCAACGACGTGCTGCAACGCGGTTGCTTGGTCCCACTCGGCGTGCATCTCGATCACGTGGTCAAATTTGCCATCGCCGCTGTTCGTCGCCGGGTCGAACGCCTCGTGCTGCCCGAGGAAGCCCCAGATGATCGCCTCGTGGTCCTCGCCCGCGCGCAGCGTCTGGTGGTTCTGCCCGCGCGCGACGATGCGCGACGCGCACAAGGCGTGGAACTTGTCGCGCGGGAGTGAGGGCGAGTCGGTCGGCCAGACGAGCGCGATCGTGCGGACGTTATGAGCAGGTTCGAGCGACGCAGCGAGCGAGATCAGGTCGTCTCGGTGTTTGGCCTGGTGGTTGTTCCTACACGAGATAGCCGCTGTGAGTTGGGCTCGACGCATGCAACGGCAATTCTCGTGGGCTGCAAAGGGACGTACTTATCGGCATAGACCACTGCCTGCTTCTTGAACTGCTCCTTGACCGCCCTGAGGAAGTGCGGCGCCGGCTTCTTCTGCAGGAAGTCGTCGCTCTGGACGTGACCCCAGCCGAAGAGCTGTGAAAGCTCGAGCCCGACAGCGGTCTTGCCTGCACGCAAATGGCCGATCAGCACTTAGCTATCGAGAGGCGGAAAATGACCACAACACGGACCACAACCCTGGATCGCGACCGGAACGAGGAGGGTCTTGTCGCACACGCGGTTCTTGCGCGCCTCGTCGTTCTGCTCAATCTTGACGCCCAGCTCTCGCCGCGCCTCGTTCGCCGCAGGCGTCTTGGACCATTCGAGAAACTCCTCGCGCGTGCGGATGATGCCCTTGCCGTGTTTCCACGAGTCGAAGCGCGCGTGGTCGCGCTCGATCTCGCGCGCGACCCACCACAGGTAGAGCCTGCTCTCGGGGTTCTTGACGCGCGCCGGGTTGACGGCGTCGAGGTGCTTTGGGTACGCGGCGAGGAGCTTGCGCGTCAACTCGCGCCACTCGCGATACATCAAGTACGGCTCGTCGTACTTGACCTTCCAGAAGAAGGCCTCGCCCGGCGCGCCGCCTTTGCGGTGCCCGCGCACGACGAACCCTTCGACGGGCGTCAGCTTGCCGTCGGGGCCTTCGACGCCGCCGTCCTTCTCGACGCGCTCGCAGTAGGTGCGCACGGCCGGGACCGATGGGAAGACCGAGTAGGGCGTCGGGATCATGCCCCATGCGCGGGCGAAAGCGGCGACTTCGGAAGAAGGGAGAGTGTTGAGGATAGGCGAGTTGTTGTTGAGGCCGTGCAGGTGCAGGCCGGTGAGGTCGGAAGGGTAGGGGAGGACATGCTCTTCGAACGAGTCGTCGCAGAGCTGCTCACCAAGCGCATGAGCTCGCGGGCCCATCTGACAGCAGAAAGGAGGAGAACGCACCTCCGCCACGGCAGTCAGTCCGCGCTCGAAGAGCTCCTTGGCGAGGTCCTCCTTCTTGCGCCCGACCTTCTCGACGTGCTTCTCGAGCCAATACTCGCCTCGCTCCGAGTGCGACACCCCGCCGTCCGTGCTCACGTTGACGTTTCGTCCGATGCTGTGCTTGGACGTGACGACGATGTGCTTGTCGTCGAGCGCGGCGATGAGGATGATGCACCCGTTCGACTTGGTCGTCAACTCGTACGGCCCGGTCGAATGCTGAGAGATCGTGTCCCACTGATGGAAAGCGTGTCAGCATTATCGAGAGCGAACAGGAGCGAGTCGTAACTCACGTGCGTCCACGACACTTCGTTGATGTTGAAGAACTTGTCGTAGCCGCGCGCAACGATGCGGTACTCGTCCTCGTCGCCTTCTCCGCTGCCCGCGATGCGCTCGGTGAAGAGACCTCGTGCGCGTGTCGGGAAAGGGCAGGGTTCGCGCTTGTAGGCGTAGTCGGCCATCTTCCAGCTCGTGAGCACGCGCTTGTCCTCCTTGCCATCGTCGCCCTCGAGCCGGATCGTGTGGGTCGTCGAGCGCAAGAGGTTCTTGAGCGACTTACGGCTCGGCTTGTCCTTGTCTGTGCCAGCCTTGTCTGCGAGCGCGAGCTTGTCGAGCTGGGCAGAGGGCGGCACCGCCTCTCCGGCCGAAGCAGCCTTGCTCGCGGGCGCCTTGCCCTTGTCGGGCTTTGCGCCTGCCGAGTGGGCTTTTGTGCGGTTGACGACAATGTCCTCGCGCTCGTTGTCGAGGTCGGGATGGGGCTGAGTCGGGTCGTCCTTGCCAAAGGCAAGGAGCTCGCGCACGAGCTTGGTCGTAGGCGAGGGCTCGCGCTGGGCTTTTTTGAAGCCTGCAGCCATCCTCGGCAGCTCGCACAGGGGCTGGAACGCAGTGTCGAGCAGGAAAAGTCGCGTGAAAGAAGTCGAGGACGAGGCGGTGCAAGCCGATGACTCCGTTGCGAGTCTAGCGGTCGGGGTGTACTGACGGAGTCTCCGGGCGTCTGAGTGTGTACTGAAGCACCTGTTGACCCGCTCGTACCTGCGGGCGGTGAAGTTGCAAACATTGGTTCGTCTCCGACCGTCCCTCTCATCTCGGCAGGTCCTTTTGCAGGACATTTCGCCGGTCTGCATGCTTTCGATAGCCAGCAGTCGATGTATAGGTAAAGCCAATTGAACAGGAGCCCGGCGACAGGGGGGACGTCCGGCAGTCGATGCCGTCCGGGCCGTCGACGCGAGCAAGTGGAAGCCGGACGTCTGCCTTCACTGGTCCTACCGACGCTCTTGGCCTGTCTTTCACCTCTACCGAGCTACACACTCTGCTTAACATGGCTGCCACCAACCTCGACCGCGCTATCGGTACGCTCTCCGCTCTCCCGCTTGTCCTGGCTCCTCTCCCGCTCACCGTTCTCTCTCGCAACCTGCAGGCCACCAGGGCCAGCCCATCCCGGTTGCGTGGAACCAGCGGGACCTCTTGCTCTACGCCGTCGGTGTGCGTCCCTTCTCCTCCCCTCGCACGCCCAAATTTGCTCCGGCTGACCTTCCCGACCCTCTCCCGCTCCTCGTGTCGCACGCAGATTGGCGCCAAGAAGGACGAGCTCCAGTTCACCTTCGAGGATGACGCCAACTGGCACCCGTACGTGCAGCCCGAGCCCCCGTGCGAGCCTGTGCTGACGACGTTCGACTCGCAGATTCCCCACCTACCCGCTCGTCCTCGGCCTCAAGGGTAACAACCCGTCCATTGCCAACTTTGCGCAAGCCAAGGACGCCGACGGCCCCAACCCGGGCCTCCCGCCGCTCGACCCGAAGCGCGTCGTCCACGCCGAGCAGAGCATCGAGATCTTGGGCGAGCTGCCCAAGGAGAGCACCGAGGGCTGGCAGATCAAGAAGCGCTGCGTCGGCGTCAAGGACACGGGCAAGGGTCTCATCGTCGACGACGCGGTCGAGTGCGCTCATTCCGTCACGTCCCTTCCGCCTGACTCCCGCTGACGAGCTCTCCTCGTAGGCTCTTCGACCCGTCGGGCAAGGTGATCGTCCGGATGGTCACGAGCGGATACGCATTCGGCAAATTTGACGCCAAGGGCTTCGCCAAGTCGATCGCGCCGAAGCAGCCCGTCAAGGCGGGCAAGCCGCCCCAGCGCACGCCCGACTTTGTCTTCTCGGAGAAGATCAGCCCCGAACAGGCTGTCGTCTACCGTCTCTCTGGGTGCGTCTTTCCTTTCCCGAGCGTAAAGGATCCAGAGGTGCTGACGTTCCTGCTTGCACAGTGACTACAACCCGCTGCACATCGACAACTCGGTCGGCGAGGCCCTCGGGTTTGGCGGTGTCATCCTCCACGGTCTGTGCAGCTACGGTGAGCCTCGCATGTTTTCCCCTGCACTGGGCGCGTTGCTGAAGGCGTCCCGCTGCAGGTCACGCCGCCCGCGCGATCGTCCTCAACGCCGCCAAGGGTGACGGCCGCCGGCTCAAGTACATGTCGGCCCGCTTCACGTCGCCCGTCATTCCCGGAGACGAGGTGCGTCGCAGCAGTCTCCTCACGCTCGCCGACATCCGTGAGCTGACGTTGTCCATTTGCGCAGCTCGAGACGTCGATCTGGGTGTCGAACGACGCGGCGTCGGGCGGGCAGCGCGTCGACTTTGTGCAGAAGATCAAGGGCAGCGGCAAGCTCTGCCTCGGCGGCGGCGTCGCGCTCCTCACTCCCGCCAAGGAGAGCAAGCTCTGAGTTTTCGCCCCTTCGTTGGTCTGGTCGCCGCGTCGTAGTCTTCTTTCTGTTCTTTCCGTATGGGCATGCAGTGCAGTACCCGGTTCTCGATATTCAGCTCGACGAGCGAATATGGTTGCGAGCGATACAATAGCTATATCTCGTCCGGCCCCTCCACGAATCGCATCTACTTCGTCGTCGCTCACTCCTCCTCCTCGTCGCGCTTGCCCTCGCCGAGCCGGATGCGCGTCTGCTCCGCCTCGTACTCCCAGTTGATCCTCCAGCAGATCCACGTGCTGCTCACGCCCGTGAAGGTGAGAGCGACCGTCAGACCGAGCCAGAGCCCTGCGTTGACGAGACGGGTCAGTCTTCCGGTCGCGGGCAGGGCGTGGACGAGCGGGGAAGGTGCGCACCGTTCAGCCCCATCTTCGGGCCAGAGAAGGCGAGGAAAATGCCAATGGGGATGCCCATGAGGTAGTAGCTCGCCGTGTTGATCTGTACGTGCGGAAGTCAGTCGGTGTCAGGCAGAAAAGGCTAGAGCAGAGCGACATACGATGGCACCGAGCGTCGGCTTGCCCGCACCGCGGAGAACGCCGCCCATCGCACCCGACAAGCCGTCCATGAGCTGGAACGCCGAGACGAGCGGGAGTACGTCCGAGACGAGGTTGATGATCTCGGGCTCGGACGTGAAGAGCGTGCCCCACGAGCGGCGGAGGAGGATCAGCAGGACAGAGTTGACGGCCGACGCGATGACGGCAATGACGATCGTCACACGCGAAGCGATACGGGCGAGATGCGGCTTCTGCGCGCCGAGGAGGTCTGCGCGATGGTCTCGTCAGTGCCTTGCATTTAGACGGACAAGCGCTGAATAACGCACTGCCGACGCGCACTGCTGCGGCAACGCTGAGTGCATAGGCGAGGTTGTAGAAGAAGGACGCCGAGGTGACTGTGCGAGACGAGCGCAGGTCAGTGCGGCTCTCGATCGAGTGAGACGTCGAACTCACGTAGGACGCTCTGCGCAGCCAGCGCTGTCGACCCGAGCATCGAGCTCGCAAGCGCGACCACCTCCCAGGCCCACCACTCACTCCCGACCATGCCGACGCCCGCGATGCCGAGACGCAGGTTGAGCCCGAGGCCCTTGAAGACGTCCGGCCCGAGACCGCCCCATGCGTCGCGCGGTGCGCGGAACGCCGCGTACGCGAGCATGACGGAGAGCATGATGTTGAGGCTGATGACGGTCGCAATGGGTGCGCCGACGAATCCGACCCGGAGCCAGTCGACCGGGCCCCAGACGAGGAGCCACTGGAAGAAGACGTTGGTCGGTGCGGCGGCGACGAGGGCGAGCACGGGCGCAAACATGAGGCCCTGCGCTTGCAGCCAGCGGCGGATGCACTCGAAGCCCGAGTAGGCGGGGAGGCCGAGGATCAGGATGCGCAGGTACTGCCCGGCGCGGTAGGCGACGTCGGGCTCCTGGCGCAGATAGTCCCGCAGGATCCACTCGCTGTTCCAGAAGAACAGGGCTTGTGGGACGCAGATCGCGAGGCAGATCAGGAAGGTGCGGATGGCGTAGGTTGACGTGTCTTGCGGGCGCGACGACGCGTACGCCTGCGGGCACAGCGTATCCAGAGCGGCACACAGGCCCTGAATGACGCTCAACGCGACGACATTGTTGGTGAGGTTGCCCAGTGACGCCGCCGCGAGCTCCGTCTCGCCGAGGTGGCCCGTCGTGACGACCACGCTAGCGAGCAGACTGTACTCGAGGAAGTGCGTGCCAAGAATCGGGATGGTGTAGCCGATGAGGGTGCGGGTCTCGCTAGCATAGGCGTTCCTGCGCGCCTCGTCGTCGTCAAGCAGGCGAGCTTGCCGAATAGCGGCATCCTCCGCCGTCGTTGTGCGCCCGTCCGTTGTCGCAGAGTGGCCCAGGAGCGGAGTCGCCTCGGTCGCTCGAGGTGTAGCTCGGTAGTCGCTCTGCCAGGCGAAATGGTCAGCGGAACGCAGGAGCGCGTGGGTCAAGGGGGGGGGGGGACAACGCACCCGAGGCAACAGCGCCTGTCGCTCTGCTCGACCCTCACCCTCGCTAGCCGTCAGGTCCTCATCCTCGCGCTCGAGCGTGGGACTCAATCGCCCTTCGAGCGAAACAGATGACCGACTCGGCCGGCTACGGAGAGTCTTGCCCGTCCGTCCACGCTCCTCTTCGTCGGCGGGACTCGTCGTGTCCAGTGCCGAGTCGGGGGCGAGCTGTGCACCATGCAGAGAGGTCTGGCCGCGCTGCACGGCCTGTTGCAGGAAGGATGTCTCCCGAGAGAAGGAGGCGGGGGAGGTCGAGGGGAACGAGCCACTGCGCGCAGACGGGTAGTGCATGTAGTCAGTTCAGCCTGTTCTGAGACTGGATAGGCACAGGAGGGGCTCTGCCCAGTGCAACGCACGCGAACATGGGGTTTAGCTGGCGTCGGGTTCTGTCGAGCTCGAAGGTGCGCTGATCTGGCGATGCCGGGTGTTGCGCGAGTGGCTGGACCAGCTACAGACGTGCACGGCTTTCGCGGTGTCTGTTCCAACGACTGCAGTCGAGTGAGGGGGAGAGGAGAGCGATGTATGGCGCTTCTCACGGCGCACCGTCCGTCATCGCTTTCTTGCTCTCGCTTGATGTGCTTTACGGAAGCCACTCATGATCTTACGAAAGTGTAGCAGAGCCCTCACCATCTTTCATGTCGACAGCAGGCGGATCAAGAAGAACACCGAAAACAAGCGAAAGCGATACGTACCGAGCGCGCTTCACTCGCGAGCGCACTCAAGAGAGCGGATGGATTGAACATAATACGATAAGGACACGGAAGGACACAGGTGCGGTTGACGCCCTCATGCCTGCAACAAGCCTGTACCCCTTCTCCTCCATCTCCCTCGATGACCTCGACCTCATAGTCGTACTGGGCTCGGCTGGACTCTACGCCGGCGACTCGCGCTTCTCCAGCGAGTCGCGCTGCTCGACGAGGCGCTCCTCCGACAAACCCATGTTGGACAGGTCGTAGCCGTTCGCGGCGAGGTAATCGCGGAAGTCGGCGTCGGTGTTGGTCATCCCGTTGGCTGGCCGATCGAGGGATGGGTCAAAGGACCGTAGGAGGAAGAAAATGAGACGAGATGCAGAGCAAACGCACCGGGAACCTCCGGAATGAGAAGCAAAGCGATGATGGCGGAAAGGAAGGCCAAGCCCGAGCCGATCCAGAATGGCCCAGACGTCTGCTTTGGGCCCTCGGGGAACTATGGAAAAGCATCGGTCACTTGCGAGCGCGTGCGAGCACGATAAGTACGTACATCGTTGATGATGGCCGGGAATGCCCAGACGCCGACGTACTGCAGGCGCATCAGGGTGTTAGTCAGCCTGAGCCTCCCTCGATACTGGGCCGTTTTGGGCCACGCTGGCACCATCTAGCGAGACTAGCACAATAGAAAGACGTACGGCACCGATCTTGCCGACGGCAGCGGCTGCACGTTCAAGGGTCAGCGCTGTGACACGGATAGGATCTACCGGCAAGAGAGTGTACCAAGCCCGTCTGCGAGCGAGACATGTCAGTGAGAGCTGAACAGTGAGAGCATGTAAGGGAGACTTACAAAGCTGTCCACGCACGGCCGTCGGCCACGACTTTGACGCCAGCAAGCCTAGGCAGTCCCCAGGACCTGCCTCGCCCATCGAAAGGAACACGCCGTAAAGGATCGCAAAGCCGGCCACTGTGGTTGGAACAGTGCGATGAGCGTTTTGACGAGATGTCGACAGTATGAAAGGACGGACCATGGCGGGTGAGCTGCTCGTAAACACCGCTCATGACGAAGCCAACAGTGCCTAGAGAGGGAGAAACAAGCGGCGTCAGCGGCAGGAGAAGGTGCGTCGTGCGACAACAGCATTGCGGCAGGCTGGTGCGAATGCAACCGTTGCAGCGCACCTTGACAACACAGGAAGAAGATGAGCTGCTTCTTAGGCTGTTGGACAGGTCATTCAGTATGCTGTAGCACCTGCCTCTGAGAAGGTCGAACCCCACCCCGACAACATCGACCAACAGAGCGCCGATGAAGGTGCCGGGAAGGTAGAACCTGCGTTTGCGTCGTAAGCTTTCTGCACCGATGACCGCTTCTACAGAAGAGTCACGTACGCATTGATGACGACGTTCCAAGCAAAGACCTGCCAGGCAAGGAGGCGTTAGCCGGGCTGGACCGAAGTCAGCGGAATGTGAACGCACCGTCGATAGTTTCGTCGAGCCGCCTGTGATCGTATCGACGATCTGCGACGAAAACAATCCGAACGGATATGTGATGAAGCTGGGGCATGTAAACGAGCGGGTGGAAGTGGTGGAGGACCGAAGGAGGAGGACAAAGAGAATGAAGTGGCCGGTTAGCGCGGGTCGTGTGACACTGTAGCGCTTGAGAAACGCGCACGCACTCGTAGAGGAACCAGCACAGGCTGACTCCGAGGAAAGAGCGCCTGCAAGCAGCATCGTGAGGCCACGAGCGATTTGAGAAGGTTGAGGAGGCACGCACCAGTACTTCCTGGCCACCAGTTTCCACGGCACGTTACGCTTGATCGCAGACGTGCGGTATCGTGTAGGCTCGAGGGGCATGCGCAAGCGCCACAAGAGGACGAGGCCGGCGGGGACAATGCCGAGACCAACTGTCGCCGAAACGGTGAGCTCCGTAGGAGAATGCGAGAACAACGTGACGACGTACAGGTGAGACGCCAAATGAGACGAAGATGGTCCTCGCCGCAGATCCAGTATAGCACAAGCGGCACAAAGCTGCGAAGAGCGAGGTGAGTCGGAGCGCGCGAGGTGCGCTGTAGCTGGACTCACGCAGCAACAACAAAGCCGAGGTCAATCATGCTGTTCGTTGCCAGTACGAACAGTCCGTGCTGGAAGCGCTTGGGCACCCCCGCCTCTTCTGTGTTCTCCGATGCGGCCGTGCTGCCGCTGGGGTATTCGCCGCCGATTCCGATCCCGGTGATGCATCGGTAAGCAATGAGGGCGGCAAACATGCCCTGGGTCGAGCCATTCGCGCCGTAGGCGCCTGCGCAAAGGGCGCTGCCCACGATCATGATGCAGGACGAGGCCAACATGCTGTGAAGGTAGAGGTCGGGTTCAGCGTCTTGTGCTGGGCAAGGGAGGCCCAGCGCACGTACCCGTACTTGCGACCGTACCGGTCGACGAAGAAGCCAAAGAGCAGCATGCCCACCACCGTGCCCAGATAGGCCATGCCGCTGAACAGCTCCGAATAGTGGTTCTTGCCGTACTCGTCCGGATAGATCCTCGCCAGCATGGTATTAACGCTTCCGGCGGCGGCGTTGACGAAACCATCGGAACTGTTTTGAGCAGAGCATCAGCGCGAGAGCTCAGCTAGTCCGGGAGACGCATACAGGACTTACAAAAGCGCTGTCCTGGGACAGGAGGCGATCGCAGCAGACCAAGACAGTCAGCATCCCTGCAGGTACGGCGAGCTCCGTGACAAAGCCTTTTGAGACCTCAGGAGACAAGCAGGTATCGCCACGGGGAGGAAAACAAGCGTTCAGAGGTTGAAGCTACTCACCCGCAGGCAAAGACGAGGGCGATCTGCAGAGTCAGCGCGCCACTGTCAGCGTTCTGCTCCTCCGCATCAACCGTCGACGACAGCAAGAAGTCGCCGGCCGCCATGTGGGGTCGACATGGCAGAGATAGATAGCCCGTACCTTGCTCAGGCTGAAGCGAGCACTTGTCACGGAGCCTGCAGGCTGCGCCAGTTCGACTGAAGCTGCCATGGCAACGACTCAGGAGGCAGGAGAAGCGTCAAAGAGCAGGAGAGCAAGAGCCATCGAGCAGCGCGTGAAACGAGAGCCACGCGTGGTCCGCGACAAAATTAGCGCCTGCTCCAAAGCCGGCCGATGCGGGGCCGGAAGACATGTATTTTGACGACCTGTTGATTTTCGCTGCGTCGACGAACACGTTCGTGGCGAGCACAGCGGAAGAGACACGAACGGCAGGGGGCGGCTCGCTGCGCTGACTTGGCATGGCCGCACTGCCTCTTCCCCACCTGCTGCGACCACTGTGCACGTTCGAGGGGTCACCGAGCTCCTCTGGCGGTCGTCAAAGGAAGGACAAAGCTGTTGCACGTAGCCGACGACAAGCTACGGCAGTCACCGGTCATCTTCCGCTTCACTGGTGTCGCCCGAAGCCGTTGGCGGGAAGCGCGAGTTGGCGCCCGGACGATGCGGAAAGAAGGTCGAGTATCTGCAGTAGATAGTCAGTCAGGCACCTCTAGGGAGAAGTGAGACGTTGCGCGCACCGAGACTGTCCCTCCTCGTCGACCTCCTCATCTTCGTCCTCGTCATCCGTCTGCTCCGCCCGCTCGACCGGCGACTGAGTGAAGTTCTCCTCGCTGCCCCTCCACGCTCGACTGGGATCGTCGTCGCTCTGACTGCCCCAGCTCGACGCCCTCCCGCGCGAATTGCGCTCCCCGCCGCCACCGCTCGACGATCCGAGCCCGACGCCCTTCTTCGCCGCGCGCTTAAAGTTGCGCCATCCGCGACGGAGATCAACGACGAGTAGTGCGTCTTTGACCGCGGGCGGGACCTCGGCCTCGTTCGCTTTCGCTTCGGCGAGGACGGGCAGCCACGGCTGTGGCAGGGCACCGAACAATGCCGGGTGGCCGTAGCGCGCCGAGCCGCCTGTATTGAGAACGCCGGGGTACATCTCGGACATGGGCGGTTGCGAAAAGTCCGTCGCCGCATTCTGCGAGTTGACGACCCGTCAGCTGGTGCCACTCATGTCGAGTCAAGATTTATTGAGAACGCACGTGCGCCACCGCATACACCCCCTCACCCTTCTGTCCATACCGCCCGCGGTTCAGCTGCGTCTGGCTGGACGTGACGGGGTGACCCTCCCGCAACCGCACGACGTCTTCGGCGCCGGCTCCGTGCGACGACTCGCACGCCTGCGACAGGTTGACGAAGCGCGAGAGCGGGCCGTACGTCTTGCCGAGGCGCCAGATCGTGTAGCTCGTGGCGATGAGGAGCGGTATCATGAGCGCGACGAGGAGGAACTTGGCGCTGACGACGAAGAGGGCTGGGAGTACGTGCAATCAGCATGATCCCCGAGTATGCCTGGGGAACAACGTACCGAGCATGAAGATCTGGAAGATGAGCAGACCCACGCCCATGCGGTTGTAGGCAAGCGGCCACGCCTGACCGCGGCTCTCGTACGGCCGATCTGCGTGCACGCAACGTCAGCTGTACGCTCAGCCTGGGGGAAGATGTGACGCACAAAAGACGAAGAGGAAGCGATACTTGTAGACGAGGTACGCCAAGCCGAAGTAGAGAGTCGTGAACGGAAGAATAATAGGGACGATGATCGAGTAGGTGAGGCCAATGGTCCACACGAGCAACGCCTGGAAAGGGAGAGCGAGTCATTGAGCTGATAAGCAAGCCGACGAAGGCGAGAAAGGCATACCTGCGGGTAGATGACACCCAGGTTGATCTGGGTTGGCGCGTTGAGCTCCGCGTGGTCTGTCAAAGGGTGGTGTCAGCACCGGCCCAGCACACGGTGAAGGTACAAAGCTCACCGCGCGGCGTCTTCGTCAGGAAGAGCTGGTAGAATACGCGCGGGATGACGGTCGCGAGCTCGAGCAGCTGCAGCGGCGTGATGGCCAAACCTGCGCGCATACCATTCCGAGTCAGCGCAGATATATCACGTGCCGACGACGCAACGCACCTGCAAGCATGACGTAGGAGACGAAGAAGTAGCGTGACTTGGGGAGCGTGTCGGCGAGCTTGTCGAGCACCTTGGCGGGACTTTGCGAGATGTCCTCGAGGAGGGTGAGCGTCGAGGTCGCAACCTGCGCGCGCCCTCACGTAAGCTACACAATGGGTAGAGTAAGGAAAAGAAGACGCACAAAGACGAAAAGCGTGGTGAAGAGGAGTGAGATGTGGTACTTCTTGAGCTGGCTCAGCTCGATCCAGCTCCGCGCTGGGAGCCCCTGCCACACCGAAAGCGCCTCGAGGAACATGGGTAGGAAGTTGTTGAACGCAACCATGGCGAGCGAGGGGAGCGTCGTCTGAACGAAGCCGAGCAGGCGGGGACTGTCGGACATTCGGGTGAGCGGAACCGACGGTGGCATGAAAAGTACACCGCGCACCTCTTGCTGAGTAGCTGAGCAAATCGAGGCGCCACCTCGCGGATGGTCTCCCAGCTCAAGAGCTGCGTGAGCGCGGCGACGGGAACAGCCCAGACCGACAGGAGGACGAGAAGCGTGATGACGACGAGAATCTGGCGGGCGAAGACAGAGGATGCCGAGAGGTTTAGGTTGAACCAGTGAATGTCGCGCGGCTCGGGTGCTGCAGGCTTGACCGGTCAGGTCAGGCGCAGAAGGAGGAGGAAACATCGCGCACCCAGCTCGGTGTGGAACTCGGTCGCAGACGGGTAGTGCACGACCTGCGCCGCAATCTGCGCAGCAGCCATCGTCTGAAAGGTGACAAAGGCGGTTCCCGTTGGGCGGAACTTGCCCCGGCGACGCTTGCGTACCGCTTCGTCGGCCTTGCGGAACTGCTCCGCGTGATAGTCGAGCGCGTCGACCTTCTTGGTGAACCAGTGGGGGCGGATCATCGGCCGCTTGCGGTTCGAGTTGACGATCGTCGGTCGTGCGGGCGAAAGCAGACGCGCCTCGAGGTCATCGTCTTCGTCGCGCGCCTCCTCTTCGTCATCGCCCACATCGATCAGTCGCGGGCTCCTCGCCCGTGCGATTCCACTCGAGGACATCGCTTGTCCCTCCTGCGTACCGCGCTCCTCCCCTGCCGCGCCGTTCGAGTTTGCCTCGGCCGCCCCGTGCAGGATCGCATCGACCTCTGCCTCGCGGTCGTACCCAAAGACGGCCTTCTTGCCATCGACGGGCACAGGGTTGCCGAGGTACTTGCTCCACGCGTTCTCGAGCGTGTGGAGCGCCTTGGTCCTCCGCTCGAGCAGCTCGCGCATCGATCCCGTCGCGCGCGTGACGACGACGCTCTCGACCGCGAGGCCGGCGCCCGCCCGCCTCCCGCCGCCGCCAGACCCGCGAGCAGCGAGGTGCGACTCGCCCAGGTTGATGTTCTCGAAGTAGTCGGCGAGCGCGCGCTCGGAGCGCAGCTGCGGCGGGAGCGCCGTGACCATGACGGTGCGCGCTGGGACCGAGTGTGCGAGCTCGAGCGAGAAGAGCTGTCGGAGCGGGATGTAGCGCTTCCAAGTGCGGTTGAGGAAGACGAGGGCGAGGATCGTGAAGAGGTAGGTGAAGGCGAGGTGCGACGTCAGGAAGAGGGTCGAGCCGTGCTTGTCCTGGGCCTTCTTGGACGCGGCGGGGAGGATTGTCGTCGCGGCGTGGGTGAAGGCTTGAGCGAAGACCGCCGTTACGTTGGACGTGCCGTTCATGTTGGGCGGGGTGCCCTCGGTCGTGCCCGTTTCGCGCCAGTGGATCGGGACGAGGATGGCGTACGCGAGAAGGGTGCAGGTGAGGAAGAAGTAGAAGCCCATGCGCAAGAAGGACAGGAGCTGCAGCGATAGGTTGCTCAGCGTCTAGTCTGAGGAAAACGACGGGGCGTCACGCACAACTGCTGCATCGAGGCCAACGAGCTGCAGGACGACGAACTCGGACGTCCGGAGCGTCGGAAGCAGCCAGCCAAAGAGCGACTCGTGGTCGTGCACCTCGTGTGGCGAGAAGCCTGCACGGCAACCACGAACAGGTCAGCGACAGTCAAGCGGAAGAGGGAGAGGAACCGATCGGCACCCTTGAGCATAGTCCTCGGCGCGTACAGCACCTTGCAGCCCTCCTTGCGCCGCAGCCAGCAGAAGATGAGAAAGCTCCCGAGCCCTACAGTGAGCGAGAGGATGAGCTGCGTCGAGAACCACGGGCCCCTGCAAGCAAGAGACGACGAGGAGCAAGCGAGGTCAGCTCGGCGCTCGAGCGCGGACAGAAGGGCGTGGACACCCAGCGCACTGGTACTTCCACAGCTGATCCGGCGGCAGCCCTGCATCGTCGCGCGTGAGCGAGAAACGCCATCAACACCGATGACCGCATCGCGACGAAGCGGGAGACGCGAGCACGCACCGCTGTTGCCGCCGTCGAGCTCGGAGAGGACGTGAGCGTAAGCCTCCATCACGTGCGCGTGCAGCTGCGCTCTGGCGAGCGAGGTGATGCGACGGCGACTTTGGTGCACGAGGACAACGAGTGAAGTCGACGACGGCGCGCCAACCCGCCTCTCCTGCGCTCAGGCACAATTCGACGTAGCCGAGAGTGCAACACGATAGCAGGAGACGAAGGAAGGAAACAACAAGAACGCAGAGCGGATCCTACAACAGCGTCGAACCGGACCTCTTCACCTAGATATCCTCCCCGAGAGCCAGCCAACCTCCGCAGACCGCACCTACATCTCCCTTGGAGGCTGGTTCGACTCGAAGTACGGCCGTGCGGGCAGGCCCGCCTTGGCATGGTCGATGTTGGCCGTCGCGCCCACTCCTCGACTCCCCGACCCACTTCCCTCGGCGCCGCCCTCGCCCGCGCTCGTCGGCGTGCCGCTCCGAGAGGCCGGATTTGACGATCCGGATTCTTTGGACTGGCGCATGGCGGCGAGCTTGGCTTCGAGGGCGGCAATCTTGCGGTTGGTGGGGCTGCAAAGACGCTCGAAAAAGGAGTCGAGTCAGTCGCGAATGCCGTATGCGCGGTGATCTAGATAACGTCAGAGCACCACGCACGCTTTGTTGACGCCGCCGCCCTTGAGCAGGCTAATGGCGGTCGGCTTGTTAGCATCGTTCGAGATGGGTCCTCGCAGCTTCTTGCCACCTAGCGGCACGGCCTCTTGCTGCGAAAGCACCATTGAGTCAAGTCAGCTCATATAATTCGCAAGCTAGCTGGCACGAGCAGCGATGAGTGGGTACCCGACGCACCTGCTCCGAAGCGAACGAGACGACGAGCTTGCGCCCGCGAAAGAGCTTGTCGTGCAGGGCCGTCTTTGCGCGCGAGGCTTCCTAGGCGCAAAGCGGGCGGTGCATAGCCATCGTTGTCGGGATAGCCGCGGTCGACCCGTCAGCTGGGGAGAACAACTAGGGAAGGGGAGGGGGGCGAGACGAACCTCGGCGGTGGCATACTCGACGAAGGCGTACCCGCGGGGCTTGCCCTTCTGCGGGCCGGTCTTGTGGAAGAGGTAGTCGAGCTTGGCGATCTTGCCCAGCTTTGCGCAGACCTGCATGAGGGCGTACTCGTCGACGCTGCTCGCGAGGTTGCCGACGTAGAGGCGCCGGTCGCTCTTCTGTTCGCTCGTCGACGCCATTCCGAGGCGTTTTCAACGCGGTCCTGCCGCACCCTGCGCGTTACTCGACGTGTACGGGGCAGTTGACAGGCGTGAGTCGCGGAGGCGAAGGGAGCCGCGTCTACCGAGTGGAGCAGGACCAGCCGCCGCAGAAGAGTTTCAAGCAGATGAAGCGAATGTTCTAGAGCTCTCCTGTGCACGCTAGACTCGTCAGGGTGAGTGGGAGGAGGCGACGTTCTCCTCATCGCGCAACTTCCGGGTCGACCCTCCGCCAACTCGTGCTTTTGCTCTGAAGCCGCTGGACGAGCTCGGGAGTGACCGAGAGACTTAGTCGGACGACGCCGTATGCACCGCGGCTCCCCCGCAGCTTCCGGTCGCGTTTCGCTGACCCTGCTCGCCTGCAGGATGTTCCGAGGCCGCGTGCTCCCGCTCAACGTGCAGGCGCTCATCTGGAGCTACCTGCCGCCAGCAACTGCGCCTCAGGTACTTCGCCGAATCGCTCGGCCGGGCGCAGTGCCATGCGCCCGCCTCTCGTCGACCGTCTCGCTCTCACTCTCGCCAGACGACCTGCGTCGCATGAGCGCGACCACACAGCAGCCGCATGACCCGCACACCCACTTCACGAGTAATCAGCAGCTCGCCGAGGCCGTATTCGAGGACCGCTCGCATGAGTACGACAACGTGCCCCTCTCCACCCTCGACCACCCCGTCGTTCCACGCTCGCCAGACGACGCCCTTCTTGCGCTCCTCCACGCCGGCAACTTCGACGAGGCCCGCAGGCTCCTACACGAGCTGCGCGGATCGGGCCAGACCATCACCAAGCGACACGGGTTCTCGCTCGCCGCGCACCGCGCAGCGAAAGAGGGCGACATCCTCGCGACCGACGAGCATGGCAAGCACGACTGGCTCGAGTGGTGGGAACTCGTGCCCGGCATCTCCGACACCGCGCATCCGGAGGTGCGCAACCTGCGCGCAGTCGATGCAAACTTGGCGAAGAACGCGTTCCAGCTTGTGCGCCGCGTCCTTGCCGTCGTGCAGGAGCGCACGGTCGAGCCGAACGACGGCGCGCCGACACTCGAGCGCGTCAACGCCCTCCTCGAGGAATTTGCGCTCCTCCTGTGTCGACAAGGGTACCTGCACGTCGTCGCGAAAGAGGTCCTCCCGTACCTCGCGGCGTACGGCTCGGTCGAGGCCGCTGAACGCATCTTTGCCCGCGCGCTCGAGTGCAGCCAGACACATCATAGGATCTTCGCTGCCCAGGGCGCCTACACGTCGTACCGGAATCGTCCCTCTCTTCAGCGGGCGGATTCTCGGCGCAGGCGCGAGCACCGCGACCTCGCGATGCAGTCATGGTTCGCAAATCGTCAAAAGGCAGCGTACGACTTGCTCGTTCGAGCACGCGCCCAGGCCATCCTTGCCCTCGCCAACGTCGGCCGCCTCGACACGGCCGTCGATCTTGTCGTCGCGACGGACGCCTACCGCCGACTCGTTCGCGGCTCAAACGCCCCCGTCAAGATGCCCCGCGACATCTACCTCACGCTGCTTGCCCTCACCGCCCGCCGCGACCAGTTCGACCTCTTCGAGAGGCTGTACGATTCGCTCGCACGGGGCCAGCGCCGTCTGACGCGCACGCGCAGCACGCAACTGCGCCAGCGCACACCCTACCTCATCCGTGGGTCGGCGTTCGACCCGCCCGACGCAGCGCCGTCCGCGCGCGAGGCGTTCACGAGCTGGCGGTACCAGAACGCTGTCCTCTCGTTCGAGGAAGGGCCGTCCGCTTCCGCCGAGTTGCACGACGTCGACGACCTCCTCGATCTCGAGCATCGCGAGGCTTCAGCCGATTCCGTGCGGGAGAACAAGCGTGCGGCCTTGCTCCTCTCGCTCGTCGAGCAAGACACGGACGGCTCGCAGCTCGCGCGGTCGGCTGTCGTCCTCTCAGAGGGCCTGTCGCGAGTCGACCTCGAGCCGCTCCCGTCCGCCAACGCCATCGCGCGGTGGATCGAGCACGCGCAGGACCTCGCGCAGACTTCGCCCGACGCCACCGAGCTGCTTCTTACGCTCAAGTTGCAGTCCCGGCTGCGCAACAGCACGCGCAAGGCCTGGGCAGTGGCGACCATGCTCGTCGAGCTCCGGCGCGGCGACTATGTGCGCGTGCTCGAAGTGTACAAGGACTCGTTCGACGTGGTCGCTCTCCCGCACGCGGCGCAGCAGGTCCTGCGGCACGCCACGCGAGATCGGCGCACGGCACCCGACCTCTCGTCTCCGCGCGCGGGGAGCGACGGCGTCCCCTCCGTGTACGCCGTCTCGGTGCTCATGCAGGCCCTCGTGGCGCTCCTCGAGGAGCGCATCCGCATGGCGTCCACGCCGGGCAAGGCGGACGAGGCGCGCGACCTCATCGCGCGGGTGTTCGAGGGGATCGTCAACGGCGAGGTGACGGCGATCAGGTCGCTCAGGAGGGAGCAGGATAACGCCATCGAGCGTGCTTCTGCGCGTAGCGCCGGCGACGAGCGCGGTCCCGAGTCGACGCCGCCGACTCTCGAGCATCTAGACGCGCACACGTTCACGCCGTTCCTCAAGCATTACCTGCGCGAGCGCATGCCCGCACTCGACCTCGTGCGGCTCGTCGCCTCGCTCGCGGAGCGCGGCGTCCAGATGCAGTCGCCGCACTACTCGATCCTTCTCAACGCGCTCGCCAACTCGGGCGAACCGCGGGACCTGCTCTATCTCGTCTCGCACCTCGAGGGCACCACCGCTTCGCCCAACGCTTCGACCGCAGGCCCAGTCCAGCCGTCGCCCGAGCTCGAGTCGCTCGTGCACGCGCTGCGGCCGCGGAAACAGCCCCTGTCCGTGCACAGCTACACGGGCATCTTTGTCGGCCTGCGGCGGCGCGGCCTGCGCGCCCAGGCGCTCGAGCTGTTGCAGGACGTGATGGAGCGGAGGGCGGGCGACGTCAAGGCGTGGATGAAGACGGACGAGAGGTTTAAGCGGGAGATGCTTCTCCTCGCGTTGGCGGCCGGGACAACCCGAAAAGTTGGACCGGTGTAGACGTTCATTTAGAAACACGCATTTTCGAGTCCTTCCCGCGTGCACGTGAAAGTGCAAGCGAAAGCCATCAAGCGGTCCAGGCCTTCGAACCCTCGGTCGTGAGCGGCTGCTCCTTCTCCCTCGCGCTCGACAGTCAGCGTGCTGCGTCGCTGTGCAGAACAAGCTAGCTGTACTTGCTTGCGCGATCTCGTCGCCTGTACTGCCCGCGCTACCTCGATTCTCGCCCAACCCCTCACCGTTCCGTCCGTCGACCGGCGAAGCCCTAGTGACCCTCGTTTGAAAGCTCTCATCGCCGCTTGTGTCGTCCTGCTCTCCGCGTGCCATGACAACCGCTGCTCGCGCTCCTGGGACGGACGTCTCTGAGCTGGGCATGACGAGCGACGAACCGGCGGCGCAAGGCAAAGCGTACACCTTACCGCTGGCGGGCGCAGCGCGCAGTGCGGAAGAGGCTGGGCTGATTGACAGCTTGCTTGCTACTTGGATCTCGTGGGTCGCGAGCTCAGAGTCCGACGACCTGCGATACTCGCGGGCAGTCTTGCACGTGCGTCTTCCTCGCTCGCGACTTTCATTCGGCGATGTCGTCAGCTGAGTCACGCTGAATGTGTTGTTGCAGTACGCTGCGAGACACGCTGGACTCTACGAGTCTCGGTGCTCTCCGCCAACATCCTCTTTCTTTGCCGATGTCATTCTGGAATGGAGGGATGAGCTCACCGACGACCTCGATCTGCCGTTCTTCGACCTCCTTCTCCAGAGAGACAACATCCCTGTGAGTCCACCTACTGGCGACTTGACTTTGTTCCCAGCTCACGACCGGCGATTACTACACAGGCCGGCAAGGTCTTGATCGTCAGATCACGATACCGTTCGGACGCGCATGTACGTGGTTCCGCCAGCTTCTTTCGGCAAAGCTGAGTCCATCATCTTGGTTATTGCAGCCTTTTCAATCGCCGCTAGACGAGCTGGCACACGACTTCCGCCAACTTGGTCTCAGCGGTCTGCTCACCGTCTGCAGCCTGCGGGAGCACACCAAGCTCCTCGCGTCGGCGGCTCTCACGCTCGACGGTGGCAGGTTTAAGACGGGCAGCGTTTCATCTTTGCACACCTCCGACTGTTCGACCCGGAATGGCAGCGATGCTGAGGACGATGCACCCGCCGAATTCAAGCCGTACATCTACCAGAAGGACATCCCCGCTTTGCAGAGCAGAATCATCAAAGCGCAACTGCGCTCTCTTCTCACAAATGCCGACTTGGACAGCCGCAAGCTTGAGGAGGAGGCGCACATCATGCCCAAAAGACCAGGCGCAATGCCCCTGCTCTTCTCGATGAAGGTGCGCCTCCGCTTCTTCCTTGTGCAGAACGAAGACAAGTGCTGACCTACCCTGGCCAAAACAGATGCTCATGCTCCGGTCGCTGCGGGTGTACGCGCCCGACTTCCAGCTGAACAATTCCGAGAACATCTTCCTCCGTCCGTGAAACCGCTGCACCCCTGGTTGACCGACACTGACACTTGCCACCTCTCCTGCCAAGTCGACAACACTTTCCATCAAGCCTTCGACCTCGACTGGCTCGTCATCATCCCACACCGGCCCTTTCTCGAGAAAGTGCTCAGCCGGCTTACTTCCCTCGACAAGTGCGGTTCGGCCGAAGGCGGCGGAAACGAGGAAGGCGCGCACTCAAGGGTCGAGATCAAGACCGGCCTTCATGTACGTTGATTCCACGGGCGTCTCGGCTTCCGTCCTGTCCCTCTGCTGACAACTGCCCGGCTGTTCTTCTTCTGTGACTGCAGGACCTTCTCGACGATATTGCCGAGCCCTACAAGCTGTCCCAGCTGCCCTACAACGTCTATGCGCTCCGTCCCAGCAATCTCCGCAAGATTGCCATCAACGAGTTCCCAATCCTGGACTTCGTCGAAGATCTCGATGATGTCGAACAACCTGAGACGTTCTTGGCGCGATCCGACGGGCGCTTCCATGGCAGGTATGGCACGCCGCTCTCGCCGCGCGTTTTCAGTCGGACAGACGGGCAGGCAAATCCCATTGCCTTCATCCTCAACGCGGCAAACAAGGTCATTGCGGCGCTGCAAGACGAGGCGTATGTGCTTCCGTCCGGCATCGAATCAGACCTCTGCCTCTGCGCTTCGATATGGTACCACCCCATCAAGAACGCCCCTCCCCACCGAGACACCTTCCTCACCGCGCTCGCGGCCGCCACTTTCGAAAATGCGCGCTTGCACAGGCGGTACAAGCGAAAGAAGACCAAGCAGGCGCGCAGCTACTCCACTTCGACCATCGTCCCTCTCGAGCGTGGTGTCGTAGGGAGCGAGCTCCGTATGCTGTAGATGATCTCGTCGAGCTGTCATCGTCGCGCACTGCCAGGGCTCAGGGCGGCTGTGCCTGTGATCTATTCGCAAGTTTCGCGGTGGGTGCAAGGCTTCGAGTCCCCCTTGCGAGCACTTTGCGCGTCGGGACGCGTCTTTGCTCGCGACGCGTCGACCCTCTCCTTCCTTCCGACTCGCTGCTCTCCGCTCCCGCGCTTTTCAGACCTCGTGCGAGGCTTGCGTGCTTGTGCATCACTCCATAGAAACCTGTCAAACCGCCCGTTCCACCCTCCTCGCTCTTCCAGCATGGTGCGTTCTCCTTCATCTCGCGCGACACGTCTTCCTCATCCCGCTGACCTTGCGCCCCCTTCAACGCGGACAGGCGCCGCCCGGCTCTGCTCAGAAGCGTCGCCGCTCTGTTTCGCGCGAGCGCCAGCCTCGCAATGCCGCCTCGTCCGACCCGGCAGAGATGGCGCAGGCGTCGACACCTGCAGGTTCCCTCCCCGGCAGTTCGCCTCCGCCGGCCACATCCGACTTTGAGGAAGAGGACGTCTTTGGCTTGGCAGATGGCGATCTCGACGAAGAGGAGGAGGAGGGCGAGGACCTGTTCGACGACAACATGGGCAAGTGCGTCGAGCCCGCTCTTTCGCTTGAGCCCTGTCGCCGTCTTGATTCTGACGCGCACGACACTACAGTGACTACATCGAGAACCGCAAGCTGGACGCCTACGACACGGGCGACCTGAACGACGCCGATGACTTCTCGGACGACCCCGATGCGCGCCGCGCCGCCGAAGAGCGCATGGACCGGCGAGACCGGCGAGCGGCCCGCGCGGCAGGTGCGGCGGGCGAGCGCAGGCGCGCACGCATGCCTGGCTTTCTGGCGAGTGAGGAGGAGGACAGCGAAGACGAGGGGCAGCTGCTTGGACGCCGCAGGGTGCGCAGGGTGTACGACGAGCCGTACGGCGAAGACGATGCGGGCTTTGACGAGGTGCGCTTTCGACGGCAAATGCTCAGAAAGGCGCGGCTGACATGTAGTTCGCCTTCCGCAGGAGATGCCGATCGAGCAACTGTCCGACATCCGTGCGGACTCGCTCGCACAGTGGATCGAGGAGCCGCGCACGCGCAAGACCATCATGCGCGAGTTCAAGAATTTCCTCCTGACGTACACAGACGACAACAACGAGTCCGTCTACGGTTCGCGCATCACCCAGCTCGGTCAGCGTAAGTGCATCCCCCTCCGCTCGACACGACAAACCACTCACGTGCTCTGCTTGAACCACAGTCAACTCCGAGTCGCTCGAGGTCTCGTTCCTCCACCTCACCGACTCGAAGGCCATCCTCGCCTACTTCCTCGCCAACTGTCCTTCTGCCATGCTCCCCATTTTCGACGAAGTTGCTCTCGATGTCATCCTCCTCGCCTTCCCGCACTACACTCGCATTCACGCCGAAGTGCACGTCCGCATTACCGAGCTCCCGACCTCCTACACGCTCCGCGACCTCCGTCAGAGCCACCTCGACGCGCTTGTCCGCGTATCGGGCGTCGTCACGCGCCGCTCGGGCGTCTTCCCGCAGCTCAAGTATGTCAAGTTCGACTGCGGGAAGTGCGGTGAGGTCCTTGGCCCGTTCTACCAGGACGCCGCGAGCGAGATCCGCATCAGCTTCTGCAGCGCTTGCAACGGCAAGGGACCCTTCACTGTCAACTCGGAGCAGGTGCGTTTGCCCCAATCGCCGCGCTCGAGGGAGCGACGACTCATCCGCATGATGCACACAGACTGTCTACCGCAACTATCAGAAGCTCACGCTGCAGGAGTCGCCTGGCTCGGTTCCCGCCGGTCGCCTTCCTCGCCACCGTGAGGTGGTCCTCCTGTGGGACCTCATCGATTCGGCCAAGCCTGGCGACGAGATCGAGGTGACGGGCATCTACCGCAACAACTTTGACACCTCGCTCAATGTCAAGAACGGCTTCCCCGTCTTCTCGACCGTCCTCGAGGCGAATCACATCAACAAGAAGGAGGACCTCTTTGCCTCGTTCCGCCTGACCGAAGACGACGAGAAGGCCATCCGCGCACTCGCGCGCGACGAGCGCATCGGCAAGCGCATCATCAAGTCGATGGCGCCGTCCATCTACGGCCACGACGACATTAAGACCGCTGTCGCGCTCTCGCTCTTTGGTGGCGTGCCCAAAGACATCAACCGCAAGCATCGCATCCGTGGCGACATCAACGTCCTCATGCTCGGCGATCCCGGTACCGCCAAGTCGCAGTTCCTCAAGTACGTCGAGAAAACCGCCAACCGCGCCGTTTTCGCTACGGGACAGGGTGCCTCCGCCGTCGGTCTCACGGCCAGCGTGCGCAAGGACCCGGTCACGCGCGAGTGGACGCTCGAGGGCGGCGCGCTCGTCCTGGCCGACAAGGGCGTCTGCCTCATCGACGAATTCGACAAGATGAACGACGCGGACCGGTGCGTTCTCTTTCGTCTCAGTCGCTGTCCGCGGATTCTCGCTGAAGCGTTTCCGTGCAGCACGTCCATCCACGAGGCAATGGAGCAGCAGTCAATCTCCATTTCGAAGGCTGGCATCGTCACGACTCTGCAGGCGCGGTGTGCCATCGTCGCAGCAGCCAACCCGATCCGCGGCCGCTACAACCCGACTATCCCCTTCAGCCAGAACGTCGAGCTTACCGAGCCGATCCTGTCCCGCTTCGACATCCTCTGCGTCGTGAAGGACGAGGCAGACCCGAGCATCGACGAAATGCTCGCCAACTTCGTCGTCGGCAGCCACCTCCGCAGCCACCCCAACTTCGACTCCGAAAAGGACGAGGTCAACGCGAACGGTCTCATCGACGCCGACGTGCGTGCAGCCCCCACAACTCCTCGAACGCTCTGGCTGACCTCCTTGAGTGCAGCTCATCCCGCAAGACCTCCTGCGCAAGTACATCCAGTACGCGCGCGACCGCGTCAAGCCTCAACTGCACATGATGGACCAGGAGAAGATCTCGCGCCTCTATTCGGAGCTTCGCCGCGAGTCGCTCTCGACCGGTTCGTACCCGATCACGGTCCGACACCTCGAGTCGATGATCCGCATGGCCGAGGCGAGCGCCAAGATGCACCTCCGCGAGTACGTCCGGTCGGACGACATCGACGTGGCGATCCAGACGACGGTGGCGTCCTTCATCAGCGCACAAAAGTCGTCGATCAAGCGCCAGCTCGAGCGCGGCTTCCGCAAGTACCTCCGCGTCGCCCAGGACAACGACGAGGTGCTGGCCTTCCTCTTGGGCGGGCTCATCAAGGACAAGGCGCGCTACTTGCAGGCGCGCAACAACACGCCCCCCGCTCAAGTATCAGTCCGTCTCGACGACCTCGTGCGCAAGGCGTCCGAGATCGACATTCACGACGTGCAGCCGTTCCTCAAGTCGCCGCTCTTCGTCCGCGTCCACGGCTACGTTCTACAAGGCGACACGATCACCAAGACGTTCACCGCCTGAGTCCCTCGTCATGTATGCTGTAGCATGTCCCTAATCTGTTATTGTACTCTCCGTTTGCTGGCCAGTGGTTGAGCGTGACATATGGCCGCTTGCGACGTAAGGAGACACTTGGAAAGGCTACAGCGAGGAAACTGCAGAAGTTGAACGGCGAAACGGAGGGCGAGGAAGTACGGGGCGAGGAAGTACGGAAGACAACGACGAAGGTGGGTATGCAATGTGGCGAGCCAAGAGGGGCGTGAAAGCCCGGTCTAGGGGGAATAAGAGGGATGACAGGGACGAGCAACATAAGATGATGAGGGCAAGAGCAGATGAGCAAGTCGCGCTCATGCGACTCGCCTCCGCTTTGTGCCGCGCTCTTCTTGCCCGCTCGACCCTTCCCGGCCGCCGCTCGCGCCATACAAGCGCGGACTTTCGAGCGAAGGCACGGTCGCAAACGAGGCGGGCGCAAAGTAGCGCACGAGCGCGTACGGGTCGGCATCGCCGCTCAGTGCGGTTGCAGACTGGCCCGGAGCGGTCGAGGAGGCGGACGAGGTGGCGGGCTGCGCAAGGGAGCCTGCGCGAGGGTCGTGCTGTACAGAACGACGGTGAAAGTGTCAGCAATAGCCCGGAGTTGGCGAGGCGTCGCGGGTACCCGATCGGCAACGCACCTTCGCGAGAGCAGGCTTGCCGAAGAGGCGGACCGCAGCTTCGATGTAGTCGACCAGACCGTCCTCGAACTGCGACAGCGGGTACTTGACGCTGAGCGCGTCGAGGTGCTGGTGCAGGTCCTTGTCTTGCGGGACGTTGAGGAACTGCACGTGGCGAAAGCCGATGGTCAGTCTCGCAGTGTGCCAGTTGAGAGCAAACGCAACACACCTCGTGCGTCCGGTCGCGCATGTTGCGCTCGTAGTCGGCCTGTGCGACGTCCCGCGACCCGAAGAGGAGCTTGGCAGCCTCGACGAGCGTCCTCGTGTCCTCCTCCTTCGCACGCGCACGCTCCGCCTCCCCGTCATCCTCACTCTCGTCACTGCTCTCCTCGTCGCTCGACAAGTCGTCGTCGCCGCCGGCGTCGTACCTCGGCACGACAGGCGTCGCGACCTTCTTGTCCTCGCGGCTCTTGCTTGGCAGAACCGGCGTGGGCGCGCTCCACTCGCGGCCCTCCCAGACGCCGCACCCAACGCCGAAGAGAGTTTCGATGCCCTCCGTACCCGTCCAGCCGTCGACGAGGTAGCCTTCCAGGCACGCCTGAACGAGCAGCGCCGTCAGGAGGTCGAACCACTCGGCCGTGACCTGGATGTCGACCGTCGTCATCGGCGCCGCCTCTGTGGGAGCAGGTGCGTCGACCTCGCGCTCCTTGCCCTTGCCTTTGCCTTCGAGCGCAGCCGAGCCGCCAAAGGACGGCGAGCTCGTCTCGGTCTTGACCACTTCGGCAAGGAGCGCCTCCTCGACTGCAGCGAGGTCCTCGTCCTTGCCCTCCGCGGAATCGTACGGCCGGTTGGCGCGTTCCTTGACGTCGCGCAGCAGTGCCGCGCTGAGCTTGAGGAATTGCGGCACGAGCTGCACGAGCGGCTTCTTCGCTCCGCCAGCCGGAGCCTGCGCGAGCGCGCGCCCAGCGGGGGCAGACGAAGCGGGAATGAAGATGAGTCCGCCGCCGCCTGTGCGTAGGCCTGCACCGGGTACGTTCTTGCGCCGCATGGCGGCGTGATTTGACTCGCGCTCCGAGGCGGCGGAGATCAGGGCGGAGCAGACGGCGCAGGAGCGCACGCGGTGCCGGCGGCAGTACGAGGTGTGGAGCGAGGGAAGGGGTGAGGTGGAGAAGATGGTGCGCGCGCGAGATCGCATCGATTGCGACAAGACGATACGGTAGTCCATGTGCGGCGTAGCGGACGGGCCGGCCATTGCGCTCGTCGAGGACGAGGGCACGCCGGCAAACTCGGCGGGCACGTCGTGAAGAGGCTTGTCGTCGATGAAGGAGGGCGAGGTCTCGGACGAATTCGCCTTGCCGCCGAACTTGAGGTCGATGAGCGATTGCGCGACCGAGTTGACCCGCGGACGGTCGTCGGCCCCGCCGCGCGCCACCGTATGCGCCGAGGTGGTGTGATAGTGCATTGTCGAGTCAGGCGCGGTGAGGGGCTTAAGCGCAAGGAGCTCGTCCACCTCGGCAGACGCCTGGACCGAGTCGGCGTCGATCCTGGTAACGGCGCGCTCTGCCGCAGGCGACAGGAGAATCTCTTCGGCAAGTCCAGCGAGATCGACTCGCCGCTCGACCGATGCAGGGAGCGCTGCGCCCTCGCGGCGATTGGACTGTAGCAGGTTGACGCCGACCTTCCACAGGCCCTGCGTCTTCTGCTCGGCGTCAAACCACGCCTCGTCGATGTCGATGCCGTCCTGTGTATCGCGTTCGAGCTCGGCAAGCTGGAGCAGCTCGCGCGAGCCGGAGGCGGACGAGTAGGACGAAAGACGGGAAGAAGTGGCGAGATGGATCGTGTAGGAGAGGATGTTCGAGCGGGACGACCGGGAGGGCGCGCGGGGCGGAATTGAGTGCAAAACGTGCGAGGCGGGGTGTTGAGGTGCCCTGCAAATGCGAACAAGGCTGTCAGCACCCGGCAAAGCGGAAAGCGGACATCGCGCTGCTGGTCCGGAGGAGAACGTTGCTCGGGTCGTGTGACGACGGCTCCCCGGCGGTTGCCGCGCATGCAGCTCGCACTGCGCTGCTCACAGCATGCCTCAGGCCGTGAACGGGCGCGCACACTGTGCTGTGAGCGCGAGCGGCGAGCTTGAGGCGCTGCGATTGGCCGTGCTTTATCGGGCCTGCCCGGTGCGGGGCACGAGAGCAACCACCACCGCGCCGCGACACACCGCTCGAGCGGGCGCAGAGAAAGCCGAGTGAGCAGTGCAGCGAGCTAGCAACGCGCTGGTGCAATTCACTGCCCGCCGGAGCGCGTTGTTGCCGAGATCGCACCAGCTCCCGCCTCGTTCCCCCACCAAACCGCGAGAGCGCGACGGAGAGCCGCTGGGGAGGAATGCGCACGCACCGGTAGTTCTTGAGCGACGCTTTGTCGCCCTGCGCATCTGCCTCGGGCCCGGCGGGCGGGCGCAGGCGCTCGGTCGGGTGCTCCGACCTCCACTGCGCGAGGTCGGAATGCGAGACGACGTGCCGCTCGGCCTTGTGCAGGCTGCGCCCGCTGGCGAAGGCCGCTCGCTGAGCGGCGGTGGGCGGCGGGATCCACGCGCTCGACGCAGAAAGGAGGTTCCGCTCTTGCGCGTTCGCCGGGATGAGGAAGCACGCGGGGGACGCCATCGTCGCAGGCGGCGCGGGGGCGGCGGGAAGGAGCGAGTGAGGACAGGGAGCGTAGGATTAAGTCACAGCAGGCGGTAAGAGCGTCGGGAGCGGCAAGTGCAGATGGAAGCAGCCTCAGAACCAACTCAGAACGCCGGAAATCGGAGAACAGCGGCAGCTCCCGCGCACTTTGTCCGCGACTCAATCATAGCACAGTCCAGCAACAGTGAAAGATCAAGGTGTGTGCGCCCGGTGGGCGCAACGTCAAGCACCCAATGACGAGGAGACCTGGCAGCGAGTCCGCTCATTTCCGCGGCTGAAACACATTCGCCCAGTGCATCTCTCCGAACGCGTTTGTCGAAGCTGAAGCGTTCTCGTGACGCTATAGTGTACCACGACTGGGGAGATGGCGGTGCGACAATGCCTGCTCGCACTCCGATCATCACTCGCATCTAGACGTTTGGCCCTTGCTCCCGCGCACTCTTCCTCCAGAGCCGGCCCGTCTGGGTGGTCACACGGCCCCATGGGCGCTGCGGCAGCAGCGGACGAACTCACCCGAGACCTCGCTCGTCCTTCTCGTGACAAGCACGAACCGAAGTGGGGCGAGGAGCCCGCGGGGGCGCGCACGCCGACAAAGGGCGAGGAGCTCGCTGGAGGCGACGACGACAACGGCGATGAGGGCGACGACGCCGAAGAGGAGGCGGCAGAGGAGGAGATCGAGCAGGAGCAGGAGGACGACCGCGAGGCGGACGAGCGCGGTCTTTCTGCATGGCTCAACGACCGCATACGGGCACGCAAACAGAAGCGCGAGGGCGGAGACGACGAGTCGAGCGCAGGCGGGTCTCGTCAGAATGACCTCGAGGTCTCGCAGGTGCGCCTTCGTCCCGTTCCTTCCCTTCTGCCGCTGCCTTGTTGACCAAGGCATGTCACGCAGCGCACCACGCGACTGCTGCCCATCCTCTCCGGCCTGGTTTGTCCATTCTCGGTCTTGCTCGACATTCCGGGCTTGACAGAACGGTGGTATGTGCGCACGTACGGCTTCGAGATCGTCGAGACGCGGCCGAATCCCGCCCTCCTTGACGCCGGCCAGGCGGTCTCTCTCGCCTTCGGCGTCTTCGCCAACGTAGCACTCATCTGCCGCTTCCTCGAGCACCGCCCTCGGCTCTTCACTTGGGTTGCCATGGTCTCGCTCACCGTGCACGACATCCTGTCAATCTCGATCGTGACATGGTTCGGCGTAGCGCATCGCTTCAGCGACGGCTTCACCTACAACGATGCGTTCTGGCTCTCGGTGGCGGCGACGGCGGCAAGCACGGTCTGCAACGTCACGCTCGCGCTCGACTTGCTTTTCACCAAGAACTTCGACACCAAGGGTGCGTTTGGCCGATTCGGATCCACTCTCAGCCTATCTAATCTTGTCTCACTCAACAGGAAGCGGCCTTACGGAAAAGCAACGCACGCTCGTCATCGCCGCTATGGCCTTCTTCCTCTACATCGGTCTCGGCGCCTTGATCTTCTCCTTCCTCATCGACGCGCTCCGCTTCATCGATGCTATGTATTTCTCGATCTGCCTTGTGACGAGTGTCGGGTTTGGCGACAGTGTGTTTACTTCCGCTCGTCAGTGGCCGGCCACTGACATCCCGCTCGACAGTCCTTCCCGTCTCGACCGGCTCCCGCGTCTTCACCATGTTCTACGTCCCAGGCGGCATCGTTCTCCTCGCTCTCCTTGTCGCCATGGCGCACGAGTCGATCGTCGAGACATTCGAGCAAGCTTACCGCACCCGGCGCGACCAGCTCGCCTCGCGAGCGAAGGAGCGGCGCGAAGCGATCCGCAAGAAGCATCTCGAGGCGCGCGAGCGGCGCCGCATAGCGCGCGAAAAGCAGCAGCAGCAGCTCGGGGCGGACGACAAGCCCGAAGAATGCGTTTCGGAGAAGAGCGCGAGCGCGCCGCAGCCGCAGGCGAGTAGCGCCGCCGTCGTCTGGGCGTCGTCAACTGGTCTGGCGCGCCGATGCGGTGAGAAACTCGTGACCGAGTCCATGCCGGTTCGGCGAAGTCGTGTGCACCGCCTCATGAGCGCATTGCACCTGCGTCGGTCGCGCTCATCGACCGAGAGCGTCGTGCCTCTCGACCCCGAAGTGGGCGCGCAGGCGGCGAACAACGCCGACGATGACGGCGGCGCACCCTTCCGCCGCTCGACGACCAGCGCGAGTAGCTCGTCGGCCGTGACCACCGCCACGATTGATGCGAGTTTTCGCATGCTCAAGGAACAGCTGGGCAAGGAGCAGCGGCGCGATTTTCGCCTGCGGCTGGGCATCTCCGTCTCGCTCTTCCTCGTCTTCTGGTTTGTGCGTTGTCGATTCCGCCTTGCGTCGACCGACGGTCATACGCTGATTTGCTCACCCTTAGGCCGGTGCGGGCATCTTCACCGTGACCGAACCCGAATGGAATTACTTCGACGCGCTGTGGTTCGCCTTGGTCACGTTCACGACGCTTGGTCTAGGCGACTTCTCGCCCCAGTCGTCGTGCGTTTTCCTCGCCCTTACAATTAACCATGCAGCACCTGAGCGATGTTTCGCAGGGCCGGCCGTGCCTTCTTTGTCGTCTGGGCACTCCTCGGCATCGCCAACATGACGCTCCTCCTCTCGGTCCTCACTGATGCGTGGCAAGCGCGCTACAAGTCGTCGATCAAGAAAGGCCGCTTCAAGCGCGTCATTCGCCGCATCAATCGCAAGAAACGCGAGTCGCCGACCGCACCCGCCAGACAGGAAGGCTCGGGAGTCACGCAACTGCTGGCGGAGGAGGGCTACGTGCCGCTGGGTGCCGAGGGAGACGGCACACCTCTCGCGCCAGAGGAGCTGCCCGACAAGCTTGTCCAGACCGTGCGAGGCTTCCACGCGCACGCTAGGTACTTCATGGTGCGTGCCTGCTCGCAGTCGCCGTTGCAGGCGATATGGTCTGACTCTGCTGTGGGGCGTGACAGCTCGGCCGTACAGGCGACCCGCCTCGGCAGCTCGGCGCTCTGCTCGAAGCCGCCGAGGAAGGCGATTTGAGGCTCGAGCAGCTCGTCAAGACTGGCATGGACGCCCTCGCGGACTCAGGGGCACAGGGCGACACGAAGCACGTGCGTCTTGCTATCGTTGGCATGAAGCCATCCACGAGTCGCTGACTCGGCGTGCGCTCGCAGATCCTCTTTCTCGTCTCTTACGAACGACAATTTGACCGCCTCCTCGAGACTGCCGAGCAACTCTCGACGCACCTGGCCGCGGTTTCGAGCGAGATGGATGGCTTGCGCGACGAGAACAGACGGCTGCGCGGCGAGGCAAACGAGGTGGACGGGGCGGAAGGGATGGCTGCGGACGGAGAGTCCCGGCATGGCGAGGACGGAACTGCGCGAGATGCTCGGGGCGGGGACGATCTGGGGGGCGGGGGAGCGGATCGCTGATCTGTAGTTCGGCTGTACATGCGTGTTGTTGCCCGTGATTATCGTCATCTCGTTCATGCTCTCAATGTCATGGCGAGACACTGGCGTGGGGACAACAGGCTTGATTTTCTTCCGACATTTCTACACATCGTCACTCAAGCGGATGCCAACTCGAGCGTTTCGAGCTCCTCCGGGTACACAAACTCGCCCTGCCTGCGAATTTCGTCAAAGACCTGCAGGAAAAGACGTTCAGCGTCGGGCACGTAATTCAGAGGTATCGAGCAAGCGCGCACCTGCATCATGAGGAGCGTCTCGCGGAGCGGCATGCGGTCGCTCTCCTTCTTGCCGTCGCGGAGGCAGCGCGCCACCTCGTCGGCCTCCCACGCGAAGCCCCAGATCCCGCCCGGGCGCGGCTCGAACGTAAACGTCTCTTGCTTGGTCGGCTGGTCAAACTGATCCGGGTCGGCATACGCCTCGGACGAGTCCCACGCGTGGACGGTGAAGGCGCGCGGGCGGTACGTCGGGAACGCGACTTCGATGTAGCCCTTCGTGCCCTGGATGTAGACGCAGCGGTTGTGCGACGTCTGGCGGTCCAGCGCCGTAGTGAGGGTGCCGTGGACGAGACCACCGTCGGGCTGAGTGAACGCAAGGCCCGCGACGACAGACTTGTCGACGCCCTGCGTGGTCTTTATCACCGAAGCGGACACCTTGGGTACAGGAAGGGGCGTCTTCGATGCCTCCGAAGGCGGGAGCAGCAGAAGCGCGAGCTGAGTCCACGGGTAGGGCTGGAGAGCGCAAAGCTTCAGATCATGCGGGATGGATTGGCGAGCGCAGGACGCACACCGAGGTCAAGCAGCGCGCCGCCGGCCAGGTAAGGGTTGAGCAGCCGGTGTTCCTCGCTCCGCGACGAGAAGTCGGCGCAGAGCCCCGCCTGCACGCCGCGGAGCTCGCCAATCACGCCGGAGCGGACGATCTCCTGCAGCTTGTACGCGTACGGCTGGAAGCGCGTCCAGACTGCCTCCATGAAGAAGAGGTTCTTCTCGCGGGCGAGGTCGATGAGGGCTTGCGCCTGCGCGGCGTTGACGACGAGCGACTTCTCGCAGAGGACGTTCTTCCCGGCGGAAAGTGCATCGTGCACGTTCTGGTAGTGGTGCGAGTGCGGCGTGCCGACGTAGATGCAGTCGATGTTCTGCAAAGAGAGGCTTGTCAGTCATTGCTGGGACCAGCGAGGAGGAAGATGCAGAGGGAGGAGAAGAGGCTGCGCACCGGGTCGTCGTAGAGCTGCTGGTACGAGCCGTACCTTTTGACGGCGTCCTTCCCCTCGGTCACGCCAGCCTCCTTCCACGTCCGTTCGATGAAGCTGGCCGCGCTCTCCTCGGACCGCGAAGCAACGGCACCAACGACATGGGCGACGTCCGACACGTCGCGAGTCGAGGGGTGCACGAGCAGGTCGAGGACGAACTTGTTGCTGATCCAGCCAGTCGCGAGGATGCCCCAGCGGCAAGTTGAAGGGCTCATGGCTGCACGACGAGGGAGGTGGGGCTCATGAGCAAGCGGGCGCTCAGACGATAGCAGAGCGCGGATGGCTGTGGCTCCGCGCAGGAAGCCCTGCTCACTTGTAAGAAGTTCGATGGATAGCGAAGCAGGAGCGACGGAGAGACGGAGACCAAGATCACGCTTCTTCCAGTCAGCCTCCACTTCCTTTTGCCCGGCCCGTCGGCCCTTTTCCTACGGCGCTGCAAGACCGAGTCTCCGTTGCTCACGAGAGGGCCCATTTCCAGGCTGCCTAGATCATGAAACATGCAAATTGTGCGAAGACGGTCACGCGCGAAAGGGAACTGAAGTAACGAAGGCCGATCACGCGGCCTTGAGCTTTGCATTCAACCCCTTCATGAGTTCTAGTGCATACTTGCTCGCCTCCTGAATGAAGCCGCGCGGTATCGCAAGTCAGCGGAGTCGAGTAGGAGGAGAAACGAGTTGACAATGACGGGGAAGGCAGAGTCGAGAGCGGACGCACCGAGATAAGTGGGAGCACACGCGCATACTCAATCTCGCCCTCGCCAAGCTGGGTGATGCCGCATACTGCGCCCGAAGGGAGGAACGACGCGACGAGCTGCGACGAAGTGGCCGATTCCTCGAGGACGGTAGCGTCCAAATGGGGGAGTTGGTTTATCTGCACGGCACTCGGCGAAATCAGTAGCTGCACACATGAGTGCGGATTGAGCGACGGAAAAGAACGCACGAGGTTGAGCGTGATGCCGACAGGCAGATCCTCCCATCCGGGCAATCGCACGCCCTGCTCCCCTCCGTCGATCAGCTCAAAGTCGACAGCCCTGACGCCAGCCTTTCCGCCTTTGACGAGCCCCGAGAAGCCCTCGTCGACCGTCATGCCCGCACCATCGCCTGCACTCTGCGCGCCCGCTTCATCGAACCCGATGCTGCGCGTAAGGGGAAGCCGTGTCGCCGCGAGGGCAGACCGCGCGGCGATGATGGACAGGTCGGAGACGTTGCCGCCCGAAGACGAAAGGATGAGGATGTCGAGGTAGAGGGTCCAGGCTTTGGAGCCGGGCAGGACGACGAGGTGCGAGAGGAGGGTAGGCGGGAGGGATGCGGGCGAGAAGAGGGACGCAAGGAGCGAGGCGAGGTGGATGGGCAAGTCGGCTTTGACGGATGGCGCTGCTGTTGGTGCACTGCGGGCGGAGAGGGTGGTTAGTGTCGCGCATTGTGGACGAGGAGCCGCCGAGCACAAAGCCTTCGCAGCAGCGCGCAACAGAGCCGCCTCGATGCTCCCGGTCAGAGCAAGACTGCACGTACCATTCAACGCTCACGACAATCCTGCCGCCGTCCTGACCCTCGCTCATCGTCTCGATCTCCCCCCTCACTCCCGCATACACCTCGGTTGTCCCGCCGCCTCCTGCGCCAGCCGCGTCCTCGATCGACACCTTTGCGCTCCCGAGTGCGCCCTGGGCCTGGGACACGCCCGTCTCGAGGACGAGGTCGCGGTACTGCAGGGGAGTGCGGCCGTCTAGACGCAGCGGGACCTCGTCGTCGGGGTGGGCGGCCGCGGCCGAGTGCGTCAGGGGCACCTGGGCGAAGGTGAGCTCGGCAGGCGAGAAGAGCGCCGATGTCGACGCCATACTCGGTTGCGAGGCAAGAGGAGGGGAGAGTGAGGAAGGGAAGGGCAAGCAGAGGGAGGGGCGGCGGCAGCGGCTGAGATGACAGGGATCTAGCCGTTCACTCGGTGCACGCAAAGCTCGGAGCCGATCTGGCGAGGTCGAGGGCGGTGGAGGGGCGCAAGAGACGAAGCACAGCTCGTCCGCTTGACAGCACGCCGTACATCGCTTGGTCGAGCAGAGACAAGCTCGAGGTGCTCAAACAGTACTGTCTTGCTACTGAGAGCTCGCGGCTGCGCTTCCCAGTGCGCTGCTGCTTCCCCTCGTCCTCATCTCTGCCTCGCGCTTGACCGGGTCATCCTCGACCGCTCTCGCTCAGGGGCCCGTCGGAGCTGCTCAGAGCCTTTCAGTGGCCACTTGCAGGTGTCAGCGTCGCCCTCGAAGCCGCTTAGCCGAGATCGAGCCACGCCCTCTTGCTGCGCACCGTACCACCTCGTTCGATCTCCCTCTCTGGCTTCGCATCCTCAACGCTTTGCCTTGCCTTGTACTGCTTCGGAAGACGATTGCAAGCGCATGCTAGAGATGACGTCTCCTACTAGCCTGCCAGAGGCCTCGGTGCTTGGCTATAGGCCCTTCCCCTTCTCGCTCCTCACGCAGGACGGCTTCGCACGCCCGGAAGCGCCGACAACGACCGCTGCCCGCTCCATTCCGACGACGATCATCTCCGAGCCGCACCTCGCCTCGGAGCACAGCACCAAGACCGGCGTCCTGACCATCGTCCTCCCCGTCCTCTTCGGCTCGCTCCTCGTCCTCGGCCTCGCCATCGCGCTCTTCACCTGGGGCGCGCATCGCTCGCGATCCAAGAGGGGAGCGCAGCCGGCGCTCCTCAGGCGCAAGTGCAGCTCCGGCTCCAGGGGCAGCACGGCGACCACCGGGAGCGCCTACTGGGGCAGCGGACAGATGCGCGAGGCTGTATACCCAGTCGAACTCGACGAGGTGGACCGCCGTGCGTCCTCAAACTTGCTCGCACTGTGTCCGCACGCGCTGACGGAGATGTTGGGCATACGCAGAGACGCTCCACTCGCTCACCGTCAACGACGACTTTGCCCGCGTCCGCTACGCCGAGACGTTCAAGACGCGCGACCTCCCGCGCAAGCCGCCTCCCGCCTACGAGCCGTGAATTTGGTACTGTCCGTGCGCTTTCTCCGGTCCACTTTGGTCACGATCGCTCTGACGAGCTCGCCCCTGCAGCTTCTCCGGTCCGCCTCGCATTGCATCCTCGGTCCTGCCTATCTGCAAAGTCTTCGTCGACTGTGCCCTGCTTGTGTACCAATTAGCGGGTCCGTGTCGGCCAAGTACCCTATCCACCCGTGCACTGCATCGCCTCGTGTGTAACTCGCGATTCTTCCGTCTCTCGTGACGCAGACATAGAAAGTCGAGAGCGGCATACCGATCTATGATACAACGCACAGCTGACAGACTGATTCGAGTACCGCGCGAGAGGGAGAACCTAAAGGAAGAGAACGTCTAAAGAGGGAAGAGGCAAGGAGGAACGGCCGGCGCTTTACAGCTTCGAGCCGCCGCAGCAGTCCTTGCCGGCGGTCTTGGCCTCGGACATGGGCGTGTTGCCGCCGCCGAGCGCGCGCACGGACGACTTGTCTGCCGATGCGGGAACGTCGAGCGAAGGGTTCGCGCGGAAGAAGGACGAGGGCTGCGTCGGGGCAGAGAGGGTCAGGATCCGCTGTTGCTGGGCGCACGGGGGCAGTGAAGCGTACCTTCATCATCCAGGTCGCCTCCTCGTAGGGCATCACACTGTGAGCCAGCAAGAAGGACGTCAAGTCAGCTCCTATGCACCGCAAGGACCGCCGGACTCTGCAGACAGGTGAGATGGTACGTACGGCCAGTCCTCAGGACGAGGAATGTGAGTAGTACCGAAGACGCTCATGACGATGACTGAAAGAAGCAGAGACAATGTCAGCGACAGAAAAAGTGGAAGTCAACGAAGAAGGCCTTTTGAGGAGACTCACTGTCGCGGTTGACGATGCTGTCGCCCTTGCTGACCCAGCCCTCGAGCGAGTCTGCAGGCGCCTTCTTGGTCTGCGTCGGGAACTTGCCAGCGGGGTACAGGCGGCCCTCCTCGTACGGCACGGTCCACAGCGCGTGCTTGGCGAAGGGCGCGCGGCGGCCGACGAGCGAGTCGTCCTTGGGCAGGAGCGGGACGTAGTCCTTGCACATGATCTTGTAGCCGACGTTGTGGCCCGACGAGTAGTGCTGCTTCGCCGGGTTGACGATGCTCCAGATGCGCGAGTCGGCCGGCGACGGGTCGCGGACACCCTCGTGCGTCGTCTTGAGCTCGCGCTTGGTTGAGTAGAAACCGTTGCCAGCCTGTGATGGGATCAGACTGTCAGTGTGCCGTCCGACGAGATAACTCGGAAGCGTGCCAGAAGGCGGCCTTCTCAAGCGGGAGGACGCACCCAGTTCTCCGCAGAGCCCGTCGGCGCATCCACGCGCTTGACCTCCGTCTCGACAACCGAGTTGTTGAGACCGCTGCAAAACGAGGTAGGTCAGTTTCGAAACGCGGAAGAGTGAGGTGGGGAAGGGGACGCACTCAATCATCGGGTCGACACGCAGGCAGAAGATGTGCTGGTGGTGGTGGGCCTGGACGCCCGGGCCGACGAGGGTGCCGAAGGCGCTAACCTTCTCGCCCTGAGCGGCGGTGCTGTAGGAAGTAAGGATTCGGTCAGCCAGAGGATCACGGCGGAGGCGTGCCTGCAAGACACGCACTAGGTGTTCAAGATACCGGTGAGCTTGATGTTGAGGCCGAGGGTGCCGTCCTGCTTAAACTCCCATGCGAACTAAAGGACAGCAAGTCAGCTGCAATTCCCATGCCGGGAGAGAGAGACAGGGACATACCGCGTACTCGTAGTTGGCGACCGTGCAGATCATCTGGATGATGAGCTTGCGCGAGCGGACGGCGTGCGCGCGCCCACCGGGACGGAAGTCGGTGTGCTAGAGTGGGAGACTAGGTCAGTCTTTGACCTTTGCTGAAGCGATTCAATGCGACGCACCTTCCACAGTAGACCGTCGTCCTCCTCGTGGATGCAAACGCAGTTCTTGAGAGTGACAGCCTGGCCAGCGTGGTTGGACAGCTCGGCGTCGAGGTAGTGGATGGCGCCAAGGCAGCTGCGAGACGAGTGAGGGTCAGCGGCGCAACGACCGGGAGGGTTGGCGAGAAATCGACGCACTCGCAGCCGAGAGCGAGCGAGTTGGCCATCATGCCGAGACCGTACTCGCCGACGTCGAAGGCGAACTTGCGCGGGTGAGGCCATTCGGGCGCGCCGTAGGGGACGACCATCTCGGCGAACGAGGTACGGTAGAGGATAGGGCGGTAACGCTTCTCGTCGCGGTCGAAGTACTGAACAGTGCTGAGAACGATGCCCTCGCGGAACTGCAGAGCGGATGCGATCAGTTGGGCCTCTTGACCAGGTTGACGAGAGAGCGGCTCACGTTGAAGCCGATGTGCATCTTCCAGTTCTGCCACCTGTGGAGCACAGTAAGCTTGTCAGCGTTGGAATCGCGCACAGGGCACAAGGAGCAAGACGCACGAGATCTCGTTGCCGTTCATGCTGAACGAGACGCCCTCGGGCTGGATGACAGTGAGCTGCTTGATGTCGCGGCGGACGTCCCACTCCTCGCCCTGCTTCGCCTTCTCAGCCTTGATGAGGTCCGGGAGGTAGTCCATGCGCTCCTGCTGCGGCGGGATGCGCGGGCGGCCGCAGTCGGCGAACGAGTTGCCCTCGACCGTGTGCGGTGCGGTCGTGCCCGACAGAGCGTCCGGGTTGCGCGAGTCGGTGCGGTGCGGCGCAAAGTCTGTAGAATCAGCCAAGTATCAGAAAGCACTCTTCTCGCGTCAGGGTTTGCAAGGGTTCAACGTACCAATCTTGAGAACCTTCTTCTCGTTGGTTGCGACGACGGCGTTCATGTCGAGAGGGTGAGCATACAGGTGCTCGTCCTTGCCCAGTCGCTGGTAGAGGAAGGCCTGCTGCAGGCGGAGGTGGCCGGGGAAGCGGTCCTCGTAGCCGACCGACCATGCGTCAACCATGATCTCCTCCGGCTTGACACCTGTGGTGAGAAGGGTACCGGTCAGTAGTCCGTCGGGAAGAGCCAAGAGGCAAAGAGTAGGAGCTGCAACACACCGATCTCGGCGCACAAGCGGATGATCTCCGGGTCGTTCTTGACGACCTGCTCCGACTCGTCGAGCTCCTCCATCGTGATAGCCGGCTGCGTGCCCTGCGGCTGCTTATCGCACGCATCGAGCGTCGGCTTTCCGCCGCCCTGCGGGAAGGTGCAGGTCGCGACGTAGACATCGCCGGTGAGGACGTCGATGAGGTGCGCCTCGGCGCGGCGAGCGGGGCGGACGCCCGACTTGTAGGGGGTGTAGTCGGTCGGGTGGACGGGGAGACCGAGGAAGGCCACTACCTCAGCCTTGGGAGCTGCATCGAGGGGAAGAAGCGCGAGAGAAAGGGCTCAGCGGCAGCGCCTGACGCCTATCGGGCGGGTCCCGACAGTCTGTGAGAGCTATCGGCAACGTACGCTCGACGAGGGAGACGGCGCAAGACTTGATGGACTTGAGCCCGCGCTTGAGAAGTTCGGTGCGGAAGCAGCCCGACGCGAGCGAGATCTCGGCAGCCGTGAGCGGGTCGAGTGGGTGGTAGGACATGATAGAGAAGTCTCGATCGAGCAAAGTGTAGCTGAAAGAGTACAGGAAACAGAAAGAAGCCCAAGAGGCGCTCGAGAGAGGGGAAAGATCGAGCCGTTGCCGCGAGAGCCGCCGTTGCCGACCTTGGTCGCTTCATGGGGGGCGGCAAGCGGGGGCCAACCCCGCGACCTCAGATAGGCCCCTTGTCGCTGCGCAAACAGTCGCGTGCGTCGCTTCGAGCCAGCGAACGCGACGGAATCGTCCTCCGAGAGTGACTGCCTGCGCTGCCCTGCGAAGATAAGGCTGACGGGCCTTCCCTTCCTATCGCGCCGCCTTCCGTGCTCGCTCGTCTCCCCGAGCATGGTCAAAGGTGTCGTATTGCCCTGTATTCCGGTCATCAGAAACAAATGCACGCCCACCAGGTCGCGGATGTGCTCTGCCGAACCTGACCAACGGAGCCTCGCTCGCTTATTGCTCGATTCCTTAGCAATCGAATGTTCGTGAGCAGGCGTCAGAATCAGCCGGTCGACCGTGGGCTGCATGTGCTGGACTCGCAACCGGTGGTCGGGGAGGTCGGCAATGCACGACATCTGTTTGTGAGCTCGGTTGCGGCACGTTCTCCTCCTGAAGGACTTTCGGAGCACTGCGAAGCCGCGCAAGAACCGCCGGGGACCTTTGCTGCTGCGTAAGACCAGACCAAGCCTTCTGCAACTGATGAAGAAGGCAGCAAGCCTCACACGGCGTGGACATGCAGCGACTCGGTGCAGAGCCTACAAATGGAGACCTAGGAATCGGTCGCCCCACGCAGAGACCCGCTGGAGGTTGTGCCAGCGAGCTGAGTTGGGGTCACCTGACGAGGAGAGGAGACGGCGACGAAGGCCACACGGCCTCGTTGCTCCTCGACCACGACGCGTGAGCACCGCTAAAAGAGCGCGAACGACTGCCGAGAGCCTGTGCAGCTCGCTAGCGCACCCACACACCGGCCAGCGTCCCACTCCGCCTTTCCCCCCTCACGCCATGGCGACGCTTGAGCGGCCTCGCCCCGAAGGACAGGCGCACGAGCGCGCCTTTGAGCCTGCGGCCGTGCCCACGCCCTTCCCCGAACGTGACATCGCAGACCAGGCAGAGCCCGCACGAGGGCGCACCGCGGTCCCCGGCCTGGCACACCGCCAAGTCGGTGCCGCCGAGGAGGAGCACTCGGCCTCGCGCTCGCCCGGCGGGACCCGCAGGAGCCTCAGCCGCGTCGTGGACCGCGTCAAGCGCGCCATGAGCGCCAGCCGCGATCGCCAGGCCGACTTCCAGGACCGCGGCCGCCGCCTGAGCGCAGACACGGGTACGCACCGCCTCTCGCTTCTCTCGATCACGCGGCAGCCGGCGGCTCGGCGTTGCGCTTCGCGCTCACGCTCATCTCTTCGCACACAGCCGCTACAGGCCACGATGACCAGCAGCGCGGACGCTCCCCTCTTGCCGCTTTCCAGCCTCGTTCCGTCTCTCGCGGCCCTTCCTTCTCTACCGTCGCCGAAAACAACGACAGCCAGGCGACCATGTACCCCGTCACCAAGTCGCAGACACGCTCGTCCTCGCGCGGCCGCTCCCTCAACCCGACCCCGCCAGCCGGCGGCAAGGTCTTCTCGACCGGGCGCGGCGGCGCAGGCAATCTCATCGGCGTCGCGCCGTCCGAGGACATGACCGAGTTCGACGGCGAGGAGGATCCGAACGTGGTGCGCGCCGTGCGCGAGGACCGCAGCCGCTCTCGCGAGCGCGAGGGGCGCATCGACGTTGCGTCGAGCGGGCGAGGCGGGCGCGGCAACATTCGCAGCGCGAGTCGCGGGCGCGACCTCGAGCTCGGGAGGGTCCCGACCGTCCTCGAGGAGCAGGAGCGCACGGCCGCCGAGGACGAAGAGCTCAGGTTGCAGGAGCTCATGCGCAAGCGCGAGCGAGAGGCGCCCGAACAGCACTATGTCAGCACAGGACGAGGTGCGACGTTCCCTTCTGACTTGACCACTCTTGTCACTGACTCTCGCATTTCCCCTCAGGCGGCGCGGGCAACATCTTCTCGTCCTTCCGCAAGAATGGCGGCGCCGAAGCATAGCCGCCGCCAGTCGCTCTCGCATCTACAGCATGCCCTGTCTTCGCTTCTGTACCCTTTTTCCCGCCACTCTCTTCAGACTCTCTGTATGTTTGTAGATACTCCCGCTCTGCAGCACCTGCGCTGCCGCTGTGCCAATACCACGTCTCATGACGAAGACGCCCCTCTCGTCGGTTCGTCCGTTCATCATTGCGTCTCGGCCGTGTGATCGACGCTTGTGCCGCTTTACATGTGCGGCAGCGTCGGCAGGAAGGGGCGTGTGGTGCACTTGCCAAGTGAGTGCCGTGCTCCTGGTGCTGTCCTTTGCTCGCCTCTGCTCCTGCCCGACGACAATCTCGAGCGGTATCTCGGTGCCAATTCCCACGCCTGCTGGTCAGAACGGAGCACAAGTCGCTGCGAGCCAATGCCAAGCGGGGCGTGCTGAGCGAAAGGGGAAAGAGGCAGAGTCGTGTTCAGGCACGCCCGGCTCTGCGTCGCTCGTGGACTTCGCTTGCGTCGCCGCCAAGTCGCTGCAATCTCGAGAGCCTTCGGTCCTCCTCCCTTTCCTCTGACCCGCCAGCGAACACCACATGGCTGCACTGCTCGGAAAGATCAAGAGCGCCGTCTCTGGCCACTCGGAAGCCGACTGTGCGCCCTGCTTCACTCGCTCTCGCCGCTCGATCACCCGCTTATCGCCAGGCGTTGGCTGACCCTGCACGTCCGCTTCTGCAGCCGAGCGCGGCCGTGCGTCCCACACGCCCGCACACCACTCGCACCTCAACCCTGCGCACGCCGACGAGCCGCGCGCAGAGAGCCGTGGCCGCGGCCTGACGGCGACCGGCCGTGGTGCGTGCCCCTTCTGCGCCTTATCTCGCTCCCGTCCTCGCACTGACAGCGTTCTCGCTCCCACAGGCGGCGCGGGCAACATGTCGCGCTCGCGCGTGCGCGACGGCTCGCAGCCCGCCGAGTCGGCCGCCGACGTTGCCGCCGCGCGCTCGCGCTCGCGCTCGCGCGCCCGCGCGCACCACCACGGCGAGGACCTGCCCGTCGCGGCTGGGCGCGGTGGGCTCGGCAACGTGCGGAGCCAGAGCAAGGGCCCGGCGGGGAGCAAGGAGCGCGAGCGCGCGATCGAGGAGGAGGACAAGGCGGTCGAGGCGAGGTTCGCGGAGAAGCACAAGGACGACAAGTGGATCGGCGGAAGGGGCGGCGCGGGCAACGTCGCGCATGGCGAGGAACCGCGCGTTTGACCCGCATGCGCCTCTAGCGCCTCGCCATCGCTTCCGTGCCCGCTCATTTCCTCTCGTCCTTTGATCCCTAATCTGACCTGACAATCGCCCAAGCCTGCTCAAGCTGCGTCGTATCCCCTTCTGTGTCGTCCACGTCACCCTGTCCCCTAGCTTCCTCCGTTGTCGGGCTCGAAATGGATCTCGCACTGCGCTGTACCCGAGTGGCCTGGTTAGGGAGAGCATGACAACACGGGTTGCAACGATCCTGCGGGAGGCTAGATGCAAAGGGCGACTCTATGTACACGTGGGGGGCTATGTCCTCTGTTCCTCTTGCCGAGGCGAATCACGCGAGACTGGCTCTGGCGGCGGCGAAGGCAGCGCCGACCTCGGTTCCTGCACGACGAGCACCTCCTGCTCTTCGCTCGCCGCATCTCCCACTCTGCGCATAGACCCGTCCGCGCCCTCGATAGACGGGAAGCGGATTCCCATCGACGTTGCCGGGCGTGCCGGGACTTGCGGCTTCGGCGGTCGAGAGGGCGTCTTGCGCCCTGTCGTTGCGGCGACAGGCGATCCCGCCGATGCGGAAGTCGACGACGCGCCCGAGGGCGAGGGCGGCACGGCGCGTGCCTTGCCCTTGTCCGAAGAGGCGGATCCTGGCGGAGAGGGCGGCGCAGGGGCAGGAGGGAGGATCACCTCGTCATCGCTGCTGTAGGTGTGATACCCGTGCTCGTCGTCGAATCCGCCCGCGGACGAGAGCGGCGAGAGCGCGCCGATGCCAGAGACGGCGCCGCGCCCGGATGGGACGGGGGAGAGATCTGCTTCGTCGCCACCTTCGGCGCCTGCATCGGAGTATGCTGCGTGCGCCGCCCCAAGCACGTCCAATGGCTCCGTATCTGCGTCATCGGCCGACGAAGCGCCGAGTGCGCTGCTGGACCGCGGCGGCGCAAGGCGCGACGAGCCGGCCAGCCCCGCGCCTTCGCCCGTCCGAGCGAGTCCTCCGCGCGCATGGGCCCGCCGACGCGCCGCCTCGCGCGCTTCGAGTGCGTTTATGACGCGGTCGGGCAGCGAGTCTTCCGGCGGGGCGGAAGAGTGCCGGACGGGCGGCGTCCAGGTGCGCGTCGTGCGAGTCGAGCGGGACGCCAAGCCGCCGGCGGCGGTCGAGGAGGAGGAGGGGGTGCCGACGCCGTAGTGTCGCCGGAGTGTGCCCGGCTTGGAGAGCGAGGGGTAGCGCTTGGAGGAGTGGGCAGCGTGAGAAGACTGTCGCGAGAGGGATGTGACCGAACTGACGCGCTGCGTGCGCCGTGGGGCTGCTCGCAAACTCGTGAGCGGGCTGTAATTCGGGGAGGACGAGCGTAGTGCGCACCCTCGACGTCGACAGGATCCTCGGATGGCTTGATGGGTGCAGCGACAGGTGCCGCAACAGCCTTCTCTCCCACTTCGCCCGCCTCAACTCTCCTCTTTGCCTCGCGCTCCTTCTCTCGCTCGCGCTTCGCAAGCTCATACTTGCCCGCTTGCGCCGAGGCGAGGTGCAAGAAAGGCGACGTCGGGACGCCACGCGTGAAGCCGACAAAGATGACGAGGAGGAGAAGGCCGACGAGTTGCGCCACCGTCAGACGCTTCTCAAAGCGGATCTGCGTGTCAATCGACGTGTCAGCCAGTAATTTGCCCGAAGGGCAGCGGAAGGCCCACCTCTTGCGCGAGGAGGTTGACCTGCGAAATGAGCGCCAAGCGCTCGCGCTCGAGCTCAAGGCGTTGCTTCTCGAGGTCGTGCAGCGCCTGTCGGATGCTCTGCTCTTGGCGCGACCGCTATGAGATACCATGATGAACCCGTCGTCAGTGAGATGCAGTGTTGGGGAACCGAACGTGCAACGCACCGACATCTCGACGTCGCTGAGCCGCCGCTCGACGCGCCCAAACGCCTCGCGAAGCATCCCGCTCTGCGCCTCGATGAACCCGAGCGTGATCGTCTGGTTGTGCTCGAGGCTCGAGAGGCGCTTCATGATCGTGCCGTAGATCGACTCGCCCGGCTGGGGCTGGGCGATGGGTGGGGCGAGAACGGGCGCGCGGGGCGGTGGCGGTGGCGGAGGCGGCGGGGCAGGTGCGGGAACGTACGATCCCGAGGCGGTAGGCGTGCTGTGCGTAGACGAGGCCTGGGCCGTCTCGTTGCGAGGCGCTGAAGGGGTGGTAGGAGGCGCCTGGCTCGCGAGGGCACTGCTCGTCTCGCTGGACACGGTCGCAGCCGACGGCGATGGAATGGACGAGGTTGAGGCTGAAGAGGCCTTCGAGGCGGAGGTAGCAGAGCGAGAGCCGTCTGCGACCGTTGTCTGCGCGGAAGAATTGGTGGGAGTGGTGGCTGGCGTTTCGGCCTGCAACGACGAGGAAGGGCCAGAGGCTGGTGCAGAGGTGTTCGCCGGCGGCGACGAGCTCGACATCGAGTTGACGGCGTGGCTCGTCGAAGAGACGAAGGTGACGGTCGGTGAGGCGGATGACGGGGACGAGGTCGAAGTCGGCTCGACCACGGCGGACGCTGAAGCGGCCGATGTCACCAAAGACGATTGCGGCACCTCTGTTGCCGTGGGATCACCGGTCGATGAGGCAGGCACAGCGCTCGCTTCTGTCGGTAGCGGCAGAGCCGTGCCAAGCGACGTCGGTACTGTCGAGCCTGTGCTCGTTGGCGAGGCCGACAACGGTTCCGCGCTAGTAGCGTTCTGCGCACTGGTCTCTCCAGTCGCAATCGTCGAGTTGAGCGCCTCGGACGATGGCTCGAGCCGCTCGAGCTTCTCGACCTCGACCTTGAGCGCATCCTCGAGCGCCCTCTCCTGCTCGTCGACCTCGTCCTCGATCATCTCTGCCGCGCGCAGCGCAGCCTCGATAGCCTTGGCCTTGCGCTCCGACTCGCGGTACGCGTCGAGCTGCGTGAAGCCGTACGCGCGCAGGAGCGACACGGGGCAGTAGTACTCGGAGCCGAAGTGCGAGAGAAAGTCGATGCGCAGGTAGCGGCAGAAGTGCGGGTCGCGCAGCGGGCGGAACACCTGCATCGTCGCGCGAGTGAGCGAAAGAACCGGCTCCCATGCAAAAATTGATGCACACCTGCAGGCCGCGGACGTTGCGCGCACGGAAGGTGCCGAGGTCGTGCCAGTCGTCCGGCTTGCCCGGGTAGTCGACGCTGCAGCTCGCCTTGAAGTGCTTAAATGTGCTCGAGAAGAACTCAAAGTTGGCGAGGACGAGGGTGTCGATCTGGATCTCGTCGCACAGCTCGACGTCGACGAACTTGGGGGTCGCCGCGCATGGCGTGAGCATGTACCGGTCTTTCTTCTCGTTGAGGATCGCTGAAGCGCCCTTGGACTGGCGGGACGAGCGATGGAGCTTTGCTGCGCATTCGGATGCGGCGTAATTAGATCGGTCCTTGAGCAGCACGAGCGGGTCGGTCGAGTCGCCCGCGCCGACGTTCGGCAAGGGCTGGATGGGCGATCCCGAGTCGGAGGGCACCGCGTATGCCAAAGCGTCGTCTTCGTCGGCGAGGATGATCTGCGCATCCACCGCGCCGGCAAGCGCGTCCCCTGCTCCGGCCACGCCGCCGACCTGATCCAGCGCGCTCTGTCCTGCCGCACTCCTCATTTCCTCCTTGCGCGTCCCTCCGCTCACAGTTTCCACGCCTTCGTCCGCTCCACCTTCGCCGTGCCGCGCGCGCTGCGCTGCCTTCTTCGCCCGTCGCGCGACCGACGGGTCAGGGTGAACGACATAACGTTCTCGCCATTCGTTGAACGAGAGAAGCTCAGGAGCCGGCGGGAGCTCGGTGAGAGCAAGCTCTTCCCGTACGGCGGGAGGCGGAGGCGGAAGGGGTTCTTCGGCGGGTGTGGGCGAGGGAGAAGAGTCGGGCAGAGGGGCGGAGGGAGCGGCGGCTGCACTGTCGGAGGCTGGCGAGACGACGGCGGAGGTCGCGTCAGACTGCGGAGTAGCTATTGACTCGGCGACTGGTGTCGGTGCCGGTGCGGGAGACTCAGTGGGCGAGATGACGGGAGTCGAGGAGAGGGAGGAAGAAGTCGAGGGCGATTGCTCGGCGAGTGTCGGCTCGACAGGAGCAGCAGTTCCGCCGGTAGCATTCTGTGAGAGTGTCTGATCGACTGAGGTAGTCTGCGTCTCTGCCTGTTGCGTCGTGATCGAGCTGTCGATGTCACTCTGCGTTGAGGGAGGCGAGGTGGGGAAGGCGTCGCTCGCGTCGGGACTGGCGCGAGCGAGTGCAGCAAGAGCGACAGCGAGCGTGCACGCCAGTCGCACTCTGCGCATCCCCGCCTGCGCGAGCGGCAGTCGTCGCTGTACACTCGCTCTCGCCAACCTTCGCCTCATCCTTCCGCTCGTTCCGTTCGCTGCAATTCTGCTTGTTCCGCACGGGATGGCGCAGCTCGCCAGTCTGTCGCCCGAGCTCGTCGAGTGCATCCTCGCGAGCACCCTCGACGGGTCCACGCTGTGCAATCGCCGCACCCTCGACCGCCTCTCTCGCGTCTCGAGGCTCTTCGCTCACGTCGCGAGGTGCGCGGCTCGGCCCGTGCGCAGCCAGCCGCGCAGCTTCTCACTCTGTCGCGACCGTGCAGGCGCCTGCTCCTCCGCTCGGTCGTCATCTCGACTCCCGAGTCCGGTGCCCGTCTCCTCGAGTCTTTGCGCTGGTACTGCTCGAATGCGACCCACGTTCGCGCAATTACCTTCAAGGAGACCGCGCTACACGACCCCGATGTCTTCTCCGAGCAAATGCAGGGCGAGCTCGTCGCGCTTTGCAACAACCTCGCTTCCTTCGACAGCCCGCACATGCCATCATTCGCCCCCTCGCGCGGCAAGCGCGGCTCTTTCCCGGCCGCTATGACCTCGATGCGCCTCCCGATGGTCTTGAGCTCACAGTATGGCGTCGACAACCCGAGCGAAGACTCGGAGGACGAGTCGGACGACGATAACGACCTCGACATCGACACCGACGCCAAGCGCAACCAGGAGGTGTCGAAGCGCTACCTTGCTGTACTCGAGACGTTCCCGCAGACCATCACGAGCCTCAAGCTGAGCCAGCTGCCCAAGGATGCCCTCCCGCTCGTCCCGCCCGACTCGCGCCTCCCGTTCACGCACCTCCGCAGCCTCGCGCTCGACCGCTTGCGCATCTCGTCCGCCACGTTCAAGTGGTTCACGCAAGGCCAGCAGCTCGAAAAGCTCCAGCTCTGGCTTCTCCAGGGCCCGACCGAGCTCGACCTGCTCGAGTTTGCCAATGGGCCCGGCAAGGCCTCGCTTCGCGAATTCCTCTTCAAGCCCAAGGGCAGGCAGGGCAAGTTTGTCGCCAACGAGATGGTTCTGTGCGTAGCCTTCTCACCTCATGTTGCGGTACGACTCTGCTGATGCACAACGGCTCTCGATCGTCTGCTCACGCTTGCCACTTCGCTCCTCTGCCGCTGTCCTGTCACCATCGTCTCCTTCTCGCGCCTCTCACGCGGGACAGCTACATGACGAACCTCCGCAAGCTCACGCTCGGCGACAAGGCGTGCGACCACAACTTGTGGAACTCGCTCCCGGCCTCGCTCACGCACATCTGCGTCGCGTTGCCGCCGAACCATCTGAACGCGCATCTCGAGACGGTCGCCGGCGCGCTGGTCTCGCGCCTCAATAAAGTGCAGCGTCTCGAGCTCTACAGTAACCTGTACTTCCCTCCGCCGGTCGAGGTCGTGTACCCGTACGAGCACGGCCTCCTCCAGCTGCGCGAGCTTCGCCTGTCGCACATCCACGCTCCCGATAACGGCATCGGAAACCTCCTCTCCCGGGTGGGTGACGGCTTGCACACGCTCGCGGTCCATCACATCGAGGAGTCAACGGGCAACATGCTTCACTACTGTCGCAACCTGCGCCGCCTCGAGCTCGGAGCAGCCGGTGTTCTTCCCGCCGATGTCAACGTGCTCGCCGCGGGTTACCTCACGGGCAAGTACCTCTCGTACCTGCGCGTGCACTTTGCGGCGTACATCCCTCTTGCCGACCTCGTCTCGGCCGTCGAGCGCCTCTCGTCCGCGCCCGCGTCCGCGCAACCCGACAGCAAGAAGAAGAGCGGAGGCGGCGCCGACGCTGTCGGGCGCACGTCGCTGCGCACGCTCGAGCTCGTCGGCCGCTTCCCGGACGACGTCGTGAGCGAGGGGTGGCGCTCGGGCGCGCAGATGCGCGCGCTCGTCGACGCGTGCGCGGCGGGCGGCGTCGAGCTGTGCGTCAACGGACGCGTCGTCGAGGGCATGGCCGACTTGTGGTGTGCGCTGTTCGGCCAGACGGGGAGGGAGGAACTCTGAAGTCTGCGGTGGCGAGGTAGGCGGGTGCCGCTTGTCGGGCTGGGTCCTCTCTCTGCAACGCGCTGTGCTTTGCATCTTGTTCCCACCGTGTTCATCGGACTGTCTGCGTGTGCGGAGAGGCGAGAGTTGGCGACGAGCCAGGGGGATCCCGCGGGATGCTTGTTTCGGGATCGGAAGCGGAAGCTCGGGAGAGCCTTGACTTTGCCCCGCTGCCTGTCCCGCCGTGCTCTGTCCTGTCCGTGCGATGCGACCTTTGCTCCTCATCTGACTGGCTCCACCTCGCCATGCTTCCCGCACAATCACCGTCTCCACCTCGCTCTCCTCCGCCCGCCGATGATGCCAGAGACGTCGTCTCCGCCCCGCCGCCCGGCCTGACACCCAGCGATGTACGGGCAGCCGATGCACCTGCACGCTCGCGCTTAGCCAGCCACTCGACGACCCTAGCCGACGCAGACGACGACGGCGAGCTGTCACGAACAGACGACCCCGAGGCGGCTCCCAAGGGTCACGGCGGCAGCGCAGAGCCGCTCGACGTCGAGCACGTCGTCGTCGAGAACGATCCGAGGCTGTGGAGTGACGCGCGCAAGAACACGGTGCTCGCGTGCGTCGACGCTGCTTCCGCTTCGCCTCCTCGTGCCGAGTCGGCCGAGCTGGCGTGCTGGTTGAAGCAGTGGTCCTGACACACTTAATGTTGTAGGGTGATTGCCTTCACCGCCATTGGAGGCACCATCACGTCGTCCATCTTCTTCCCTGCCCTCGAGAGCCTGCAGCGCGACCTCAACGCCAACGATGACCTCGTCGCCGCGACGGTCAGTATCTTCATCGCGGGCCAGGGCATCTTCCCCATGTTTTGGTCGGCCATATCTGAAGTTAGCGGCCGCAAGTACTGCTACATTGTCGCTCTCGGTGCGTACCGCCGGTCCGCTCTGCCGCCTCAATCCGAAACCCGCTCACCTCGCTTGCTTCGCGATGTGCAGTCATCTACATCGTCGCGACGATTGTGCTCTCACGTGCCATGTCCATGTCCGTCTTTATCGCCATGCGCGCCGTCCAGGCCCTCGGGTCCGCCGCCGTCCTTGGGCTCGGAGCAGGCACGCTCGCCGACATGTACGACACGCACGAGCGCGGGACCAAACTGGGCATCTTCTACGCTGCGCCACTCATTGGCCCTGCGGCAGGCCCACTCATCGGAGGTGGTCTCACCCTTGCGGCGGACTGGCGAGGGAGCTTCTACTTTCTCACGGCTGTACGTCTCGCCGTTCAGCTTCCTTCGCGCCCCCGCCACATCGCTCACGAGCCCCATCGTCTCAACAGTACGGCGCCGTCTGCTGGTTGCTCGCGCTGTGGCTTCCCGACACGTTCCGCAAGGAGCGCTCGCTCGCCTGGCGCAAGGCGCACGACCGCGCGCGGCAGCACGCGCGTGAGAAGCTTGCGCAGGCACGTGCTGCGCTCCCATCTGGTGCGCCAGCACTGGCGAGCGGAGAGAAGGCAATCAAGGGGGAGAAGGCGGCGACCTTCTCGCCAGACGTGGTCCCCCCTCCGAGGGAGCAGCCAGCCGGCGCGGGCTCGCCGGGATTTTCACCGCTTAACAAGGTGCGGACGGCCCTGTCGGCCAAGAGCGGCGACGTCAAGGTCAAAATACACTTTCGCGACATCAACCCGCTCGCGGCGACGACGTCGGTCCTCAAGCAGCCGACCAACACGCTCGTGCTCCTGTACTCGGGCTTCCTGTTCGCGAGTCAGTACTGCGTCACCTTCACCGCGACGCGCACGTTCGCCGCCGCGCCGTACAACTACTCGCCGATCGAAGTTGGCCTGGTTCTGCTCAGCTTCGGGCTCGGCAACGTCGTCGGCAGCGTCGGCGGCGGGCGCTACTCGGACTATGTCCTCACCAAGATGAAAGAGCGCAACGGCGGCAAGGGCGAGCCCGAGGTGCGTTTCGCCTCGTCTCCACACGACGGTTCCTCACCGCCAGCCCGCTCGCTCACCTCGCCGCCCGGCAGATGCGCATCAAGTCGACGTACCCAGCCTTTGCGACGCTCCCTCTCCTCTTCACCGCATACGGCTGGCTCGCGTACTACCACGTGCACGTCGCCGCGCCCGTCGTCGTCCTCTTCTTCCTCGGCGCGAGCATCATGGTCATCTACGCGTCGACGCTCGCCTACATTGTCGACGCCAACCCGGGCAGGGCGACGAGCGCCGTCGCGTGCAACTCGCTTTTCCGCGGGTCGCTCGCCGTGCGCCCCGCTTCCTCTCCTCTCTAGACATCAACAGGCGCTGACGCTCTTCCGTGTATGAATCGGTCGAAAACAGTGCGCCGCGTCGCAGTCGGCCGAGCCGATCCTGAACCACATCGGCAACGGTTGCTTCTACAGCGGTGCGTTCTCCCCCTCCCTCCTGATTGCCTCGCGCAACCCGCTCACGGGCTTCGCGTCGCGAACTCCAGGGTGGGGCATCCTCCTCCTCCTCGGCGAAGCGGCCCTCGTCGTCGTCGCGCTGCGCGGCAAGCGGTGGCGCGAGCGGGACCGGGCGCGCGAAGAGGTGCGCAGCGAGCGGCGCAGGGAACGGAACGAGAGGAGGGTGGAAGCGGCGCGAGGAGGGGGGAGGAAGTAGAGCGGTAGGTACAGCATAGACTTGCAGTAGATAGATTAGGACTTTTTCGATGCTCGGCTCTCGGGCGTCGGATGTGAAAGGAGCAGCAAAGTGAGTGAGCGAGAGGATTGCAACAAATGAGAAAGGGGGACACAACAAGAGCAGAAACCACCGCCGTCGCCAACCAGACCCGCCCGCCCCTTCGCACACGCGCGCATCACTTGTGCATCCTGCGCTGCTTGCGCGCCATCTCGTCGAGCGCAATCTGCTCCATCGCGCTCATCGCCGGCGCCTTCCTCTTCTCCGGCCCAGCCCCACCAGCCGTCGCCGTGGTCGTCTTCTTGACTCCGCCGCCCTTGAGCGGGTTGGGTCTCGCCCCCGTGGAGGCGAGGGGGTTCGACGACTTGGGGGGTTTGGCCGAGAGAGGGTTGGCGCGCGGCGTGAAGCCGATGACGGGTTTCGGGGGCGGGGCGATAAAGGTCGACGCGGGGGCTGGTGGTGGTGCAGGAGCGGCGGCGGCGGCGGCGGGGGTGGGAGCAGAAGTGGTAGAGGTCGAGGCGGCGGGAGCAGGCGAGGCGGATGCGTCGGCCGCTGGGGGCGAGGGCGGCTTGGACGCGGCTGCGGCTGCGGCGGGCGCAGCGGCGCTCTTGTTGAACGAGAGGCTGAGCGAGAGCTTCTCGCCGTCGTCTGCGCGCTTGAGCTCGTTGCTCGGCTCGTCGCCCCCCGCCGCCGCCGCCGCCGCGCCGCTTTCTGCCGCCGCCGCGTCGCCCGCCCCGTCGGCGCCTCCTCCTGCTGCGAGGACCTCGCGCCTCCTGCGCTCGCCCTCCTCGCGCGCGCGCTCGATCTGCTCCTGGATGAGTTTGCGCTGGCGCATCTCGTCGTCCATGTCTCCGCGCTCCTTTTTCTGGCTCGCCTCGGCCTTTGCGAGCGCGCGCGGAGAGTTGTCGATCCACTGGATCCACCAGCCCTTTTCCGTCTCGTCGACGTGCGCGACACCGGTGCGGCCGAGGTGCTTGACAAACTCGGTGAGGGAGAGGAAGCGCTGCGGGGGAGAGGAGGGAGAAGGTCAGAAAAAGGCCGGGAAAGGGTGGGCAATGGTCCTCGTCGTGCACGTCGTCCTCCACTTATCGAACTGTAAAGACGCACCGTAGCGTTCATGTGCAAGTGCTGCTTGTCGGTGATGTACTCCTGGTAGACCTGGTTTGCTCGCACGCGCTTGGTGCCCCACCTGCAGAGACGGAAGGAGGTGAGCAAGCGGAGCGAGGGCGGCGACGACGGGAACGAGCGCGCAGACGTACCGGCGGCTGAGGAGGGCGACAAACTCGGCCTGGAAGCGGGTGGTGTAGTCCGAGATGTGCTTGCCGGCCGACTCGCCGACGAGGAGCATCTGGCGGAGGTGCGACTCGGACATGGTGTGGCATTTGAAGCCGTTCTCCTGCGGGGAGTGTGCGTTCTCGTGTCAGCTGCGTCGCTCTGGGTGGACAGGTGGGAGGGTACGCACGTCGCGGCACTGCTTCTCGCAGACCTGGCAGTACCAGCGCAGCTTCTGGAGGCCCCTGTGTCGCGCGGAGGGGGTCAGTCTCTGTGCAGTGCGAGTGGGAGTGAGCGGGGGCCCGACGCACTTGCTCTTCATCTTGTTGGCGAGGGCCTTTGCGGACCCTGCTTCGGCTTTGGGCATGTTGGCGGTGGACTGTGGGGGAGATGCGGGGCGGGTGAGCGCTGTGCACAGTTGGAGAGATGCTGTGTTACTGTGCGGGGTGAGCTGGGCGTACCTCGGGGGGTGGACGGGGCCGGTGAGAGCGCGAGGAGGACAAGTGGCGAGGGCGATGCGGGCGAGACGAGGCGGGCGAGGGTCGGGGCTGGGAAGCGCGGGTGTCGGGTTGGCTGGATCGCACTCGAGTGCTGTCTGGCGCGCACAACCGGTAAGAGACGGGAGCAAAAGGGCCCGCCGCCCCGTTGCTCGTGCCGTCCTCCTCGTCTCGCGCGGTCCACTCGCTCCCACTCGGGCCAGCCTCGCCGTGCACTCGCAGAGCGGACGCAGCCAGCGACACGTGCAGCTATCGACTTGACTGCCGCCCGCCTTGCTTCCCCCGACCCGCCCACTCGCTTCCTCATCGCCTCGCCTCGCCGCCCCACCTCGCGTCGCCATGGCCGCACCCGCACCCGCACTCGCGCACGAGAGCGTCGCTCACGCCACCTTCAACCTCGCAAACGACATCCGAGACGTGCGCACACCCCCTCCCCCTCGCACCCCCACCTCCACTCATCCCCCTCCCGCAGACCGACGAGCTCTTCCGCTACGACAAGGCACAGCAGCAGGACATCCTCAAGGCCCGCCCCTGGAAGGCCGACCCGCACCACTTCAAAAAGGTCCGCATCTCGGCCGTCGCCCTCATCAAAATGGTCCGCCTCCCCCCTCTCTCCCCCTCTTCAAGTCACTCACACCACGGGCCCCCCGCAGGTCATGCACGCCCGCTCTGGCGGCCAGTACGAAATCATGGGCCTCATGCAGGGCAAGCTCGACGGCGACACCTTCATCGTCATGGACGCCTTTGCCCTCCCCGTCGTCGGCACAGAGACGCGCGTCAACGCCGCCAACGAGGCCAACGAGTTCATGATTCAGTACATCGAGAGCTCGCCCGCCGTGAGCTCGCCCTGCGCTCGCAGAGAACCGCAGGAATCGACCTCACCTTCCTCCGCGCGAAACAGATCGGCCGCGCCGAAAACATCGTCGGGTGGTACCACTCGCACCCGGGCTACGGCTGCTGGCTCTCGGGCATCGACGTCATGACCCAAAAGACCAACCAGCAGTTCCAGGACCCCTTCCTCGCCGTCGTCGTGCGTCCGACGCCTTCTCCTCAGTGTCGACCCGCCCCTGACTGCCCTTCCGCGCCTGCAGATCGACCCTAACCGCACTGTTTCTGCCGGACGTGTCGAGATTGGCGCATTCCGCACCTACCCCGAGGTGCGCTTCACCCGGCTCATCCGCACGAACGGCGCTCCACTCACCCGGCCCACTTCGCTTGAACCCACAGGGCTACACGCCGCCGAACGCGACGGCGTCCGAGTACCAGTCGATCCCGGTCGACAAGATCGAAGACTTTGGCGTGCACGCCAACGCCTACTACCCGCTCGAGGTGTCGCACTTCAAGAGCTCGCACGACGCCAAGCTCCTCGACCTCTTGTGGAACAAGTACTGGGTCATGACCCTCAGCCAGAGCCCGCTCGTCTCGGTGCGTTGCCCCGCTCCCCCTCCTCCTCCCATCTCGCGGCTCCATCGACTCATCCGCCCACGCGGCCCGCAGAACCGCGCCTACGCGACGTCGCAGCTGTCGGACCTCGTCGCCAAGCTGCGCGCGACCGAGCCCTCGGTCTCGCACCGCTGCAACATCGCGCACCTCTCGCCGCTCGTCGTCCAGATCCGCAAGCACCTCGTCGACAGCGCACAATCCGCCTCCTCCACCTCCAACAGCAACAGCAAGGGGAAAGGGAAAGCTGCCGACCAGGACGCCGACGCCGACGAGGGCAAGAGCAAGGGAGAAGAGGGACCCACCGCCGACCCGACGCCGCTCGCGCGCGTCGTGCGCGACTCGACAAAGCTCTCGTCCGAGGCGACGCACGGCCTCGTCGGCGCGCTCGTAAAGGACGCGCTCTTCAACGGCGGGAGACTCGGGAACGCACTCGGGGCGGACGGGGGCGCGGCGGGAGGGGAAGGGGGAGGGGAAGGGGGGAAGAGGGGCGGCGCGCTCGTGCTCCCGCCCGTCGTGTCCTAGCCTTTCTCGCCTGCTGCTGCTTCTCCTGCTTTTGTCCGTCGTCGTCGTCGTCGTTCTTCCTCTCTCTCTCTCTCGCTCGCAGTACCCTCGCTCGCATTCGTCCGTACCCTCTCGCCGTCCTCTCGCATGTAACTCGCAACGTCGCCTCCTCCTTCCTGCGCGCGCCGGCAGGTCTTGCTCAAATCGCATGAAGAACCGGTGCAGGATTCGATGCCTACAGTAGCTGAGAGACATTCGCTCGCTTCAGTTGAGTGCTGCAGGCTGCGAGCGAGCCAAGTCTGCTCTGCGCGCAGAGTCACCTCGGCGCGGTCCCGACTGCAATCCTCGTCGTCGAGCTCGTTTCTCTGCGAGTGCGAGGACCTCTCCCTCACTGCTCGCGATGAATCTGAGAGGGGCAGAACCAATCTATGCACGGACGCAACAAGAGCGGGACGGGGTCGGCGAGGACGAAGACGGAACGAGGAATACAAGACACGAACAGAAGGGGCCAAGGCGCGCGCGCGACGAAGCTGTACACGATCACAGATGCTCTAATCCACCCTCTCCTTCAGGGCTCGCGCGAGTAGTCGGCTCGGAAGTCGCGCTCGACGGCGGCGCGGCCCTCGGCGGTCAGGACCGGGCGGCCGTCCCAGTCGGCGAGGTTGTCCGGCTCGGGCTCGAAGAAGCGCGGGCGGTAGCTGCATAGCCCGTGTCAAGTCAACTCGAGGGAGAGAAAGAGACGACCGAGGGTGGACGCACGTTTCCCCCTTCTTCTTGCGCTCGTCGGCCTTGTCGCGCTGCTCCTGCTCGATGCGCTGCTTCTCCTTGCTCGCCGCGTTCCAATCCTTCTTGTGCAGCGCGTCGACGACGGGCGACCACACGCGGCGCGTCTCGAGCGGGCCTTGGTCGGGCAAAGGCGCGACGGATTTCGGGACGACGAGGAGCGGGACGAGGTCGACGAGCGTGGTCGAGGTCTGCGACCGGCGAAGTTCGTTAGCGAGAGCGCGGAGAAGTTCGAGAGCAAGTCGACGCACCGACTCGCCGGCCTTCTTCCACTTGATCTCGCCGCGCCAATTGCCCTCGAGCGTGCCGACGACACGGTCCTTCGGCACCTGCCTGATCCTGCTGAAGCGCTTCTCGTCTGCCGCACCGGCCTCGACCGCTCCAGACGGGTCGGCCTCGCCCGCGAACGACTCGTACACGACGCCCTCGACGAGGAAGCGCGGGCGCGTGATCCAGCTCTGCGAATAATCCAGCGAGTCAGCACGAGCGAAGCGAGGGCGCCCCTCGAGCCGCCACGCACCTCCTCCTTGTACTCGACGATCGCCCGCAAGCGCTTCTTCTTCTTCTCGGCCCCGGGCTTGCCGTCCTCGGGCAAGCGCACCGTCACCGTCGTCCCGTCCGTGATGGTCGCATACGGCGACGCCTTGAGCAACCCCGCGACCGCCGCCGTCGGGTGCGTGATGCGCACCTCCTCGCCGTCGGGCAGGTCGAGGAACATGCCCTTGTTGTGCGGGCCGGGCACGATGCGCACGTTCATGCCCGTGAACTTTGCGCTGAGCTGGTCGACGCCGCGGCAGCGCACGATGCGCGGCTCGTCGACGCCTGGCACCGAGACGCGCGCTTCGACGACAAAATGCGAGACCGGAGGGTGGTGGCTCGTCTGCTCGTTGATGATGACGATGCGCGCCGTACCGGCGGACCCGGGCGCGATGCCGCGCACGCTCGAGCCGGACGAAGAGGGTGCTGCAGACGACGTCGTCGACTTGGTCGACGCGACAGACTTGACCGATGCCGAAGACGATGCCACGGCGTTCGGGCTCCTCGGCGAGGTGACGCTGCGAGAGGCGACGGATGAGGCGGTAGGGAGGTTCTTGAGGGACGCTGCTGCAGTCGCGTTTCCAGTCGAGGTGCGTCCGGCCGAGACCAAGGCTTCGGGATGCGGATTCTCGTCGAGATGGACGGCTGGAAGCGGATGACCCTTCTTCGGGTGAAGGTCGAGTACGGGGACATCGTAGTAGCAGTGGAAGTGCTCGCCGAGCACCGAGTTGAAAGGCTTCGAGATGGGGTGCTTTGCATACTTGAGCTCCTTCGTGACTGCGGAATGGAGTGAAGACGACGTGAGCAGCAAGCACTTGAAGAGTCGCATCTGTGCACGACGCACACATCCAGCGCAAGATGGCGAGCATGCGGTCGAGCTCGCTCATGTTGGGCGTCGCCAGAGCGGCGAAGTAGTCGGGGCGGTCGATATACGTCCAGTGCTCGAGGTTGCCGATCGGCTCCATCATGTTGGCCTGAGGAGTTGCGGATCGGGTCAGCGTTGGCACGAACACGATACACTGCGGCACGGCCTGCTGCATTTGCCATGCCGATGGGTCTCGGGTGCCAGTTCGAAGCGCAGAGGCAGCCGCCGGCAAGCGAGGGTCGGCGAAGTGGGGGAGTCAAAAGGCGGCGAGACGCACAGGCAGCGAGATGCGGACGCTCGAGAGGTCCTTGACGCTGAGAGTCTTGCGCAGGATGCCCAGCAGGGCGCGAAACTTGCCTGTCGAGGGCGGGCGACATTATCAGCGACGAGGACGACGAACACAGGACAAAGTTGCCACTCATTCGGCAGGACTGCCGGTGCAGACACGCATTCTGACTGGATTCAAAGAGAGCAGAGACACACCCTGCTCGCTCTCCGTGTCGCCCTGGAGCTCGTCGGCGACCCCGAGCTGGTCGGCCGTCGTAAGGCTCTCCTCGCCTTCATCGTCGAGCGTGGTGCGGTCCAGCTGCTGCTCGACCTCCGATACGCTGTCAGGCGTGACGGCGGCCGGGGTCGAGCCCTTTGGACTGCGCCCGAACCACTTCTTCGGCGAGCCCTCGGACGACATGAGATCACTGCGAGGCGAGTTGGCGTAGAGGGCTGGTGGACGGTAGGCGATCGGCGTGTATTGCTCAGGTAGGGCGAGTGCAGCGGCTAGAGCTTTAGAAGCGCGAGAAATGCGAGAGTGGAGCGAAACAAGCTCCGCCGGGACGAGGTGGGGAGGAGCACGTTCGTCCCGACCAATGCGCGCAAAACCGCTGGACCGTCCGTCGTGCGCTAGAACACCCCGACAGAGGCTTCAGAGAGCATGCAAGAGGCGGGCCTTCGCAACGACTCGCCCCTCTCGCACATCGCGCACACGAAAGTCGGGCAGAGACGCCTTGAGCAACAACGGTACAACAACTGGCGGTCTTCTACGCCTGCGCCTCACCCAACTCTTCCTTGGCAGTCTCCTCGGTCGCCTCGACCTTGCCGGCATCCTCCTGCTCGACCGCCTCGGCAGCCTTGGCCGCATCGCTGTCGCCCGCTTGCTCGCCCTTCTTGCCCTGAGGCGGCTTCTTGCCCTTGGCATGCGGGGTGACGTCCTCGCCGTACAGGCGGAGCGAGAGGGCGCTGTGAAGAAGAGGAAGACGGTCAATGAGGGGCTCATCGGAACTGAACGAGAGAGCCGGCGCACCTCTTCTCGAGCTTCTCGACCATCAGGTTGCAGCTGACCTGGCTGATCCAGAAGGCGAGGTGGATGTCCTCCTCGGCCCTACACGACAACAAGCGAGTGAGTCAAGCGAGTCGACGCCAAGTCGGAGCGGGATGGAAACGCACTCTGCATCCTGGCTCTTGGTGCGCTCGACGCGGATGATCGCGCTGCCGGGCTCCATCGCCTTGATCTTCTCGCGCACCTCCTCCTCCTCGAGGTCCTCAAAGCGGACGCTGACGTTGCCCATGACCTGGCGGAGCGTCTTCTCGCCGACCTGGACGATGCGCTTCTGCCCGAGGTACGGGCGGATGACCTCGAGGCCCTCGGCGTTGATGCGCCACTTGCAAGCGTACGTGTTGCTCGAGTCCTGGCGCGTGAACAGCTTGACGCCGCACGAGATGAGGCGCATGCGCGTGTAGGCGTTCGAGAGGAGGAGCTTGCGCGTGAGCGGCGACGTGAGGTACACCGAGCGCAGGGGCTGGCCCATGGCGTTGCGCACGAGGAGGTCGGAGAAGGGGAACGAGTCCGAGATGTCAAAGAAGTCCCTGAGTGCGTGACGAAACAGGTCAGTCGGTCGTCTCGCCCAACGAAAGCGGAGTCGACGCACTTGATGATGCGGACCTGCTCGTCCTCGAGGCCTGGCAAGTAGATGTACGGCTCCTCGTTGAACGGCCGGCCGCCGCCCAGCTTCGGCTCCTTCTTCTCCTTCTCAACCGCCTTGCCCTCCTCTGCCGACGCCGGCGCGCTTGCCTCCGCAGGCGCCTCGACCTCCTGACGCGCCTTCTTGGCCTCAGGCTGCCCTTCGACCGGCGACGATGCGCGCTCGCGCTTCTCCGCCGACGCAGCCTCGGCCTTCGTCATCTCGACCTCCTCCGCGCCCGCCGCCTGTGGCGCAGCCGCGTCGCCCTTCTTGACGAGCACGCACACGAAGAAGGCGCCCGTGTCCTGCAGGTGCGGGTACAGGCGGAGCGCGTGCTCGAGGCCCTTCTCCTTCTCGTCCCCGACGGGCCAGAGCGTCGGCGTCCACGCCTTGCGCTGCCCCTTCTGGTTCGTGTTGTCGTGCTTCTTCGCGCCCTTGCCCTTGTCGCCCTTGCGCACGCCCTCGCGCCCCTTGTCGTTGTCCTGCTCGACCGCGACGACTTCGTCCGCGCTCGGCGGCTCGGGCACGTCGGCGGCACTCGCGGCTGCCGAAGAAGGGTGCGGCACGTCGCGCAGCTCGTTGTCGAGCACGCGCCAGGCCGTCAGACCAGGTCGGCGGAGGAGGCCGGGGAGGTCGGACGGAACGGGGAGGATCGACATGTCTGACGAAGGCGGGAAGGGTTACTCAACCGGATCGAGGCGAAATTAGAGACGAATCAAGCGTACCGGGGCACTGAGACAGCGCAGCAGAGACGACTGACTCGTTCTCCATCGGGTTCATCGAGCACGTCGAGTAGACGAGGCGTCCACCAGGCTTGAGAAGCTGGATGCCGCGGAGCAGAATGCGGAGCTGGAGACTGCCAAGGCGCGGTGGAAGATGTCAGCTTGCGCTTAGGTTCGGAGAGAGCGTGTGCGATGGCCGTAACGCACGTGTGAAGGCCAATGCCGTTACCGACAGTCCAGTCGCTCCAGATGCCGAGGTTCTTGCGCATCGTACCATCGCCCGAGCACGGCACGTCGGCAAGGATGCGGTCGAAGAGCATGCCGTCGTAGTCCTTCGCGACGCGCTCCTTCGGCAGCTTGGCGAGACGCTGCTCGTCCTCAAGCGTGAATTGAAGCTTTCCACCGACAACTGCCTCTCTCGCGAGGCGCAGCGAGGGAAGCTGCCCCGCGTCGTGGTTCGTCACCATCATGCCCGTGCCGGGCACACGGTGCAGCGACTGGTGCACGAGGAGGTGGCAGCGCTTCGCGTCCGAGTCGTTGGCGATCAGCAAGCCCGGCTCGGTCTTCGTCGCCGCATCTCCGGCGCCGTGCAGCGCCTCGAGGATCTGCACACTCTTGCTACCGGGCGCGGCGCACATGTCGAGCGCCGTCATGCCCGGGTGCACGTCGAGGAGCAGGGGCGGAATCATCGAGACGGCCTCCTGCCGCGAGAGGTTGCCCGCGTCCGTCTCGTACACGAGGAAGTGCTGAAACTTCTTGAAGTGGTCGTTCTTGCGCAGGGCGGACTTGGGGACGGGCAGCTGCCAGGCGAGCTGGTTCGGGTACCTTCGAGGACGTCCTGGGTCAGCCGAGGCTCTTGGAGTCGGCGCACTTGAGCAAAAGTCGAGGACATCGCGCGCACCATTCAAGAGGCTTGGGCGGCGAGAGCTTGGCGCCCTCGTGCTCGATGTCGGAAAGGTAGGGGACATAGACCTTCTTGATGTGCTCATTCAGCGCGAGCGCGGTCCTGCGTCGGGTCAGAGAGATTGAGCCAGCGTGCTCGGGAACGATCGAGGCGCAAGGAACGTACGGGCGAGATGAGGTGAGGCGGAAGGTGGTGGGGAGAGGCTCCTTAATGACACGCAGGAATTCGTCCCACTCGCCGGTGGGAATGATCTCCTGCGCCTGTCACACGTTTCACACGGACTCGTCAGCCACGCGGGAGCCAGGGAGAGAGGGGCACGGAGGCGGACCTTGTAGTAGTTCTCGAAGAGCTCGTTGGACTGCTCAATGGGCTTCCACGAGCCGCGCTGCTGCGACTGCTGCTTGTTGCCCGAGTCCCGGTCGCCCTTGGGCTTGTTGCTGCGCTTCTGCTGTCGAGGGCGGACGAGTGATCGGTGAGCTCGAGAGATGAGGAGATGAAGCGGGCGACACTCACAGGACGGCCCATGTTTGCAAAGGTGCGGCGCAGGAGCTGGTGGAAGTGCAGCGTTGCGCTCGGCTGTACCACGCTCTAGCCGAAGGCGAGACGAGGGAGAATGAGCGACTCCTTCGCGCGCGAGCTCATCTTGCAGGCCCGGCGGGGAATGTCGTCCCCGCGCCTGCCCTGAGAATGACTATCCTCCTCGAGATTGTATCTACGACGCTGCGCCGCGTCTCTCGCTTACCTTTTGCACGAAGTCGAGGCGCGAGTCGGCAAATCTCTCCCCTGAACGCTTCAGCGTAGCTTGTTGCGGTGTCGCATGAATTGCACTGTCCATTTATTACATCGAGAGAAGGGAGACATTTCGGTCACAGAGGTGTCACTCCATACGGCAGGCCGAGGGAGTCAGGCGAGGGGATGGGCCAATTATCGGGATTAGGCGAAGAGGACGACGAGGCCGCCGACGAGCGAGAGCGCGCCCGCGCCGGCGGTCCACTGAACCGTCGAGGCGCCGTTGCCACCGCCGCTGCCCGAACCCGAACCCGAGCCAGAGCTCGAGCCAGAGCCCGAGCCGGAGCCAGAGCCGCCCATTGTCGAGGTCATCGAGCCGGCAGTCGTGTTGACCGAAACCGAAACGTTGGCGCGGTCGGTGTCGATGATGGCCGGGCCGGCAAGGACGGACGCATCCGAGAGCGAAGGACCCGTCGTGAGCATGACTGCGCGCAGAGCAGCGAGTCCATCAGCTCCCGTGCGTAAGGATTCTGGAAGAGATCGAAGTTGACGCACCGTAGGTCTGGCCAGTCATCGTCGAGTTAAGCACGCACTTGCCATTCTCCCAGGTCGAGAAGGTCGGGGTGAGGGCAGTCGCAAAGCCGCAGTACACAGTGCCGTTGCTCTGCACGGCGGACGAGTTGACCGGCGCAATGCTCAGCATGGCGTTCGACGTGAAGTTGGTCGACGTGACGTTGAGCGCCGGGTGGCCCATAATTGCGGGAATGTTGCTCGAGCCGCAGTTGCTGCCGAGGAACGGAGAGACGAGCGTGACGACGCTAGCCGCCGAAAGAGGCGCGTCGAAAGGCGTGGGGAAGGGGCTGTAGTGGTTGAGGTACCGGATAAAGGCGTTGTGACGGGCCTCGACGGTGAGGATCGAACCGGCGGCGGTGAGCTGAAGAGCGTGAGGGAGCCGTCAGCTGGAGATCATCACATGAGCAGCCTGGACGACTCACGTAGTCGGTCGAGTTGATTGAGCCCGCAGCGCCCAAGTACGCGCTCACGCCGACACCCTCAATCACTGCACATCCAACGGTCAGTCAGATCGAAGATACGAGGGTAGGAATAGGGCACACCTTGCGAGAGGGCGAGGAACCCAGCAACCCCGTCGTACGGGAAAGTGTAGTTGCAGGCTTCGACGGGCGTGGCGCCAGCAGCAGACAGCGCCGACGTGAGGAACTCGACGTGCGTGCTCTCGTCGCGCGCGACCTGCTGGAGAACCGGGTACAGACCCCCGAAGCCCGCCTTGGTGAAGTCGTCCTGCTTGAACTTTTGCAGAGCGTTCGAATAGAAGTTGTCTTCCAGGTGCTGTTTGCATCGCAAGGTAAGCGGGAGTTCAATGCAAAATGAACCCGACGCTATGCGACGCACTTCAAGCGCGAGGGCAAAGTTGAGAATCGTGGCGTCCGGGACGCCAGTCGTGACGGATTGACGCTTGTCAAGGCGACGGCGCGTGAGGCTCGAAATGTAGTCGCGCTTGAGTTGCGCAATGTCGCCGTTCGAGATGGCAAGGCCGGCAACGCTGCCGATACCGGCTAGGGCGGTGAGAGCGAGGGCAGTGCGCATTGTGGAGATGAGAGGAGCGAGCAGGAATCAAGGGAGAGGGGACGTGTGAAGAGAAGGGAAGAGAGAGAGAGAGAGAAAGAGACCTGTCAAGCGAGCGGAAACGCCTTGCGGCTGGGAAACAACCCCCACGCTGCGAGTGCAGACAAATTGGTGGTTCGACGGTCTGGAGACGCCCATCTGGTGACAGAAGCGTCGAGAGAAGAGGGAAGGCAGCGAACCGCCAAGGGCGCGTGCCTGGCATAATGAATTGGAGCCGAGTGCCACTCCTGGCATCGAAGCTGCCACGTTAAAATAAGCCACACGTCGAATCCAGGCAAGTTCCAGCAGCTGCAATGCGCGGCGCAGGGTCGAGCAACTTTGCGCGGCCTCCGGCAGAGCCCAGCGAGCTACCGCAGAGTCCTCCTTGTGTGCCCACATGTGGACGAAGAGCTGCGTGGGCTCTCGAAAGACCGCTCGGTCGAGGCCCGTTCAACGGGTCGCCTGAAGGTCGCCTAGTTTATTGCCTCGTCATCGAGGTCGATGTTGGACAAATCGCCCAGGGCGCAGAGAGGCACGATTCGCGCAGGAGAACCTAGTTACTGAGTCCTCCCGGTTTCGCAGCCGGGAGAGTGAGCAAGACCGCGGCGCCGTTGCTGGCTCGCGCAGGCAGAACGAAGCGAGCAAGAGATCGTCGCTCGAGGCGGTCCAGCACGGCAGCGAGCGACGAGCGACTGCTCTTCAGGGGAGGCTTCACTGTGCGCCTCCCCCTGTCCTGCGTCGGTCTCTGCCGTCTCGTCCTGTTCGCCAGGTGTGCGAGCGTAACCTGGCAGCGTCGATGAACAAGGACGATCCGCCATCAGTCAGACCGACGAGGAGCTTGAATTCGGGGAAAGTTGAGTTGCGAAGGTGAGATGACAAGAGCTTGACTCCGAACTCCTCTCGCACCTCGGCACCGTCGCCTGACAAGCTCGAGGCTAGCCGCCGCAGACGCGCGGAAGCTCGTCAACGCCGCGCGCAAGCCACAGAACAGCTTCGCGAGCCGCGAGCCCGGATCCTCTCGTTCTTCGCCATGGCTCCCGCCGCCGCCTCACCCCTGCAGCGTGCACTCCAGCGCCTCCAGGACTTGCCGCAGCTCGCTCTCCCGACCGACTACCCCCGTCCGGCCGGCGACAACGCTCTCTCGCTCGTCGAGGCACGCGAGGTTCGCCAGCTCGACCACCGTACCGGAGCCGCCCTCCTCCGCCTTTCCCTCTACGACGAGCAGGAAGGCGAGAGCGAGGACGACGACGACGAGCCCTCGTCCATCCAGAGCCGTCTCGGCGGTGATGTGTCGGCGAGTCGTGCCCGCGGCCCGACTGCCTTCCACCTCCTCCTGGCCGCCTTCGCCGTCCTCCTGCACCGCTACACGGGCGACACCGACCTCGTCATCGCCACGTCGTCCCCTTCGTCACCTGAGCCGCTCCTCCTCCGCATCAAGCTCGACCCGAGCGATTCGTTCTGGAGTCTTGTCAAGAGCATTCAGTTCCTCGAGCAGGAGGCAGAAGACGACAAGGTGCCTTACCAGGACCTGCTCAACGCGCTGCCCGGCTACGGCAAGGACGCGCAGAACGAGAGCGGCCCCGCTCCGCCACCCGTCTTCCGCGTCCGCTTCTTCGACCAGACCGACGCCCCGGACTCGTCCTTCCTCGAGTCGACGTCGCTCACGTCCGACCTCACTGTCTTCGTCTCGACCACCCCGTCCGACGATCAGTCGGTTCCGCAGACGCCGACCGCGTCTGGCAGCGGTTCAGCGACGCCCCTGACACCCTCGTCGCTCCGCACGTCGCTTCAGTTCACGCCCCCGCGCATCTCCCTCACCCTCTCGTACAACTCGCTCATTTTCTCCCAGCCGCGCGTCTCCCTCACCATCGACCAGCTCACGCACCTCCTGCACCACGTCTCTGCGCACCCGCAGGACCAGATCGGGTCCATCTCGCTCCTTACGTCCAAGCAGCGCAAGCTCCTCCCCGACCCACGCGCGGACCTCGAGTGGACCGGCTACCGCGGTGCAATCACCGACATCTTCTCGCGTAACGCACAGGCGCACCCGGACCGCACATGCATCGTTGAAAGCCTCGCACCCGAGGAGGTCGGCGGCAAGAATGGTGAACGCACCTTCTCGTACCGCCAGATCGACGAGGCTTCCAATGTCCTGGCGCATCACCTTATCGCGAACGGCGTGCAGCGCGAGGAGGTCGTCACCGTCTACTCGACGCGTGGCGTGGACCTCGTTGTTGCCGTCATGGGTATCCTCAAGGCCGGCGCGACGTTCTCCGTCATTGGTACGTTCTCTCGTCCGCTGCTCGCGTTCCTCAGGCGCTGATCGTTGCTTGCCTGTAGACCCGGCATACCCTCCCGCTCGTCAGACGATCTACCTTCAGGTCGCTCAGCCGCGCGCGCTCGTCATTCTCGCCGCTGCGGGCTCGCTCCTCCCGCCCGTCCGGCAATACGTGTCCGAGAAGCTCTCGATCCGTGTCGAGGTCCCGGCGCTGCAGCTGACGTCCTCCGGCCTCGTGCTCGGGTCCGCATCCGACCCTACCGACGCATCGAGCGATGTCTTCGCTGTGGTGCAGCCGCGCGCGGGCGAAGCGCCTGGTGTGCCTCTCGGGCCGGACAGCGTCGCGACGCTCTCGTTCACGAGCGGATCGACGGGAATTCCGAAGGGCGTGCGCGGCAGGCACTTCTCGCTCACGCACTTCTTCCCGTGGATGAAGGAGCGGTTCGAGCTGAGCGAGGAGAGCCGTTTCACCATGCTCAGTGGTATTGCGCACGACCCCATTCAGCGCGACAGTGAGTTAATACTGACGTTTTATTCGAAACGAGTTTAGCTGACGGCGGTCGGCGCCCACAGTCTTCACGCCGCTCTTCCTCGGCGCGAGCCTCTACATCCCGACGGCCGAGGATATTGGCACGCCCGGTCGCCTCGCAGAGTGGATGGCCGACAACGCCGTCACCGTGACGCACCTGACGCCTGCCATGGGTCAGCTCCTCTCGGCACAGGCGACGCGCCTCATCCCTTCGCTCCGCAACGCCTTCTTCGTCGGCGACATCCTCACCAAGCGCGACTGCACGCGCCTGCAGCAGCTCGCGCAGAACTGCCGCATCATTAACATGTTTGGCACGACCGAGACGCAGCGCGCCGTGTCATACTTTCCTATCCCGCCCCTCTCGGAGGACGCGACGTTCCTCAAGACACGCAAGGACATTATGCCCGCCGGCCAGGGCATGATCAACGTGCAGCTGCTCGTCGTCAACCGCGCCGACAAGAACCAGATCTGCGCCGTCGGCGAAGTAGGCGAGATCTACGTGCGCTCGGGCGGCCTTGCCGAAGGTTACCTCCAGCTCCCGGACGCGACGCGGGAGAAGTTTGTCGACAACTGGTTCGGCGCGGGCGTCGAGCGCGACGACGCGATTGCGCGGGGCGACGCGCCGTGGAAGCCGTACTGGCACGGTGTGCGCGACCGCATGTACCGCACCGGCGACCTCGGGCGGTACAACCCGGACGGGACGGTCGAGTGCACGGGGCGTGCCGACGACCAGATCAAGATCCGTGGTTTCCGCATCGAGCTCGGCGAGATTGACACGCACCTCTCGCGGCACCCGGCCGTGCGCGAAAACGTCACGCTCGTGCGCCGCGACAAGTACGAAGAGAAGGTCCTCGTTGCGTACTTTGTCCCCCTTGTCGGGAGCAAGGAGCTCGAGGGTCTCGTCTCGGGCGACGAGGACGACGAGGACGCCGATGCGCTCAAGGAGGGTGGGAACAAGGTCTCGCAGAACGAGGTCGCCAAGGGCCTGAGGCGCTACCGCAAGCTCATCAAGAACATTCGCGAGTACCTCAAGACCAAGCTCCCGTCTTACTCGGTTCCGTCCGGTGCGTCTTCCTCTACCCGTCCCTCTGCTGCCCTTCCGCTGACTCCGGAGCCGACGCGTACAGTCATTGTTCCGCTCGCGCGCATGCCGCTCAACCCGAACGGCAAGGTCGACAAGCCTGCGCTGCCCTTCCCCGACACGGTCGCTGCTGCCGCGGCGACCGTTGCCGGCCCCTCTGCCTCGTCCTCGTCGGCTACGCAGAAGCTCACGGCGACCGAGCAGACCATCCACGACATCTGGCTGCGTCTTCTTCCTTCTCCGCCCTCTGAGATCCCGGTCGACGAGTCCTTCTTCGACCTCGGTGGCCACTCGATCCTCGCCACGCGCCTCATCTTCGAGCTGCGCAAGTCGCTCGCTCCCGGCGCGCCACTCGGCCTCGTCTTCGACTTCCCGACGATCCGCGCCCTCGCACAGGAGCTCGACTCGCTTCGTGACGCTGACCTCGGCCTCGCCGCCGGGAGCAAGAAGGCGAACGGCGCCGCAGCCAATGCTGGGGGCAGCGCTGCCGGCGGTGCCGACGAAGAGTACAGCGGCGACGCCGAAGCGCTCGCCAAGACGCTGCGCGAATCGTACGCCGCGCCGGAGAAGCGCGACGGGCCGAGCACCGTCTTCCTCACGGGTGCGACGGGCTTCCTCGGCGCGTACATCCTCCGCGACTTGCTCGACCGCTCGCGCCGCGGCGAGCAGGTCCGCAAGGTCATCTGCCACGTGCGTGCTGGGTCGAAGGACAAGGCGCTCGCGCGGCTGCGCGAGAGCGGCGAGGGCCGCGGCGCGTGGGACGAGAAGTGGGTGGGGGAGGGCAGGCTCGACGTCGTCGTGGGCGACCTCGAGGGCGAGAAGCTGGGCATGAGCGCCGAGGACTGGGAGCGCGTTGCGCAGGAGGCGGACGTCATCCTCCACAACGGCGCAATCGTTCGTCCTCATCTCGCTCATTCCGGACCACACCCTCGCTGACTCTCCTGCCGTGCAGGTCCACTGGGTCTACCCGTACAAGCAGCTCCGCGCAGCCAACGTCCTTGCAACGCTCGCCGTCATCGAGCTTGCAGCGACGTCGCGCCCGAAGGCACTCGCTTTCGTCTCGACGACGGCCGCGATCGAGAAGGCGCACTACGTCCGCCTCGCCGACAGCATTGTTCAGGCTGGCGGCAAGGGTGTGTCCGAGTCGGACTCGCTTGACGCGGGCAAGACGGGTCTCAAGGGCGGGTACGGCCAGTCGAAGTGGGTCTCGGAGCGCCTCGTCCTCGAGGCCGGCCGCCGCGGTCTCGCTGGCGCCATCGTCCGCCCGGCCTACGTCGTGGGTGACTCGTACTCGGCTGTGACCAACACGGACGACTTCTTGTGGCGCCTGGTCAAGGGGTGCATCCAGCTCGGGCACATCCCGGACATCCACAACACGATCAACATGGTTCCCGTCGACCACGTTGCGCGCATCACGGCGTGCGCGGCGCTGCAGGACCCGACGCAGGCGGCGCTCAAGGTGCACCACGTGACGGCGCGCCCTGCGCCGCGCTTCAACCGGTTCCTCGCGGCGCTCAAGCTGTACGGGTACGACGTGTCGGCGACCGAGTACCTGCCGTGGCGGACGCTGCTCGAGCAGCACGTCATGAAGGTGCAGGACAACGCGCTGTTCCCGCTGCTGCACATGGTGCTCGACGACCTCCCGACCTCGACCAAGGCCGCCGAGCTCGACGACTCGAACACGGTCGCGCTCCTGCGGCAGTGGGGCCAGCCCGAGGCTGTCACCGTCGACGATGACCAGATGGGGCGGTACCTCGCGTGGCTCATCGCTGCGGGCTTCCTCGAGCCGCCGGCGGGCGCGGGCAAGCAAGGGGTGCGCGCGCTCCCGCAGCTCGAGCTGCAGGCCGGCGGGGCGCGGCAGATTGGCCGCTCGTCGGCAACCAAGTAGATATCTCCAAAAAGACGTGCAAAGCATGGGCACACTTCAGTTGTCATTGGCATTTCTCTGCGTGCGCCGTCGCCGAGAGCCGTCCGTTCCGCTGTCTCCTCTCTTCGTCACTCGCATTCCTCTCGTCTTTCCTGCTCTTGCTCTGCTCTAGAGCACACGGCATGGGACCTCTTGCGCGGCCCGTGTCGTCTGCGGACCTGCACCGCCGCGCGAGCAGCAGCGTGCTCCCGCCCGCGCCCGCGCACCACAGCGGCGGCGGCAGCGGCGCATCGTCGTCGCGGCTCAAGCTGGGCCTTGCCGTCGAGCGCGACGCGTACGTGGCGGGCCAGACACTCCGCGGCGTGCTCGAAGTCGCCGTCAAGGGCGAGATTGCGCTCGGAGAGATCGGCCTCGAGCTGTGCGGAACCGAAGGTGCGTCCGTCTCGCCTCGCTCGGAGCGCTGCAGAGCCAGCGCACGCCCTCGTGCTGGCTGATTGAGTGCGGCGAGCACCTGCACGCCCTCGCGGAGCTCGCCGTCGAGCTGCGAGGCGCTAGCTCCGTCGATTCATCCAACTTCTGGCGGCCATCTCTCGTTCGGGCGCAGCTCTGGGCCACACGAGCAGTCGTTTTGCTCAATGTGGGTGCTTGAATGCTGACACATACACAAATCCGTCACACAGAGCTGCGATCGCGCGACCACACCTCGACTCGCCGTCTCCTCGCAACCCGCGTCGACTTTCAAGGCAATGGCCTCCCGCCGAGCAACGCAGTCGTGCCCGGGTCCAGACCCATCCAGTCGTCCTTCTATCCGGCCCTGCCCGGCCGCACCCGCTTCGCCTTCACTTTCATCATTCCCGCCGACATGCCTTCAACGTGCGCCCTCGGGTCCAATGCCACGACTCGCTACGAGCTGCGCGCCTTTGCAAGCTCGCTCTGCGACGGAAACGTCGACATCCGCAGCGAGAAGCTCGAGGTGCGCGTCGTCGAGCGCTGGGCAGACTGGCGCGAGGGCGAGTGGAGCAAGGGCGTCAAGCGCTCGGCGAGCGAGAAGCTTGCCATCGGTGGCGACGGCAAGCTCGATCTCGTCGCGAGTGTCGGAAAGGGCGAATGGGTCGAGCGCCCGCCGAGGCTGTTCTGGCGCGCAGACGCAGACATGGAGGTCGCGGGCAAGGGCAAGATCGAGGTGCACGCCAAGGTGCACAACCTGAGCAAGCGCCACGTGCGTCTCTTCCTTCCTCACATTGCGTTCCCGTTCTCAGGCTCACGGGTGTCGCGCGCAGGTGACGGGTGTCAAGGTCTCGCTCGTTCGCCGCCTTCGCATCCTTTACCCTGCCGACTCTCGCCCGCTTGTCGAGCCGCCTATCGTCTCGAGCACGATCCTGACCGAGAGGTTCCACGGCATCGACTACGACGTCCGAGCCGGCGGCGAGCGAGACGTAGTCTTGCCGCTGCAGGTGCCGACGGACGAGTGCTGGACGGTCAGGAAAGGATCGCTTTTCGAGCTCGACATCGTCGCGCGGGTCGAGGTGGAGTGCGGGTTCCTCCAGTGCGTCGCTCTCGCTTCGCGAGCGTGATTTACTGTCGTTGACTCCGCTCGTGCTACAGGAAAGCGCTTACGGTCGACCTACCCATCTGGATCGCACACCCGCTCTCGCTGCCGAATAGCGCTCACCGCTTTGCAGACGAGGAGCGTGCGCGGCTCGCACCAGTCCCTCCTGTCACCGCTCAGCCGTCGATCCCGTACTCGCCTTCGACGGTCGGCTTCGCGTCGCCTGCGCCGTACCAGGCCATGTCGCCCGAGCCGTACGCTGCCAGCGCCGCCGATCATCACCTTCCGCTCCCCGGCACTCCTGCTCCTGGCCAGCAACGTTATGCTGCCTCGGCGATCTCGATGTCTTCATCCGTCTCGTCGCCCGCGATGTACCCGCCGCCCACGCCGGCGCCCTACTTTCCGCCACCTCCCGCCGCACCTGCCGAGCTGTATGATCCTGTCCCGGCAGCGCAGCCGAACTCGAGCGGCTACGTGCACTTCGACCCGACCGTCCCGGATCTCACGGCGTCGCGCTTCCTCGATAGCTTGCAACAGCAACAGCCCGGGCAGGTGCACGTCGCACCCGAGTCGACCTTCTCGTCGCATGTGTCGGCGCAGTATTCGCCACTGCCGCCGCATACAGCCGTGGCTCCACAGGCGCCTCCGCAAGGCTACGGCTCGCTCTCGCACCCTCACCAGCCGCAGCACTTCGCCTTTCGACCACCCTCGCGCGCGTACACGATCGCGTCGGAGCTCAACCTCCCGCCACACGAAGCCGCGCAGGTTGAGGCAAACCTCGCCCCCGTCGAGCCGTACAGCGGGATGAGCCGGGCGCACCAGCACTCGCGCACTTCGAGCGACCTGCCGTACCTCCAGCAGCAGGTGCAGCGTGCACCGTCGCGCATTGGCGAGCGCGTCAGGCAGAACAGCGCGCCGCCCGCGGCTCACTACGGTCACGGCGCGGACGGCGAGAGCCGGCTCGACATGCCTCTTCCGCCTTCTCCGCCCCGCCTGTGCCCGAGCCCCGTCCCTTCTCACCGTGACGACGCGCGCTCTCCCTCAACCGTCGAGTCGGCTATGCCTCCGCCGCCCGTGCCAATGCGCAACCGCCCGCCGATGCAGACGCCGCCGCCGCCGTCGCCGAGCTCGCACTTCCGCGCGCAGTCGCGCTCGCCATCCCCTTCGCCCGCCGAGCCCGTCTCCTCCTCGTCCGCCTTCTCGCAAGTCGGCTCGATGGCCACGCCGTCAGGCTTGCTCGAGACGATTGGCGAAGACGGCGAGTCGCAGGCGGGCACGGCGCGCAGCGCGATGCTTCCCGCCGGCATGGCCGATGCGCTCAAAGCCGATGCGGACGGGCGCGAGCTGGGCGACCTCGAGGACAGTCCTGGTCGGAGCAGCGCGCAGGACCTCGAGGAGCTCGTCGAGGAGGAGGAGCGCCGCGCCGAGCGCGAGAAGGCGGAGCGCGGTCAAACACACCAGGAGGAGAAGAGCCCCTCGCCGCTGCCGTTTCCGACTGGACACAGTGAGCGGACCAAGGACAAGGACGCTCGCCCGCGCGCGCAGGACTTGTTCTCGCCTACCTCGTCGTCGCCCGTCCCGCATTCTTTCCCCTCACCTTCCTTGACTCTCTCGGCTCCTCCGCCGAAGCGCGAACTCAACGGCCTTTCCGCGCTCGAGAGGCGCCTCCTCTCGCGCCCGACGACGCCGGACCTGTCTGCGCTGTCGCCTTCTCGCTCTCCCTCGCCCATCAAGCCGCTCGGCAGCCCTGCACCGCATGGTTCGTTCAACACGGCGGACGGCAGTGCGCTCCGTGCGCGCAGCATCACTCGCGCGAGTCGCGATGCGAGGATGGCAGAGGAGCTTAGGCGCGCGGAGGAAGATCCTGCCGAAGCGGTCCGGCGCGCAGTGGCCAAGGCCGAGTGGGCGAAGAAACCTGCTTTCGTGGCGATGAAAACGGCGCAGGACGAGACGCCGATTGCGATGGTGAAGAGCGAGGAGTCGAAGGAGATCGAGACGCAGGGGAAGATGAAGGGAGAGGCGGCGGTTATGGACGCTCGCCAGGAATTGGAGGACGAGTCCTCCTCAACGTCTCGTCCAGCGATGTACGAGCCGCTCGTGTCGACGTCGCCGTCACCTCCTGCCGCCGCACAGTTCATGGTTCAGGACGTCGCGCCGCCATCGCCCCGGCGTCCGCTGCCCTCGCCGCCCCCTTCGCCTCGTCGCGCTCTCCCTTCGCCGCCTTCACCCGCTCGTGCATCGGCTTCCACCGAGAGCATCTCGCGCACCATCGAGCCGATCAAGCTCTCCGATCCTCCTCTATCGCCGTCGAAGTCAGCCAACCGCCCCGTCTTCACCTCGAAGCGCAGCACCCTGCCTCCTCCGCCCACGGAAGTGCCGTTCTCCCCGCCCTCGCCGACAGAGGCGAATGGCGCACCGCCGTCGCCCCGCAAGTCGCCAAGCAAGGCAGCCGCGCCGTCGCCGTGGTCGAGCCGCCCTTCGCCGTGGTCCGCGCGGGCTCACTCGCCGCTTCCTGCGAGCGCGTCAGCCCCGGTCCTCCATCCCGCAGCGGGGACCGGGGCGCAAGCGGTACAGGCGCCGCGCTCGCCTATCACGGCCGCTTCGGTCGACCCTGCTGGACGCAAGGTCGTCAACGCTGCCGAGCTCAAGGGGCTCAAGCGCGACGCCGTCGACCGCATCGCGGGCTGGCTCAATGATGCCGACACAGAAACGCCTGCCGATGCTCAGGCCGCTGCGGATGCCGCCGAAGCGCCGCTTCCCTCGAAGCGTTTCACGATCGAGTTCGGTAGGCTTGCACCGGCGCCGCCTTCGTCGTCGAGCGGCGCAACTTCGACCGCCGCCTCGCCACGGCCGACTTCGCCCTCAACCTTCACCGCCTCGCAGCGCGGGCACAAGCCGACGCACTCTGAACCGGGTGTCGCCCAACTTCTCGCCGCCGAGTCGCGCGCCGCTCTTCGTGCAGCAGAGGAGCAGGCCTCGCACGCCATGTCGCGCTCGTCGGCCGTCAAGAAGGGTCTCGACGGGTACCTCGCCGCGCTCAAGAGCGACGCGGAGGTGCACAAGGACGATCTGGCCCACAAGTCGGCGAAGGCAACCAAGCCTGGCAAGGTCCGCAGCGTCGCGTCAATTTGGGCTGAGCGGGTCGAGGAGGCAGACGTGCGTTCCAGTCTTCGTTCTGCTCGACGGAGACGCTGACTCATCTGCTCGATAGCGCGAGCGCACTGCCTCGCCACCTCCGACGATGGGGCACAAGCCGACCAAGTCGCTGTCGTCGATTCAGCTTGGCTCGGCTTCTTCGCCAGTGTCATCGAAGCCCCTCGCACCCGTCGACAACTCGGCTGCACCGCCTCGCACGCGCCCTATGTCGCTGCAGGTGTCGCCGAGCGCCGGTCGCTCTTCGCCCGCCAAGCCGTTCCTCAACACGACTCTCGGTCGCCCCTCCGGATCCGCCGCCGCTTCGACAAGCGCAAGGAACATGCGTGTGCCGAGCCCTGGGAAGCTGTCAGTCTCGGAGAGCGCGCCGACGGGCTTGGCCAGCAGCGGCGGGAAGAAGGTCGCCGACCTGCTTGCCCGGTACCAGCAGCAGATCGCATAGTTTCCGTCTCCGTCATTTCAGCATCCGCATAGACACTCTCTCGTCCTCTTTCGCATAGCCTGTAGACTCGCGTCTCTTCTTGCCTGTCGTATTGCGAGCCTCTTGTTTGCCTCACCTCCCTGTTCGCTTTGGTCAGCTTGTGCACAGCAGGAACGAAAGGCGTGAGATAGCGGCAGATGAAGAACTACAGGAACAGCTGGAGGGGGTATCAAGAGGGAGTCGCCTAACGTCTAGGGTCCCGCCATCAGCTCGGCCGGGAAGGCAAAGTCGGTCTGGTCCTGGTGCTGCTCGCCTCCTGCGCTGTACGCGATCCGCAACCGCAGGCGCACTGCCGCACCCGCCGCGCCGACCATGACGCGCAGCTGCTGCGTCTCGGTCGCGCCCGGCTGGACGTCCGGCGTGGACATGGCGAGCATCTGGAGCTTCTGCGTCTTGGGCACGGCGGCCTGGAAGTTGACGCCCGAGATGGGCGCGCCCGACGTCGACGTGAACTTGGCGAGGATGTTGGCGACGTTGCGGTTGTTCGAGTCGCGCACGGCCGTGAGCGTGATGCGTAGGCCGTTGCGGTTGTACGCTTCGAGCGGTTGCGGGCCGGACGAGGCTGGCGCGGCGGGTGCGGGTGTTGGTGCGGGGGAGGCGGCAGCAGCAGAAGAGGTGGCAGAGAGCGAGGAGAAGAGGTCGGCGGAAGGGTTCGAGGAGACGGCAGAGCCGCCGGTCGGTTGCGGTGAGATGCTGGTCGAGCCGAACAGCGACATGATGTCATTGACCGGATTCGACTGTGCGGGCGCGGCGGCAGCAGCAGCCGGAGCGGGTGCGTCGCCGCTGCCGAAGATGTCTGCGAGGAGGTCCTGCGTCGACTGCTGCGACGCAGCCGGGACCGCCGTCGCCGCCGGTGCATCGCCGCCCTCGTCGCCCATGAGGTCGAGGAGTGCGTCCTTGTCTCGCCGCAGCGAGCCGACGGGGCGCTTCTCCGAGACGGTGCCCATGACGGTGGCCTTGATCTCGGGCGGCGGCATGCGCTCGAGGACGCCGCCGCGGATCGAGTCGAGCGTGAGGAGCTTGCCAAACTCGATGGCGCGCTGCTGCAGCTCGAGCTCGACGCTCGAGTCGAAGCCGTGCATCGCCTTGGAGATGCGCGCGAGCTGCTCGGCCTGCGAGAAGCGCGTCGACAGCTTGGCGAGCGCCGTCAGGACGAATTGGCGGATCGTCGTGTTGGTGTAGGGCGAGACGAGGATGCGCTCGAGCAAGTCGAGCACGTCCTTCTCGCTCACTGCCTCGTTCGTCGTCGACTGGCTCTCCTCGTCCTCACCCGTCCCGACCGTCGTCCCGCCCTGCAGCAGCACGTCGCCGTACTCGCCGATAGTCCACACGCCCGCAAGCGTCAGAGCTTCCTGAGAGACGTCGGCGCGGAGGGCAGTGTACAGCTTGTAAACGGTGTAGGACTGGAGATCGGGCGTGTGCGTGACGAGGCGGATGAAGCTGGCGAGCACTTCCTCGCGGACATAGTTGCCGGCCTGTAAGAGCAGGGTCAGCTAGGCCGCAGATACAGGATTGAAGCGCAAACCCACAAGCTTGAGCACGCGGAGGACGGTGTCAATGTGCCACCGCCGGTTCGGTGCAAAGCGCTCTGCCGCGGCGCACACCTGGGTCGTCATGCCGAGCTTGAACTCGTTGTCGGCAACCTCAAGGAAGGCGAGGAGCTCGCGCGTGAGAACGCGCACGTTCGACTCGTTGATGAGCGCGTACGACAGCTCGAGAGCGCGGCGACGGATCGAAATGTCGCCGTCGCGGAGACAGTCGAGGATAATGGCGCGGTGGCGCTGCACGGCGTTCGTGTCCATCGAGACGACCTTGAGCAGCGTGTTGAGCGCGACATAGCGGATGTTGTTGTCGCGATTGCCGAGGAACTTGCCGAGGATGTTGATCGCCATCACGCGCAAGCCGCTCTCTGCCTCGATTTCCAAGATGGTGAGCACCGTCTCGTACAAGATCGAGTTGCCGACGTTCTTGGCCGACTCGGTGTTCGTGGCAACCTGAATGATCGGTCGTCAGCATGCGCAGCCGGCCGGCGTGAGCGCACGGGTGACGCACCTGCGCCAAGATGTCGTTCATCGCCTCGCTCGCCTCGACATCGCCCTTGCCGAGCATGCGGAGGAGGCGGAGGACCTTGACCTGGAGGAAGGGGTCGGTGATGCCGCTGACATCGTGCTCGGGGCTGTAGTTGGTCGTGACGAGCGCCTTGAGATGCCGCACAAGCAGCGGGACGGCCTATGCGCAGCATGTGTGAGCAGGAGGCTGCAAAGCGATATGTAGGACTTGACGCACCTTGCGGAACGGCTCGCCGCCGACCAGCCGCACCATTTCCGTGACGAGCGTGACGCCAGTGAGCAGCACGCCGTGATTGCGGTCGCTCAGCAGGCTCATCGCGCGGCCCTCAAAGTGCTCGACGAGGTCGGGCACCTTGTACAGCGAGCGGAGAGCGGCCAGAGCGGCCTTCTTGCGGATGTAGGCGTTGCCCGAGCCGAGGCAGCGCTCGATCTCGGTGACGAGGTCGCGCGACATCTCTTCCGAGGCAATGTTGGCAAAGGTCGCGAGGGCGAGGGAGACGGTCGAGGCGGAGGAGTGGTTCATGTCGCTGGATCGAGGTCAAGGTCAGCATAATGCCGATCGGGTCCGCTGCAGCTGGAGATTTCGCACTTCTTGAGCGAGTTGGTGACGAGAGTGAGAACCTCCTGGTTCTCGTCCAGGAGCAGCATGATGCCGAGGTAGCCGAGCCGCTTGTCCGTGAACCTGGGTGCAGAGAAGTGAGCATATTGTCGAGCTACTCGTCCACGGGCGAACGCACCTGGGCGAAGCGACGAGCTTCAAGCACTCGATCTGGCCAAAGTGCGCCGGGTAGCCGAGCATGTGGATGTAGAGGAGCTTGGCGATGTTGTGGTGCCGCGTGAACGAGTCTGTGCAAGTGAAGGGCATCGCGCGGAGGTCAGCGCCGCGTTCAAGCAGCTTTGGTGTGCTTCTGAGAGTGCTCGTGCGGTCAGGCAGCTCATCTGCGCGCTGTGTCGTCGAGCGAGTCGGAGCACCACCTCCCGCACAGTCCGCCCGAAGACCCGCTGCATCGCGCCGAGCCCGCGGTTCGAGACGCGCCCCTCTTTGTGACATTTGTACGTTCGCAACGCAGGAGCAGCCGTTGCCCCTGAGCCGCGCGGAGGGCAGAGCGTCGTCGTCACTGACCTTCCTCCTTGAAGCTCGTGCGGATGGCGGCCGACTCCTTGACGATGAGGGCGCGCTCATCTGCGATCGTCTTGGTCGCCCGGATGGCCTTGATCAGGCTCTTCAGGTTGTAGTAGTTCCTGTGGAAGCGGGGGACGCGGGTCAGCGCCGTCGGGTGGAGGGGAGGAGGGTCAAGCAAGGGCGCGCACATCCTGGCTGAGTGAGTGCTGCTCGCACAGCGTGTCACTCGTACTCCAGCGCCGGTGCAAGCGCGTCGGGCGAGGGCGGAAGATGCGCGCGACTCTGGACCACGACGACGCGACGCAGCGAGCAGCTCTCGTTCCCTCGACTCGCTCCATATGACTGGCGTCGACAGTAGCACGCGGTTTCGGACTTTGCAGGGCTTCTGGCGCCGTCGCGCAGGACCCTCTCGCTCGCACGCTGTTGCTGGCTCTCCCGCTTCCTCACAACTTCGCATTGAGACCCGCTCCGTCTGCGAAGTAGTACGAACGCTGGCGAGATGAGGGACTTGAACGCTACTGCTGTCACCTCCCGCGGCCACGACCGCGACCGCGCCCGCGATGATCGCGACGACCACGACTCGTGCTCGAGTCGCTGGCCTGGCTCGCGGCAGATTGGCGCCTCGCGCCAGGCGGGACATAGATCTGGCGGTCTTGCGGATCAAAAGCGCGGTGCTGCGTCATGTGCTACATTGTCAGCGCAGTCCCGCAGCGAGCGAAAAGCGTCGAGCCACGCACGCTGTCGGGCTCGTTCTCCGAGGGCGTGTCCGTTGCCTCCTCGTCGTCCGTGAGCAATTCGGCGCTCTGCGAGTGTCCGCCGATCGAGCTGCCCGTGCGATCCGACGCAATGGAGCTCGCGCCAGAGTCTGCGCGCCGGCGCGAAGCCTGCGGTACCATCAGAGATTCGGACTTCATGTTGCTTAGGGCCATGTGCTCGTGCCCGGCCCGCGGACGGCCCGTGTCTGGATCCCAGTGCTCGGGCCGCTGAGCAGGGGCGAGCCCTCATTCTGTCAGTAATGCTCGACAACAGGGCACATGACCAATCGACTGAGGTGCGTACCCAGGGAATATGCGACACCCGCATGTGCCCAGGCAAGCCATTCTGCGTGTTGATCTCGCGTCCGTTCCGGAGGAGGTACGCGTGCGCGAGACCCTTCGGGCTGCGCATGAAGCGCTCGTACGCCTCGGTCCAGCCCTTCGTGCGCTTGTCGAGCAATTCTGCCTTGCGGCGGGTTGCATGGCCGAGACCTTTATGAGGAGAGATCAGCTGGTCCAAGCGGTGCAGCGCTTCGTCGTTCGAGGTGATGTGTTCCGCACCGTCAGGATGAGCCGCTTCGTTGCGTCGGCTCTTGTGATCTCCGCGCTGGAGGGTCAGGATAAGATGTCTTCCGAGTTCTGCGTGATGTTTCAGATCAGTTGCCGCTGCATGAGAGTGCTTTTGCTCGGGAGGAATGGAACTAGCCTGGGTCAAGATCTCCTGCATCAACCAGTCGCTGGACGGCTGCGACACTCGGGAGACGACCAGCGACGGCCGAGTGGTGTAGGCGCTTCTCGTCGAGCTCGTTGCCAATGCACAGCAGCAGCTCATGCTCGAGGAGGGGTTCGATGGCATCGCAATACTCGTGCTGTACCGTCGTAGGGCTTAGCCTCTTCCCCCCCCCCCCCTTCGAGCACAAGCGAAGGCTCACACACCTCCAGCCTCTTGAGCTGCTGCTCGAGCTCCTCCTTCTGCTCCTTGAGGACGGACAGCCTGGCCTGCGCAAAACGCGGAAGCGGTGTCAGGTCAACTACGATATGACCTGAATTGCCGAGGTTATAGTACGCACTTCAGCTCGCTGTGCATCCTTATGAGATGTCATTGACGACGTCGAGTGCTTCTGCTCGTGGCAGCGAGGACCGATCAGTGCCATAATTCCGCCCCTTTGAAGGGGCCAGAGCGCACCAAAGTCTCTTCCTCGTGCTCAAGCGACTCGAGTGCTTGCCCAACATCTTCACGGGCCGTCTTGGTGTGCGATGCGCTCAGTCAGAAGGCTGAGGCCCGACCGATGACAGAATTGTAAAGTACGGACCTTGACAGCCTTGCCCACGAACTTGTTGGCGATCAGCTTGACGTCGAGACGCGACAGCCACTCGTGCGCATGTTCGAGAATGACCAGCGGATCGCTCTCGCCATCAGCGAGGGGAGGGATATCCTCGGCCGGTTTGGCTGAGCGTCGAGAACTCATGGATGTCGGCCGGCAGGTGCAGCTGCAGCAGCGACTTCCTTGGAGAAGCAGTGAGGAGCAGGCCTGAGACGGATTAGAGCGATGGAAAGACAACACCCGCAGACCACGAGCGGCTTTTCCGTTCGCAATGAGAGGAGACAGTCCGAGACCGGAGGAGCCGCGGTCGTTGGACAGGAGGGGCAGAGTCTCCTCGCACAACGACGCAACTGGTAGAGACGTGGCGAAAGTCATTGCACGTTGTACGGGTATCGAATCTAAATCGGTAGCCAGGCGAGTCGAGCGCGGACGACCATTTCAATAGTGGCGAACAGCGGCGACGCGGGGCGGAACTCGGGCGCTTCTGCCAATGGTCCACCATGCGTGGATGACCTGTGGCATAAAGCAAATATCAATTCAGGGACAGAGGGCTTCTCACGCAAGGAGGTGGCCGGATGAGAAGGCCGTCGCGCCCCGAAGATGCATTGAACACGAAATCGACAACATCGAAAACCAGCAACTCACGCCAGGGATCCAACCTGTAGGATGTACCAGGGTCAGTCCCCGGCACACAATGCACTAAGGCCGCAAATCCACGTACCGAGGATGCACAGGAGGATGTTGATCAGGATGTCGCACGCGCCGATGCCGCGGCCGAGTCGGAAGCACATGGCGATGGGCGGGAGAAAGATGGCCAAGAAGTACAGGCACATCTCGGACGTTGACGACTTGGCGGCCATGGTGCAATCTGCTATCAAGCGGCGAAGAGCGGGTCAGCGGACTGGCACGAGCCAGACGCCTGTTTCCTCGTGGTCGAAAACAAGCTGGTCGTCTCGGATAGTCGGATCAACGCACAGAAAGTCTGTTTGCTGAAGGAGGCAGTAGCCGAGGGGTGAGGCTCGTTGCGACGAAGATCTGCGTGAGCGAGGGTGAGCCCCAGGGGCCGTTGATGGCAAAAGAGAGCTCGCAGATGCTGCCACAGGCTCCAATGAGCACTCACAAGCTGTCGCGAGCTACGAAGGCGCGAGATGAGGGAGGAAAAGGTCAGCTCCCTCCGTCGGACTGATGAAGCTGCCGCGGGAGGAGGCAGGCGCGCTGACGCTGCTCGAGGCTGCCGAGCTGCTTGGACGTGTCTGCAGAGCTGGGCAAGAGTGACTCACACGGTTGTGCGGGTAGCAGAAGTGCGTGAAGAGGTCAAGGAGGAGATGCCGCTTGCACCGCCACGATCACTCGGACGCTGATGACGGCGTACACCAAGTCTCTACCGTGGCAATTGACAACACATCCTACAGCATTCTACAGCTCAGTCTGACCGCGACCCAATCTACACCGCTCGCTGGGCCGCTCACTCGCGAGACGAGGACTACGCGGAAGAAGACCCGGAGGAGAAGGCCAAGAAGCGAGTCTAGTTGGCGGGCTGCACCGCGGCCTTGAGAGCCGTCTCGAGGTCGTGCAAGAGGTCGTCGATGTCCTCAACGCCGACCGAGAGGCGGACGAGCTCGCCATCGATGCCGAGCTTGGCGCGGTGAGCCGGGTCGACGCCGCCGCTGTTGGTGGAGAAACGATACATGCGTCAGCCTCGAGTGATCAGTGGACAAACGTTGCACTTCGTGACCAAGACTGTGAGAGAGATGCCACGCACTGGGTCATGCTCAGCGGCAGCTCGGCGAGCGACTCTACGCCCCCGAGGCTCTCGGCGAGCGTGAACACCTGCAGCTTCTCGAGGAACCGCTCGGCCGTCCCGGTCTCGCTCTGGCTCGCGGGCGCGTCGCTGCGAATGTGGAACGCAACCATGCCGCCGCACGGGAACCCGCCCTCGCTGTCGCGCCCGTAGCCCTCGCGGACGAGCCACCGCTTGGCCTCGTCGCTCAGCTGGTCCCACGCGAGGTGCCTCTCGCGCCTCTGCGCGGGCGTCTCGCGCGCGCGCTTCAGGCCCGGGTAGCGCACGTCGCGCACGAGGCCGCCGCCCCCGGAGACCGAGGCGGCAGAGGCGTGCGAGTCGAGGAAGCGCGCGACGGCGAGCGCGTTGAGTGAGTGCTGCCGCGTGCGGAGCGCGAGCGTCTTTATCGAGCGGATGAGGAGCCACGCGTCGAAGGGCGAAGGGACGGCGCCGTGCGCGTTCTGCAGGAAGCGCACTTTGGAGAGGATCGAGGGGTTGCCCGTCGCGAGGAGGCCGCCGACGACGTCGCTATGGCCCGAGATGTACTTGGTCGACGAGGCGATGACGACGTCGGCGCCGAGCGAGAGCGCCTGCTGCAGGTACGGGTTTGCGAACGTCGAATCGACGACGAGGTAGACGCCGTGCTTGCGCGCGACCGAGGCGATGAGGCGGATCGGAACGAGTGACAGGCACGGGTTCGTCGGTGACTCGACCATGATGAGCTGTGTGGGCGAGAGAGCGTCAGAACGCCAGAGGGAAGCATGCCATCTCGGAAGACGCACCTTGGTCTCCGGCCGGATCGCCTGCTCGACCCTTTCGACGATCGCGCGGTCCTGCTCCTCCTCGCTCTCGACGTCGCCCGCGTCCCCCTGGGTGCTGTAGCTCATGTCGACAAACGTCGTCTGGACGTCCTGGAGCGGGCCCGCGACCTTGAGCTGGTACCTGCTCGTCCCGCCATACACGTCCCCGACGCTGACAATGTGCCCCTGGTGCCCCGCGAGCGCCTGAATGACGGTCGCCGTCGCGGCCGACCCGCTCGAGAAGGCGACGCCCGCCGGGCCCGCCTCGAACGCCGCCGCCGCGTCGCCGTCGAGCCCCTGCGCGGCGAGCGCGGCGGCGAGCGCGGCGTCGGCGCCCTCGAGCGAGGCGACGAGGCGCTCGTACGCGAGGCGGGTCGGGTTGGCCGAGCGCGAGTACTCGAACCCCTTGTGCGAGCCGACGCGCGTCTGCCGGTACGTCGTCGAGAAGTCGAGCGGCGTAGAGACGCCCGACGACGACGAGAGCTCGGGCTCGCTCCCGACGTGGATGGCGCGCGTCGCGAACGCGTGCACGGGCGCGGCTGTGGGTGCGCCGGTGGACGAGGCGAGAAGAGCGGAGTCGCCGTTCGGGAGCGCAGGTGGGGAAGCCTTGGAGGGAGACGCGACGCCGTTCGTGAAGGTCATCGTAGGGCGTGCAATGGGCAGCAGTAGCAGTAGCAGAGAGAGCAGGCCTCGCACGGAAAGAGGCACGAGCGAACGAGCACGAGCGACAGCCACTCCAAGACGTGCGCGATGAGCGAGCGAGCCGACGGCGACGGCAATCCGCTGCTTACGGCATCCGCGGACTTTCCGCTCAATCTTGGCTGACCACCCACTCGCGCTGCTTTCTGAGCTCGCTCAGCATCCAGGGACAGGAGGCAGAGGCACTCAGGCGTGCGAGGACAAAGGCATAACGACGAATGCAATTTGCTTCACTCAACTGCTTCTACCCGCACCCTGTCTCGCCTCGACGCCCGCCCACTGGCCCACCCCGGGCTACACCCTGACGAGCACGCCCATGCTCAAGCCCTGCGCGGCGGCAATGACAAAGAGGAACTGGATGCGGCGCGCGCGCTGCGAGTGCGACGGCGTCGTCTGCATCGCGCTGTTCTCGCCGTGGTCGAGCGGCGACATGGACGGGTCGGGGAGGACGAGGTGGCGCAGCGAGCGGAGCTGCGGAGTGAGGGCGCGCGGAGCGGGGTCAGTACGTGCGATGCGCTGTAGACTCGGAGCCTCGACGACAAAGGGGCTGCCACAGCCCCGAGTCGCAAGGCAGAGGGCTTGAGAGCGATCGGCACGCACCTGGAAGAAGAAGTTTGCGAGGAAGACGTAGAGGAACACGAGCCAGAACGTCCACCCTGTCGCGCCCACGAGCCCGGCGAGGAGAGCAACAATGACCCTGCGAGACGAAGGGCTCCTCTTCCGTCAGTCTCGCTGCACCGCCGCACAGAACAGGGCAGATCGAGGCAAATGACGGCCCCGTCGACGCACCCGACAAACTTGTAGCCCTCGTACGAGACGAGGTCGACGACGGTGCCCTCCTCGCCGATGCCGAGGAGGTAGCACCCGAGCTTGATGCAGACAAACTCGAGGAGGAGCAGGCCGAACGCGCGCGAGGCCGACTGGCCGAGGATGTTGGGGTCGAACGTGCCGGCCTTGCCCGCGATGACGGCCGAGAGGAGGATGTAGGTCACGACGGCCATGACTGCGCGAGTGCGGGCACCCGGGTCAGCCTCCGAGCGGGAGCGTCTGGGAAAGCAAGGAGAGGCGCGCGAGGCGACGCACCGGGGATGTAGAGGTCGGGGCAGTTGAGGTCGTCGCGCGGGGCCTTCCAGCCCTCTGCGACGCCGGTCGACTCGTTGCGGACGACGCCGCGGCTCCAGGGCTTGTGGCGCCAGGGCCAGAGGACGAGGCGGAGCTTGTTGAGGACGTAGCCGTTGGAGACGTTGAAGCTGTGCTTGAGGTGCGCGAGCGGGAGGAGGCGCACAAAGTTCTTGTCGAGGTAGGCCTGCCCCGCCGTGAAGGCGTGCTTGCCAAACTGGACGCCCATCTGGGCCGTCGCGTCGTTCATCATGCCGCCCATGCCGCCTGCACCTGAACCCGCCCCCATGCCCATGCCCATGCCGGGCCACCCTGGCTGCTGCGGCTGTCCTGGTGCCGGGCCTCCCCCTCCTGGTGCTCCTCGCCCTCCCCCTCCTGCCGCTGCTCCTCGTGGTGCTGCTGCTGCTGCCGCCGCTGGTGCGCCGGTGGGTGCCGAGTCTGGCCCGCCTCCCATCCACGCGACGGGGTGAGCGCGGTACGGGGCGGGCTGGCCATAGGCGGTCCCGGCGGGGATGTAGGCGTCGGGGGTGGCGGCACCGCCGTGCGAGTAGGGGTGGTGGGCGGCGGCGGTCGGGTGGTGGAGGTGGGCCGGGGGCGAGGCGAAGCGCTGGTAGTCCGAGGTGGAGCCGAACGCGGCAAAGTCGGGGGGCGGCGGGGACTGGGAGGGGATGTGGGAGGGCGGGTGCTGCGGGCGCGGGTGCTGGAGCGGCGGCGGCGAGCGCGCAGTCTGGGGCCCGCCGTACATGGGCCCGAGCGACGACGTGACGACGACGAGGAGAGGGGAGGGGAGGGGAGCGAGTCGCGAATCGAGCAAGCAGGTGCGGCTGGGGGTGTAGCTGGTCCTTTGAGCTAGCTGGTGTTGCTCGCTGTTCCTGACTCGTCCCTGTGCCTCAGCTGCGAGAGATGCGTCGGGCTGGCGAGCGCTGGGCGGAGCGAGGCGAGCGCGTGCGGCTCTCGCTCTTGTCTGCGTCTCTCCACTCACTCTCCACGTCGCACCTCGCTCGAGCGACCAGGGGCACACTCGAACCACGTACACTGCTACCCCTGCTACCCGCACATCCCACTCGCACCGTCCCCCGTCGCCGTCCCACCCGCGCCGCCTTTTTCTTTTCCTCCCATCTCCGCCGCGCTCCACTCTCTCCCACGCTCGTCTGCCGCCCGCCGAGGCCTGCCAGCGTGTCCTTGGCTCATTCTGCTCACCATCACGCGGCCGCACCGCAAAGTCCGCCTCTCCATGCTACCGTCAGTCCCCTTCCTCTCCCCTCTACACCTCCCGAATGCCGCGTCTCGTCTCGTCGCACGCCGTCGCGCGCCCCCGGACACGATGACAACTGTATTTCAACCCCATCCGAGCCGAGGCGGGCGGTCCTGCTCTCGGCCGTGCGGGACAACATTTACACATCATTCGCTTTTTCCTGATCCACCTCGATTCGACGACGGCGATTCCGCCGACGAGACGAGACGAGACGAGCATGCTGCTGCACGTGGGATCACGCACTAACTCGCAGTCTCTGCTCACAGGTTCTCCTTGCTCTGTGTGCGAGATCTGGCTGCTCTGCAACGAAGTGTCTGTTCTCTCCATGCCCTAGTCGAGCACCTAGCTATCCGCGAGCTTCGTGGCTGTCTAATCTTACTTCGAGAGAAGCCGAGAGACGAGGCGTCGCAAAGACCAGCTTACCACGCAAACGACTCGGTTCGAGACCCATGCGACTGCAGCAAGCTATCTACACCCTCGCCCTCACGCCCGCTCTCCCTACGCGCGCACGATCCCCGTCCCGCTGCGCACGCCGTCCCACACGCACGTTCCCTCGAGCGGGACATACTGGCGCGTGACGAGCTTGATCGCCTCCTGCGCGACGAGGCCGCCGAGGAGCGCCGCCGTCTGCGGGAGCGTCGTGCCCGGCGGCGCGCGCGCACTGCAGCACAACGAGCGACCCTTTACTTGCGTCAGCGCGTGTCTCGAGAGAGAGAGGGTGAGTGAGAGCGGAACGTACACCTCCTTGCACACTTTCGCGAGATCGTCCTTCCACTGCTCCTCGTCGACGCCCATCTCCGCAAGCTTCTCTCCCTCGCTCCACCCGTCGACGAGTTCGCGCGCGAGCCCCGCCAGCTCGTCCGCGTCGCGCTCCCACTCGACGCTCGCGTCCTGCGCTCCTTCCTCGTGCGCCGGTGCGGGCGCGCCGGGGTAGCGCGCGTGCGTCGTGTAGAAGCGAGAGCAGGCGCGGAGGGCGGCGTAGATGTGGAGAGACTGGTCCGGCGGCTGCTGGAACGACGCGGACGAGAGGATCGAGCCTGCGAGAGAGGGGCGCCCGAGTGCGTTAGCACGCAGTCGGGGCGGCGTCGCTCCCCACTCGACAGCGAGAAGAGTGCCACAGAGCCCGAGCTGAGTGTGTCCGCTCGACGAAGAGGACGAGTGAAAGAGAGGCCACGCACCGATCTGCCCCTTGAGCGCGCAACTCTCAAGCTCCTCCCTCAGACTCCGTCCCCAGACGACCTTGAGCCACGCCGCGTGCTTGACAAACGTCTCGACCTCGTCGTCGCCGACCGCGCCCCTGTCGAGCCCGACGCGCTCGAGCGTCTCGGCGACGAGCGCGCGCACGAGCGCGAGGTCGGCGCCCGCCTGCGCCTTGTACAGCTGCTGCAGCGCGACGTAGCCCGACGAAGAGGCCTTCATGTCGGGGAGCGCGCCCGGGAGCGGGAGGAGGCGCGACGGGTTCGAGGGGTGCGAGACAAAGGACCGCACGGCGTGCAGGAGGAGCCAGAAGTTGGAGGACTGCGCGCGAGGGCGACGGAGGGGCGTCAGGTCGCTTGTTGACGAGGTCGTTGTTCATGACTAGTGCGCTTCGCAGATGAAAGAGACGCACAGATGAGGAAACGTTCTCGCACGCGGGGTCGTCGAACAGCGCCTGGATCTCGGACGGAATCTGCGGCGCGCAGTCTCATCGAGTGAGCGACTTCCTCTGCATCGCAGAATGGGATGCACACAGTATGGAGAGCGCCGACGCACCCCAGGCTTTGTCCCTGCGCGGCGGAAGAGCGTCACGGCCTCGTCAAAGTTCTCCTCGTCGCCCTGCCGCTTGAGCGCCGCGACGCCGTCCATGAACTCTTTGCGCTCCTTGGTCCCCGTCGGACCGCGGCCGTCGTGCTGTGCGTGGGTCAAAAAACGCCATCAGCCCGGGTGCCCGGTAGCACAGTCGGGCCCCGCGGCCGATACGACGCGGCGGGGAAGGAACGCACCGCCGCTTTCCATTCCTCGAGCGCCTTGATCAGGATGACGACGGCGGGGACGTGCGAGTGCGCGGCCGAGTCCATCGTCGCATAGTCGTACGAGTGGGCGTGCTCGACGAGCGCATAGAACGGGTGCGACAGGCGGAGGTCGACGATGGATTCCGGGTGCGTCTCGACGACTGTGCACAAGTTGCGCTAGGAAGTCAGTCTCTCGTGCGTGCATGTGGCACAGGAAAAGACGTTGAGCGGTGAGCGACGCACCAGTGAGCTCCTTGACCTGGGTGCGGAGCGTGCCGTAGAAACCGCAGCTCTCGACCTTGATGAGCGGGATACCCTGCTCCCACGCGGCATCCGAGAGGGCGAGGAGGTCGGAGGGCGACTCGACGTCGATGGCGAGGATCAGAGAGTAAGGCGAGAGGTCCGACAGGGAGGAGAGAGGCTGTGCGTGTGCAAATCAGGTCAACGCCAGCTTCTGCAAAGCGACTGCGGCCACCGACAACAGCTCTAGCGCGCAGAACGCACCTGGACGAGAGCATGGCCCTGGACGTCCGAGTTGAGCTCGAGGAGGAACTTGACGACCTCGGACGCACGAGGCTTGCCGAGGCTCGAGGGATCGAGGAAGAAGTTTGCGCCGATGTCGGACTCGTCTACGAGGGCGGGGTCGAGGACGGTGAAGTGGCCGACGTCTGCGTGCGCGCGGGGGTGAGTGCGGGTCGAGCGGAAGGACAAGTGGGGGCGGACGGAGGAGGGGAGCTCACTCGGGAGGACGAGGTTCTTGAGGGTGCTCGCGGCGGTGGCGTTTCCCGAGACGACGAGGACGTGGGCCGTCTCGAGGGCGGCCTGGCCCGCTGCGGCCCAGAGGCGGAGCTGGCGGTCGAACTTCTGCGTGTGGGCGTCGGGGCGGGCCGAAGGCACAGGGACGGCGTCCTGGACGGGGGGCTGCAGCACGTCTTCCGAAGCCATCCTAGCGCAGTCGCGGACACGGTCTGGCAGAGACTCAGAGCGAGCACAGAGAGTGGGGAGGACGAGGACGAGGAGCAAGAGGTCCGAGGCGGAGCAGGTCCGACGCTTTCCTGCTCGCCCCGCTGCAGCCTGCGACGGGCAGACACGCACAGATGGCGCCCGCAGATGCCCGCTACAAGCACACGCAGGCCATCCTCGGCCCGGCCCTCTTCCAAAAGGTCCAGGACGCTCGCCTCCTCGTCGTCGGGTGCGCTCGCCAGCCATACACAGATCGCTGGGTAGCCCGAGCTGACTCCGAGCATCCACAGCGCCGGTGGCATCGGCTGCGAGCTCATCAAGAACCTCGGTACGCGCTTGTCCCGTCTCTCGCCCCTCATCAGCTCCGCCGCATCCGACCCGCTCTCGCTCCCTCGTCCCGCCTCGCAGGCCCGCACTGACTCGCACACACGCGCTGAAACAGTCATGACCGGCTTTGGCAGCGGCGAGCGCGGCGAAATCGAGGTGCTCGACCTCGACACGATCGACCTCTCCAACCTCAACCGCCAGTTCCTCTTCCAGAAGCAGCACGTAAAGCGCCCAAAGGCTGTCGTGCGTTCCCTTGCACCCCTGAGACGCATCAGGCAGCACCTGACGCGTGTCACATGTCCAGGTCGCGCGCGAAACGGCTCTCAAGTTCAATCCGAATGTCAAGATCAACGCTCTTCACCGCAACATCAAGGTGAGTCGCAGTACTTCATTCACGTCCCCTGGGAGCGTATCAGCTAAAGTGCCTCGACTCTCACAGGATGAAGAGTACAACGTCGACTACTTCAAGTCGTTCGACTTTGTCATGAATGCACTCGACAACCTCGGTGCGTTCGTCGATCAGGGCATCTCGAGCGCAACGCGCATGCTAAGCGCGCTAGTAGAGGTACTGATCCAGGGTGAACGCGCACAGACGCCCGTCGACACGTCAACAAAATGTGCCTCGCAGCCGACATCCCGCTTCTCGAGTCGGGCACGTCGGGTTACGTCGGGCAGGTGCAGCCTATCAAGCGCGAGACGACCGAATGCTTTGATTGCACGGGTACGTCTCGCTCACCTCTGCTCACCTTTTTTGACGGGCCTCTCCGCGTTCGAAAGCGATGGCCTGCCTTATCACGGTTGAACTCGCGAGACTGACGCATGCAAGCTTGGTCCGCACAGGCAAGCCCGTGCCAAAGACCTTTGCGGTCTGCACGATCCGCAGCACGCCCTCGACCGCGCACCACTGCATCGCGTGGGCAAAGTCGTACCTCTTCCCGTGCGTCTCCCTTCCGTGCAGCTCGTCTCTCCCCGTAGCCACCAGCCCACAAAAGTTGACGTGAATGCTGTTGAGCGGCGCAGGCAGCTGTTCGGTGCAGACGACGAGGCGGACCAGCAAGAGTTGGACGACGCGGAAAAGAACGGCGAGAACGGTGCGTCGTCTCGCCGCACGCTCGCTGTCTCGACCGTCAGCGAGTGAACGACTGACGAATGCTGCACTGTGGCCTCCGTCGCGCAGTGAACGAGATCCAGAACTTGCGCCAGGAGGCGAAAGCTGTGCGCGAGCTGCGGGCGACGCTCAACCTCGAAGGCGCAGCGCGGCGAGTATTCGACAAGGTGCGCCGTTCGAACTCCCTCGGCGGGGTCTCAAGATACTTCCATCTGACCGCAACGTCCCGCGCATTATCTTGATGTGCACAGGTCTACATTGCCGACATCAACCGCCTGCTCGCGATGGAGGACATGTGGGCGCACCGGAAACCGCCCCGTCCGCTCGACTGGGCTGAGCTCTCGGCCGCACCCTCGGCTGCAGAGGCGAATGGCGCCGCGGCGGCTGAGACCAGCGGGGCGGCGAACGGGGCGAGCGCGCAGGAGAAGGAGAAGGAGGTGGCGAGGATCCAGGACCAGCGCAAGCTCAGCGTGCGCGACTCGTTCGACCTCTTCGTCGATGCGTTCGTGCCTTCTTCGTTCTATCCTCGCAAACATGTGCTCACGTCCGTCTTGACCGCATGCAGTGTCAACCGCCTGTCGGCGCGCTTCGACCCGAACGGCGAGCCGCTCGCATTTGACAAGGATGACGAGGACACGCTCGACTTTGTCGTCGGCGCAGCCAACCTCCGCGCGCACGCGTTTGACATCGAGAGCCAGACAAAGTTCCAGGTCAAGGGTGAGTGACCTCTCCCTCGTATCGCCCGCTACAACCCTGCTGACGTCTCGCCTGAAGAGTACGCCGGCAACATCATTCCTGCCATCGCGACGACCAACGCCATCATCGCCGCCGCGCTCGTGCACCAGTCGCTCAACGTCCTCCGCAACAACTGGACGTCTGCGCGCACCATCTGGCTCAAGCGCACCGCCCAGCGCGTCTTTGACGTCTCGCCGCTCTCGCCGCCCAACCCGCACTGCGCCGTCTGCCGCGTCGTGTACGTCCCCGTGCGCATCGCTCCGGACGTCACGCTCGGCGAGTTTGTGCGCGAGCTCGTCGGCACGGGAAAGGCCGTCCCGTTCGAGGGCGTCGTCACCGTGCAGGAGGGGACGCGCCTCGTGTGGGAGAGCGACGACTTCGAGGACAATGCCGAGCGCACGATGGTCGATTTGGGCATGGGCGCGGGAAAGTTTGTCACGCTCAGCGACGACGACGAGCCGCATTGGCCTGTGCAGTTCTGCATTGGCAAGTGAGTCGCTGCGTCTCCCTCGCTCGTGCTGTATCCGCTCTCCGTGATCGAGCCCGCTGACCCTGGCTCTGATTCGCGCGATTCGCAGCTACCTCCCCGCCGACGCGACCCCGCGAATCCAGCCCGACACTGCCTCCATCCCCTCGCCCATCCCCCTCCGCGCACCTGCACCCGCCCCTCCCGCCGACGGCGACGCCTCGGACGGCGACGACGTCGACATTGTCGCGCAGGCCATCGTGATTGACGGCGCGGCGGCGCAAGACCCCGAAGCGGGCCGGCCGGGCGCGGCGGTGAGCGGGAAGAAGCGCAGCGCGGACGAGGCGCAGCTTGGAGGGGACGCCGGAGAGGAGGGCAAGAAGGCGAAGAAGAGCAGCGAGGACGACGGGGTACTCGTGCTCGACTAGGATGCAACGCCGTCATTCTGCTCGCGTCGACACTGGACTGCTAAGGCCACATTGTAGCTGATGCGCAGTAGGGCCCACTGGAGACGCGCAAGTTTTCGCTGGCACCAGACGTCCTGCTCTTCCTGCATCGGTCGTGTCACATGTCCGCTAGCACTTCACCGACTGCGCTTCTTACTCCGCTGGCTCTCCTTCTCCCCCGCCCGGACCGCGGCCGGTCCGCCCGCTACAGCTGCAGAGACCTCTTCACGTTCGCTGACGGGTCGCTTGCGATTCGCCGATGCTGCGCCTTCGGAGGTTGCGCGGGCAAGGGGAGCGGGACCATCCGACGAGGCCTGGACGTCGGCGTCAACACTGCTGGTGAGGAGAGTGGGGTTGGAGAGGACGCCGCGGTAGGTCTGGCGCAGCGAGACTACGGGGAGAAAACCGAGTGAGCTAGACTGTCTACTCCCGGCACGGGGCAATGCCGGCCCAGAACGGAGTGGAAATGAGGACGCACGGCCGCGCATGACTGCTCGCTGCGGGTTGACCGTGAGCGCATCCTTGGCTTGCGAGGGCGGCATTCCAATCAAAGAGCAGCTGTGAGCGCGTGCAGCCAGTCAGCACGCGAGTACAGCCCATTCGACACGACGGGCACGGCACGCACAGGTTGATGAGGTCCTCTGGCGCGCGCATCTCGCCGGCGCGCACCGCGCCGCTCGACACGACGACGCCCCTGCCCTCTGTCGCGCGCACGACCTCCCTCGCGCCGGCGATCCAGTTGCGCCTGCGCCTGCCCGCGTCGCCCGGCTGGTCGGCGGGGTCGTCGAGGCGCGTCACGCCGCGGAGGACGAGCTCGAAGGCGACGCCGGCGCGCGAGAGGGACGAGATGAGGCCGCGCTTGAGCGGGAAGGGGAGGCGCGGGGAGAGCGAGGGGTCGAGGGTGACGAGGGTCGGGGAGAAGGGCGAGGGCGGGGAGAGCGAAAGCGCGACGTGCGAGAAGGCGGTGAGCGTGGTCGGCGAGACGGAGAGGAGCGTCGTCTGCGGCGGGAAAAGCGGCGCTGTCGAGTTGGCCTGCGGGGCGAGTGTTAGTCGCGGAATCACTCAACACCAGACCGAGGAGCAATGCCCATGCATCGCAACTCGAGACCGCGTGAGAAGGCTGTGCGACTCACAAAGCCGTACCAGCCCTTCTGCCCCGCGCCCTTGACCGCGTCGTCGCCAAACTGCTCTACGTTGATCCTCCAGAGCTGCATGACGAGCCCCTCGGTGCCTGGCGGGGCGGTTCGGGGGTCGAGTTGCGGGAAGAGCGGCGTCGGGAAGGAGAGGAGGGAAGGGTCGAGGGTCGCGGGGATGCTGAGGGTGAGCAGGACGGTCGAGTAGCCGACTGTGAGCGTGTTGCGAGTGTCAGCAGGGTGGTTCAGGCTGCAGACGGGTGCCAGAGGGACAGACGCAGGCTGGCCATGGCGACCTTTCGCTGCATGTCGTCTCGTTCCTGCGTGGTCCAGCTCTGTACGACATCGTAGAGCTGTGTGGGGGTCGCAGGCTGGTCCTTTGCCTTGCCCTTGCCCTTGTTGGGGGCGGCAGAGGGGAGGGCCGAGTAGACGGACGAGGGGAGGTGGAGCGGGACGGCGATCGAGTCCAAGTAGCCGTGCATCGTGCGGGTGACCGTGCGAGTGACTCTGGCACGCTCCTAGATCCTCCTCTTCCCCTCAGCGGCGGTGTGGGAAGGACGAGGGCTCGCTCCCTCTGCCGCTCTCTCCGTTCCGCTCGCCGACGATCGCTCTCGGCCGCTCCCCCGCTGCAGCTCGAGGCGCACGAGAGCGCGACGCGATTGGCTGCGAGCATGGACGACCTCTTTGCCAGCTTCAACAAGCCCCCGCCGCCCTCGTCCGCCCACCCCGCCGCCTCGACTGAGCTCGACTCGACCAAGCCCCTCGCCAGCAGCACCGCGAGCACCGCCACCAAGGGCAAGCGCCCGCTCAGCCCCTCCACCGCCGAGCCCCCCGTCGACGGCGACGCCCTCAAGAAGCTCAAGACGGCCGAGACCGGCCGCGAGGAGCACGGCACCGCCCTCGTCGCAGGCGCAGGGCCAGACGGCTCCCGGCTCCGCGAGGAGGCCTTCACCGCCACCGACGAGCTCGAAATCACCGCAAAGACGACCGTAAAACCCTCGGCCGGCCTCGGAGGCGCAGACGCGCACAAGGACGGCGAGGAGGAGGGTCTCGTTCTCCAGCACCAGGTGCGTCCTGGCGCCCCCTTGCACGTCCAGACTGCTGTGCAATCGCAGCTGGATGCCTCAATAGAGCGGCGAGTCCGTGCAAACTGTGGACGCTCACTCTCGCCTCGTCGCTCCCGCCTTGCACAGGTCCGTCACCAGGTCGCACTCCCGCCCAACTACCCCTACGTCCCCATCTCGTCGCACGTCCCGCCCGCCGAGCCCGCGCGCACCTACCCCTTCGAGCTCGACCCGTTCCAAAAGGTCTCGGTCGCGTCCATCCAGCGCAACGAGTCGGTCCTCGTCTCGGCCCACACGTCCGCGGGAAAGACGGTCGTCGCCGAGTATGCCATCGCGCAGTGCTTGAAGGAGGGGCAGAGGGTCGTCTACACGAGTCCGATCAAGGTGCGTTCCGCTTGCGCCGTCTCGCTTTCGCTTGCACTCTCCTGAACGTCGCTTAACCTACCGGTCTCGTGCTCCTTTTCACAGGCGCTGTCGAACCAGAAGTACCGTGAGATGCTCGCCGAGTTTGGAGACGTCGGCCTCATGACCGGAGACGTGACGATCAACCCGACGGCGAGTTGTCTGGTCATGACGACCGAGGTGCGCATTCGTCCCCGCAGTCCCGCTTGAGTTCAGGGCATTGACGCTTCCTGAGCGTGCAGATTCTGCGTTCGATGCTGTACCGCGGTTCGGAGATCATGCGCGAGGTGGCGTGGGTTATTTTCGACGAGATCCACTACATGCGCGACAAGGGTGCGTGCTTCCCTTGCTTCTGCGGATGATGCACAAGCTTACTTGCCGATCCAGAGCGCGGCGTCGTCTGGGAGGAGACGATCATCCTCCTGCCTCACAAGGTCCACTACGTCTTCCTCTCGGCCACCATCCCGAACGCGATGGAGTTCGCCGAGTGGATCTGCACGATCCACCAGCAGCCCTGCCACGTCGTCTACACCGACTACCGCCCGACGCCCCTCCAGCACTACCTGTTCCCGGCGGGCGCCGACGGGATCCACCTCGTCGTCGACGAGAAGGGCAACTTCCGCGAGGACAACTTTGCAAAGGCCATGGGCGCGCTCGGCGGCGACAGCAAGGGCGAGGACCCGGCGAGCGCGAGTGCGGGCAAGGGACGCAAGGGCAAGACGCGCAAGGGCGCACCCAAGGGTGCGAGGTCCCTCCTCTGTCGCACGATGCACGCGGCACTCGCTGACTGCGCTTGTCGAAACAGGGCCATCCGACATCTACAAGATCGTCAAGATGATCATGATGAAGAATTACAACCCCTGCATCGTCTTTGCCTTCTCGAAGCGCGAGTGCGAGGGGTTGGCGCTGCAGATGTCGAAGCTCGAGTTCAACACGGACGAGGAGCGCGACATGGTCCAGACCGTCTTCAACAACGCCATCTCGGGCCTGTCGGAGGACGACCGCCAGTTGCCGCAGATCGAGCACATCCTCCCGCTGCTCAAGCGCGGCATCGGTATTCACCACGGCGGCCTCCTCCCGATCCTCAAGGAGGTCATCGAGATCCTCTTCCAGGAGGGCCTCCTCAAGGTCCTCTTTGCCACCGAGACGTTCTCGATCGGCCTCAACATGCCCGCCAAGACGGTCGTCTTCACGTCGGTGCGCAAGTTTGACGGGCGCGACTTCCGCAACCTCTCGGGCGGCGAGTACGTCCAGATGGCCGGTCGCGCCGGTCGTCGCGGTCTCGACGACCGCGGCATCGTCATCATGATGACGGACGAGAAGCTCGAGCCGGCAGCGGCCAAGGGCATGGTCAAGGGCCAGGCAGACCGGCTCGACTCGGCGTTTCACCTCGGGTACAACATGATCCTGAACCTGATGCGCGTCGAAGGGCTCACGCCCGAGTACATGCTCGAGCGCTCGTTCTACCAGTTCCAGAACACGGCGAGCGTGCCCAAGCTCGAGGACGAGCTGCGGCAGCTCGACGAGCAGCGCGCGAGCATCGTCATCCCCGACGAGGACAACATTGCCGACTACTACGACCTGCGGCAGCAGCTCGACCTCTTGAACCGCGACCTGCGCGACGTCCTCAACCACCCGACGTACGCGCTCCCGTTCCTCCAGCCCGGGCGCCTCGTCCGCGTCAAGCACGACGACCTCGACTTTGGCTGGGGCGTCGTCGTCAACTACCAGAAGCGCCTCGGCGCCAAGGGCAAGCCGCTCGCGGCCGACGAGCCGCCGCAGAACCAGTACATCGTCGACGTCCTCCTCCACCTCGCCAAGGGCACCGCGCCCGCGCCGGCGTCCGTCTCGGGCAAGAACAAGCATGCCTCGCCCGCGTCGTCGATCGCGACAATCCGCCCGTGCCCGTCGAACGACGAGGGCGAGTTTGCCGTCGTGCCCGTCCTCCTCTCGACGCTCGACGGCATCTCGCACATCCGCATCTTCCTCGCCAAGGACCTCAAGCCCCTCGAGGCGCGCCTCCAGGCCCTACGCAGCGTAAAGGAGGTCAAGCGCCGCTTCCCCGACGGCATTGCGCTCCTTGACCCGGTCGAGAACATGGGCATCGTCGACGAGGCGTTCAAGAAGCTCCTTCGGGTGCGTGCCCTCTGGTCGCGTAGTGATGACTCCGCTGACGAGCTCCCGTCCCGTCGCAGAAAATCGAGATTCTCGAGTCGCGCCTCGTGTCGAACCCGCTGCACTCGGACGCCAACCTGCCCGCGCTGTACGACCAGTACGCGGCCAAGGAGGCGCTCAAGGCCAAGGTCCGCTCGACCAAGAAGCGCATCCAGCAGGCGCACTCGGTCATCCACCTCGACGAGCTGCGCAACCGCAAGCGCGCGCTGCGCCGCCTCGGCTTCGCGACCAACGAGGACGTCGTCGAGCAGAAGGGGCGCGTCGCGTGCGAGATCTCGAGCGGAGACGAGCTCCTCCTGACCGAGCTCGTGTTTGCCGGCGCGTTCAACACCCTCACGCCGCAACAATGCGCGGCGCTGCTTTCGTGCTTCGTCTTCGATGAGAAGGTGCGCTCATGCGGAATCGGCCGCGCGAGTACCGGAAGCTGACTCCCTCGCGTTCATCAGTCGGAACAAACGTCCAAGCTGGGTCAGGAACTCGCGGCCCCGCTGCGCACCATGCAGGAGGCTGCGCGTCGGATTGCCAAGATTGCCATCGAGAGCAAGCTGCCGCTTGTCGAAGGTACGCGCATGACTTGTCCCTCCCTCTCTTGACGCTTTTACTGATGTGTGCCCCCTGCAGACGAGTATGTTGCGTCATTCAAGCCGGAGCTCATGGACGCCGTCTTTGCCTGGTGCAACGGCGCCAGTTTCTCGGACATTACGAAGGCTCGTCCTCCCCTCGTCTCCTCCTCATCTTCCGTGACTGACGAGTCCTGTCATACAGATGACGGACGTCTTCGAGGGCTCTCTCATCCGCGTCTTCAGGAGGTTGCAAGAGCTCATCAGGCAGATGGCGCAAGGTGCGAACCAGGTTTCCCTCTGACCGCCTTTGGCTCCGCTCATTTGCCGCCTGAACTGCAGCGGGCAAGGCGATCGGCTCGGAAGAACTCGAGAAGAAGTTTACGGACTCGTTGGCATGCCTGGAACGGCCGAGCTCTGTCGCCTTCGCGGCCTCTCTGGTGCGTACAGGCCTCCTTCCCTCCCTGCTGGTGTTGACCGCGGCTCTCGCTCTCGCAGTACCTGTGATTCTGCTGTTCGCCTGTATACCGAGTACTTCCTTGTTGCATGCAATCGTCCCTCCGTCTCACTCTGTCGTGCGAATAACGGGGAGGTCTTGGAAGACACGTCGCGGGACGCCGCCAAACATGCTACCTTCGTCGCTCTGTATTCTCTGTGTAGTCTCATGAGCAGCCAGATGGGCGAGTAGCGAAAGGGACGCAAGCGAGGATGGCTTGCGCGGAGGATGAGGCGACGAAGTTCCGCCCTCGGTCCGCTTCCCCTCCACCAGCTCGTCTCGCAGAGCCGCCGCTTCCTAGTAGCACAGAGAACACGAGCCGACCGCGCAGCCTCTGCCGTCTGTCCTGCCCATCTCTCGCTCAATCCGCGCACCTCCCCTCGGCCTCGACGTCGCTTGCACGTGCGCATCATCGAAATCAGCATGCACGGCTTCGCGTCGCCTGGCGCCCTGCTCGTCTTGGCGAGCCTGGCAGCAAGCGCCCTTGCAGCTCCCGCCGAGCTCGGCAGCGCCAGCACATCGGCAGTCGTCGGCTCGACCTCTCACTCCCTTTCAGTCAACTACTCCGGCAACAATGCTCGCGACGGGTCTGACGGCGACTTGCGAAAGTACGACAACAAAGTCGTGCTGCTTCGCCATGGCGAGAAGGGCCGCGACGGCAGCATCGGCTTGAACTTGCGCGGACAGAAGCGGGCAAAGTGCTTGCGCAAGGTCCGTTTTCTCGCCTCCTTTGCGCGCAAGTTTCGAGCTGACGCCACCCGACGAGCAGATGCTCGGTCCGAAAAGCAAGCACAAGGTCGGGCTCGTCATCGCGCAAAACTACAACCGCGAAACGCAGCGCCGTCGCCGTCCGTACGACACGGTCAAGCCGCTTGCCAAGGCCTGGGACCTCGAGGTCAACCTTGATTGCGAGGTCGACGAGCCCAAGTGCGTGCGTAAGGTGATCGAGGAGTATGCGCGCAAGGGCGGGAAGGGCGAGATTGTCGTGTGCTGGGTACGCACTCTCACTCCGCTGCGACTGCGTCTCCCGAGGCTGACCTTCTTGGCTCGGCAGAAACACTCGATCTTGCACAAGATTGCGCGCGAGCTCGGCGCCCGCACTGATGCGTACCCCGATGAGCGGTGCGTTCTCTTCTCGCGCGAGCAGGCGAATTAAACTCATGATCACATTCGGATCCAGCTACGACATCATGTGGACGATCCACCACAACCGCATGGTGACCAAGGAGAGCGAGAAGTGTCCTGGTCTCGACCCGCAGCACACCGACAAGCACGACCCGGACCTCGAGGTCGACTTTGGCTCCGATTTCGATGGTGCCGACGAGGACGACTTGTACGAGCTCATCGAGCAGTACGTCGGCGTGGCCATCGAGGGCGAGCAGGTCCGCCTGGCGCTGGACGAGCTTGATTGATGCGCCTAGATTCGCCTCCTCTCTTACAATCGTTCTCAGCTTTCATAGAACTACCCGTTTCCCGTGTTGTGTAGCATTATACCGTAACTAGCAGACGATACCTCACTTCTGAGACCAGGTCACGGTGAAAGCAACGTTGCCTGGGGAAGGGAAGGCGCCTGCGTTACGACACCATCTCGAGGTCGTCATCATCATCCAGGTCTAGCGCGCCTGGATCCTCCGCATCCTCCTGCTTGACGCCCCCGCCACGCCCTCCGCCGCCGCCGGTCACCGCCGTGCCGAGGATCGCCTCGGTCTCCTGCTTGACGCCAGCCTGCGCCTCTCCCCTCGCCGAGCTCGTACTCGGCGCGCCGCCCTCTCCCGCGCCCTGCGCCGCGGTCCCGCGCACGCCCTGCGTTCCCTTGAACTCGGGCTTGAGCGCCCACATGTTGGCGTACGGGCCCTTGGGGACGAGCGTCGCGACCTCGCTCAGGCAATCGCGCAGGTACACCTGCGGCTGCTGCACGTGGTCGTTGAGCGCGCGGAGGGACCAGTATGGCGCCGTGCCGAAATGCGTGAAGAGCGCGTCGAGGAGCTCGTTCTTTGGAATGCGCGTGTACCGCGGGCCGGCTGCACCCGAGGCTTTCGCCTTGTTGGTCGTGTTCTGCGAGAAGGCGCACACACGCGGCAGTCAGCGCCACTTATGAAAGCGTAGCCGAGAAGCGAGGCAGCGAAAGAAGCATACGGCGAAAGTCGCGACCCTCCCCTTGATGCCCGCCATGCCCATCCCACTCGCCATGCGATTCGCCGTAGCAGCATCAACGTCGAGCATTTTGAGCGTGCGCCGCGGTTCGGACGCTTTGCGCTGCCGCTCGCGCAGGATGCGGGCGTAGGCGGCAGAAGCGTCGGCAGACTGGATCGAGGGGGTGAGGGAGCATTCGTGTGCGACGGTGCCGAGGAGAGATGTAACGCCTGTGAGGATGCGTGCGACCATCAATGACGAGTACTACGCTGGAACAAACAAAGGGGTTGCAAGACTCACGGCGTTTCTTGCGCGCACCCTCCTCGCCGCTCTCCAGGTCGTCCTCGATTTTTTCGCCAAAGACGAACAGGTTCTTGCTGTTCGTGTTCTGCATCGTCAACTTGTACTCGGTCGGGACGCCGTCGGTCGCGCTCGCGGGCCGCTTGCCCTTGACGTCTGGTTTCGACGGCGAGGCGGATTGCGCGGGCTCGTTGAGGATGACGGAGATCTTGGGCTGGCCGGTCGAGTCCTTCCTGCGGATTTGTCATTGGCGCGTCAGTGCGCGAACAGGCAGACGCCGGCGTCGCACTTGCCGCGTGGTTGCAAGGGCGGACTGGGCGGAAAGAGACTTGAAAGAACGCGAACGCACTCGTCAAAGACTCGCACGCGCCCGAGGATTTGCCCCTCTTGCTGTTGCTGCATCCACTTGTCGAGCAAAAATCGCGGGACCTGCGGACACGGCGACCGAGACGAGGGTTAGCCGAGTTGACAGCATGGAGGAAGTGCTAGATGACGGTGTGCTAAGATCCAGGCAGCAGCATCTGCCACGGCAGGTCTGTACTGCGCTTCTACGAGTCGTAGAATGGCCCAGCCTTTCAAGCTGTCGCCCGCGCTGCGTCGACTTCACCGCCTCCTCCATGAAGAGGAAGCTTTGCCCTCCCCCGGAGCAGGCGGTGACGGCTGTTCGAGTCCCGCCAATGCAGCACCTCAGCCATACTCCTCCATTGACCCAAAAAGCATTGCTCGAGCGAGTCCAGAAGAGGTGACTGGCGCCGACTCCGCGACCGCAAACCAGCTCCTTCACAGCGGGCAGCAGCCAAGGGGCACGAGAGAGGCAGCGCAGGCTCGACAGACGCACCTTGCAGAGCCACACGCGCTGCTTGGCCCTCGCCAGGTCGAGGTCCTCGTCCTCGCCGTCCTGGTCGCCTGCCCCACTGCCCGACGACCCGACGCCGGGCTTGTCGTCCTCCAGGTCGATCGTGCCATGCTCTTCCTCGAAAGCCTCGGGCAGCTTGTTGGTTGCGAACGACATCGCGCGCGAGCAGTGAGAGTAAGTGTCGAAGCGAAATGATGAGCGCGGTGAGGAGATGTTACACAGCACCGGTATTCCTGCCTTTCACGCCGCGGTCGTTAGGTCCGCATGTGGCTGCAGCAGGGCTATGTACGAGCTGCAGAGTTCGCGCGTCGTGAACCGGATATTGGCGGGCCCGCGGAGTTTGCACTCGTTGCACGGCGCTGCTATCGAGCGCGAGATCGGGGCTGCAGAAGGCTCGAACAAACGAAGGAACTCGGCTGCAGGTCCATGCTGAGCCTGCATGCGGCGTGCATTCTGGAGTGCGAGACAGGCGGGCGCCCGCGATCTTTCCCTGCTGACGTCGAAGAAGATCGCCCTCGCTCTTCTGCAGCACTGTGCCCTCGCTTGCGACAGCTGCACACCGCTACGATGGCACGACGGGGACCTGGCAACTTGCCCAGCTGGCCCCCGGACGAGCAGGACGGCGCGCAGCCTCCCCTCGCGACCACTAGTTCGAGCGGGTCCGACGACACCGCCAGGGGTGTGGGCAACGCTGGACAGCATGCGCAGGGAGCAGCACGGTCTGCACAAGGTCTGCCGAGTGTCCCGCAGCCCGGCGAGCTCGACGCGCTCGACTTCGGCGCGTGGCCCTTCGCACACCAGCCCCACTCGAATTCGACCGCTACGTCCAGCCCGTACCCAGCCGCGCAAAGACCTGCGAGCCCCTTTTCTCAGCAGACAGGCCAAGGCTCGCACCAGCCCGACTACCAGCACTATGTCTTCCCCCGCGACCCGCCGTCCCAGCCCTTCCCGCCGACCGACTTCATACACCCCTCGTTCTGGAACTCTGCGGGTGCCTCCCCCGGATTCTCCCAACAGCAGCCGTACGGAGGACAGAATCAGCCGGGCAATGGTGTTTCGCTCTCCATGCTCGAAATGGCCACCTCGGACCCTTCTCGCTTTCCTCCCTCTCAGCCGCACTCGACTCTTCCGCCCGCCTCGACTTCCGCTCCATCTAGCCTGATGGCGCTCGACGAACCCGCTTGGCGCCCGACCACGAACGCGTCACCGCCCTTGAGCGCCGATTCCACCCGCGCCTCGAAGCGCTCGCGACCCGACTCGTCGCACTCGAGCACGTCGTGGCCCGGACTGGACCAGTCCTTCGCTCCCGACCAGCCGCGCTATCAGGCCGCAGCTGGCGTCGCGGCTGGCGGCGGGACGAGCTTCTCGACGCATCCGGCATTGCAGCAGCTGTCGCAGCCGCCGCTCGAAGTGCGCCAGGGCGGCGCGCAGGGCGCCTACGCCGCCGCCGGCGCAGGACTCGGCGTGGGTGGGTCATCGGGGACGGTGCAGAGCCCGATGTGGGGAAACGCGCACGCCGGCGCGGTGCCGCCTTCGAGCGGCAGCGGCGGGCCGGGCAGTGGCAGTGGGAGCGGGAGCAACGGCAGTCAGCGCGGCAGCACGAGTACTACCGCTGGCGGGACGGGTACGGGCGGGTCGCGCAAGGACAGCGGGTTCAGCCCCGGCATGTCGATCGACCAGGCCATCGGCGCCGCCAGCAGCGCGCTCGGCGAGTCGTGGCGCAAGGCCGCCGCCGACGAGATCGACGAGGAGGCGTTGCCGGCCGAATCGGGGGCGACGTCTGCGAACGTGGGACCGAATACCAAGCTTGTCCAGCGAGCGGACAAGAGCTGCAAGAAGTGCCGGTGCGTCAACGCCTTCGACTCGTGTCACGTATGCGAAACTGATGCGATGGACTACCCAGAGAACGACGGGTGCGCTGCGACCGCGCGTGGCCGACATGTGCGAGGTGTAAGAAGCGGCGCGAAGCGTGCGAATGGACGGACGTGACCAACGTGTGCGTCGACGTCCCCTCTGCACGATTGATGGGACGTGTTTTGACATCGTGGCCACAGCGACGAAGTCGAGGAGGGTGGCGATGCCGAGCGTATCGCGCGTCTTCAGGCCAAGGTCGCCCAGCTGGAGCGCCAGCTCAAGTCGGCCTCGCTCACGGGCAAGCCAGCGTCGCATTCGCCAGCCGAGTCGCAACGCTCAGGGGAGGGCGCCATGCCGAACAACGTCTTCTCCGTCAACTCGTACCCGATGGACAACGCCGCCGCGTCTGTTTCTGCGGCGGTCCAGGACATCTGGGCGCACAAGTTGCGTCTCGGGTCGGAGGAAGCCGACGTCCTCGCTGCATTCCTGCAGCAGCGCTCCGTGTCTCACATGGACGTTGGGCGGGGCAGCCTAGCTTGGCGACTTGGCGAGCCCAATATGGCGAAATTCCTCACGTTCCACCTCCTCGATGGTGCGTCCGGTCTTCCGCCTCTTCAGATGCACGAGACTGACACTCCGGTCTGTGCAGCTGCTCTCTATGCCTGCTGCTCGAAACTGCCGGGAGTCAAGCCGCTCGCTGACTGTATCGACGAGTACAAGACCAACATCGACGTTCTCAACCCGCAACAGCAGTGCGCGGTCGCCGTGCTCTGCGCACTCGGCGCCCGCGCCAGTCCGCACTCGCAGCTCCTCGGCATCTCGTCCATTCACCTGCGCGATGGCTCGCCCTCCCCCCTGCCTACCTCCACGCCGGCGAGCGCCGCGAGCTCGCGTGCCGCCAGCTCGAAGCGCGCGCGCGCGAGCTGTGCTGGTCGCACGGATTTTTCGATCGCACCGATCTCTCGATCCTCCACAGCATGGTCGGCCTCGTGCAAGTCCTGATCTGTGAGCTCATGTTCTCACCTCTGCGTTCACTCGAATCGCTCACCCGTCTCAACTCTAGTCGAACTGCCTTCGCTTCTCACAGACGAGGAGGTGCTCCCTAAGCAGAGCCGCTTCTTCTGCCGGTCCGCCATCGGAATGTATCTGGACTTGCGCCACGAGGCCCTCGAGCGCAACGAGCGCACAAGCCTTGACCCGCGCAGCGGTCCCGGCACCGCGCTCTTCGTATGTTTGCCTGCCCACGCTTGCGAGTCCTGCAATCGCCCGACTGACTTGTGTACTTGCGCAGCTCGCCGACGCCGTCATCTCGTCGTCTTGCTCACGCCCGTCGTTCATCACGACCGGCGAGCTCGACCAGTACATCGTCACCGACGGCGTCAACATTCCCGACTTCCCTGGCTCGGATCTCGGCGATGAATTGAAGGAGATCACGCAGCGCCCGCTCACGCGCGAGAAGCTTGCGAGTGCACTCACGACCGCCTGCCTCTGGGTGTGTGGCTGCGCGCGACTCTTCGCTCAGCTCTCAACCGGTTCGCGTCGTCTCTGCATCTACCTTCCGAGCGATCCCTCTGACGATCTGGCTCCGCAGGTCGCCGCCCCGGCGCACCCTCGACACTCCCGCTGCTCAAGAGCCTGTGGAAGCTCATCGACAAGGTGCACAACGCAATCCAGCAGCTGCAGCAACTCCTCGTCAGCCTCTCAGTCAACCAGGTCGCCGGTTGTGAGGACGAGCCGTACGGCCTTGAGCACTTTGTCCTCCTCGGCGTGCGGTACGACGCGATCCTAGTCGACCTGATCAACCTCCAGCACGTGTACCTGTAAGCACTATCCCATTCATCCGCTCCGCCATCTGTCTAACGTATCCGCGCATCGCAGCATTCGCAACCGTAATGGTCCCGGCGTCTGGGCCGAGTCTGAGGACGACGAGCTTCTCGCGGCGATGCGGCAGGAGAGCGAGCTGCGCGTGCGCAAGTGCCTCAAGCTTTCGTCCTTCTATGCTCAGCTGTACCTCCAGAGCCAAGACAAGCACCTCGTCCACGTGCGTCTACGCGCCTGCTCTACGGAACGCAAGCAAAACTGACGACGCTATGCCTGACTCGCAGCACATGCTCATGGAACTCGAGATGCTTCCCGATTGGACCGTGTGGGCCGCTCAGCGCATCGGCACGCCTGGCGGTCCGCTATCGGAGGAGTACGAGCTGACGGAGAATGAGCTCGATTGGTACGATTCTCCGTCCGCCTTTACCCGTGATGCCGCTCACCCCACAGGCCGCTCTCGCAGGTTCCAGCAAGCGCTTGAGCTGAGCTCTTACTACACGCCCAAGGCTACGCACCGCTTGCAGGCGCTCGCTCAAGCTCGCAAGCGCTTCCAGGGGCGCGAGGTCAAGTGTGAGTTGAGCCAAGTCACCTCGCGCGCTTCCGCACTGCTCACCCGAGCTCCGCTCCGCAGCTGTCGACGAGCAGCTTAAGACGGCGCCCAATCCGCTCCCGCACAGCGCGCTTCCCGCGGTCGACAGCTTGAACGCCCAGCAGGCGGCCATCTCGTCGCACAAGCCCTCGAACCCGCGCTATCACTACGACTTCCCGCCGCACAACAAGGCTTCAATCTCGCCCTTGGCGCCCCGCGAAGACCCAGAGTCGCTTTTCGATGTCACTTCGGTGATGGACGACGACGCCATGCCGTTGCCAAGGCAACTTTACGTCTTTGGTGGGTCACAGCAGTCCGAAGCGCCTAGCCGCCCCTTCTGACGTTATCCGCTGCAGATTCGTACGGTATCGCAGCCGCGCACGGCTTCCCGCTCTCGAGCCAGCCGCCGGTCCCCTCGGCCGATTTCGTCCAGGCCAACTTCCGCGGCCAGAACTGGATGGAGCAGCAGGTGCCCATGCCGCAGCACAACGAGACGCAGGCGCACTTCGCGCACGCCGGCGACGCGCTTGGCGGCGACACGCCCGAGTGGATGCGGTCCGCCGGGAGGGGGCAGGACGCGCCGGAACCGGCGCCGGCACGGAGCAGCCAATCTGGAGGACGTGGCGCGAGCTGATGGTAGAGGTTGGAAGAGCTGGAGCATCGTTCCCCCCTAGCATAGCGTGCCCGTCTGCATCTTGTCCGCGACTGTGATCTTCAGAGTCTCCACCGGTGTACCAGGGTTGTTGTGCGAATCAGAAATGTCCCAATAACGCATGTGCTGTCTACTGAAGGATTCGAGCTTTGGGCTACAACTTCTCGAGGCGGCTCGGTTGCCCCGCATCGCCCGCCGACATGTCCTCCCAACCCGCGCCAAGCGTCGTTTTCACGCCTCTCCGTACACATCCTGTGCAAATCTCCATCAGCGACCAGACGCTTGCGAGAGTGATGCGCATCAGACGCACCTTCGGGCGTCAAGCCCAACTGCCCCTTCTTCGGCTGCAAGACATACGTCCTGTTCTTCGCCCCTTTTGCGCCCACAACGCCTAGCTCGGCCGGCGGCTTGTACTCCTCGTCTGCTGGTAGGAGCGTCGCGCGCCTCTCGCGCCCGGCGTCGTCACGCACGGTCGCGATCTGCGGCGTGAACGGAAGGACTTTGCGCGCGCGGACGGCGAGCGGCTGATCCTGTGAGGGCGACAGCAGGGATCGAAAGGAGCGGTGGTTGTGCGCAAGTTCAGCGAGGAGGTTGAATTGCGGCGGGTGGAGGATGATTGGCTCGGCGCTCGGCGCGGAAGTCGGACTCGGCGGTGCAGGCGTCTCTAGCTGCGAGCGCGTGTAGGCGAGTGCGCGCGTGATGGCTTCGGACGGGGTGAGCCAGTCGGTCGAAGTGATCTCGACACCGTCGCTCGACGTGAGCGACTCGTGCGTGAGCTCGAGGCCGGTCGAGGCGGAGTAGGCGGGCGGGAGGATCGAGATGAAGAAGTGGGTGTCGAAGCGGCGGGCGAGCGGAATTGGAGTGCTGGCGAGGTGACGGCGTCAGTATGCAGGAGGACTTCCGCGCGAAATGAACGTACACCCAGTTCGACCAGTGCGTCAAGCTGCTCAGTGCGGGCCTGATCCCCTCTCCCAGCTCGCGCAGCAAGTCCAAGAACCTGCGCCCATCGTTGTGCACCTCCTCCCTCCATCGCGTCTGCTCCGCCGCGCCGAGTCTCTCCCATCGCTGCTGCGCCGACAGCGCCGCCTGATCGCCCTTCTGCGCCGACTCGACGAGCAGGAGACCCGTCTCTTCGAGGGTCTCGCGGATCGCGCACAGCTTCAGCGCCTGCAGCGCTTCGGACGACAAGCGGGAGGAGGCGACTGGGCTGGAGGATGTAGTCGGAGGGAAGAGCGAGGTCCAGGCGGAAGAGTCGAGGTCGACGGGGTCGATGTTACCGCCTGCCGAGTTGCACACGTCAGAAGCCTGCCCTTCACAATGTCGTGGACCGAGATGCGTACCTGGCATGACGTGCGCGCTGTCGTAAGTCCGGCTCTTCGAGTGTCGCTTGACCAAGAGGCAGCGGTAGTCGTAGCCATCTGCGGTCTTTTGCGACAGCGGGGCCAAAAGCAACAAGCTGTACGAACGAGCTTGTCAGCTCCAATACCCGCCAAAAAGAGGGCCAAGTGCGGAAGATCGAGGCAAGGCGGCGAGGAGAACGACTCTGTCTTCCGAGGTTCCGGCCGCACGATTCAGCCGAGACTCGCCGAGCAGACTCACCTAGCGCTCAGTGCAGGCTTGACGGGTTCTTTGGACCCTCGAGGGGTGTGCTCGCCGATCGCCTTCATCGCTCGTTCCCCACCTGCCGCCGTGGTGCCAGCCGAAGAAGCCATAGTGCGCAGCCGGGTGTGCTTCAGGTGCAGCGTTGGAGTTGCTGTACGACAACAGCAGACCGACGGGCGCGGTCGGGAGAGCGAGAGCATCGACTGGAGCGGGAGGTGGGGAAGTTGAGCGGATCCGGCTCGCGAGGACATGACTTGCCGGCACCTCGTACAAATCCTGAGTGCTGTCTCATGGCACTACGGAGCAAGGTACCGTCCAGTGTAAGCAAGGGAGACGACCGCTGCAGCAAAAGCAGGACCTCGGTGACAACGAACCCATCTTTTTCAGCGACACTTCTCTACACCTTGTACCTCACCCTCTCGACAGCAAGCAAGAACTCCCTGCCCCTGCGGACTTCCGCACCCTTCTCGCCCTTCTCTTCCGCGCCGCCGCCGGTGCGCGCCTCATTCTCCGCCTGCACCTCCATACCCAGGTCGCGCCCCTCGGTGTCGTGCCACCCGAGCGGGCCGTGGTCACAATCTGCGCACGTGAGGTACTTGATTGTCGCTGGTGGTGCGGAGGCGGGCGAAGCGACGGAGGAGGACGAGGAGGGAGGGGCGGCGTTGCGCGAGAAGCCGATGTTTTCGAACGCGAGCGGGGACGAGACGGACCAGTACCCCCTGGATGCGGCGGGCGTCGAGGATTCGGGCTGAGAGACAGGTCGAGGCAAGGCAGGGAGCTGCAAAGTCATGCCAAACGAAGAATGTGTCAGTGCCGCCTGCGAGACCGCAGATGCAAGGCCACTCGCTGAGGGGGAATGACGCACCTCGAAGTCACTCGCGTGTCCTCGCACCCACTTGCCCGTCCCGCGACGGAGCAGCAAGCAGCGGCACTCTGCCCGCGGGCAGTACAGGTCGGCGCTGTTCGTGCCCGACTCCTTGTCAACGACGGCCTCCATGTTCCCGTCCAACCAGCTCAGCAGCCTGCCCGGCGATCGCACATCGCCCTTCTTCTCCTGAACCGCTGATGACGCGCTCGCCGCCGAGGACGAGCGAGCGCCGTCCTTGCCGGCGGCAGGAGCACCCTTTCGCGGAAAGTCGACCTTCATCTCGAGCCAGGGCCGCGGGCCGTGCTGCACCTCGCTCGGGCCGACGAGCTCAAACCCTGCGCGCTGGTAGAGCGGGACGAGCTCCTGGTGCGAGATGAGGCGGGCGCCCTGCACTGCGGGCTGCGAGTCGAGCCGCGCGAGGTACTCTTTCAGGAGAGACGTTGCGACGCCCTTGCCGCGCTGTGCCGAGTCGACGCAGACCGAGTGGATGGCGACGTAGGCTCCGTGCGGGTCGTGCGTGGACATGGAGTCGTGCGTGAGTGTGGGAGAGGCGGTGAGGGTCGAGCAGACGTAGCCGACGAGCTGGCGCGGCGACGAGGTGTATGCGCCGAGGAAGAGGCTGCCTGCATTGCGCTGGCGGTTTCTGTAGATCTTGCCGTCAGCCTCGCCTGCACGGTGAGGTTGCGGAAGGGCTTACTCGAGCGAGTCGAGGGAAGCGGCCTCGTCCTCCGGGAAGCCAGCGACTTCGAGCTCGAAGGCGCGAGGGATGTCGTCGACCTGTACGAGCGAGTACTCGAGTGCCATGCTTACTCTGAACTGCGCAGAGGGAGCGTGAAGAAGCGGAAGCGAACCCTGCGGGGGACGGACGAGCGATGGAAGCAGGTCCGCCGCCGACGAGCACCTGCACCCGGCCCAGCGAGGGCGAGGCCAGCGCGAGCGTACTCTTAGTGCCCGGCTCTACGCCTGCAACGGCTCTCACACGACTTGCGCGGCGACGAGCGACGGCGTGCACCGCCTGCGTCGAGTGATTGTCCTCGCGCCTCTGCCCCCGCCAGCACGAGCTCGGGCAGGCTAGAGCACCGGTGAGTGCATTCATACAGTCACGCTGCACCTTGGCACCGAACCGGCGAGCTTCCACGCTGAGTTTTCAACATTCGCATGGACCCCCACCTCGTCGCTTCCGCACGCAGTCACATCCGATCCGCTCTCTCGTTCCGCCCAGAGATCTTCGGTGACAGACAAGACACTCTATACCTACCGGCACATACCCCTGCCTGCCCGCCATGAGCTCGATGAGCGCACCCGAACGAACGACCGGCGCGGGTTTCGGAGCAAAGGCCGCTGCGGAAGACAAGAACAGGTGCGGCATTTGACGGCACGAGGGTTATGGCTGTGTTGGGAGCTCACGGACGCGCCTCGGCAGTGTCGTCCTCAAGGTCGGCATGGTCGGCGACTCGCAGATTGGCAAGACCTCGCTCATGTCCGTCTCCGCGACTCCCAAGCCTGGCTACCAGCTGATCTGCTTGCTCTTGTAGGGTCAAGTACGTCGAAGGGTCGTACGACGAAGATTACATCCAGACTCTCGGTCCGTTCCCTTCTTTATCACCCACGCCTCGTTCCGCGAAATTGACCTGTTATCATTGCGCAGGTGTCAACTTCATGGAGAAGACGGTTCGCCCTTCTGTCCACATTGCACTCAATAGCTGTACTGAGCTCTTACACCCGCAGATCTCGATCCGCAACACCGAAATCACCTTTTCGATCTGGGACCTGGGCGGGCAGCGCGAGTTTGTCTCGATGCTCCCGCTCGTGTGCAACGACGCCGTCGCCATTCTCTTCATGTTTGACCTGTCGCGCAAGAGCACACTCAACTCGATCAAGGAGTGGTACCGCCAGGCGCGCGGGTTCAACAAGGTGCGCTGTCGCAGCTGGATCTTTCGACTGCGTACCTCCGCCCCTCGTTCGAGGAACACAGTCGTGACATCACGCCGTTCTTCAGCGTGACTGACTTAATGCGCCACAGACCGCCATCCCGTTTCTCATCGGCACAAAGTACGACCACTTCAGCACCTTCTCGCAGGACGAGCAAGAAGAGATTACCCGACAGGTGCGCACGCGCGAGACCTTCTGACTTTCTTGCTACTCGCCATGCGTGCGAGAATCTCATTGAAACCGTTCGGCGACACGCACAGGCAAAGCGATTCAGCAAGGCGATGAAGGCGCCGTTGATCTTTTGCTCGACGAGCCATTCTATCAACGTGCAGAAGATCTTCAAGATCGTGTTGAGCAAGGTGCGTGGCTGCGCCCAGTTACTCAGCCGCCGTCTTTTGTCACGATGCTGATCAACGTTGTATAAATCACGCAGGCATTCGACCTGAAATGCACCATCCCCGAGATCGTCGACGTCGGCGAGCCATTACTGATCTACCTCGACGTGAGCTCTTCAACTTGGCGTTGTACGCATCGTCCGCTGACGCCTTCGTTTTGCAGGTGTGAATCGCTCCGCGCAAACATACCCAGTCCAGTCCCTTCTTCGCCGCATCATGTTTCAGCATACCCGTCCCTCCAGGTTCGCAGATCCGGTCCTCCTCGCTCGTTGTTCTTTTACCCGCCGGCTCCTCTCGCAGCAACCCACTTCGTCGTTTGCACTCGCAGCACCCCGTTGTCCTCGTTCTGACCCTCGCAATCTCACACATTCCCTCGCGTCTGGTCTGAGCCCCAGGTCCGTTCGAGAGATGCAAGATGCGTCAATACAGTGCTCGAAACGTACAGCAGCAGCCAGAGCTCTCGACTCTACTTGCTCTCCCTCCCTGGCCCGGCAAACACATTGACGCCCTCTTCTCCGCGTCCGAGGCGCTCGACGTTGGTGCGCAGAACGCCGATCGCGCGCGACCAGTACTGCGCCGAGAGGGCCGACATGTGCGGCGTGAGGATGACGTTGGGGAGGGTGTAGAGCGGGGAGGACGAGGGGAGCGGTTCGGGGTTGACGACGCTGCGAGGGGAGAGATGTCGAGCGTCAGTCACGCGGACTTCTAAATGGACAATAGTGCTCTAGCAGACTGGGTAGAATAGTGGCAACGCCGACGCACTCGAGACTCGCCGCGCCAATCCTCAGCGTCCCCGTCGCACTCCGCTCCTCCCCCTCCTGCGGCTGTGCAGTCAGTGCCCTCACGAGCGCCTCCTGGTCCGTCGTTGTCCCCCTCCCGACGTTGACATAGATCGCGTCGCCCTTCATCGCCGTAAACTCGTCCGTCTCCATCGTCCCGATCGTGCGCTCGCTCTCCGGCAGCGTGTTGACGACGACGTCGCACGCGCCGAAAAAGGCGTGGCGCGCCTCGCGCGAAGTCGACGAATAGTATGCGGACGGGACGGTGCCGTCCGGGTCGCCGGTTGAGGGGAGAGAGTAGCCCGTTGCGGGCTGGGGGACGCCGTGGCGGGTGAGAGCGACGACGGTTGCGCCGCATCCGCGGAAGAGGCGGGCGGTCTCGCGGCCTGGATGACACTCGAATTGAGTCAGGTCCGAATTGTCTCTGTCGCTTCAAGTCGAGAGCGCACCAATGTTGCCGTAGCCGATGACTCCGACGACCAGCGTGTTGAGCTCCCGAATGAAGTTGCCACCGAGCTCGGCGTGCGGGACCCAGCGCTGCTCGTTCTGCGCGGCGAGGTGCAGGAAGGCCAGCTTGTGAGTGAGCATCAGGACCTGTGAGACCCGCCGGGGTCAGTTGAGAAGGCCGGCACAGCAGATTGAGGTCAGAGGAAGCATACGGTGCCCAGAACATGCTCTGCGATGGTCGTGCTACGGTCGAAAACGGTCAGCACGAGGGACGACAGATCCGCACGATAGGGTGATACGCACGTCTGGATGCCGCTCGCGTTCGCCCAGGCAATGTCCCTTCTTTCCGCCTGTGCCGCCTTGAAGAAGTCGGTCCCCTCTAGGTGCGACACGCCGCTCGAGCAGCACTGGAAGAGCTTGAGTCGCGGCGTCTGGTCCGGGTGCGTGAGTTCCGGCGGCATCGAGAAGGCAAAGATGGCGTCTGCGCGAGCGTAGTCGTCCATCGAGGGCTGGGCCGCATCCGGCGCGGCGGCTGGCCCCTGCACGGGAAAGAACGACACGGTTCGGAAGACGTCGCGGAGCTTATCGAGCACCGAGATAGGCGTGACGGGCCACAGCACGAGCGCCGTGTCGAATGCGTTGTCCTGCAGCTTGAGTCCGGGCATCGTTTGAAGCAGGTAGAGTGGATCGGCGAGCAGACAGTGCGTAGCAGAGCAGGTCAGGGAGGAGAAGAAGCAGCGAAGCAGGTGACCGGGGCGTTTCTTGACAAGACGACATGTCAACGGCAACCCGTCGAGGCTGGGGTCGAGGCCGGCCAACGCCCGCCGGCGGTCTGGCGGACTTAGCAGACGGGAGTGCGTCGAGAGTGCCGTCGTCTGTCTGTGTGCAGCTCTGTAGAGCGGAATGGTAGTCAGGCTCGCAGCGGTGCGTCTGCTCACGAGCCAGAGGAAGAGGGCCCGAGAGGGGAATTCGCTGCAATGGCGCTGCCCGAACTTGCACGTCGTCGAATGACTGTGACATGCAGTACTTGCGCAAGTCCAGCCCACCAGAGCTTCAAGTGAGGCGAAGAGAAGGTGAGCTTGGGTGGAGCAGGGGAGGCGCGAGCGCGCGAGGCGAGTCTGGCGCAGTCGCGGCTCGCGGCGAAGGTTTGTCCTCCGTGCACCTCACAGTCGCCAATCCCTGCCACTATGGTCAGTTGAACACTTGAGCCGGCCATTGCTTGTCACCACCACCACTGTCACCCGTCCTCCGCGCGACTCTCGGCGCCGCTCCCACCCGCCGTCGACTTTTCCTCCCGCACCACCCCGCGCCCTCGTCGCGTCTCGCCTCGGCTGCATGGCTGTCATGTGGGCACCGTGAGGGAGTTGGATGGATCTGGGCGGATCAGGCGGGAGGTCCGAGCCGCATTGCGGTCGACACCTCGACCCGTGCTCCTGCAGCACGAGTCGAGGTCGCCTCGTTCCATGGGTGCGCCCCGGTCTAGCGCTGCCGTATGGACGGCGGACGAGTCGGGCAGACGTTCATCGATGAAGGGCTCGCTACGGCGAGTCTGGAGAGGCGCTCATGCCCGCACGGCTTGCTCTCCAAAGAGGAACCAGCACCGCGCAGTCCATTTGCCGTTCCTCCTTCTTCGGAAGGAGCTTGCAGGGGGGCGGAAAGTTCTGACCCGTCGCTTTCCGCCAACAGCCTGCCGAGGTCAAGGAGATCAAGACGTTCCTCGAGTACGCGCGCCGCAAGGACGCCCGCCAGATCACCATCAAGAAGACGGCGGTCCGCAACGGCAAGGTCGGCGCCTCGAAGACCAAGTTCAAGCTCCGCTGCTCGAAGTACCTGTGCGTCCTGGCGTTGTGCAGTTTCAGGAGGCCCCCGCTCACGCATTCCTCTCTTCCAGCTACACCTTCTGCCTCGCCGACTCGGACAAGGCCGAGAAGCTCCGCCAGTCGCTCCCCCCGACCCTCAAGGTCGTCGACGTTGACGCGTCGTCCAAGGCCAAGAAGTAAATCGCCTCGGCTCCTTTGACCGACGCTCTGGCAGTGGGTGGAGGGGCAGTCGTGTAGGCCTCTGGCGTATTCGTACTGCACCTTTTCCGCGATGTTGTTGTACTGGTGCAATTTCCTGGAGAGTGACAGACCATCGCTGTGGCCGGTTTGGACTCGCGGAAGCCTCGTTCGCCTGCGGCCGATCACAACTTCCGAACCCCGACTTGCGCATTCTTCGTCTCTCTCCTTTCTCGCTCTCGTTGTCTGTTCGTCCACTTGCGCCTCGAAAATGACTGCCCACCGCGTACCGCTCGACACGCTGCTCGTGTACGGCCCGCTTGCCGACGACCTCCTCTCCACCCTCCGCACCATCTTCTCCGAGGTTATCTACCGCCCCGTGACGCCGTTCCAGCCGCGCATCGAGTCCGAGCCGCAGCCTACCGACGAAGAGCTCGCCCGCGCAGACGCCATCTTTGGCTTCCAGATCCCGTTCAATCTCAAGAAGTGGGAGCAGACGCCCCGCCTCAAGCTGTTCCAGGGCCTGTCGGCGGGCTTTTCGCACATCACCGACACCGACTACTACAAGAGCATCCCCGACAGCGCCGACGTCATCTTTGCCAGCGCGTCGGGCATCCATGTGTGCGCCGTTCTCTTGCCGAGACGAGGTGGGGGAACGCTGCTGACTCTTTTCTTTCGCAGGTCCACCATCGGCGAGCATGTCCTGGGCACTGTACGTGTCTGAGATAAGCCTGGCCAACCGCACGGAGAGCTGACGGCATGCGAAACAGGTCCTCATGCTGACACACAAGCTGCACTTCCTGAATGTCACGCTCCGCAACGAGAAGCGCTGGGTCCCGCACGCCGAGCTCGGCGGCAATTTCATCCGCGAGCTCAACACCCTCAAGGTTGGCGTCATTGGTTACGGCCACATCGGTGCGTCGCTCCCACGCGAGATGAAGGCGCACCGCGAGGCTGACTTTGGCGTACGCAGGCCGTGAAACCGCCCGCCTCTTCCACTCTTGCGGCTCCAAGATCCTCGCCCTGACGCGCAACGGCCTCCCGACCCCCGAGTCGGGCTTCATCATCCCGCACACGGGTGACCCGTCCGGCTCGCTCCCGGAGCAGTACTTCGCCACGTCTTCCCGCTCTTCAACGCTCGCCTTCTTCTCCGAGTGCGACGTCGTCGTCAACACGCTGCCGGACAGCACGGCGACGCGCGGGTTCGTCGGCGTCGAGGAGCTCAAGGCGATGAAGGGCGACTCGATCTACGTCAACATCGGTCGCGGGACGACGACGGACCAGGACGCGCTCATCGAGGCGCTGCAGGCCAAGGCAGGGCAGGGCGAGGAGGAGAGTGCCACTGGGTCGCTCCGCATCGGCGCGGCGAGTCTCGAGTGCGTCGGCTCGTCAACTCTTCGCGCTGGCTTCTCGTTCGAGAATAGACCCAGCCTGTTATTCGCCGTTACCAGCTGACGCATGTCGCTTTGGTTTCACGCAGCGTCACCACGCCCGAACCGCTTCCGTCGGACTCGCCGCTTTACACCCTCCCGAACGTCGTTCTCACGCCCCACATGTCGGGCCTCTCGCGGCTCTACTTCCACAGGGGAGTCGACGTCCTCAAGGCCAACACGGAGCGTGTCCGCGCCGGCAAGGGTGCCCTGAACGCGTTCCGGGGACGCGGGGAGGATGACTGAGTGCGATGGACTGGCGCTAAAAGGGCCAGGAGCGGGTTCAGTACAGGGTCGTCCGCTAGAATATGCAGTACAGCAGTCTTTCAATTCATTTTGCGACCTGGTCCGCCGCTCTCCACGAGCACTGAAGCCTTCGTGACATGCTTGCGAGCTGAAGGCACACATCGAGCAGAGGACTGTGCAAAGTGCGATACAGACATGTCAAGGTACACTACAGCTCGCCCGCAAGCTTGTGCGCCGCCGTGGCTGCCGCCTGCCCCGCCATGTTCCCGCACCCGCAGCTCTTTGCCGCCTTGGCCGTCCCAGCGACCGCGCCTCCGCTCAGCCCGACCCATGCTGCGGCGTGCTTGGCTGCCTCGAGCGCAAGTGCGCGGTGCTGCCACAGGAAGAAGACAGCGAGGAACGGGAGGAAGAAGCAGAAGGCGGCGAGCGCCTCCCACACGAAGGGGTGCCGCAAGCGGATCGGCCAGACATGCTCGCCCGGACGACGTCCGTCATCGTCGTCGTCATCGTCCTCCTCGGCGTTCCCGTACCGAGCCGTCTTTGGCTTACTAGCACGAGCGGGCACGAACGACCCTTCGGCTCGGTACCGTGCGAGCAGCTGCTCCTTCTCGGTCCACCTCTCGCGCAGCCAACGCTCGAACGCGGCCTTCTCCTCGGCCGAGCCTTCGTTGTCGAGTGCGCCCCTGCGCAAGCGCGAGAGGTCGCCGAGCGGGATGGCGGCGAGCGGGAAGGCGCGGACGTGCAGGTGCAGCTCGGGTGGGGGGACGTGCGAGAGGAGGATCGAGGGGAGCGTGTAGTAATCCGAGGCGTAGATGGGCGAACGCTGTGAGGCTGAGGTCGCGGAAGTGCGCGGGAGGGGATAGGCGAGAGTCAAGTCGATGAGGGTGAGAGTCGGGACGGTAACGGCGAGGTGACGGAGACTGCGGGTCTGCATATGAGATTGATCCAGCAAGAACAGTTCGTGTGATTCACGCACGCAGAGAAGAGACCAGTGGACCGGGGCAGGAGGAGGTGCTCGAAGTCGGAGACTGTGGAAGAGCAGGCGTCAAATCGTTGATGCCTATGGCGAACGGGATTATTTACGCACTGTTCGTCTTTACCGCGAAGCGCTTTGACGCCGCTCGTGTATTCTCGGTCACGATTGTGCCCTCGGGAAAGAGAAGAAGCGCGAGTTTCTCGTCGATCCCGCCTCGGTTGGTCTCCTCGCCTATCTGCCGAAGCTGTCGCGCGAATGGCTTGGCGTCCCGCGCCCAGTTGCGCTCGAGAAAGACGAAGCCGAGCATCTTGATGGACCAGCCGATGATGGGGATTCGACGGAGAGACGACTTCAGGGCAATGTAGAGCGACGGCGAGTGGGAAGAGAGGTAGGTGAAGGACCAGAGGTACAACCAATCGGCAAGAGTCGTATGGTTGGAAATCTGCAGGGTCAAGCCAGGTTAGCGAGCTGAGCAGGTGCACGACCCGAAGACGTACCCAGATACCCTTGGCCGGCAAGAGTACCTTCGACACAGTTCCCTCTGCGTCTTTCTCGACCCACTTGTCGTGGTCGATGCCCTCGCCGGCCGTAAGGACCAGCTCTGTCGGCGAGAAGAGCTGGACGACGAGGACGAGAAGACCCCCGAACGCCTTCTTGCCCACACAGCGATAGGCCAGGCGCGTCGGTCGCCAGTATGCGAGCGGCAGGAGCAGTACGAGCGCCGTGAAAGTCGTCAGGATGCCGATGTCGAAGAGCAGGATGAAGGCGGCTGTGAAGGGGAGAGCCGCCCAGAGGCGAGACGGCCTCTGCGCGACAGGCAGTGCCCACAGCGGGGGCTGCTGTCGGGGCAGTGCCATGGAGAGCTAGCCGTGCGAGCAGCAGGAGCGAGAGGGTGCAAGCGTCATTGCCGAGAGGATCGGTTCGTCGCTCTCTCTCCGAGCAGTCGCGACTCGGGCGCCCGACGAGCTGGGATGACCAGGGGATCGTGCGCCAGGTTGGACTGACACCCGCAGCGCTGGCACAGGGATCTCTGCGATGCTGGCGACTGCCCCGTTCGTCCTCATCGCCCCGAGTGCTGGCCGAAGCGAGGGCGTGCTACCGCGGCGTTGCGCCGCGCTGCGTTGCCGCTGGTTCAGCGAATAGCTTCTTCCTGCTACGGGCGCTTCAGGCTGACGCTCCACAGCTGTGGTCGCCCGCGCCTCCTTCGCGCGGTCTCGATTTTCCACCTCGCTTCCTGCCTAGACTCGTCCCCCCGCGCTCTTCATTCAAGAGCAGCATCGATGGCGGACATTAGGCTCGTCTCTGACAAGCGTACTTCTCGAGCGCCCAAGGCCGCGCCCCAACCGCGCCCACCTGGCCTCGCGCCCCTTGGTGCTCGATCGACTGCCCTGAGCTTGCCGCGCATCGATGGAGCGCCACCTCTCTGCTCGGCACTTTGCGGTATCAGTCGGCGGGGCTGCAGCGCTGCTCGTATCGCACAGTCACCCTGTCCTGCCGTGCGCACATGGCCCTCGCGCTGCCGCTCTCTTGGTTGGGCCGTTGCGGTCCATGTTCGTGCCTTTTGACGAGCGTGGTGACGTACTGCAGGGTCGCGCGCTCTACATGGAGGCAACTCAGCGCCCACGCTCAATGCGCTTGACATCGGGATCTACGAGCGTCTCGATCATCCGAGACTGACGCCCGCGCTCCTCACTTTCCTCGCTCGATCCCGCTCAACGCTCGGCCCTCCAGCTTCGCTAGCGTGGCGGGGCCAAACTTGCTGCTCCACCATCGATGCACGACGTGGGGAGGAGAGCAATAAGATCGGGGCCTGCTTGGGTCTCCAACAAAAGGTTGGGGGCACCAGGAGGGGGGCGACTCCAGCCTGCTCTTCAGCGCGTTCTGCTGCTCCTCTCTCTCTTCCATCTCGCTCTCACTGCTCCCCTCCCACTCGTCTATCCCCAACCGCTCCTTTCGCCTCCGCCGGTGCTGCATCGCCAGGTGTCCGGACGACCTTCTCATCTCGCACCCGCGGTTCCTTCGTCTTTTAAACCTCAAACAACTCAAAACGACAATGGCTGGTGGTGCCGTCGTATCAGGCGCTCGCGCAACGGGCCCAAAGCTCTCCAAGCGCCAGGAGATCTTCGCATTCTGCCTGGTCACCTCGCTCTTCTTCGTGCGTCTGCGCCTTCCTTGGTTCTCCCTCGCCCTTCCGTCTGCCCTTCCCTAGAGCGGTCACTGCAATCAGAGGCTGGCTCGGGCAGTCGCGGAGTGGCCATGCTTCAACCGCCTCCTCCGCCTTCGCCCTCCTTCGCGTGGCGCGGTCTCGTGTCCTGCTTCCTCTACTGACCTTCAAGCAATAACGTGCAGGCTTGGGGGCTCTCATATGGCCTGTTAGACGTGCTCAACAAGAAGGCTCAGGAGGCGTTCAAGGTGACGCGCCTCATGTCGACGATGCTGCAGGTGGCCTAGTGCGTCTCAGCCTTTTTCCCAACCTCGAGCACCGCTGACAGCCACGTCTCGCAGCTTCGGCGCCTACATCGTCTACTCGGTTGTGCGTAGCCTTCTCCCGTGCTGGCGGCTCATTGCCCGGTCTGACTGTAGTTGGTTCCACAGCCGGCCTCCATGTTCGCCTCCCGCTTCGGTTACAAGGCTGGTATCCTCATGGGCCTTGCCCTCTACTCCATCGGCGCGATTGCGTTCTGGCCGAGCGCTCACTACGCCAAGTACTACGGCTTCGTCATTTCGTCCTTCGTCATTGCATGCGGTCTCGCGACCCTCGAGACCATGGCCAAGTACGTCGCCTCGCTGCTGTTCCCTCGCCTTTCCTCCATGCAACGCGCCAGTGCCAGTTTTGCTGACGTCGCGACTCTGCAGCTCTTACATCGCCGTCCTCGGCTCGCCCGAGCGCGCTGCTTTCCGCCTCAATCTCGCTCAATCGTCCAACGGTGTCGGCGCCTTCATCGGTCCCTTGATCGCCAGCAAGACCTTCTTCACCGGTGCCAATGCGCACTCGCTCAAGGCCGTGCAGTACACCTACCTCGCTGTCGCCTGCTTCGGCGCGGCCCTCGCAGTCCTGTTCTTCTTTGCCAAGCTGCCCGAGATCTCCGAGGCTAGCATCGAGGAGGACCAGGATGCTTCGGGCGTTGTCGACGAGCGTCCGCTCTGGCGCCGCAAGCACACCGTCTTTGGCTTCATCTCCCAGTTCTTCTATGTCGGTGCGCAGGCAAGTCATCGGACCCCTTCCTTCCCTCCTCGATGCGGTCTAACCAAGCTTGTGCGCTCGACAGGTCACCACTGCTTCGTTCATTGTCAACTACATGGCCGACGGCAAGCTCGGGTACTCGTCCGCAAAGGGTGCCGAGATGCTCATGTGGATGCAGATCACCTTCATGGTGCGTTGGTCAGCCTGTCATGGGTCCCGAGCCGTACTGACGATTCCCCATGTCGCTGCAGCTTGCCCGTATCGTCTCGACTCCTCTTCTCCGCTTCTTCAACCCGGCCATCATTCTCAGCATCTACGGCCTCATCTGCACCGTCTTCTCGCTCGTCGCCGCCCTCACCGACGGCAAGGCCGGCCTTGCTGCCCTCTTCCTTGTCTTCTTCGGCGAGGCCGTCATCTACCCGACCACGTTCACTCTCGTTCGTTCTTCCCTCCTTCAGTTCGCCACGTCTCGCTTGCTGACCCTCGTAACTCCTTCGCGACAGGCCACCTCGAACCTTGGCAAGTACTCCAAGCGCGGCGCCGGTCTCCTTGTCATGGGTGTCGGCGGTGGTGCGGCTTTCCCGCCGATGCAGGGCGCGCTCGCCGACGCCAAGGGCACGACCCTCTCCTGTACGTTTGCACCCTGCACAACCCAGCAGTCGCCCTTCGACCCTGTGGCCTCACAGGCTCAACGCTGACCCTTGCGCACACACAGACGTCATCCCCTTCGCCGGCTTCTCCATCACGGTCGCGTACGGCATCGGCATGTTCTTCTACACGCGCCGCATCGAGCGCCAGAAGGCCGACGCGGCGCTCTTCGCCCAGGGCCCGGCCACGCTCGCGCACCCGTCCGACTCGGAGCTCGAGAAGACCGAGTCGGCCGACAAGGGCGAGGTCGACCAGATCGAGCGCGTCCGCGCTTGAGAAGGCTCGCACGCCTCCCCTCCCTCTCATCCTTGTTGTCCCGTCTGTTCTGTCTTTATGCTTTTCCTTCCGTGCCTGCCGTAGTACCGAGACCTACAAGAGCTCAATAGAGCTAGACTGTCGAAAGGAATCTTCCTGAACGCATGTGATGCGACGCGGAGCTTGAGAGGCGTGCATAGCGAAATGAGTTGGAGTCGAGTGATACAGTGCGGAGAACAAGCCTGATGCTATTGGAACTATCAGACCCAATCAGACCCCCCCTGCGACCGGGACACTCTTGCCTGCAAGGGCGTGTGCAACTCAGGCGCCCGCCCCGCTGAGGTGGACCGATCAAAGGACGGCGGAAGTGCATCCGTGGTTGAGTTTGGCGTACCCGGTGCCGTAAAGCGGCGCTGTATAAATCTGCAAGAAGTAGACGAAGAACTTGCCGCGCCAAAGCTTCAACATCTCGCCGCCGGCCCCAAATGCGACTCTTCTCGAGCTGCTTTCTGACTACGTCAACCCTATCGCAACAGTCTCTGCAAGCACGCCCAGCCAGATGACCGCCGCGACAGAGTTGGCCCTCTATCATGGGCAGCCTCTGCTCATTGAGGATCTCTCGCCGGCGGAGTTGAGGAAGTGGATGTGGGACAAGGAGCTGATGAGGCGCGGAGAGGCCTGGGAGGGCGTTGTCAAAGGAGTTATGCGCAAGCAAAGCTATGCGTTGGGGTCAGGCGAGCGTACAATTGACACACTTGCCAACGCCATGGAACGCGTTGCGCAAACGGCGAAACCGTTCAAATAATCGTGTGTCCACAAGTGTCTGCCGTGTGCAGGACCTGTACTGAGTCCACGCCATGCAGGACTTTCCGTATGTATCCCTGACAGACGCAGATGCAACGTCTTCCTCATCGACAAGTTTGGGTGACTTTCTACCAAAAGCTGAAGCTTGCGTGAGCACGAATTCTTTTGCGCAAAATTTGGTTGAGCGGACTGCAGATGTCTGATGCCGTGTCAGGCAGTACCTGCGCCTTCTTCCACTTCCCCGCTCGATGCACCTGGCCGACGGCGTCACCAACCTCGACGCGCATCTCCTTCCAACCGCTACGCACCCCGTGACCGGCCCGTTTCTGTTTGTGGGGGCAGGGCAGACCTACACTGCAGTCCACTGTGCGTTGTCGCGTGCATTGAGTTTATTTCGAACGGAGACACGAACGACTGATTCGAGCCTGTCCCCCAGTTGTACGGTTCTCGTAACCGTTTTTGGGTCGCATCTTGCGTCTGTACTGACGGCACGCGTCGGCAGGACTCATCCTCCGCCTTCAACATCTGCACAAGTTTCATCAACGTCGACCCGGCTTTCAGTGATGGCGAGATTAACGGTGGCGCCGCTGCGCTATGGATTTTTGTGGATGCGCATCAAGCAGACAAGGTAAGGAGACTAGAGATCAGAAGAGGGACTTTCTCTGTGGGCGCAGGTCGGGACACGGATTAACCAAGCGTCCCCCTTCAGGCTGCCGTAGTCCTCGGAGCGATCCAACAGCTGAATATATCAGCTATCTCGGTGCTGCATGGCCACCACGTCCGCATCAACATCTTGGAGCTCCAGGCGCTCTTGCAGAACCAGATTCAGGTCACGTACGCCGTCCAGGCGCCCGGGGATGGCATTGTGATACCCGCTGGGTACGCAGCGTCTAGCTCCCGGCACAGCCTGTCCCTAACTATCTGCATTCCATAGCGTCATGCATTTTGTACGCAAGCGCCTGATGTAGCGCAAGGTCAGCGTTCGCGACGCTCATGCCCGCCCCGCAGGTCCTCAATCTTCGGGCCGCCACAAAGATAGCAAGCGACTATCTCACTCTGTGTGAGATCCAACGCGCTCTGCACGTTTGCCGGCAGCAAATCAAATACTACGCGGGCTCATCGGAACCATACGCGGCCGACATCGCCCTGATCGCCTCGCGGGTTCTTGCCTGGCTCCATGTCGCACCAAAGAAACTCGCGTCGTCCACCCGTACACTGGCTGACCTGGCGGGAGACGTCAACGTCGGTGACGAGCTCGAGGGACGGTAGAGGGAGGGTAGACCGAAGCCGTGACAGTGCAATCTAGGGCCGCAGATGCGACGTAAACGACCAGTGCAGGCTGCGGGGATCTCAAATCGTTGTCTCTGTCACGGTTGCGCGTAAAGTACGGCAATGGATGGAATCTCGGGTCGCCAACGAGACGGAGTATCTTTGGTACGCGTACTAATCCGACAGCGTGTCGCGCAAGACCAAGTGGGCACTCTCCGGTACCTCGCTTTCGTCAAACTGTCTATTAGTGTTCTCCGAATGCCCTCCTGGCTTGCAAAAGGACAACGCTTCCTGCAAAGCGGAGAGGAGACCGCCGAGTCTGGCCTGCGCCTTTGCCGTCGCTTTGCGCACCCTCGCGCGGTTCACGCCGGACCGGAAGAGGATACAGTGTGTGCCTCGGTACTTTTGAGACGCACGGCAAGTGACAAGTCTCCTGCGAGCGAGCTCTGAAGGACCACCTTCTCTCGCTCTCGTCTCCCTCGATCAGCCTCTCTGGCCTCGACCGCTCCACTCGCTGGCACTGACCCTCTCGAGTAGCAGAGACCCAGCTCGCGGTCCTGTTGACTGTGGCAAACAGCCTACCCACCTGTCCTCAGCTCGCCCCCCTCTACGCCGCCGTCTGCGCATCGCCATCCGGCACACCTCCCTTCTCACCTCGCACGTCGCCCCAGCGCAGAGCAGACCAAGTAGCAACAGTTCTGGCCTGAGATGTCCCCTAGTACGCTCTTGCTGGCGCAGTTCGCGCATCAGCTGGGTCGCGCCCCTTCCCCGGCCGCCTTCATCTCGACTATCCTCAGTCCACTCTCCACTTCTGACGGCTTCACACTCTTCTTGCACGCCGTCTCCGCGCTTGAGGAGGACCTTGCGGTCACGGCAGGTTTGTTGCGGGCGATCCAGCTTCACGCCCTCGAAGCGCACGTCTCGTCGGAGGCCAGGGGCGGACTGGACGAGGCGCAGCAATGGCGAGGCCTCGCCGACTCAATTGCAGCAATGGGCGCGCAAGTGTCTACCGTCCTTTTGACACCGCAAGCGTTGACGACGGCACGGCGGCTCTGCCAGATCCGCACCAACCTCGGCATGCAGGAGCTTGCGCCGATCCCAACCGGAACGCAAAGAGCCCGCTCGCCTTCCATACAGTTTGCCACCTTGCGCACATCGCCCATCTCGCGAGTGAGCGTGCGCCGTCAATGGAAGTCGCGCCAAGGACGCTCTTCACCGAGGTGATCCGCCTCGTCGATGAGGAGGCCGGCATCAACTGGACGCAGCCCGCCGTCGCGGACCCGCCTGGTCTCATCAAGCAAGCAGCAAGTTCTCTGGCAACACTTTCGACATCCAAGGGCGGCGCGAAGCAGCAGCGAGGCAGATTGGACAACTTGGTGAGTTCATTAGCCTGCTCCGGGCCACCGCACCCGTTGCTGTCAAAAGGGAGCAGCTCGGTAAGCTCACATCTTGACCACTACCTGCAGATCCAGGCCACCGCTGCCTCGGTCACCGCTGCCGGTCGTGCATCGCTCGCCAAAGACGCATCAAGCGTCGCGCCAGCGAGCACTGCAGGCGGTGTCGGCGCAGCAGCGGCCGGCCCAAGCAAGGCGCGTTGCGGTTGCAAGTTCGGAGGCGCCTCCGGGTTGTCATCCACGGCGAAGGGCAAGGGGAAAGATACCCTTGTCGACCTCACTCCGCCGCCGAGCGAGGACGGCGATCGTGACGACCACGGGTCCGACGATGGGGAAGGAGCAGACAAGGAAGACAAAGTTGACGAAGGGACGGCAGGGGCAGAGGGCTCGTCCATCAGGCAAGGGTCGGCAAAGGCAGGGCGACGGAAGCGCCAGGCTCCATTGGCGCGGCAGGGCAGCTCAAAGCGCACGAAGACGTTGCGCCGCAATGCTTGTACCGTATTGGCTCTCAAGAATCCTCGCGTGGAATTGATCTGCACAACTTGGGCGGAGCGTCTCGTGGAGAAGAGCAAGTTGGAGGCGCTGCGGGCAGTGGCGGATGAGTGCCACGACGAGGTACGTGCCTAGACGATCCGCCCTTTCACAAATCAAGGCTGAACAAGTTTTGCTCGAGCAGGCGATGCGCTCGCTCATGTCTCTCGTGGTCTCCGAGGACGTCGTCATCACGTCGACACGCAGCATGTCAAGGTTCGGGCGCGCTCTAGCAGACGTCGTCGGCGGCGAGGTCAATGAGGTGACGCCGGCTGGGCTTGTTGCCGCGATGGAAACGTTCGTCCGCACGCTGCTACCGAAGACCTACGCGGCATGGGAGAGCGGGCCCTCGACGAGTTGCAGGAGCCTGCGCAGCAACGACCCGACGAACCGCACGCGCGCGAGGCTGCGCAAGCTCTCTGACGGTGAGGTTGAAGAGGTGGACACGTAGGCGCGCACGGGTTCCCAGCAGTTGTTTGAAACGTCGTCTTGGGTCTCTGCTTCTGCCTGGCCGCATTTAGAGAAAACCCCCGTAAGACGGTGACATATGATTTTGAGAACAGGAAAAGCAAAGGGTCACTACAATGTGCGCAAGCAAAGGCGGGCGTATCAGGGTGGGCAGAAGGGCAAGAAGCGGCGGGACGCGGGCAATCTTCAGCACAGGATGGATCTTCACAAAGCTGACGGCGTTGCCGAGCTTGACAACGGCTGATGCGGAGCAAGTGGACGTGTGCAATGCCCTGCAAATACACGAGGGGACAGTCAGTATTGCACTGCGCAAGGGCAGCACTGCATCAGAGAGGTGCACTCGCTTTTGGCAGAGGGTGGCAATAAGCTAGAGGAGTTTGAGGCGAAGTCTGGGACCAATGGCGTCAGTGGAGGTTCTTTGTGTGCTCAGACGTGAAGGGACAGCCGCACCGGCGAGAGGTGCGTTCTTGTTGCGGCTGTGCTCTCGGTCCAGCACGGCGGGAACAACTGTGGTGACACAGTAGTGCTTGAGGACGACGTAGAGCTTGTCAAAACGCGTCTTGGCTTCAAGGGCAACCGCGTGCCGCGTGAGGTTGAAGCGGGCGAAATCGTCGGCGGTCATGCCCGGCAGATAGTCGAGCTCGAGCGGACCCTTGGGCCCCGTGGCGCGGACTGCAAGGGGTCCGGGCGCTGCAGGCACGGGCTGTCCGTTGTACGCGCGTTTCGTGGAGGTGCGCGGCGGGGAAGGGGGGACGTGGGCCAGCGCCGCGAGGTTGTACGGACCCGACGAGCGAGGGCGCTTTGCGACGTGGCAGACGGGCGACCGCTCTGCAGAGCGCTTCATGAGCTGAGGGTAGAGAGGCAGTGGGCAAGAAGTAGAGAGACAAGGGGAAGCCAGCTCGCCGCGACGCGCAAACAAGGACAAATCGACTGGTTGGAACCGAAAGGTGCAGAGGGACAGCTCAGATTCGCCAGGGACAACTTTGTAGTGGCCCAGATACACTACTTTGAGCCTGTCAAGCAAGCACTGCCGCAGTGCAAGCTCGCGGCCGGTCGTCGTCGGACGTTGCCGCAACCTTCTCGTCAGCGCAGCGCGCTCCACGGATTGACGACGGTCGGACCTGCCTCTTGCGCTCTCTCTTTCCCCAGCTAGTATCGTTGACAAGAGCTTGCAACTCAGACGTTGACGGAACGACGCCACCCTCACCCGCTGTCTCCAGCGGACGCAATGCCGCCAAAACGCCGCCTCGACCTCGCGGCGCCGCTCGACCTCACGCCGACCAACTCACTGCTTGGCGAGACGCGCCCGCTGCGCAAGGGGCCCAAGAAGCCCATCCAGATCAGCAAAGTCACCTCAGTGCACGTCCACGAGGGACGCAACCCGACCATCCCAGGCTTCGGAGGGCCCGGGCTGGTGCGCAACAGGACGGCGACCGGGCTCAATGGCTTCTTGCTCCGCCCACCAAAGCAGCAGGATGCGCAGAACGTCCACGAGACGCAGGCCAACAACGAGGCAAAGAGCGAGCGCAGCAGCGGCAACGACATCAAAGAGGAGGCCGAGGAGGCGCAGCTGAGCAACAAGCAGGCGCAGCGCGAAGCCAAGGACAGCAAGAGCAAGCAGGTGCAGCGCAAGCCTGAGGGCAGCAAGAGCAAGGACAACAACAAGGAGGTGCAGCGCGAGCAGGTGCAGCGCGACGCCAACAAGACGAGCGAGCGCGGCGCGGACAAGACAAGCTTGTCGTTCTTTGACGTACCCCGTGTTAACAGTACACTGGGGCAGAAGACAGAAGGCAACGGCAATTGCGGTCCAAGAGCTCTTGTCAAAACCCACATTGTTGTCGGCGGAGACTCGCCGTTCAGCAGCGAGGACGAGGCGATCACCTTCCTGCGCCACGCCAGCGCCAAATACCTGCGCACCATGCATGACTCCACAAGCGTCAAGGAGGTTGAGGTGCTGGGCGCCTGGTACAACGAGAAGGCTGCGGAGTACCCAGGGAAATCCGTCTGCGAGGTGGCAGACAAATGGGGCAGGCTGCGTGCGTGGGTTGACCAGGGCCACTTCCTTGTCATGGCTTCCGCAATTGGCTTGCTATCAATGCCTTACCACTACGTCCAGGCAGCCGGCGTGCTGCACGTCGAGGCGCTCCTTCCAGCGCCCGCCGTCCTCAAGGTGCCCAACGCGGCGCTCCGCTACCTGCGCGGCATGCGCACGGCACTCCTGTACAACGGCTCTGTGCACTTTTCAGCACACGTCTCTGAGCTCGCCTTTGCCACGTGGGCGCCCTCGCTTGTGCGCAAGGACCGCGTACTGCCAGCCAAGCTCCTTGTGCCGCAACTCACCGGGGTCAGAGGGGCGGCCTATCTCAGCTTGTACAAGTAGCCGTGGGAGCCGAATCACCTCTGGGCAAAGGACAATGTTGCAGATGGTCTCAACTCTCAATGAGGAGGAGACGGAGCTGGCTGAGGCGGGCGAGTTGGGGTGGACATCTGCCTGCGCTACCAGGGTCCATGCAGGTGCGCCTCCCTGCAAGCCATTCAACAAGTATCACAAACAGATGGAACACCGGGGACTGAGGAGCAGCGCAAAAGCAATTTGACTGCGTCCACCTCGCTTCACTTGCCTGCAGTGAGTGCGACACCCGTCTGACTCGGAGCTCAAGAGATCAAGTTGGCCAACAAGGACAAGATCAAACAGATTGGGCACGTCCGCTCCTGAGAAGGCTCGCAGGCCGCCCCTCCCTCTTACCCTTGTTGTCCGTTTGTTTCCGTTTGTTTCCTTCCCTGTCTGCCAAGTACCGAGACACATAAGAGCTCTGTAGAGCCAGCTTGTCAAATTAAATCTTCCTGAACAAATGTGGAGTAAGACGGTGACGCAGAGCATGAGAGGCTTGCATCAGGAAACAAGTGATACAGTGCAACCAAAGATCATGATGCTATTGCGTCGACCGGAAAACCCTGCATCCGGGACCACTGCGGCCGTCAAGGGCGCTTACGACTCAGGCGGCCGACCCCGCCTGCGTGGACCCTGCAAAGGACGGCGGCAGCGCGACCGAGGTCGAGTCGGGCGTGCCCGGCGCAGGAAAGCGGCGCTGCGTGAATCTGCGAGGAGCGATGTTGGCAACGTGTTCCGTCCACAAGAACAGGTACGGCGCGCGTCGCGGCGCTGTGCGCCACTTGTCACAACGGATTGCTCGCGGAAAGCACGCACTTTTGCAGGTCCTCCGTTGTCACGACACCCAGCACGAATTTGCGCGCTGAGTAATACGGGAATGTCAGTCTGGTACCGGTGGCGTACGAGACGGGCAACAGCACGCACCCCCGTCAGTCACGAGCGCGAACTGCACGCCGCTCCCTCCCGGCGCTTGCTGCGCGGCGAAGAACGCCTCCAGCTTTTCGAGCGGTGTCTCGGGCGTGATGACTGGTCTCAAAAGAGCATCCATGCGAAGTGAGCGTCAGCTCGTTTACATGACGAAAAGAATCGCGGTCGGAAGGGGCGCACCCTCATACTTCCTCCCGCGCTTGAATTCCTTGACCGGCAGCTGGCCCTCACCCCTCGGCGTCTCGAGAAGGTCGCTGAGCGGAGCGTCGAGGTCGACGGAGCCGCGCTCGGCGAGCGGCTTGAGCTCGTCGATCGAGAGCCAGCCGAGGAGGGTCGCGCGAGAGGAGGGGGCGTGAAGAGGGAGGATGCTGCGGGCGTGAGGAGTGAGCTCCCTGATATTTTAGAACGAATGGCTGCACGCCCTGGGGGCACAGCCGAAAACTGGAGCATTGGGCCTGTCACTCACCTGAAGTCTCGCTCGAACGCGACTGCGTGGAGTGCAAGCGTCAGCCGTCGGCGCCTCGACCTGCCAGCCCGACTCGGAACGCACGCTGTAGTGCCGTTCCGATCGAAGTGGACACGGGCAAGACGAGCGCAGGCGAGAGCTGCGAGGGTGGGAGGACGAGCACGTGAGAAAGGCGATCCGAGGGTTGTCGCCTAGTGCGATGAAAAGGTGTGCACCTGTAAGTCCTCAACGACCGATCCGCGGTAGTCGACCATGGCTTGTGTCCGAGACCCGCAGGGAGCAGACGAGGGTGCGATGCGTGCGATGTGGGGGCGAAGGCGCAAGCGGGTCGAGTGCGACGCAGTCGAGGAAGAGCACGAGCAGGAGCTGAGCAAGTCGAGCGCGATGCGAGACTGTGTCGCGAGGCTTTCCAGGCGCGAGCGGACAGGCGTGTTGACCAGACGAACGTCGAGTCGGGAGGCCGTCGCTGCGGAGGGCCTCGCTGCGAGTACTGCGCCGCCCCTGAACCCGGCAGCGACCGCCAGCTCGAGCCTGGCGCTCGCTTCATCAGCAGCAGCACCGCTTTCCGTCCCCACCGCTCAGCAACAGCTCAGACAGCGATGGCAGACCACCAAGAGCAGCAGGCCGCAGAGCAGCACACCGGGGACGAGCAGCAGCAGCTCAACGACGAGGATGAGCAGCCCATCTTCCTCACCGAAGACGATGTCCTCGAGGTCGAGGACATGGCAGACGGCGACGACCGCATGGACGACGACTCGGACGACGACGGCAACAACGAGGCGGGGCCCTCGGGCGAGCAGCAGGGCGACGACGACCGCGACGACGCCATGGACTTGCTCGACGGCGGCTTCGACGACTCTGTCGCGCTCGCCCAGCTCCACCGCTCCGAGGGCGGCGCCGTCTTCTGCCTCGCCGTGCACCCCTTCGCCGCGACCCTCGCCGTCTCTGGAGGCGAAGACGACCAGGCGTTCGTGTTCCGCACCGACACGGGCGCCCAGGTCGCGCAGCTCTCGGGCCACACCGACTCGGTCACGAGCGTCGCGTGGAGCCACGACGGCGCGCTCGTCGCGACCGGCGGAATGGACGGCAAGGTCAACGTGTGGAAGGCGCGGAGGCCGAGCAGCGACATGGCGTGGGAAGAGACCGGGTGGGAGTTCCTCATCAGCCTCGAGGGGCCCGACGAGGTCAACGTGCGTCCCCCATGCTCTCTAGTCTGCACCGAGATTGTGGCTGACTTGTCGCGCCGCCAGTGGATCGACTGGCACCCGAAGGGCAATGTTCTGCTGGCAGGAGGAGCAGACGGGACTGTATGGGTCTGGAACCGTGCGTTGCTTCCACTGCCTCGATTCCGCAGAGCCCGCTTGACTGATCTTGGCTCTACCGGCAGTCCCGTCTGGCGCAACAATGCACGTCTTGTCGGGCCATACCTCGCCTGTAACCTGCGGTCGCTTCACTCCTGATGGTGCGTCCTACGCGTCCCTCACTCTCTGGCTACGCTCACGCTCTCCGACCTGCAGGCAAGAAGATCCTCACTGCGTCGGAAGACTCGACCCTGATCCTGTGGGACCCGCGCACGGGCGAGCCGGTGCACAAGCTCGGCGCAGCAGACGCGCGCTTCCGTCTCGAGGGCGGTATCAACTGTCTCGCGGTGAACCCGGCGTCGACGGTCGCGATCGTGGGCGGCGCCGAGGGCGGCCTGCGCGCCGTCAACCTCGTGCAGGGGACGGTGCTCGCGCAGCTCGAGGGGCACGAGGAGGGCGCGAGCATCGAGCAGGTCGCCTTCAACGAGATCCCGACCGTCGGAGGCGGAGCGGCGGCGAGCGTTACGGTCGTCGTGAGCGTGGGCGTCGACGGGCGCGTGTGCACGTGGGAGGCGAGCGGGTTCAAGCTGCGGAGTACGGGCACGCACGAGGTGAGCCGTCGCGCGCTCGAGCTTTCCGTGTGAAGAGCGCACTCTGAGCTGCGTCTCACGGGTTGATCTCGGCGGCGAACTTGCTCACTCGTGCTCTCTGCAGGACGCCGTGACGTCGCTGTCGTTCTCGCCGCACACGCCGACGTTCCTCACGGGCTCGGCCGACAAGACGCTCAAGCTGTGGGATTACCGCACGGGCGCGTGCCTGCGCACGCTCCTCGGGAACCGCGACATTGTACACGCCGTGAGCGTCTCGCGCGACGGGCGCGTCGCCGTCAGCGGGAGCGAGGACGGGAGCGTGCGGACGTTCCGGCTCGACGCGCAGGAGGGGCAGCGGTAGAGCGCGGCGAGGCGAGGGCGTGGTACCGGCAGTGCATCCCTTGTTGTCTCCTTTTGGGCGCGCAGAAGCCCGCTGGCTCGTTTCAAAGGGAGAGGCGCGCTTGCTTCAATGCTTGAAAACGGGACTGCGGGTGTCGAGGGCAGACCATAGAGAATGAAACGCCTTCCTGAACAAACAGGGAGGGAGGAAAGGTGAGGTCGGCGACGGTGGCTGACTTGCAACTTGTGCGAGAAGGCGAAGGTTGGCTTCGATCCGCAATCTCTCCCTCTCGCTCGCTCGAGAGTCCCTCGTTCGAGTACTGCGACGCAGCAGACCTCGTGCTCAGCCTTGACCAGCCGCTACTCCGCCTCACAAGAACCCACTTAGTCGCTTCCCGTCCTTCGGCATTGTGCAATGTCGACGCCGCTGTCGCCCCGGATGGCGGGGCGGGCAGAGTCAGCGGTGTCCCTCTCGAGTGCACGGCACGCAGAGACGGCGATTGCACCGCACAAGGCTGCATCCGGCGGGCGCGGTGGTGTCGTCTCCGCTCACGCCCCCACCTTCGGCACCTCGAGCCTCGCACCTCGCTCGCCCTCGCACCGCAGCGCAGGCGACGGCGAGGACATGCTCCCGACTCCGCCTGCGTCTCTCCCCGCCTCGTACGAGCGACCGCTGCACCGCCCACTCGCCCCCGTTGCGCCCAGCGAATCCGAGCATCCCGACTCCGAGAACCCGCTCATCGCCACCGCCCTCTCGAGCGCCGCACCTGCCCCGACAGCGACGGGCACAACGCCACCGTTCCAACTCGACGACGGAGCCGATTGGGCGGGCATCGCAGAAACGATGGACCTCGAAGGTCCCCCGCCGGTGACCGGGTGCGTTTCTGCGATCTCCACCTCCCACTTCACTTCTGACACTCGCGACCCACAGAGCACACTGCCCGCCGACGCCTCCAGCCGGACCCTTCAGCACGGCGCCCGTCCACCGCCCCTTCCGCTCGCGATACGCCTCCTCGGCTCACTCGCACGACTCGCTCGAGCTGCCGCCGCCGTCGCCCAACCCCTGGACTGAAGAGGATCACATGGGAGATTCGGTCATGCCGCACAAACGATCGCACTCGTTTGTTTCGCCCTCGACGGGCAGCACGCCCCCTGCGAGCAACGATTCGGGCCTCTTCGGCGCACCGCTCGTCGACAGCGGCGATGACGACGAGCGAGAAGAGTCGCTGCCGGTACCACACTGGCGCCGCTCGTTCTCCTACGAGCAGCAGCGCGCTCAGCCGACCGTGTCGACGTCGGTCGTCTCGGCGACAGCGCCCGCTCGGTCCGGTGCCTCGACCCCGTCGCTCAGCATCCTCCGCCGGCGGACGCGCGCGCCGACCGATCCAGAGGTGCAGCAGGCTTCCACAGTCTCGGCGCCGAGCTCCTCGCTCCGCGCGCCCGACTCGGACCGTGCGAGCAGCAAGCGCCGCCGCTCTGGCACGCTCTCGGTCGAGTCGCCGACTCTGCTCCCGCCCTGGCACAACGCCTCTGGGAGCGCAACTTCGAGCGTCTTCCCTGTGCTGTCGCGCCAGGCAACGACGGCTGCGAGCACGGCGACGGCAATGTCCACTTCGACCGATGAAGACGTGCGCACGATCCGCAGGAGGGCTCGGCTCAGTCTATCGTTCTTCCCCTCTTCGTCCGCTTCTGCCAGCGTAACGGCCGAGGATTTTGTCTCCGAAAGCGGGATCCGCCGCAGGACGAGCCTCGCTGCCGCAAGTCCCAACACGGCTGAGCTGGCGCCTTCGTCCTCGTCATCCGCGCGCCTGCCGCCCGCGTTGCTCCGCCCACGCTCGCCCATCGCCCACTCTTCGCTCGCTGCGCCCCTCGACGGGCCTTTTGCGTTCCCCTCCTCCGCTCAGCTGACGCCCAGCAGCTCGACGACGCCCGCGTCGCTCCTCGCCCTTCGCCCCGAATACGACGACCTCTTCTCGCACGCGCGCCGCTCGCGCGCGCTCGCAAACCGCGGCGAGGGGCTCCTCCGCGAAGCTGCGGGCGTGCTCGCGCGTGCAGAGGAGGAGGTCGGCCGAGCGTCGCGCCTCGTCGACGAGCGCGAGCGCGAGCGCAACGCTGCGGCACAGGCCGAGCAACGTGCGGCGAGGCCTGCGATTGGGATCCGACTGGGCGAGGGCTGGGCGCCCGCTGCGCCGGAGACGACGACCGCGGCGGCGAGCGCGAGCAGCCCGCCCGTCTCGCCCACGTCGCCGAGCGGGAGGAGGCGCCGCTCGTCTCTCTTCGGGTTCGGCTCGCCGCCTCTTGACACGCTTGGATCGCCGCCCTCGGACGGTGGTGCAGGCGTCCCGCTCTCGCCGACGGGCTCGTCGTCCGCCTCGACGCGCGCAAGGCAGTTCCTGACGCAGCTGCGCGCGCGCCGCCCGCGCTTGTCGCGCAACGCGACGGCCGTCTCTCCGCCCGAGTCGGGCTCCTCCGCCTCGGGCTCGGCATCGACGTCGCGCATGAGTCTCGACATTGTGCCGCCCTCTGCAACGACGACGAGCACGCTCCGCAGCTGGACGCTCCCGTCGCCTCCGCTCGCAGATGGGCTCGCCGGCTCGTCTTTCGACGAGGAAGCAGAGCAGGCCGTCGCGGACCGCCTCAACCGGCGCTTGCTCGAGCGACGGCGCGTCTCGGCGAGCGTCGACGCCGGCACAGCGGCGGCAGCGCATCCCGAGCCTGTCACGACGCTGTGGGGCGAAACGGCGGCGACTACAGCTGCAGATGGTGGGCGGATCCGCAGGCTGCGCGGCCCAACGGAGCGCGCGAACGAGCGCTGGCGCTTCGGGCACGGACCTGCGCAGGCGAGCACGGCCACGTCGACGTCCACGAGCGTGCAACTCGATGTGGGACTGCTCGAAGGCCTGACCACGCCTGCCGCCCCGCCGCCGTGGCGACGCGTGCGGGGCGAGGACCAAGGCCGGGTGGGTGAATCGCTGCCAAGCGGAGCGGCGCGGGACGAGGCGGACGCGCACTTCTTCCGTCGCGAGGACAGCCCCAGTCCGCGCCGCCGAGGTCGCGAGACCCCCGCCTGGCGCGCCGGCGGCAGCTCGAGCTCGCTCCTGCTCGACGCAGCCGAGGAAGGTGTCGGTGCACCCGGCCTTCCGGCGCTCGAACCTGTCCGAGGCAGCACCCTTGGCCGCCCGTCCATTCGCCTTCCGCGTCCGGACGCGTCGAGGTCGTCCTCCCGCCCGCGCCTCGCGCTCGAAGATGAAGAAGAAGCTGCGGGTCCGACGATGGCGGCGGGGAGGGAGGGTGGGCCGGCGTGGGCCGCGCCGGCAACGCTGCCGCTCATGCTACCGAGTGGCAGCGACGGAAGGAGAATGATCTTCCCTCACCCTGCTGCTGCAGCGGGCGGGACCGCCGCGAGAGAGAGCACGGCGGCGGGACTTGAGCGCCCGAGGTCCGCGTCGCCCTTCGGCGTCTTCGGGCCAGACCATCTTTTCCAAGCGGTGCGCTTACTCCAGGATACGACCACGCTTCTTTAGAGCGCTGACACAGGCTCTCTGCAGGACCCGGCTTCTCTGTACCACGGCCCACCGAACCGCTCGGAACGGATCGAGACCGCGCGAAACGCCTTCCTCGGAATCGACCGCCGACCCATGCCGTGGGATGATCCGGCTCCCTCTCGTCGCACCACCTCGCGGTTCGACCCGTTCGGCGACCTGCCGCTACCCTCGACCACGGCTGCAAACGCGACAGCCGAGTCGTCGCGCCCATCACCGCCTCGCCGCTCATCACTCGCAGATGCGCTCAGCCATCTCGGCCCGCGCGGGCACACGAGCCTCGACTTGAACCTCCGACGCCGTCGTCAGGTGGGCCAGGCGACTGCTGACGTGCTCGATACCTCCAACTCGAATGCGGCGCCTGGTCCATCGCGCGAGCTTGCCGAGCTCGACAGACTCGCTGCGTCGAGGGTGTCGGAGACGGTCGAAGATCGCCTGGCGCAGCATCGGCAGAGCCGCATGGAACGCCTCGCAGCCCTGAGGCGCGAGAGGGTCCTCATGCGCGGACTGCTGAGCGGTGCAGCCGGTGCCACGACGAGCCCTGCATCAGCGACCGCCGCGGCTGCAGCCGCATCAACAGCTACGCCTGCCCAGCGCGCCGAGGCAGCCGGCCTTTGGGCGTCAGACGAAGAGGCGATGATCGGCTCGCCCTCGAGCCCGCCTCGCTCGCCCGGCTGGCGCACCCGGCGAGGCCTCGGCGACTTTCTGCGTGGCTTGAGCGGCGGGGCTTTCGGTCGGGGCGCGCTCATTGGCATCTGGGACGACGACTTTCATTCGTTGTGGGGACGCGGCGACTCGGCGGCGGCCGATCCGCGCAACTATCTGGTGCGCCCTCGCCCTCCGTTCCGCTTCGTCACCTCGCTGACGAGCTTGTCCTACAGGATGATGACGAGTTCGATACGTCTTACGAGGCGCTCCTTCGCCTGTCGGAGCGACTCGGCGATGCGAAGCCCAAGGGCGTCTCGCCCGAGAAACTTGCCTCTCTGCGCACATTCAAATACGCCGAGTGGCCCTTCCCGGCGCGCACATCGCCCGCGCCGCCTGCCCCCGTACCGAGCACGAGCGCCGTCACGATGGACAAGGACCCGCCGGTGTTCGCGCGCAAAGGCCTCGAGAAGGAGGAGCGATGCCCGATCTGCTTGACCGACTACGACGACGATGACGAGGTCATGCTCGGTCAGTGTGGGCACGGGTTCCACGCTGAGTGCCTCACGGCTGCTTTCAAGGACAAGGCCGTGTGCCCGTGCGTACTTGATGTCCCCCGTTCTTGTGAACTCACTCATCTGTTGTGACTTCTGCTGCAGTGTCTGCCGCCGTGACCATACGGCCTGACCGTTCAGGTATCTGACTCGCCAGGATCCATGGACTACTATCTCTGTTTCCCCTTGTACCGCCCTCTCTGTTCTTGTCGTTACCTTCGCGTAGCGGTCTTCGCCTGATTTTATGTCTCTATGTCTCGTCAACTGTAGCGTCCATCAACACCGTGTCGGACTTTGCTTCCATTCACTCGCGACCAAAGCAAGAGGTCGAGCGTAGTCGCGTCGAGCAGTCCAGGAGGCAATCTCGTTTTCCTGTCTGTTGCGCGCCTCCCTGCTCCTCTTCGGCTCGATGCGCCCGTTGTCAGGACGTTTGTCTGGCTGACAGCAGCACGGCCGCTCTTCGCACGCTCGTCGTCACTGCCTGGCGCTTGCTCATTCCGTGTGACGCGCATCCGCAGGCGCGGCCTGAGCGCTCTGTGAGGCGAGGTGCTTCGCAACGGCTGTTCGCGCTTGTTCTCGGTCCACACACTCGCACACGCGCTCAGCGGGGCAGCCGCTCGCCGGTCACAAACGATGCACGCCTCTGTTCTGCTCTGGCTCTTCGCGTTGCTTGCCGCGCTGCCGACGTTTGCGCAGGACGACGACGACTCGGGTTGCATCATGCACGCCGGCACGCCGCTGATGGAGTGTCTAGGGTCTTGGGCATCGCTGCCGCCACTGCCGTCCGCCACGGGTCTCGGTCCTGTCGAGGGAGCACAGGAGCTGTGCGACATGTAGTGCGCTGTGCCCCTCACCCGGTGGTTCGATACCTTGCTGACGTATGCTACACTTCTGTACAGTACACACATGGCAGGCTGCTGGGCCGAAGGCCTTTACTGCCGCGAGTGGTTGCCGATCCGGACTGCAGGTGCGTCCGTCTCTACTGCCTTTCTCAGACTCGCGTTCTCACCTGAAGAGAACACAGCGGACAAGTTCTGCGCCCTGGTCGCGCTTGGCAACAGCTCGTCAGCGTCGCCTGCAATCGCGACCGAGACCTTCTCTTCCGTCTCGGCCGAAGCCTCGCAGGTCATCACGTCCATTTGGTGCTTCTCTTCTCTCGCACCCTGCAGAACGTAGATACTCACGTATCGGCGCATAGGAATAACGACTCGGGTACACATATCCCGTCAATTACGAACGACCTCAACTCGACGCAGACGCGCCCAACTTGGACGCATGCCTCTTCTTCCGACGCGGCGTCGCCGAGTGCTACGGCGACGGGTGCTGTGGGGAGCGGGGCAATCGAGCAGGATGACCGCGGGAACGGAGGAGCCACATGTGGATTGCGTGCGGCGTCCCTGCTGCTCATGACCTTCTTAGTCTGCGCAAGCATGTGGTAGCGCGCACGCGTCGCCTACAGGCCCGCACAGAGCGCCTGGACGCTATGAGTACATATCAAGCAACCCAAATCGGCGTTAGAAAGCCAGTGGATCTATCGCGTGCTGGTAGATCTTTGCGAGTGGTCCCTTGTTTGCCTTCAGACAAAGTGGCCGTGGACGTGTAGCCTACAAAACGCCAGGCTCTGGCATGAGTCGCTGTAGACCACGGATGCAGTCAGACCTGGTGCGACTCCACTAGAGAAAGAGGTGCAACCCGACGTGCACGACGCGGTTGGTACTGGCATGGAGTGATGGAGCTAATCGCGGTGCGTGCACATCAGCCTACGAAAGTCATTCACACGGTCCGTTCGGCTGCGAATCCCGCTAGCCTCGCACATGTAAGACTTGACTAGAATCGGCTGCGGTGTCCCCCTATTACGTCGGCAACCCTCCTGGCCGGGCGGTGCTCCTCTCCGACCGCCTCGCCGCACCCAGCTGCACAAAGACGCGCGCACAGAGCAGAGTCGCAAGCCCGCTGTGAAGACCTGCATCGCTCCGACCGCCTTCAGCTCCGTCGCAAGCTTCCGCTCGACACCCATTCCTCCTCGATTCGCTCCTTGCGTTTGCACATCCGCACCCGCAGAGCCCAGAGCTGTGGCAGTGCGCCAAAGAGACCAAGGCTCGCCGTCAGCCGCGACTCCCTCGTCTGCCAATCCAGCACCTGTCGTCAGCACCTGACGTCGACTTGAGCGTGAAGACGCCCGCGACACCGATCGCATCGCCGAGGCAGCATGGCGCCGGCTCAGTCGAAGGTGGCACGCTCTAGTGCGGCGCTGGCGAGCTTGCCGGCCAAGGGTGGCGCGGCCGCGGTCGCAACGCTGCTCGCGCTTGTGTACTTGCGAAGCAAGGTCGTCCAGGCAGCCAAAGAGGCCGAGGAGAAGCGTGCGTCCCTCTCGCAGATACCTTGGAAGACTCTCGCTGACATCCATGTTGAACTTGCAGGTAATCGCCAGATACTCACGACGCCTCAGATCGAGCTGGCGCAGCGTGACCTCTTCAACCCGTACGCACCTTGTTCTTTCGCTTGGATCGCCGCACAGCGAGCTGACCACTCGGAATCTACAGGCTGCCCGGCGGGGCCCGCGAGCTACTCGTACCCACGCGAGGCCGCGTCTCAAAGGTCGTCATCCGCCCGACCAAGCCCAGCACGTTCGCCGCGCATCGTCCCCTCTTTCGCAAGCCACCTCCGGTCGTCAAGTCCTCACCGACAGCTCTTGCCGCTCCGACTGCATCGGCGACGGCGAACAAAGTCGGCGTGAACCGCGAGTTCTTTCGACAGCTGTCGGCCATTCTGCGCATCATCATCCCGCACGCGACGAGCAAGGAGGTCTGGCTACTCGGAGCGCACACAACCTTCTTGCTCCTGAGGACATACCTCAGCTTGCTCGTGGCACAGCTAGACGGCAAGCTCGTGGGCGACCTTGTATCGGCGAACGGCAAGGGCTTCCTCCGCGGCCTGTGCTACTGGTTCCTCCTCGCCGTTCCCTCGGTCTACACAAATGCCATGATTCGCTTCCTCCAGTCCAAGCTCTCCATCTCCTTCCGGACTCGCCTTACCCGCTACGTGCACGACCTGTACCTCGATCGCAACAACACCTTCTACCGCGTCGTCAACCTCGACGCACGCATCGGTGCTAGTGGTGCCGACCAATTCGTCACGACCGACATCAACCGCTTCTGCGAGACTCTCAGCGCCCTGTAGTGCGTATCGGCCCCACCGTGAATTTCGGCCGAATAGCCTGACCTTCTGAGCCTCACACAGCTCAAACATCTCGAAGCCATCGCTCGACCTCATCCTCTTCAACATCCAGCTCGGCCGCTCGATTGGGGGCAAGGGTTCCGTCGGCCTCTTCCTTTCGTACCTCGCCACCGCGTGGATTCTTCGCAAAGTTACGCCTGCGTTCGGCAAGCTCGCTGCGATCGAGGCCAAACTTGAAGGCGACTTCCGCGCTGCACACGCGAGGCTCATCATCAACTCGGAGGAGGTGGCGTGAGTCTCTCTTTCCGGGTCAGTCTTCGTAGGGAACAGGCTGACCAAGTCTCGCTGGTGACGGGCAGATTCTACGACGGCGCACCGATTGAGAAGGACATCTTGACCAAATCGTACCTGCGGCTCATCAAGCATGTCAACTCGATCTACAAGGCGAGTCCTTCACTCGGCGTCAACCATGTACCGACGCGGCAGCTGACCTCTTTTATTTTTCTCCTGTAGATCCGGATCCTCTACGGCATGGTGCACTTGGTCCCGCTGCGTCTGCCCTGCGCTATTCCTGACTATCCGTCCCGCAGACCGAAGACATGGTCGTCAAGTACGCCTGGTCGGCGGCGGGCTACGTCCTTATCGCGATTCCCGTATTCTTCCCGAAGGCGCGTGAGATGGCCAACGCCGCAGCGGGTAAGGCGAAAGAGGCAGCAAAGGCGCGCGACGATGGCCTGTCCATCTCGCAGCGCACCGAGAGTGAGTAGCTTGGCTTGCCATCGCGCTCTCTGAGCATGTCTGACGATGGTTGTCCGCAGATTACATTTCGAACCGCCGCCTGCTTCTCTCGCTCGCCGACGCCGGTGGCCGACTCATGCTGTCCTGGAAAGACCTTTCCGAGCTCGCGGGGTCGACTTCGCGCGTCTACACGCTCCTCTCGACGCTGCACGACCTGTCGTCCGCACAGTATGCGTCTCTCCCGCGCCCGGACGACCTACCACCCGACGCGCCGTTCTACGACCTCGGCACGCTCAACGGTCGACTCGTCGACGATGCACCGCCTGACGAGGGCGTCTCGTTCGACAAGGTGCCCATCGTCGCACCTGCACCTGGCGTTGCGCGGGGTGGGGAGGAGCTTGTCAAGGAGCTCACCATGCGCGTCAAGCCGGGGGAGCACCTTCTCGTGACGGGAGGCAACGGGTCAGGCAAGACGGCCATTGCGCGCGTCCTCGCAGGTGCGCCCCTTCATGCGCTCCTTACGTATTGAGGTTATACTGACGTGCTTCCTGTTCGCAGGGCTCTGGCCCGTTTTCGAAGGCGTTGTCGCCCGCCCGGACGACTCACGCATCATGTTCCTACCTCAGCGCCCTTACCTTTCGGCCGGCAGTCTACGCGACCAGTACGTTCCGTGAACATCGCATTGCCCACGCCGGCTCATCGACTCGTCATCGCAGAATCATCTACCCGCACTCGTACCCAGACTTCGTCAAGTCAGGCAAGACGGATGATGACCTGATGGACATACTGCGCAAGGTGCACCTGGCGTACCTGCCGGAGCGGGAGGGTGGTGCGTCTAGGCTTCGAGACTGACCGGCCCACAAATTGACCTGCTTCGTCTTGGTGCAGGCTACGATGTGCGGAAGGAGTGGAAAGACATCCTTTCGGGTGGCGAGAAGCAGCGAGTGCGTACACATCGCTTTATCCGAAAATCATCGATGCTGACGATTCGGGGCATCCGCGCGCAGATGGGCATGGCACGCCTCTTCTACCATCTTCCGAAATACGGCGTACTCGACGAGTGCACGTCGGCCGTCTCCACCGACGTCGAAGGATCGATGTACCAGCATGCGAAAGACGTCGGCATCAGTCAGTCTTGCGTCGGTACATAACCGCCGGGTCGCACCGAACTGACCATTCTTCACTTGCCATGCAGCTCTCATCACGATTTCGCACCGTCCGAGCCTCTTCAAGCACCACATGTACCTCCTGCGCCTCACAGGTCAAGAGGGACAGTGGGAGCTCACTCAAATTGGCGAGGCCGAGCAGTGCGTCCTACCTCAGTCTGGTGCTCGTGCTTTCTCTTGCTGACGCGCTGTGTGCTTCAGATCGCAATCGTTCCAGAAGGAGATCGAGACGCTCAAGGCTAAGCTTGCCGAGGTCAACGCCTGGAAGACCCGCTTGACCGACATCGACGCCGAGCTGCACTTCAAGGCTTGAGCGCGCTCTTCCATTCACCCCTACGCCTTCCACGCATGTTGTATGACTCGCTCGCATCCGCACTGCCCGCTCGCGTTCCATAACCGCCTCGATTAGACCGCGTTGCGCAGTCGCTGACCTTCCCGTCCTTCCCGTTGTAACCGTCTTTTTCCCGACGCGATCCAGCCTTTTTTGTCGTTGCCTGATTTCCGATATTCTATCTTGCAAGTCCTCGTACACCTCACTTTTCAGGAGCACAAACCCGCCCTAGCACTGTGTCGGCCGTCTATCGCATCCTCTCGAACTTGTCAGGATGCGCCTTGCGGTAGTCTTCCTGCAACATGCCGCTGTGGACCAGATGCATGCGTGAGCTGGCCCAAGCTGAGGCGAGCAGGCGTTCTGCAGAAGGCCGAGATACGTACATGATGAATTCGTCGACGAAGCGCCCTTCCTGCCACATCGACTGTCGCCGACGTCCCTCGATGACGAAGCCGCACTTCTCGTACACGCGTAGTGCCGGAGCGTTCCACTCGTAAACGTCACCTGTGCACGAGGGGGACCAGCTCAGTCCGAGAGCAAGATGCGAGACTGGGAGTGAAGAAAGGACGAGAATGAGGGAACGGTTGCCGCACCTTCCAAGCGATGCAACCCGAAGGACACGAACGCCATCTCAAGCAGCCACTCGACCGCCTCTGTCGCATAGCCTTTGCCCTGCCGAGGCGCAAGACGCAATCAGTTCGACACGAAGGTAACAGGAAAAAGGACAGGTGCTGAACGAAGGCGGGAACGCGCGCCTATGACTCACGTTGTGTTCTGACCCCATGATGAGTCCGAAGTCGCCCCTCCGGTGATGATGGCCACCATACCTGCCCGTCGTGAAGCCCAACCAGCCGATCGTCTCGCCCTCTTCGTCGGGCTTGTCTGCTGACGGCTGGAGGCATACCATGGCTCTGAGGGAAGTTGTTTCGATGAGATTCACCCGCGCTCACGCGCCACTTTGCAGTAAAGCTGGAAGGAAGAACTCACGACATGCCGTTCTGGAGCTCCTCGACAAACTTCCGGAAGTCCTCCAGTCCCTTCTTGTCCAACGGACGGCACACGCTTCCCATGGAGCCGAGGAGCACCTGCGGGTCGGAGAAGAAGCGCTTGAAGACCGCCTCGTCGACTTTCCAGTCGACGGCGCGGTACGATAGGCGTTCAGAGCGGAATCCGGTCGGGCGGAGCAGGGGCTGCATGGTTGAGGTAGCTCGAGAAGAGGGCCAGCAGAATATGAAGCAGAGGCAAGCAGCAGACGCAAGCGCAGAGAGCCTGAGGGCATCGGCGGCGGCACCGTCGAGTCGTGAGATACTGTAGCACCGCGTGGTGGGGAGGCAAGAGGCTCCGCCCGCAGAGTCAAGGTCGGAGATAGCACTTCCGTCGACTATTTCGGGCGCACTGATCCAACCTGAGCAGTTCGGACTTCGGACAGTCAGCGCAACATCAGGTGAGTACATTTGTAGAGCGGGCTGAAGGCAGCCGGCGGAGTCGGCACGCAGCAGACGGCTCGTAGCTCGCACCTCGCAGCAGCTCTCTCGGCATGCTCCGGAGAACCTGTGCGTCTACGGCTATAATGACAAGCGCCTTCAAGCACGAGCGCGCCAGCTAGTCCCTGTACTCGTCCATAAAGTCCTCGTGGAACTTCTTGAGCCGCCTCACATAGTCCTCGGTCCCAGGCGCGAGGAACGTCGTGCGGAAGTGCCACGTGCCCGGCTGCTGTCCGAATCCAGACCCGGGGACGACGCAAATGCCCGTCGCTTCGAGGAGCTTGAGCGCGTAGAACGCGTCGGGCGCCTGATGCGCGTCGGCGGCGGCCGAGACGGCCTTCTTCGGAAGCGTGATGGTCGGGAAAAGGTACATTGCGCCCTGCGAGTCGTGTTCTGCGTCAGTGGATGTTCGGATGTTCGTCTTTGAGGCGCGGCCCGCGTCGGAAGGTTAGAACGCACATTTGCGTCGTTGCACGTGACACCCTCGAGCTGGCGGAACGCCTCGACGAGGATCTCGCTGCGGCCCTTGAGCCGCTGGGCGATGCCCTCCTTCTCCTCCTTCCAGAGCGCATACGACTCGTCGCCCTCCTTGGGCGGCGACACAAGGACGTCGACGGCGATCTGGCCCGCGAGCGGCGGGCACAGCTGGACCGACGCGAGCTTGTAGACCTGCTCCTCGGCCTCGGGGTGGAAATTGCACAGCTCAAAGTAGCCGCCGCGGCGGCCGCACTCGCCCGTCTGGCCCTTCGAGATCGAGTGGAACGACACGAGCTCGACGTTGTCGGCGTACGGCGCGCCCATCTCGCGCAGCGCCTTCTTGAAGCTCACGAACGGCTGCGCCTCGTGGTAGACGTTGTCCTGGTACACCTCGTCGGCCATGAGGACGAGACCCTCCTCGTAGCAGAGTCGGATGATGTCCTCCATGTTCTGCTTCGTGAGGCAGTTGCCCGTCGGGTTGCCCGGGTTGATGACGACCATGGCCTTGACGTTCGTGCCGTCATGCCGTGCCTTGGCGAGGTTCTTCTTGAGGTCGGCGACGTCGAGGCCCCAGTCGGCCGACTCGTCGAGGAAGTAGGGGACGGATCGTGCGGCGTTGAGGGCGAGGGCGGCGGTGTAAAGCGGGTATTGCGGGATGGGGATGAGGACGCCGTCGAGCGGGCCGGAGATGAGGATCTGAAGGAGGTTCGAAACGCCGTTCGAAGCGCCCGCCGTCAGGTAGATTTGGCTAGGCGACGAAGGGTGGCCGTCACGCTCTGCGGTAGCGGTACGAGTGTCAGCGCTGATGCGGCATGCACAGAAATGACAACAGCTCTGCGATGGGAATGGCTCTGAGGCACACACGGCGGATGCCGCTGGAGGCCTGCGAGACTCACCCTCGATGAACTTGGCGACGCGTTTCCGGATTGCCGGCACACCCATCGAGTGCGAGTAGGCGCCAACACTCCCGATCTCCTGCAGCAATGACCGTGCGCGGTCGATCGCGTCTTGCGGGAAGATCTGAGCAGTCGAGGGGTGGTTGAGGAGGTCGGGGTATTCGGTGAGGGCGGCGATCTGCGAGTGAAGAGCTCGTGCGTCAGCTGATGTCCAGCTCCCGACTCCTTGAGTCCCCTGAGCAGCTGTATCGACCGGTTCTGGCACATGCCCGCCATATCGTGCTCCGTTCCATGCCGCTCGGCCGACGTGCCGCCCTCATTCACCGCTTCGCGTCGAAGCAAGGGGCATCGCGCAAGCTCACCTGTCGCAAGAACGTAAGGGGCTTCTGGTCGAGCTGCTGCGGGTTGCCAATGTTGCACGACACGACCGAGTCGAACGGCAAGCCGGCATCTGCGCCGTTTTCCTCGAGCTGCTCGCGGAGCTCCTCTGCGCGGAGCGGGATGGCGCCGCGGACGGCGTACTGGGCCTCGAGGACGTGCTTGTTGATGCGCTCGTTGGTGAGGACGCGGTACGTTGGGTCGCGCGGCTTGGTGTGGTAGCGCGCGCTCGTGAAGAGTGCAGACATGTAGCTCATGGCGGGCTGCAGAGGCGCGACGAGCGGGGTCAGCGGGCGTGTCGAGACTGCAATCGAATTTTGAGCCGTGCTCACCTGCGGAGCGAGAGGCGAGCGGGTGGTGCAGGCGGAGTGCGATGCGGACGAGGGGCGAGGGCGGAGGGCGGACGAGGCGATGCGCCTGCACGGCGGCGAGGCGAGCATGGCGGTGCGAGTGGTTGCGAGGCGGGCGGAACAGCCAGCGAGAGCGCGAGAGGGAAGCAGAGGGGAAAAGAGTCAGCGGCAAGCGAGGCAACGGCGAGCGCGCGCTGTCGATCTCGAGCGCCAGAGCGCGCGCGGATGCTCCGTGGGGACTCCGAGCGGCGCAGACAGGAGCGCGGGCGTACAGGGGCGGGGCTCTTGCGAGATGGCTCCGTGCGCGGTGCTGTTGCTGGCAAAGGGCTTGCTGCGATGGTACCGGCAACCGACGACGTCGGATCGGCCGCGGCAAGGCGTGGGCGCCCGACGCCCGTATCGCGCTCGCGGGCCCCCTCGCACCGCTTCCGCTTTGGCCGCTCCCACCCGCCTTGACTCTCCTTCGCTTCCGTCTCAGGCAGCCAGAAGACTTCTCGTGCACGAACAAGTGCTGAGGACACGGCAACACCGATACAACACCTGTGCGAGACCTACGCGGAACGAAGCCGAGCCATTGCCCTCTACTCCGCCTGCGCTTCGAGGTCGACGAGGATCTTGACCTGCGCCGGGTCCTTGCGCAGCACCTCGAGGCCCTTGTCAAACACGTCGCCGAGCGCGATGCGGTCCGTGATGAGGTCGTCGACCCGGATCTGCCCGCTCGAAAGCGCCGCGAGCACCTCTTGCATGTCGCGCGAGGCGAAGCAGCATGACGCCGTGATCGTGCGCTCCTTTGCCATGAGTGCCTGCCCACAGGACCGAGATGGGCAGAGGAAAATAGCAAACAAGCGTGGGCGGCCAGCAAGTGAAGACGAAGGCGAACGAGGGACATATAACAGGTCAGTTCCCGGCAAACTCTGGACCACAGTAATCGGGCGTAACGCACCCACATGTCTACCGTCGGCAGCTTCGCCTTGTCCCACAGCGCGACCATGACGACCCGTCCCTTGGCCCGCACGCCCTCGATCGCCGCGTCAAACGTCCTCTGCGTGCCCGCGCAGTCGATCGCAACGTGCACACCCTGGCCTTCCGTCAGCTCGCGCACGGCCGAGACAACGTCCGTCTCGAGCGGGTTAAAGACGCGGTCGGCGCCGCACCGCGTCGCGATGGCAGACCGGACGGACGAGGGCTCCGAGACGTAGACGGCTGACGCGCCGCGAGCCTTGAGAACACTGTCAGGAGAAATCAGAGTCAGTTCGGGCCGCATAGGTGGTCAGCAGCAAGCCTCGCGCGTCAAGGTACACGACCGACGAGAGACACGGCTCGCAAGTCAAGTGCTGGCACACTCACCGAGTCACAAGGGCACCGATGGGCCCAGAGCCGATGACGAGCGCCGACTCGCCGGCGACAAAGTTCGAGCAGGCGACGGCGTGCCATGCGACCGAGAGCGGCTCGGCGAGGGCCGCGATGTCGACTGCAAAGCGGCGGCAATCCCTTCAGCTCGGCCGTTTCCGCTCACCAGGCACATGTAAGGGCTGACAGAGACAGCTCGAGACGCACGAGGGACGTTGTCGGGCACGACGTGCACGTTGGTCTGCTCGACGTTGACATACGGTGCGAGGCCGCCTGGGCGCGAGTAGCCGTAGAGGCCAAACTGAGTCTTGCAGAGCGGCGTATCACCGGCAAGGCACGATGGGCAGGAGCGGCAGGAGATGACCGGCTCGCTGTGGACGGGAAGAAGGGTCGGAAGAGGGAGTCAGTCGAAAGACGCTCCTGCGTGAATACACCACCAGCGCAAATCGCTAGGCGGCGCAGTGCACGGCAAGATAGAACGTACATGCACACCCTCGTGCCGACTTCGAGCCTCCCATCCTGCGCGACGCCCTCTCCAATCTCCTCAATAACGCCCGAGAATTCGTGACCAAGCGTCTCGGGGATGGCGCCGCCCGTGAGCGGATGCGGTGCTTGAGGGAGGCAGCAGGTCAGCGGACCATGGTACACCTCGTGCAGATCTCTGCATAGACGATGGGCAGGTCAGCGGAAGACGAAGAGGCCCAAGTGGGGGAGGGGATGGGACTCACGAGCCGCAGATGCCTGAAGGGGCGGATGGGGCTCAGTGAATACCGCAACTCCAGTCGACGATAAGTCTGGGGCGGCACACACCGCAGAAGGCGACCTTGACGCGGACCTCGCCATTCTTGAGCGGGAGAACATCGACCTCCTCGAGGCGGAGCTCGGGCTTGCCGTGGTAGCGCATAGCCTGCATTGTAGCGGGCGCCATCTTTCAGTCCTGACGAGAGGAGTACAAGCAGGAAGTAGGGGCTGCGGAAACGGGACGACTTTCGGGACGCTTGCTTCCGCTCCTCGCGGGGTCTGCCTCACGTGCGGCGAAATCTCCAGCCCGAGACAGTCTGACTATGTACTGCACTCGTCAATTCGTGCATCAGTACGGTTCGCCTCTGTCTGCTCATCATTATCGGCCTGCACCTCGCTCGCACAGCCGCTGCGAGTGATCTCCGGCCGGAACAGCAGTGTCACTTTGCAAGGGCCTATGCGATGCAAGGGATGCAAGACCGAGCTACCTGCATGCAATCCGCAATACTTCAAGCTTGATCTCATCGTCTCCGGCCTGCAACCCTGCGCGGACCGCCTGGCTCCACGTCTTGCGCTCCGCCGAGCCCTCCCTCAACCCTGCTTCGCCGCGCACGAACGACAGGACCATCGTCGTGGCGTAAAGTCGGTGCGCAAGCGGAGCTGGCGGTGTCGAGCTTGTCACGGTGGCCGCAATCGACGAGACGAGCGACGAGAGGCTTGCGAGGACAAGCGAGAGGAGGGGGGATGCGAGCGAAGGCGAGATGTGCGCGACGATGTGGCGGACGAGGTCGAGCAATGTGGAAGGATTGATGACCGAGACTGTGAGCAAACCAGGCAGTCAGTATGGTCCCAGTCCTACGAGAGGCGGGGCTGAGCGCGCACCATCCTTTCCGACGGCGTTGTCGAGCGCCTCAACTGCATCCGCAACACCGGCCATCTTGTCCCACGGGAGCACCTCGACCATGTTGACGACAATCTGGACGAGCAGCCTCCGCTCGGCGACGTCGAGCGGGATCTGCGCCGAGAGCCACCCGAGGATGCCATTGCGCGACAGGAGCTCCCGCGCGGCAGTCGGAATGCTCGTTGCGCGGACAAGGAACTGCGAAAAGACAATCCATAAGCATAAGCGAGAGGAAGCATCAAGTGCCGCGGACGCACATCCAGGACTAGCTTGCGCAGCTGCGGGTCTTGCCGACTCGACTGGAAGAGCGAGGCGAGTAGCTCAAAGACCTGACGACGACGGTAGATCTTCCAGTCCTGCGGGCGAGGACGCGTCAATCGAGACCTTGCAGTGTGATGCTCGAAGCGGACGGACCTGAGTGCGCACGAGACCCTCCGTGAGGAACCGCACCATCCAGACACGCTCTTCGCGCGGCGCTGCGGCAAATTCGTCCGCATTCGACGAGTAGAGCATGAGGTAAAACATCGGCACATCGCGCGAATCGATGGTCGACCGTTGCAGAAGGAAGCGCATGAAGGCGGGGTAGAGCGGCGACTCGGGCGCGCCAATGAGCGAGACGCAGTGCGCGAGGAAGAGCGCAATCGTCGAAGGGAGGGGCTCGCCGGCCTGCGAGTAGATCGCGAGGCGGACTTGCGTGAGGAGGAGGAGCAGCTCGTCCTTCTCGCGGAACGTGAGAGGCTGTGCGCAGGAAGGGTCAAAATCAGAGCGACTAAATGAGGTCGTCGAGCGGCGCACCTGGATTTTCCGCAGCAGCGCTGCGAGTGCCGTCCTCGCCAGCCCGCGTAAGCCGGTCTCCGAGGATGCGAGTGCGGCGACAGCGGTGCCGAGCACGCCGCTCTCGAGCAGGGTGGTCCACTCCTGCGGCTTCAGCTCGTCCTCCTCTGCGAGAGCGGCGACGATTCCAACGATGAAACGCGGGTCGTACGTCTTGGCGTCCTCGGTAGCGGAGTATGTGGTCCGCGTCGAGGCGAAAGCGCGTGCCCAGCTGCGGCGCACGAATGACTTTTGCGTCGCGCCAATGGCGCCGACGCGCGACCCGTCAAGAAGAGTCGTCGAGTCGGTCGAGGGGTTCCAACCCGCGAGCGTCGGCGAGATAGACGATCCGCCGACGAGTTCGATGCGCTGGAAGAGGTCGAGCAGCGCTCGGTCGGTCGGTGCGAGGGTACCACGGTAGAACGGGATGAGGCGCTCGACGGTGCGTGCATTGGCCGCTGCGACTGGAGACGTCGTGCCGAGGGCAAGGGCGAGAGCGATGACAGCTGCTGCGGCGTCCGCCGAGTCGGTCTGATTGGCGGCGAAGGCGAGGAAAACGGGCGAGGCGAAAATCTCGTTCAGGTGTCGAGTGATCTCGTTGTCCTGCGATGGAAAAGCGTGTCAAGCATGGTCGACGGCCTTGAGACATGTGATTTACCTTGAAGCGGTGCTGACGGCAGAGCGCAGTTGCCAGGCGCACTGCATAGATCTGATCGAGCCGCCTCGTTGCCGTGTTGGTCAGTAGCGGGTCGAGCGAAGGCGTGCGGAGCGTGAGGCTAGTGTGAGTCTCGAGGACGACGGCTGCGTGAGACAACGATCAGCGGCGTGTTAAGCGACAAGGTGTAGCTCGCAAGGACACACCGAGTTGCTCGACCAGAGCTTTCACAACCTCGTCGTCAGCTTCTTGGTCGGCGTAGCGCCTGACAAGACCCTCCAGTGCTCCACCGACGAGCGTCTGGAGCGTGGCCTCGAGCGATGCCTCCTTATCCGCCACTGCGGCGACGACCCGCACGTCCCACGCAGAGCAGCCGTCGCGCCCCAGCTGAGCGACCCGCGCGTCGAGCTGCGCCTTGACTTGCGCGGCCGCCTCATTGGACAAGCCGACCAGCTTCTGCGCCGTGCGACATGCGCTAGCCTCGTCGGCTACAGACTCGCGCTCGAGAAGCTGGCGAACGAACTCGGCTGCGATTGAGTCCGCGACATCTGCCTTGACACCTTGTGCGCGCGCCACCTCGAGAAGCGCTTCGATCGGCTCGGCGAGCGCAACGAGCTGCGCGCCCTGCGCATTGTCGCCAAGCCAGGCTGCGAAAGCCTCGCGCGCGACGGACGAGCGGTACACGAGCGCGGACAGCGCCTTGGCCTGTGCGAGCGCGATTGTCGGCGAGGCGAGGAGCGAGGTCGTCCACTTCTCGGCATGCGGACGCCAGGCGTCGCTGCTGCTGTCGCGTTGTGCGAGCGCCGAGAAGGGGAGGAGCGCCTCGGCACCCTTGCTCAGCACGGCCCCGGCAGGTGCGGCGAGCTCCGGCACGCTGGCGAGCGAGTTGAGTCGCTCGAACTGCGCAGTCCAGAACGCAGTGAAGGCAGGCGAGTGCGGGAGGTCGACGACGCGGGTGAGGGCGGCCGAAAGAAGCGCCGTCGCAGAACTTGACGGTGACGATGGCAGCTGGGCGAGAAGCGCCTCGAGGAGCGGGAGTGAAGAGGACGTGTCGAAGAAGGGAAGTAGCGGCGCCGCGGCAAGCACACGCGGCGCAAGCGCGACGGAGGCGGGAGGCGACGACGCGCGATGCTTGCGCTTCTTGGTGAGGGACGCGGCCGGCTCGAGGTCGCGCAGGACGAGGTCGCAGAATGGCTGGACAAGCTCCTTCTCGGCGAAGCGGCTCGAATCCAGCACACGACCGAGCAGGTTGACCGTGACTGCACAGCATGCAGAATCAGTATCGCAGAGTTCCGTACTGTGTCATGTAACGACGCACCCTCGTAAGCAGCGGCATCGAGTTCCTCGCGTGCGAACACGCTGAGAAGGCCCTCAGGGCCGGCGACGCGCCCGCGAATGACCTTCTTGGCCGTCTCGAGGTCCGTTGCGCGGTACAGCTCCTCGATGAACGCGGCAAACTGCTCAGACGGCGAGCCGATGAACCGGTGCAGGAGCAGCTGGATGGCAGGGAGGTGGAAGCCCTTTGCGACGACGAGGTCCAGAAGAACCTGTTTCTTCGATGGATCGGCGAGGTCGGCCGTGCGGACGTGCAGCAAGGCGAGCGGGAGGGCCATAGGCGATAACGCGCTGCGGAGGGGGAAGATCAGCAGGCGCGCACGGAGACGAGCACAGTAGAGAGGACACACCGCTTGAGTACCTCAACCTCCTGCCCCTCGAGCGCGGCGAACACGTTCGCGGTACGAGGCGCGCAAGTCTGCACGCGCATTGCGACCTCGTCCTCATCCGCTTCTGCAAGCGCCTCAAGCCCCTGCGCGGGCTTGACATCGCCCGCCTGACCATCGGCGACGGCGAGGCACTCCCTCAGCGTCTCGAGCGTGCCGCTGCTGTGCGGCTGCGTCAGCGCCGCCCCGAGTGCAGCGACGACGCGGCGCGGGAGGTCGAGTGTCGTGTGGTGCGCTACGAGTTCGAGCACGAGCGCCTGCGCGAAGCGAAGGAGCGCTGCCGAGGGCGGGGTGTCGAGCGCCGCGAGCGCCGCAAGGAAGGTCTTGAGCAAGGGGGAGAAGCCCTCCTGCTCGGCCGGCGAAGCGGCAGACGCGCCAGGCTTGATGGGCGCCGTGAGCGTCTTGCGCACCGCCTCCTCGAAGAAGGCGAGCACCTCGCCCGCGCCCGCAGCATCGTCGCCATCGTCGCTCGGGACCGGCAGTGCGCGGAGCCAGACGTCGACTTCCTCCTCTGCGCCCTCGTCGCTCGCCGCGTCCTTCTGGCCAAACAGGACCGCGCTCCCGAGCTGCCGGCGCAGGATCGCGCGCAGCAGCGAGCGGTTCGACGGCGTCGCCGGCGCGCGGTACAGCTCAAGGAGCGGCGCGAGGCTCGACTTGAAGTAGTCCTGCGGGCGCGCGAAAGCCGCCGACGAGGCGTGCGCGGAAGAGGTGTGCGCTGCGGCGAGGCGCAGGGCGTAGGCGGACGAGATGGCGCGGAGACCTTCGGCGCGGGTCGCGGGCTCGTCGTCGCCGCGGGCGTCCGCGGGTGCCGACGTGTTGACACGCGCATACGTCTGCGGGAGCTTGGCAAAGTCGAACTTGAGCGTGGCGATGAGGTGCGGCGCGACGCGGTGGTACAGGAAGAGAATCCGCAGCGCGACGTTCGTGCGCAAGAGGGCGCCCTCGCCTCCTGCTGCTGCAGCGACAGCGGAAGTGGCAGCGGGCTTGTCCTCCACAGCCGCCTTCGCGTCACCCTTCTTGCCACTCGAGTGGCCACTCGAAGCGGCCATCGCCGTCTTCGTCATGAGGGCGACGACGATGCTCGGGTCGGGCAACCTGGTCCTGAGTTCCTCGCGGACCCTGCGCGCCGTCGCAGCCCACCTCCCTCCGTCGCCCTCTTCGAGCGTCGCGCTCGCCTCTGCAAGGGCCGCGAGTGCGCACGCGGCCTTTTGCAGGATGGCGAGGAGGAAGAGGCTCGAGAGGAACGAGACGAGGGGCGTGTCGTGCGAAAGCGCCTTGGTGTACCATGCGCGCGTGAGCGACGCGCCCGACGCGGGCGGGAGGATCGTGTCGAGGATGGACGAGACGGACGGGGGCGCCTGCGCGGCTTGCGCGTCGGGCGACGCAGAGGGCGAGAGCGAGAGCGACGGCGCGACGGGGAGGCCGACGACTTGGGTCGCAAACGTGATGGCGCTCACCCAGCGGGAGCTGAGACGCGGGTCGAGCGACGAGGGGAACTTGGCCCAGAAGGCGCCGGCGAGGATGGGCGCGGAGCGGAGGATCTCGAGCCCGAGGGCGCGCTGCGTCGACTCTTCGGTCACCTTGAGGGCGCGCAGAATCGTTGATAGAACCTTCTGCGGACCCGACGAGCGGCCGACGGGCGACGAGGCGATTTGGTCGGCCAGCCAGGTGCTGATGAGCTGCAGGAAGCGGCCGATCGAGAGAGTAGGATGCGACGGCGACACCGGCGCGTCGCCAGCCGGAAGCGGGTAGTCGTAGAGCTTGACGAGCTGTCGGAAAAGCGAATGTGAGCATGCATTGGGGTTGTTAGGCGTGCAGTGGCGCACCTCATTCACGCATGCCTCGTCAAACACATTCCTTCGTGCTTCGAGCCCGACGCGCCTCTCAAGAACGAGTTCTCTTCCGACCGTCTCGAGCACGAGGTTGACGACGACCTCGGGGTCCTCGTTGAGGCCCTTCCAGACGCCTGCGAGCAAGCCCTTGGTCTCGAGGACCTGCGACTTGAGGCGGACGTCGCCGGCCGAGAGGAACGAGAGGACGAGGAGGACGAGGAGGGTGCGGATGTCGGGCTTGTGCAAGACGTTGGACGAAGTGAGGGTGCGCAGGCGCGTCTTGAAGAGGCGGGCCGTCACCTGCGCGCGGGAGGGAAAGAGTTGCGAAGATCAGACGAGTCGGGGGACGGGGCCGGTGGGGGCGGGGGCGCACCTTGGGCGACCAGCTGAACGAGCCAAAGACCCTCCGTGCAAACCTGCCGCCGCCAAAGCCGACGAGGACATTGCACAGCTTGAGGGCAGCGGTCGTGACATCGTTGCGGCCCGGATTGAGCGAGCGGTCGAAGTAGGGGGCATACTTTGCCGAGAGGAGCGTCTTGACGAGCTCGGGCGAGGGCGTGAAGGGGTCGGTCGAGAGCAGGCGGATGAGCGAGGTCAAGCATGACAAGACGGCTGCCGAGAGCGGCGAGTTGTTGGTCTGCAGGCGACATCGTGGGGTCAGTTTGAGCTGGGTCGTCGTGGTCGGCGCACGCGCCGCACCTTGTTGGCGAGGTCCCAGGCAGCAAAGACGCCCTCGCAACCCGGGTTGTGCTTGAGGTAGTCGAGGAGGAGGTCGGGAGCTGCACGGGGTGCCGGTTCGGCGACGAGGGCGAGTGCGCGCTTGTCGACCTGGACGAGGGCTGCATGCGGGTGCAACGGAGGTGCTCAGCGGGTCTCCCGGGCGCAGGAAGCTGTGCGAGAGCGGAGGACGGACCGGCCTGGAGGTGCGCCGGGTCGCGCGTCTGGAGCGCCTGGACGACGGCAATGTGCGAGTCAAAGGGGGCGATGGTGACCTGCTGGCCCTTTGTCGGGCGAGCAGCTGCGCCTGCCTCGGCCATCCCTGCGCGAGCCTGGCGACGGGCGGGGTGCAGCTGAGCTCGAGAGACGCAGGAGAGCGAGGCGGTGAAGCGACGTCTCGACGGCAGACTTTCACTGGAGTGGTGTTACCAGCTGTACGAGTGCCTCACAGAGACTGCACTACACTCTGCACTGCACTTCCGGGAAGAGCGGGAGAGCGCCTTTTCCTCATCTCCTCCTCTCGACTCGTCGTCGCTCTTCCGTCTCGCACTCGCCCACGATGAAGCGCGCATTCGCCCCGACGAGCGCAGTCTGCAAGCAGCTCGCGCGTGCCCCCGCCGGCCGCCTCGCCCGCACGCGCGACCCGCTCCTCTCGTCCGCGCTCGCCCACCACTTCTCGCTCGACGACGGCTCGCACTTTGTCGCCCGCCCGCCGCCCAGCGTCCTCCCGCCCACCGTCCCCGTCCCCGTCCCCGCCACCAGCGCGAGCCCCGCCCTCGCCGCCGCCCTCGCCAACTCGCCCTTTGCCAGCGCCGTCGCCCCCTCTCCCCTCGGCGCCCACCTCGCACCAGCGCAAGGCAGCACCGCCCACCTCCTCCCGCCCCTGCGCGCACCGCCCGTCGCCGCGCGCGCCACCCTCTCGCCCGCCGACGTCGCCGAGCTGCAGCAGCTGCGGCGCTCGCGGCCGACCTACTGGACGCGGTCGCGCCTCGCCGCCAAGTTTGGCGTCACGCCGCAGGTCGTCGGGACGCTCGGGTGGGGCGAGGGCCCCGAGGCGCGCAGGGCAGAGCGCGAGCGGAGGGACCAGGTCGAGCGCAGGGCCGACAAGCGCGAGGCCCAGTACGGGTGGAAGAAGCAGATCGCGCGCGAGGAGCGCCAGCGGCGCAGGTCCATGTGGTAGACAGTGTCGTCGTCGTAGTGTCGGAGCCGCTGTTGTACAACGCCCCCGCCTTGCGTGCGGGTTTCACGCATTCGCATGTCTCGTTCCGCCGGAGAGCTTGCTCCGCCCTTTGTCCAGCTCCCTGCAGGGCAAGTCGAAAGCTGCGCGAGAGCTTGTGAGCATCTTACGACTGGTTAGCTCGTTCGCTTTCGCAGAGTCGACTGCCGCCCTCATCGCTCCGCCGGAAGCTTCTCTTGCTCCTGCCATCCGCTCGACTTGCTTCCTGGAGGTCGCTGAGCCGATCAAGAGCGCTGCCCACCCTTCTCTCGACTGCTGCGTCTGTGACTCGCCCTATCCTCGCTCTCCTTCCGTCGCCTCCTCGCCTCACCACCCCGCCGCCCCACCGCCCGCAACCATGACCTCGCCCATCATCATCGAGGCGACGGGCAAGCACACTGCGTCCATCATCTTCTCGCACGGCCTCGGCGACACGGCGCGGGGCTGGGTCCCGCTCGCGCAGACGCTCTCGCGCAAGGCCCAGTTCGCCCACATCCGCTTCGTCCTCCCGACCGCCCCCGTGCAGCCCGTCACCGCCAACGGCGGGTACCGCATGACGTCCTGGTTCGACATCCAGGACTTCAACCCGCGGCAGGGCATCATCGCCGAGGACGACCAGGGCATGCTCGCGAGCGTCCGGACCATCCAGGGCCTGATTGCGGACGAGGTCGACAGGGGCATCCCGTCCGAGCGAGTGCTCGTTGGCGGGTTCTCGCAGGGCGCCGTCATCGGCTACCTGACGGGCATGACGAGCGAGCGGAAACTCGCGGGCATCGTCGCGCTGTCGGGCTTCTTGGGCATGGCGGGCAAGGTCAAGTCGGTGCGTTCTGTCTCCTTGCAGGGTGCGAGGCGCTGAAGGTCCAGCGGCTACGTTCCGACGCCATGAAGGCGCTCGAGGAATCAGGCGGCCATGCGGCTAGATCTCCGTGCCGAGTCTACAGATGCAAAGCCTTCCGCTGTACGCGCGCGCGAGACGCTGATACACTCTTACTCTCCGCAGATGCTGACGGAGCATGCGACGAAGCTTCCCGTCTTCGTGCGTCCCGACATTGTCTCCGCCACTTCATTCTTTTGCTGCCCCCCGTCTCCATCTCTTGTCGAAGCGCTTTCTCCGGCAGCACAGCAGCTGACATTTTCCTGGAACTTGCTGCAGCACGGGCACGGCGACTCGGACTCAGTCGTCGAGTACAAGTGGGGCAAGCAGACTGTCGACACGATCAAGGAGTTTGGCTTCAAGGACGTCGAGTTCAAGACGTATCCCGGTGCGTGAAGGAATCGCGCGTGCCCCGCTCTGCTCTTTTTCGAGCTGCTGTGCTGATGTAGGGAGGCCTTTTCGCAGGAATGGACCACGGCTTCTGCGAGGAGGAGCAGCGCGACCTCGAAGCGTTCATCACCCGCGTCCTCCCCGCCAGCTCTTCATAGACGTACGCACCGACTCTCAATGTACAGCAGTATTGTCTCGCATCCTTAGCTGGTCGTCTCGCTTCCCGCGGACTTTTCCGGCGCGTCGCCACGCGACCGCGTTTCTCTCGTCATCAAGCCGACCGGCCGGGTTCTGCCTCCCGCTTCTTGCTCCGCTCCCGTCCTCTCCTCGTCAGCCCGCTGCTGCAGCCGCGCGACTGCCCACCCTGCCTCGCTCCCGCTCCTCCCGTGTCCTGCTCAGCGCGGCGCTCGTCGCGCTCCTCAGCTTCGCCATCCTCCGCCTCTTCCGCCCCCTCTCGTCGCTGCCGGCCTCGCTGTCGCGCGCGCCGACGCGGAGCATGACGACTTCTGCGAGCGCCGAAAGGACGGCTCCGACTGCGCAGGGGAGAAAGTCGAGCGTCGAGCAGCCGAAGATGGACAGGCCGGTGGTGCTCCGCCCTGAAGAGGGTCAGGCGCACCGCGCGACGGTCATCTGGTCGCAGTGCGCCCCCCTTTCTCTCTCCCTCTTCATGTCCGTGGCCGCTGAAGCGTCGGTGTGGCGCGGTTGGAAGCGGCCTGGGCGACTCGGCGAATGGGTGGCTCGATTTCGCGCAGATGCTGAGAAGGGTCGAGGGGTTGGAAGGCGTCAAGTGGGTGCTCACGAACGCGTGAGTCGAGGCTCGTTTCGCATCCTGCGGTTGCGCTGTAGTAGAGCGATGCGATGCTGCCAGCGCTGTTTGCGGTGTGGAAACTCACTCACTTCTTGACACTCTCTGCGCAGCCCGCACCGGTTCGTTACGCTTACTGGTGGGACAATGCCAGCTTGGTATGCTCGGTTCACCCACCGCGCTCTTGCAGCACCGAGCTAATCCTGGCGCTTTGCCCGACCGTCTTTGACCTCTACCTCCTCCCACCATGTGCTCGCGCTGCCAGGTTCGACGTCTTTGTGCCGAACACGCCTCCACCGCTCGAGGACACCGAAGGCATGCTCGTCTCGGTGGGCGAGATCCAGGAGCTCGTCCGGAAAGAAGTCGAGGAAGAGGGCATCGAGGAAGGGAAGGTTCTCCTCGGAGGGTTCAGCCAGGGTGCGTTCTGCGCAAAGACACTCTCGTCACGGATTGCCCCCAAAACGGCTTGGAGGCGGTCGCGGCTCCTAGTGCTCCGCAGACTGATGACGCTTTGAGCGTGCGGACAGGCGGCATCCTTTCGCTCTTGACGGGCCTCACGTCGGAGCGCAAGCTTGCGGGCATCTGCTGCCTCTCTGGCCTGCTCGGCATGACACACGAGGACAAGATCAAGCCGGTGCGCTGTTCTCACATGCAGACTGCCGAGCGCCTTGATTCACTCTGATCCTCCCATCGCAGCTCGTCACGGCAGCGTCGTCTTCGATTCCGATCTTCTGGGGCCACGGGACGGACGACACGGTGATTCGGTACGAACGTGCCGAGCACGGGCGGAAGTACCTCGTCGAGTCGCTTGGGCGGAAGAAGGTCGAAGGCGACTTTGAGTTCCGGAAGTACGAGGGCCTGCCGCACAGTCTGGGGCAGGACGAGCTGCGGGACGTGGTCGAGTGGATGAAGAAGCGGTTGGCGTAGACTTGAGCCGTGCATCTAGAATGTCCGGGGAGATGGACGGAGGAAAGAGCCCGGCTCGGCCGGCACGACGAAGAGCGGAAGCGACGGAGCCCTCGTCCCCGTCACTTCTCCTCACACGCACGCCGCGATGCCCACTCCGCGCAAGCTTGTTCCTGTGCTGCTGCCTGCTGCACGACCGCGCCGTGTAAGCGCATCTGCGTGGACGCCGCGCCACGCCCTCTCGTCCTCCTCGCGACCGACGCCCGCTTCTCCCGCTGCCGGCGCCGCAAGAGCCCCGCGGAGGTCGCTGTTCCTCCTCTCGACTGCGCTCGTCTCGACGGGCGTCCTGGCCGGCTACGGCCTCGCGCTCGCCGCGCCGCGACCGCCGCTCGTCTCGCTCGTGTTCCCGGTCCCGACGCCGCACCCGCCCTCGCGCGACTCGCCCGAGGCCGTCGAGAACGCCGACGTCATCGAGCGCGGCCTGCAGAGCCTCGACGTCGTGCGCAGGCTCAAGCAGGAGGTCGCGCCCGTCCCGCTCCTCGACGACGGCCCCACCTCGATCTCGCCGGCGGGCGCACAGACGACTTCCCTGACCGAGGCAGCGGCGCACCCGCAGCCAGCGACGAGTGACGCCGCGACGCCCCTCGCGCCGCGGTACACCGTCTCGCGGCCGTACGCCTCGACGCCGGCCGGCCCGCACTCGCTCTCGGGCTACGCGCTCCGCGGGCCGGGCAAGTTTGCCGTCCCCCCGCTCGTCTTTACCACGCACGACAAGCGCGAGAACGTGATTGTGTTGCATGTTGGCGGAGGGATGTGCGGGCACGAGGGCGTCGTGCATGGCGGGCTGCTAGCGACTGTGCTGGACGAGGCCATGGGGCGCACGGTGCGTTGGCGGTTCGAGTGCAACCTTTTTGCTCTCTCCCATGACGGCTGACGGGTTGCGTCGCGCTTACTCGCGTTCAGGCCCTGCTCAACCTCCCGACCAACATTGGCGTGACGGCGACGCTCTCGCTCAAGTACAAGAAGCCGACGTTTGCCAACCAGTACCTCGTGATCCGCACCGAGCTCGTCGAGCAAAAGGGGCGCAAGGCGCGCGTCAAGGCGTGCATCGAAAACACCGAGGGCGAGACGCTCGTCGAGGCAGAGTGCGTTGAGCGATGCAAGCCTCGGTCGCCGAGCTCCCACGCGAGGTTGCAGAGACTGATCTGGAGCTCTGTCCTCCCCGCACAGGTCGCTCTTCGTCGAACCGCGTTTTGCGCAGTTCCTATCAAATTCGTCGGTGCGAGAGGCGCTCAAGTAGACACGGAGCGGCGGCAGTTGTGTATAGATCAAGCCCCTTTCCAACCTAGACTATGCTTACGAGGGCGATGAATGACCCTCCTCAGGAAAAGCGCTTTGCTCTCGACTCTGCGTGAGTGGCCGGATTGCGAGAAACGCTCGACTTTCACGCGTGTTCAGTTTGCAGGCTTCTTGCCTGTCCGCAGGTACGCCTGCACTTCCTGTGGCGTCCATGCTAGTGCCCCTGCACCCTGCGCCTCCACCTGCATCTTCTCGCCCAGTCCCCCGTCCTCGTCGTCAGCGTCGTCGTCGTCCAGCTCGACCCGCGCCTTCCAGTCCCACTCTTCATTCTCGCTGTTGAACTCTTTCAGCGCGAGCACCTTGTCGTACGCGAGCGAGACGAGGCGCGCGTGGTCGGCGGCGAGGGCGGGGAAGGTCGAGGGTGCGGAAGAGAGGGCCGAAGAGAAGGGTTCGGGGAGCGAGGCGAGGAGCGCTTGTTGCGAGGCTTCGACCTCGGGCGTCTGTGTCGGGCCATGGTCAGCCTAGGTACAGGGCGTAGGAGGCGGACAGAGAGGACAGCGAACGCACCTGCTTTGTGCGCAAGAGCATGCCGACGATCCAGTCCTTTGCCTCGTCGACCTTTTCCGCGGGCACGACGCTCAGCGCGTCCCACTTCTCCCGCTTGTGGTCCCTCTCCCTCTCTGCGCGCCGCCTCCGCCCTGCCGCTCCTCCACTCGCGCCCTCTGCGCGCTCGCGCTCGAGTTCCTTGTCGCGGTCCTGCTCGCTGCTGAGCAAGCCCTGGAGCGCGGCGAGGTGGGTCACGAGGAGCGAGTAGCGCGCGACGAGGTCCGCGAACGGGAGCGTGCCCGGGTTGGCGCTCGACGGCGTCGGGGCGTGGAAGGCGAGGTACGACAGCTGCGAGTGGAGCACCGTCACGGCGTCGATCAGCTGCACGAGGCGCAACCGCAGCGGGTCGAGGTCCGGGTGCGCCGTGGCTGTGCTCGCGCTGCTGCTGCCCTGCGCGGGCGTCGGGGCGCGAGAGGTGCGCGACGAGAGGTGCGCGGCGAGAGACGGCTGCATCGCGGCGACGCGAGGTGGGGCAGCTCGCGGTCGGGTCTGGTAGTGCACTAAGCCGTCTCCAAGGGCAGCTCAAGCCTGTCTGGCGGGTCGCAAGCGTCGTGTGCGTGCGGAAGGAGCGAGAGCGAGTGTCGGCGGGGAAGTCTGCCTTTGGCCGTCCCCTCCACCGCGCTGATTCGCTTCTAAGCTCTCGCGAGACCCTCCCTAGAGCGCATTAGACCAGCCAGCACGGCGCTGGCACTCTCCGAAGTCGCGCGAGACTCGCCTCGTCTTCATCAGCTGCGCGTCGAGTCTCGTGCTCTGCCGAGAGCTCAACGCCTTCGTACGGGCTGACGACGTGCGGGAGCGTGTTCTGTCCTTCTACAAGCACGCTGCATTGAGATCCGCCTTTCGAGCTGGCGTGGAGGCCGCTTGAAGCCGGCTCGGCGGCTTGCTCGAGGTCGTCGTCCCTCCTGACGGCGCAATGTCGACGCACCATGGCTTCCGTACGCCTTGCCTCCTGTCCGAGATGCGTACGACAACCCACTGACGAAGCGTGCCCCTCAGTCGAGGAGTTCCCGTTCATCCGCGTCGACGCCTTTCACGGCGACCCGGCAAAGGTCAACCCGTACACGGGCAACGCACCCCATTTCTACCTCTTGACGCATGCTCACACGGACCACATCAACGGTGAGCTACTCATCGCGCAGTTCGAGACCTGCAGTGGAGCTTGATCGCTGACTGGACTGCCTGGTTCTCTTCCGCTCCCTCTTTCTGAAACTACCCACCGCAGGCCTCAACTCGCCGCAGTTCCAGGGCCGCATCTACGCGACCGCCATGACGAAGCAGCTCGTGCTCGGGACCATCGAGACGGCCGACCGCGTGCGCTACGCCGAGCTACGCGGCATGATCAAGCGCCGGTACAAGTTCCTCAACTTGCGCAAGGCGGGGCCGAGAGGCAAAGGATCGGCCGGGGACAGGATTGTACGCGTCTTTCGCAAGTCTTTCACTGCAGAAGGCTGGCGCTGACGGCGCGGACTCGTGGGACCGCCCGTAGCAAACGATCCCGCTCAACACGCCCATCAAGATCGGCGCGCCCAACGGGTCCGAGGTTACCGTCATTGCCCTCGACGCGAACCACTGCCCCGGTTCATGCATGTACATCTTGTCTCATCCGTGCTCTTTCCCAACGAGTGCTGATCCGTTGTCCTCGCACGCAGGTATCTCATCGACGGCGTCGTCGCGGGGCAGCCCAAAGCTGTCCTCATCACGGGCGACATTCGCATCGAGCCGCACGTCCTCGAGGCGCTCAAGCACAACCCGCTCGTGCAGCCGTACCTCCCGCGCCTCGTCTTTCCACGTGGTCCGGGGGCACCGAGCGAGGATGAGCGGACGGAAACGAGGAAGGTCCTCGACCGGATCTACCTCGACACGAGCCAGATTGCCCAGGAGGACGAGTATGTCACCAAGGTCAGTCCGAGAGTCACTCGTCTGGGCTGCCACAGCAGCAGAAGTCGCGAGCACCGCTCATCAGTGGTGCAGCTTTTTCTGACCGTTCGTTTCTGCAGGAGGAAGCTTGCGCCGGTCTCGTCGAGCTCATGGCGCAGTACCCAAAGGACACTCGCTTCTTCATTAATGCCTGGACGCCGGGTTACGAAGACATACTCAAGGTCCTGTACAAGACCTTCGGCGAGCGGGCGCGTCTTTCTCGTATCCGAAGAGTGCTCGTCGGAGCTGACCGTTGCTGCACCTCCGCAGATCCACGTCGACTGGTACAAGCACGGTCATTACACGTCCGAAGCCTTCCGCGCTGGCGAGCCGCTCCTCGCCGAGCTCTGCACGACCAGCGCCTTCCCCACCGCTGCCTCAACCTCCTCGACCACCGTCAACCCCTCACCATCGCTACACGCCGGTCCTGCCGCCGCATCGACCTCGTCCGCACCTCCTCCACCTGAACCCCTACGCTTCCACGCGTGCGAGCGCCGCTGGAAGTGCGACCACGTGTGGCAGGACGGCCTCGGGTGCTACGAGTGGGACGACGACCACGTGCCGTTGCTGCACGGGCCGAAGAAGCTCAAGCGCCCGGGGAGCGGCGAGGTCCTCTCGCGCGAAGAGGGCGCAGAGGGCCGCGTCGTGTATGTCAACCCGTGCGAGATGCCGAGGTGGAGGTGGGAGGCGTACAGCGCCGAGACGATGGACAAGTTCCGGAAGGTGTCGGCGCTGCCGGAGGAGGAGCGGGCGCCGGGCGCGCAGGGGCCGAGGCAGAAGGCTGGCTGGAAGGGAAAGCGCCGCGCAAGGGCCGAGGACGGCGAAGCCGAGGTCGTCGACTTGCCGAATTCGCTTGTGCGTTTCTCTGTTGGCGTGGTCTCGTGAGCCCGTCCAGCTGACGTCCTAAGGCATGCAGATCTGCCCGTTGGCGCGCCACTCATGTCTGCCCGAGCTGCAAGCTTTCGTCGCGCTCTTCCGCCCGCAAAGCCTGTACCCGCTCACCTGCACCGACGACGACCCCGTCTCTCCCGCGCACCAGTACCAACTCCTCCCCAAGCACTTCGGCTCGCTCCTCGCCCCGGGCGGCCGCGAGCAGCTCGAGCGCGAAACGCACGCGTACGTCAAGCAGGCGCGCAAGCGGTGCAAGCTCCGCGCGGCGGTCGACCCGAGCTCGGCGGGCCGCACTCAGCTCGAAGACGAGGGCGACGGGCTGCGCGAGCCGGCGTGGCTGCGCGAGATGAACAGCTCGAAGAAGGGCATGAACATCGAGGGCGGGTGGGACGTCCTCGACGAGGTGTGCGCGTGGGTGCTTCGGCTCGAGAAGGGACAGCGGTCGCCGAGCGTCGTGCCGAAGAAGCGCGCGCGACCGTCGACCGATGTCGTCGAGTTGACCGACACGGACGACGACGCGGCCAGCGCAGAAGCCGCACACGACGGGCCGTCTGCCTACATGCCGTCGTCAAGCTCTGACGTGCCGCACGGGCGCCCAGCCAAGCGCGTGGCGCGGCAGCTCTCCTACGGCGCGTCGAACGCCGCACTCGGGCTCCAATTGGATCCAACACCGGCACTGCAGCTTCCGCCATACGACTTCAGACGTCTCCCGTCGCCCTTCCTCGAAGCCGCACCTGCGAACGAAGATACGCCCGAGGTGGCTCAGCACCGCTCTTCCGCCCCGTTGACGGTGCCTACCCACCGCAAGTCTGTCACGTTCACCACGCCCCTTCACCCGAAATATCAGGCCCCGCCCGTCGCATCAAGCAGCCGCGTCCAGCTCCTCCCCTCTTTCCAGTCGAGCACGTCCACTCCCTTCGTTGCGCCCCTCGCTTCTACTTCTGCCGACGGCTCGTCCTTGTCCGCGTCCTCGCCCCTCGCACCCACTGTCGCTCCTGCACCCACCGCCTCCACCGCCGTCGCCGGTCCCGTCACTCACCCCTCGCCTACGACCGCGCCGTACCGCCGCCGCATGATTGCCGCGCTGCACCGCAGCCTGCGCGGCCTCATTGGGTCCGACGGGCGTATCGAGCCGTTCAAGCCGGGCGACCCGCGCTTGCAAGGGCGTCGCGCGCTCGGGAAAGAGAACGACGACGAGCGGGAGAGGCCGTCACCCACCTCGTTCCAGACCGTGTCGGCCAGCACGAGCCCGTTGCAGCCCTAGACAGACAAGCTTCTCCGCCCTTCCGTGTTGTCGTACATCTCTCAGTCCTTTGTCGTCTGCTTTGTGTTGCCTTGCGTCGGAGGTAGACCCGATCATCCTTGTAATTTCGAACGCCAGACAACAATCTACAGAACGAGCACAAAAGCTTGTGCGAACGACGTTAGAGCAAGAACGAGACGTGAAAACGGCAAAAGTGGGTTGCTATGCGAGAACGGAGACTGAACGAGGCTATGCAAGAAAGCACGACGCATCACCACAGCGAGCTAATATCGAACGGGCGCATGTCGGTCCCGCCACGGCGCGGGCGATGCAGCGCGACCGACCTCCCCTTGACCTTCTTCGCGGCAGTCTCCTCGTCGTCCGACTCCTTCGCGGCGCTGGGCTCCCTCGCCGCGGAGTCCGCAGGCACAGCCAGCAACGAAACGACAACCTCTGCACCGCCGCCCTCCTTGACACTGCCGCTCGCGCTCGCGCTCGCGCTCGCGCTGCCGTCGGCGCTTTCGGCGCGCAGATCGCGCCGCTTCTTCGGTACGAACCAGGGCGAGTCCATGATGAGGGGCAACGGCGGCTCGCGGCGGTCCTTGGGCAGGGACCCGAGCTGGTCGGGCACCCAGCGCGGGAAAGAGTCGAGCGGCGGCGGCGACGGGAGTCGCGCTGTGACGCTGCTGCCGCGCGTCGAGGACGTGGTCGATGCTGAGGTATAGACCTCGAGCCACTTGGGCGTCGGGCGACCTTTGCCCTTGGAGCCGGTGACGCTCACGGCGGGAGAGCCGGAGCGCGAGGCAGGCTCGGCGCGAGAGCGAGGGGCGCGGCCCTTCTTCGCTGGCAGGCGCGAAGTCGAAGCGACCGAGACGTCCGATTCCGCTACACATTATGAGTTCAGTGAGCGTGCGCACTAAGTGTGGCAATGAATGAAGGAGCATACCAGGCGAGGCAGAGCGTTTGATGCGCTTGCGAGCGGGTTGAGAAGGTCCCTCATCGACATCGCGCCTGTCCGCGCAAAAAGGCACGTCGGCGTCGTCCCAAGCAGCTAGACACCAGAGAGCGACATACTTCTTGCCCTTGCCCTTCCAATCGTCCGTAATCTCCTTCCACCAAGCACGCCACCCGCTCTTCTCGTCGTCCGGGATCTGCTCGTCCCCGCCGCGCGTAATCATCCGCACGGCCGTCACGTCCTTGAGCAGGCCCTCGAGCTGCTTGCCCGTCGCGCGCGGGCACTCGCGCTTTTGCGACAGCTCGGGCGCGGCCGCGTCGAGCTGCGCGCCGAGCGGGCCGGGCGTCATGGCGAGCGCGAAGAGGGCGAGCTTGGGCGTCGTGAGCGGGTATGTCGGGAAGCGCAAGAGTGCCGTGATGTGCGTGTAGAGGAGGACTGTGTTGAATACGCTCGCGGCGCGCGCCGACCACTCTTTCGTGTTGATCGTGCGCTGAAACCGCTCCTGCGCGAGGTTGAACGCCTCGAGGTCGTCTGACTCGGTCTGAAGCTGCTCGAGCACCGCAGAGAGGTTCTTGCTGAATGTGCGAAGGGTGTCATCGCGTTCAGGCTTGCCTTCGACCGCAGCTGTGAATCGGAGGAACCGTGAGCTCAAGGTCGCGTCCTCGGCTTTGCACCAAATACGCACGCTGAATGAACTGATCTGGTGGAGGCGTCACAAGAGCAGGCGGTGGAGGCGCAGGCGGGACCTGCGTCAGGAGCGGACGCGAAGTGAACGAGTCGCGCGACGGCGGCGGCGGCGGGCGCTGCTGCGGACGCGCGAACTGCAAGCCAGACGGCTGCTGCGAGGCGGGGCGGTTGTAGAAGGATGATACGGGGCCTGGACGTGCAGAGGAGCTGGGCCGGCTACGAATAGCGAGAGATGAGCGAGCAGACGAGATTGAGAAGGCGGCTCGGACGCACAGCATGGCTTGGAGGTTATCGTCGAGAACTGCAGTCGAATCGTAGCCCTCCGCACTGCGGATGAAGCACGGTACGTCGGGCCATAGGTGCCTCGTCGCGCCCGCGGCAATGTTGAGCGCCTCGAAGACCCGCACGACGTCGGCCGGTGGCGGCGGCTGTGTGACCTGGGCGACGCCGCGGAGGTAGGACGAGATGGGCAGCGATGCATAGGCAGCGAGGACCAGCGCAACCTTGTCCGGCTGGATGGGAAAGACAGGCGCGCCGAGGGAGCGGCACAGGGTCGAGAAGACGTTCCAGTCGGTCCAGAGCGAGTTGCGCACGATGGCGGGCTGGGCGTTGTATGCGGCCGAGACAGCCTTGCCGCTCTGGATGTTGAGCTGCTCTGCATTGGCAACTGCCGAGTCGCAAGCCGCGGAATGTCAGCTCTGACCAGAGCGGGGCGCCGCGCGAGAAGAAGAGGGCGAGACGGACAGGTCTGAACGACGTTGCGCATGGCCTGCAGCGCCTGCTGGACGCCCTCCTGCGAGGTAGAGAGCAGCAGCTTGCTCATGGGCATGCGCTGGCCGTGCACAGTAGGCGGAGGGCCGGGACGAGGGGATCCTGCCTGCGTCGAGCTCTGGGCGGGAGACTGCCACCTGCGCGGGCGCCACGAGCCGGTCAGCGAGGTCCCCACTAAAGTGCTGCTGCAGAGGGCGTGACGCACCTGGGCGGCTGAGCGGAAGCGGGAGGACGAGCAAGGGGCGAGCCGGCGAGGCGGTGCTGCTGAGGCGGGATCACGCGCTGAAGCGGGCGCGCGAAACCTGCCGGCTGGCCGTACGAGCCGACCGAGTTCGCAGCAGAGCTGTGCACGCGGCTCGAGCCCTGCACGGGCGCGGAAGGAGCGGCGGCGGGGGCGAAGGCGGCGAGCGTCGAGGGGTCGGTGCGTGGTGCGTCTGCAGCCCTGCCTGGGCCGAGCGCGTGTGCGTGCGGGTCTGTCCGTGCGCCCGACATGTGTGCACTCGCGCCTTGCGCTTCGGGCGGGCGGGAGTCGCGAGCGAGCGAGTGGTCGAAGCGAGAGGACGAGTCGGCGACAGCTCGCGCAAGCACCGGCAGCTCCTCGCGCTTGCAGAGCTCTTGTGTGCCTTGTAGCATTACTAGTACCGTGTGGGGTCTGTCCGACAAACTCACAAGGTTCGCGCTGCCGCCGTCCGGCTGGCCGGCGCTCTCGAACATCCAACCTTCTCACCCGGACTGATGGGGCGCTCCCTCCTTTGCACGGCTCTCCGGACGTGTCTTTCTAGCAAGGACGGCTATCTGCTGTACTTGCAAAGATCTGCCTGCACTCTTGACGTCGCCGCGCTGCGATGTCCTCGCGTGGCCACGCTCGATGTCACGCGACGGACGAGCGCCTAAGCGCGACCATCGCCGCCACTTCGACCTGGAGCGCGCTGCAGCGCATGGGTCATCCTCCCAGCTGTGCAGATCTGGCTCGTGCCCTTCATTCTGCCCTGCGCCATTCTCATCGAACGGAAGAGGTCTCGACGGCGCCTCTCAGTGTCTCGAGGGCTTGGAAGCGCAAGAAGCGTGTTGTATGGTTTCAGATGCCTGTCATAGGTCCACAATACCACGTACGCAACGGTGAGCAGGTCGCGAGCACCTCGGCGCGCTGCGACAGAGTTTCACATCGTGGCAATGACATGAGAAGGTTCGGCTTCGGAAGACGATTTTTAGCGCAGCAGAACCCATTTCGAGTGGGGCGATGCACGGAAGCGTGAGGAAGAGGCTGCACAGCGCTTTGGACGGAAGTGGACGGGCGTCGGGAAAGATGGGCAAGCCAAAGCAGGGTTAGCAATGCGGCGTTGGGCGGACCGAGGCGGAGGCGCGCCAACGCGGCTTTGCGCAGATTCTGCGCAGTCGACACGCTCAAAGCGAGAGATATGATGCACTGCCGCAACTCAAGAATGGCGCACGGCGTGAGCTGAACCGTCGAGAGGGGGTGTGCACTCATAAGCGAGGCGGGCATGGCAATGATCCGCGACGCAGCTGCTCGACGGTCCTGAGCGCGCGACGGCGAGTTCCACAAGCAGCAGAGAGATCTTCAGCGCAGTCGATATCCTCGCCAGAGCGTTGCATCTCGCCAGCTCGAGGTGCACCCCACTTTCATCACCCCATAGCCCGGGCGCAGCAACAAGGCCGCAGGACGAGGTCGACGCGGCGCAGGCGGGGAGCAATAGTGTCTGTAAGCCCTGTCAGCATGCAAATGTCCCCACAAAGCGCGTGGGAGGCGAGGGGAGGAGGTGAATCGTGTCCAAGCCAAAGGTTGGTCTCCCCCTTCGCACCCGTTCGCGTGTCTTCGCAGCGCAGAAACCCGCGCAGACGCTCGTGCAGGTCCACGCTCTGCCTGTGCCACCGCTAGAGACGCGCCATGGCCCCCGTCAACGACTTGCGCACTCGGTTCGACCTCTTCGGCGGTGTCGAGGAGCTGCCCCCGTCCCTCCGACATCGCCCCATGGTCCGCTCAGACTCGAGCGCTTCGTCGACCGAGTCGCCCGCCTCGACCTCCGAGTCGGACGAGCCCGACACGGCCGCGACGACGCCCGGGCTCGACGAGGTGCCGCGTCCGTTCAAGTTTCCGGGCGAGCAGTGGGCGCCGAACGTCGTCGAGCCGAAGCAGGACCACGGCGATTTCCTCTGGGCACTCAACGAGGAGCCGCACCGGTCCCGGCGAAAGGCCATCATGAAGGCTCACCCGGAGGTGCGCTGCAGTGCTGCTGCTCTTGCGGCGAAGAGGCGGTGCACTTTCAGCTACACTCGCTAATCATGCTCTCTGACACCGCACACAGGTCACCAAGCTCATGGGGCACGAGCCTCTGACGAAATACGTCGTCCTCTTCGTCACGCTCGTCCAGTTCAGCACGGCGTTCTACCTGCGCGACACGGCCTTCTTCTCGTGGAAGTTCTGGCTCCTCGCTTACGTGATTGGCGGCACGGCCAATCAAAACACGTTCCTCGCCGTGCACGAGATCACGCACAACCTGGCGTTCCGCGGCGTGCGCGCCAACCGCCTCTTCGCCATCTTTGCCAACCTCCCGATCGGCGTGCCCTTCGCCATGATGTTCAAGCGCTACCACATCGAGCACCACAAGTTCCTCGGCGAGGACGGCATCGACACGGACCTCCCCTCGCGCCTCGAGCTGCTCGTCCTCAAGACGGCGCTCGGCAAGGCCTTCTTCTGCTTCTTCCAGATCTTCTTCTATGCCCTCCGCCCGGGCATCGTCCGTCCACTCCAGCCGACTCGCTGGGTCGCCATCAACGCGACCGTGCAGCTCTCGTTCAACGCGCTCGTCGTCAAGACGCTCGGGTGGAACTCGATGCTGTACTTCCTGCTGAGCAGCCACATGGCCGGCAGCCTGCACCCTTGCGCGGCGCACTTTGCAAGTCTGCCTCCTTCTCACCTGCGCCGTGAGCGTGCCCTGACCGCTTTGCTCGCGCAGATTGCCGAGCACTACCTGTTTGAGGGCCATGACCAGGAGACGTGGTCGTACTACGGCCCGCTCAACATTCTTTGCTACAACGGTGCGTTCCGTTTAATGACACTCCGTCGACATTGTCTCCAGCATTGCCGGATTCGGAATGCTGGCCCGCCCGCTTTCGGCTCCGACGCCTTAGACCGCCTTTTTCCATCTCTGGGTTGCTGACCTGCCCTTTGCATGTCCCTTTCCACAGTCGGTCTCCACCAAGAACACCACGACTTCCCAGCGATCCCTTGGACGCGCCTGTGGAAGCTCAAGGCGCTCGCGCCCGAGTTCTACGACGTCCTGCCCTCGCACCCTTCGTGGCCGGGCGTGACGTGGCGCTTCATCACCGACTCGGACGTCGGGATGTGGAGTCGCGTCAAGCGCAAGAGCAAGAAGCCCAGCGGCGACGAGGGCGGCGGAGGCGAGGGCAAGATGGTCAATGCCGGTGGGCTCAAGGACGAGTAGAGCAAAGACACAGGCTTGAGGCTGGTCCTCTTCTCCCCTGTCCCGCTTCCTAGATCTTTCGTTTCGTTCCCGTTGTTCCTTCTGTCCTTCCTCCAGTATCTTTGCAACACTTACACGTTCGTTACGTTCCATACAACCCGCAACGGACTTGAGGCGAGTTCGGCAACGGCCTGGGCAGCGAAAGCCGAGGGCGGTCAGCGCAGCACGAGTATCGAGATATTCTTCTACAGATCTAAGCGTCGGGGAATTGAGAACGGCGAGAGACTTGAGGCCGGGCAGCAGCGCACGCTCTTCCCGCTCCGCTCCGCTCCCTTTAACTAGCCCCGCATACTTTAGCGACGCCGTGTTTCAACTTCTTCCTCTCCTCGACAATTCCGCGTGTGCGACGAAAAGCGATTTGCATGCGACTCATTGAACGACAAGCGGCTCTTCTCTCCCTCGTCCTCCTCTTCACTCGTCCTCGTCTTCCTCAATCTCGTGTCCCTCGTCCCACTCGTCCCTGCCCGGGTGACTCATCTCGCAGTCACACCCACCGAGCCCGCACCCTTGGCCCCAGCGCAGCTCGACGCCCTCCTCCCTCTCGCACCAGCTCACCGCGTCGCCAATCTCGCGCCGCTCGTGCCACGCCTGCATCGCGCGGCGCGCCTCGTCGTACATCGGCTGGTCGCCGACGACAAGCTTCTTCGTGTCTTGCGCTGCGGGCTTGGGCTTGACCTGTTTCGCCGCGGGGAGAGGGTCGCCCGCTGCGGCGAAGGACCCGTCCGGCTTCTGCCCGTATGGCGCGGGCGTTGGCGGCCTGGAGAGCGCGATGAGCTCGTGCTTGATGACGTCGTACGAAGGGAAAGAGGGCGGCGGGTTGTAGACGAGGTGCGAGGCGAGGTGCGAAACTTGCGTGGGCGAGAGCGTGAGGAGGAGCTTGCGCAAAGTCGAGCGCAGATCGTGCAAAGACGGCTGGACCTCGAGGCGCGGGTTGTCTGTGAGATTTGAAGAATCCCCTAGCCTCAGTCTCGGTCGCTTTGCGCGACGAGGCAGCCAGGCTCGTCGGTTCCCAACTCACTGGTGACGAGCGTAAGGCGCCAAACGCCCAGCCAACGCGGCAGGTGGTTCGCTGCGCGGTAGCGGCCCGCGAGCCTCGCAAGCGCCTGAATGCTGACCTTCTTCGCAGCGCCGCCGTCGGCTCCCTGCGACGCGTTGAAGACGTCGAGCCACTCGAGGTTGGGCAGAATGGTGTGCGAGAGGCGGTCGATGAACGAATCGGTCGCGGCAGGGGTGCCACCGATGCAGAGCATCGTCAAGGTCGCGGGCGCGAAGGCCAGCGCAGGCGTGACAATGTCGGTCGAGAAGCGGCAGCGATTGAGATTGAGTTTCTGCAGTTGCGGCGACTCGCGGAAGAGATTTGACAAGACCTCGGTCGTGAGCTCCTTACCGAACGGCTCGAACGAGCCCTCGTTGTCGTCGTCCAGCTGGCTGTGCGAGCGCTGTCTGTCGAAGTTGACCTTCTCGAGAAAAGGTGCGCGGACGAGAAAGCTTGCGCCCGTCTGCGTCGGAGCGAGCCAGAGGAGCGGGGTGGGGGAGCCCGCGAGCTGGACATGTTGGAGTGCAGGCATGTCCAGCGTAGGCGGGCCGTCCTTGAGTCCGCTGTCGGCGACAGGCGGCAGGAAGCGGTTTGCGCTGTCCGCGTGAACGCCCCGCAGCCAGAGCGTCTTGAGCGTCGACGAGCACTTGACGAGCAGGCCATAGAGGTTGCTGACGCGCACGCGGTAGAGCTTGATGATCTCGAGCTGGGCGAAGGACGGGAAGGTCGAATCCATAAGCGACACGCCTAGAGATTGGCATCTCGTCAGAAGGTGCAGCCAGGGGTATGTGACAGGTTGAGGCTGCGCACCGCTGAGTACGAGGCTGGTCAGGCTACTCGAGGTGATTTGCGCAGACTCGAGCGACGCCGTCGTGCTGAAAAAGTCGGGTAGCCTCGCGTCGCCGGGCGGTTCATACTGCTGAGACGTAAGCACGAGCTTCCGCAGCTGAGGGAGGGCGAAAAGGAACGGCGCGCCAGCCGGGAAGCGTTCGAGGGATGTGAGGATCGACAGCTCGCGCAGGTTGACGGCGGAGAACTCGGCAAACTGTGGCGAGGCGAACTGCGGGTGGGTCACTCGAGCGTCGACTTATGAACGAGCGCGAAGGAGACGCACCTGTGCAGCGAGCACGATGCAGGCGAAGAGCGGCTCGACGTCGTCGCAGTAGCGCATGGAACGCAAGTCCAGCTCGAGCTCGACGAGTGCACGTGCGCCGTCCAGCCTCGACACCTCCCTCAATATCTGCTTGCACACGACGGGAAGCGTCGACACGCCGACGTCGGCCACACCGTCTTCGTTCGGGTCGAAGTCGAGCGAGAGGCGTTCGAGGTGGCCCTGAGCAAGTTTCGCTTTGCCGTCAGTTGGCCTGCTCATAGTCGAGCGCGAGTACGAGCGTACCTGGGACCTTGCAGCGATGGCGCGGACGCGGTCGAGGGCGTTGAGGTTGCAGACGTTGAGGTCGTCGAGGCGGTTCCACAGCTTGCCGCACTCGACGATTGCCTTCCGCCACGACGTGCAGACCTGGCTGGTGAGCACAAGCGCGTGCTCTCCGCCTGCTTCGCGGACGAGCGCTGCGATGTGGAGGAAGCACTCGAGGGGGACGCCCCGACTCGCCGAGCGGAAGAAGAGCCCCGCGTAGCCTTCGGGCGGCGCGAAGACGGGCGCTACGGATGGCTTGGCGAGTCCCATGGCCGGTCGCGCAGTGCTGGGATCTCTGCGAAGCGTCGGTGGTTGTCGCGTCAAAGTGGCGAGAGACGTCGACGAGGATGACGGTACGGACGCACGAGGACGAGGCGGACGCGCTGAGCGCAGAGACGAGGCTGCCCAGCTCGGCAAGCAGGCAATCTGCGCTCTCGCGGGGCTGAGAGACGCACGCGAAAGGATCGAGACGCGACGACGAGCAAGCCAAAGAGCGAGACGGACGACGGACAGGAGACAGCAGACGCGAAGCAAGGTCCCAACACGATCTGAGCGCACCAACTTGGACGGCATCTATACACAAGAGGCACAACATGTATCGAGAGAGAGAGAGCGAGGGAGTCGCGTGTTCTACAGACCTTTGTCGAGCGTCGCGCTGAGCACCGCACGGATCGTGCTTGCCAGCTCACCCGTCTTTCGGACCGTGTACGCCTTGCCTGGCAGCACCTTGGGTAGCCACGTCGTCTCTGCACCTTCGCCAATCGCCAGCAGCGCGACGTGCACCTTGGAGTTGCGCGTGATCGAGCGGCGCAGGTCCTCGGCCGTGATGCCGTAACGGTCAAAGTTGGCGTCGGTGATGGCGATCACGATATAATCGTCTGCACGGGCGGTAGCGAGGCAGGTGAGAAAAGGTCGTGCAGCACCTCTGGGACAAGAGCAGGTCAAGCAGCGCACCAGCATCCGCTTCAGCAACAGCATCCACCGCCTTGTCGAGCGCATTGATCGTCTCGTCGCCCGGCCAGCAGTACCTGCGCATGCACGAAGTGATCAATGAGGGCCGGACTCGTCGTAACCGAGCGGTCGAATGCCAGCGCACTGGGAGATCAGCGCCATCTTCTCGACAATGCGCCATCGGTCGCCCGGGTTTGACGGCAGCGCGTCCGCGCTGACGAACGGGATCTCGGCGCTCTCGCCTGAGTGGCCGACGAAGTCAAGGCGGTACTTCGCCTTGCCGGACGCGCTTAGGCGGTCAAACGCCTCGAGGATCATGACGGCTGCGAGTTGACCGCCGGTCGTCAGCGGAAATGAGCTTCAACACCAAGTACCGCCTGCTCGGGCGTCGCCACTTGCGCGACGCGAAAGCATTTCAGGGAGGAAGGCAGTTTGGGAAGGTCGCGACGTACCGGCCTCCAAGCTCCTCGCCATCCGCCCGTCCGCCTGGTTGCGGTACATAGACGCCGAGACGTCAAACACGAAGCGGATCCGCTTTGGCTTGAGTTGCGGGCGGCCCATCTCGGGCTTCTCGAGGCCGCGGCGCTTGTACACGGTCGCCTCGCCCGTCAGGCCCTCGGCAAGTCGCTTCTCGTCCAACTCCCCCTCGACGACGCGCGTCAACCAGATGCGCTCCTCCTCCTTCGCCTCGAGGTCTGCAAAGGCAATCGATGGTCAGTTCGTACTTGGTTCTGCCGGAGCGTCATGCGGGCGATTCCGACGCACTTTCAAGGAAGGTGACGAGCTGGTGCACGTGGGCGGCAACGTTGTCGTGGTACCGTGAGTACATCGACGCCTGCGCCGACGACATGTCGATCTCGGCGAGCTTGGCCGCGAGTTCGCGCCGCGCCATGTCGCGCGCGCGGTCCTTGAGCTCGTCCGGCACTTGCGCCTTGAGGCCGTCCGGGATCTGGTGGATGTCGTGTCCCTTGTACAGGCGCATATAGCCACCCTGCGCGTGTCAAAGGGAGTGTCAGCAGACCTACGATGGCGGCGTGAAACGAAAGAAGGCGCACTCGTCCTCCAAGTCCAGCGGTCGACCTTCCGCCGGTCCCGCCAGCAAAGGTGTTCCCCCCGTGATGTTCCTTCCCGTCGTCCTCGCCGAACTT